>CM031244.1:498175159-498860241 GCA_018340775.1 Taxus wallichiana var. yunnanensis
CATATTTCTCTATTGCCATTACACTCTTTAATTAAGCCTTTTCACTATTTAAGAATATAGTACATAACTTGGTTATTCATGTCATTTTTATGTTTCACATTTTGGGATGTGCTTGATGCTGGTTGGATTTTTACAAGTTCTTTCCCTAATAAATGTTTGCACAAGGAAGTCCAATTTAATGTTTTTGTTTTTGATATTCAGAATTCGACACGAATCATCTCGAATTTCAGACACCGATATTTCAAATGGGGAAGATATGGATGATCTGGACAGCTATGTTCATAATTACAAGGTAACAACTGAGGTTTTTCATGCCTTCATTTCTTGTCATGGTATACCTTTTATGATTACAGAAGTCCTTCTATTTACTCTTGTCTTTTGAAGTTTCGATGTCAGTGACATGGTTTGCAGGATAAATTTCAAAGGAAGATCAGAGCTACCAGCAAGGGTATTACATGGCTAGGTTCTTCATGGACTTGTAGAAAGCGTTTGAGGCATTATGAGTCTTTTCGGCGAAGTGGCATTACTATTTCAGTAAGAAAAAGTTCCCTAGAACTGTTTCTTTGAATATCATGTTATAATCTTTTACATCACAATTAAAGTTATGCAGGTCATAAGTTTACACATGAAATTTGGCTTAAAATCTGATTATGGTCTGAAGACTGTTTCTTTGGTATGCTTTTTGTCTTTTTATTCTTTTGACTACAGTGTAGTGTTTGATGTAAATTTAAGTTGTTCAGGATCTAATTTTTGTTCTATTTTCCTATCAGGTTAAAAATTATGTCTATGTCATGGCTGAAGAAAAAATTCATCATACAGCATATTTAGAAGATATGTATGAAGACAAGAAAGCTCAGAAGAAAGTTAGGGTCCGCTGGTTTCATCAAACTAACGAAGTGGTTGGAACTATCCCCCCTCCACCAGCTCATGAAACAGAACTTTTTATCGCTCCATTTCCTCAAGTTCTCAGTGTTGAATGTGTTGATGGACAAGCTACAATTCTTACTCTTGAGCACTATGAGAAATGCTTGGAAAAATTCCCATATGAATTTATGGCTCAAATATATGTCTTCTTTAGGTAGTTTGACAATGAGGGTATCAAGTCTTTTAATTTAAATGAGATGCAAGGTTATTGGCACCAAAAAATTCTCAAAAGTATTGATTTGGTTGATCTGCAAGATTATTCCAAACATGAGCTTAGTGACAACTTTGACCTGGATGAAGATGTGGCTACTGGGACAGTAGTGAATAAACATCCAAGGAAAAATAGATGTACCCGAAAGTTTCTTGGTGCTTCGATCATGTTTATGGGAGAAAACCAGGAGAGAAAAATAAAACCATCTCAGGAAACATTTACAAAGAGACATTGGATGGTGGAGCAAATGGAAGTCTAGAAAATTGCATATCGAAAGAAGATGCTTTTCGTTGGGTGTCGGTGAAAGCAGGAAAAAAGGTGGTGCATGTGAACAACAATCCATGTCTTTTGATATTGGCGAGAAGATTGAATTACTGTGTCAAGATAGTGGCATCATATGTTGTTGGTTTAGATGCACAATAATTAAGAGGGTGCCTCATCGAATAAAGGTTTGGTACAAAGATGTGTTGAATGAAGATGGGAGTGGCAATTTAGAAGTTAGCTTTCTTTATTTATAAGCTATTATTTTTCTGGTTTAAATGTTCCTATACTCTTTATTTAATAAACTCTTAATGTCTTACCCTATGCTATTTTTGTATTGCAGGAATGGGTTCCTTCTTTTAGAATAGCCCTTCCTGATAAGCTGGGTATGAGACTTGCTGGTTATCCTACCATTCGGCCTTGCCCACCTGAAAACAGTCTTGGCATTTTTGAAGTTGGAACTGCAGTAGATGCTTGGTGGAATGATGGCTGGTGGGAAGGAGTTGTGGTTATGTTTAAGGATTTGTCTGATGAATTCCAAGTGTTTTTTCCTGGTATGATTTTTGCTTCTTTGTTGTATATAGGTGCATCCCTTTAAATGGAGTTTTAGTGTTACTGGAATATGTGTTTGAGTTTATAATCGATCTTTTTAAATTTCAGGTGAAAACGTGTCTTCATATTCAAGAAGTGTGATTTGCGTCCTTCATGAGAGTGGAGTGATGACTAGTGAATACAGAGAAAACCAGGGTATCACTTTGACCTGAAGGGTGCCGCTGCAAGAGAAGTTACTGAAGTTGGGAACACTGAAGCCGAGGGAAGAGAGAATTGCAAAGGAATTGTTGGAAGGAAAGCAGGACAAGGAAAATGCAAGGGTTGCCAGGGAACAGAGACAGCTGGAAGATGCGAGCAGAGCCTCGACACTACCACCAAGACTCCCTTTACAGAGCATTGCATGATAAAATATCCCTACAAAACAAATAAAGAGTCCTACCTACTATGATGCAACATGATTATTGACCACATACCCTATTCATTAATGCCAAAGTAAAAGCTGACATTTCTCTAAAGTTATTTATAGAAAATTTAATTTACTTAACGAACTGCTTACAGGGTTGCGTGTTATTTTAGAAATGTCTAACCTAAAATGACTAAACATAAAATAGTTGGTGTAAAATATTCTTACATTTTTTACATTACTACATTTTTTATTAACATAATAAAAATTGTTTTAGCATTCTTCATTAGAAATAGATCATATGAATTGAACACGTCATCTTAGAAAAATATGACATGTTCATTTATGATGATAATTTTAAAAAGTTGGAAACGTGTCGAACATTAATCTAAGCTACTCCATGGATTGTTTGTGCAGGACCTTGAGTCAAACAAAATTTGAAATCATTTGACTATTCTTGCAAAGTGTTTAAACAAGGTTAGAAGTCTCATACAACCCCAAACCATTGAGAAAGCAACAAAATCGACTCTGCTGCACTGTCTTACTTGAGACAATAGAGAGAGAGCACAAGAAGCTTCTTGCTCGAAAAGTTTTGATTGAGAGGCGCAAGGAGGAGCAAGAGCGCCAAATGCTTGAAATGGTATTTTCATTTTTAGGGGTGCTTCATTGCTTTGGTGTATCGGAAGCGCTCAAATATGAGACCTTGGACCACTAGGAAAACACATTTGACTATGCAGTTTTGACATAAACAATCAGAGAGCACGTCCCCGTCACCTCATTTGGGAGACTTCACACATTTTTTTGTGATGTCAAGGAGGTTTTTGTCCATGTTGTGGATTTGGTGTAAACAAATAAAATTCACGATAACCAATATTATTAAGGTCTTATAATTTGACCTTGTGGAAAATGTGTGATACATGCATTTCAGTTGGGTCTCAAACATGGAACCTTTTCAAATTTCCCCCTTTTTTACTTTGTCCTCTTTAAAGACATATTGCACCGCCTTTGAATAATACTCGTAAGATAGAGATGATACATTGCAACACAGTGTCCTACCTCTCCATAGAACCCCTTCCTGATAACCCCTCATCCTTTCCCTCTATTTCACTTCCTCATTTTTTCATTCTTCACTCCATCCCTTCGACATATCTATTGTAACACTTCACTTACGATTACTAGTTATTATGCTATCGAACGGTGGAGAGGCGTTTTGCAGCAATACGTTGAAATCCTATGGTTGCTGTGTGCTTCCGTTGATAGGAATGACAGTGACTGACAGCCTGACAGAGATTAAAAAAAAGTAAGCGGAGCGCGGACACATGCTCTCGAACTTCCAATCTGGCATTTATTAAACTTTATCATTAAACGAGAACAAATTATCCTCTTTACTGTGAAAGCAAGACACGGATTTTCTTCAATTCTTAAGGAATTAGCATTTGAATTATAAAGACCTGCTTTAGCATCTCCACGGATAGGGAAGCTCCTGAGATCGACCGAGCACTTACCTGCGAAAATTGCGCTTACTGTCTGGGTTACCCAGATCATTGTAAACATCATAGTCGTAAATGCGATCAGAAGTCTGCCTCTCTCCGGTTCCATTTCCACGCAGAATTACCAGCTCTTGACTTCTCAACTTTTTCAGACCCTCTGGTGTTTTATCGGAAGATGGCTCTGCAATCAAATACCCAAAACATATTCACATTCATATTATTTTGTTTCTCAAATCATTCATTTCAAATTACTATTTATGCTACCTGAGTAATAAAGAAGACGCGTTCAACTTTGTCATTCACCGTAATTGACGACCGCTGTTCCGCATGCTGTTGAACAGATGACCTTGTTGGTTACGGTTTTCTGGTTGGTTTCGTTTCTACGTCGTCGCGAACACGAGACAACCCGCTTCTGAGTTGCAAATAAAACATAAGTCCATCTCTCTCTTTTTTAGAGTGTTGGGTTTGATTCACGGATCCTCTGCCAAAACCTACACTCTAATCAATTGTTCCACAACTCGCATTGCACTGGAATGATAAAATCTGTAGAGATGCTTATATTAAAAAAAACGTGTTCATCACAGTCAACTGAAAGGGATCTACCAAGCCATAATAGCGCTCGCCCAAACTGTTTTATTTGATACTTGGATCCTTCAAACTCCTTTATAGGCGGCAGGCCAATAGTTGCACACAGAATCTAGGGTTATATTTGACATCCACATATGCTTGTCAAACAATTTTAAGGTGACGGTAATTTTTCAATACTGCCATACAAAAACATAAAATAATGTTATTTTTACTAATTATTTTACTTTTATTATATCTTTACGCCAAAGGCGTTCCCCTATGGGAAAGGCCCCTGCGGACGTTTCTACGACTGTGTTAAATTTGACGGTTTGACAGCCGTCTTGATGTTTGTGTTTTTCCTCCCTATTTTAACTTTTCTCTATTATTTTTAATAATTTTGTTTCTAATAATTAACAATTTTAGCTTTTGTTTTTAATTAACAACAATTTTAGCTTTTATTTCTAATAATTAACAATTTTAGCTTTTATTTTTAATTAACAATTTTAACTTTTGTTTTTAATTAGGTTGAGCTGAAAATAGAAATCTCTACTATTTTTAATAATTTTGTTTCTAATAATTAACAATTTTAGCTTTTGTTTTTAATTAGGTTGAGCTAAAAATAGAAATCTCTACTATTTTTAATAATTTTATTTCTAATAATTAACAATTTTAGCTTTTGTTTTTAATTAACAACAAAACTTTTATTTTTAATAATTAACAATTTTGGCTTTTGTTTTTAATTAACAATTTTAGCTTTTGTTTTTAATTAGGCTGAGCTGAAAATAGAAAAAGGGAGATCAATAATAGATTGCAAATGCTAGAAAAGAAAGTATACGCACACAGAAAAAGGGAGATCAAAAGGAGATTCAGGAATTTAGAGTGACGCAAAGAATATACAAACACAAGAAATAAAAGAAAACAACAGTGGAAGCACGAGAAGTCAGATTGATGTTTCAGACACTTCTTTTGGATTGGTAAGTTGTGCTTGAAATGCCTTTACACAGTTGCTTTAAGAATTTTTGGATGATATTGTAAGGGTTTAATCTTTGTTGTTTAAAATAATTTATTTTTTGTATGCACTTTGGTTTGGCACCATACAATCTATAACATATTCATTTAATCGAGACATGAATCGAGTTGTGTTATCAACATTACGAGATCATGTAATTGGCATGACATGAATCTGAAAGATATCAACATTACAAGATCATGTAATTGACAGACATGAATTTGAGCTGTATTATCAACATTGCGAGAGCATGTTTCGCCAAGCACTGGTTGGCAATGTGAATGCTGAACGGTATATGTTATTTGATTTCCCTAAGCATTTGCACAATGTTTCATAAAGTTTGTGGATGCGAAATTGAGGGCATGTATTTCTGGATGCCTAGAGAATTTCTTCCTTGAGTTTTAATTCAAGGAAGAACAAAGCAACAACAACCACTTTTTCAGCTCACAACCCAAGGAAATACATTCATAAAAACTTGATCAAATTTAAAGCTAGATGCAATACACCACAATGGTTGTTCACAGATTGAATACTACTCCTAAAAATGAAGTCCTCTATAGGAAAGGCACTTGCGGACATTTTTACGAGTGTGTTAAATTTGACTGTTTGACGGCCGTCTCGACGTTTGTGCTTTTCCTCCCTATTTTAACTTTTCTCTATTATTTTTAATAATTTTGTTTCTAATAATTAACAATTTTAGCTTTTGTTTTTAATTAACAACAATTTTAGCTTTTATTTTTAATAATTTTGTTTCTAATAATTAACAATTTTAGCTTTTATTTTTAATTAACAATTTTAGCTTTTGTTTTTAATTAGGCTGAGCTAAAAATAGAAATCTCTACTATTTTTAATAATTTTGTTTCTAATAATTAACAATTTTAGCTTTTGTTTTTAATTAGGTTGAGCTAAAAATAGAAATCTCTGCTATTTTTAATAAATTTTTTTTTAATAATTAACAATTTTAGCTTTTGTTTTTAATTAACAACAATTTTAACTTTTTTTTTAATAATTAACAATTTTTGCTTTTGTTTTTAATTAACAATTTTAGATTTTGTTTTAATTAAATTGAGCTGAAAATAGAAAAAGGGAGATCAATAATAGATTGCAAACGCTAGAAAAGAAAGTATACGCACACAGAAAAAGGGAGATCAAAAGGAGATTCAGGAATTTAGAGTGACACAGAGAATATACATACACGAGAAATAAAAGAAAACAACAATGGAAGCATGAGAAGTCAGATTGATGTTTCAGACACTTCTTCTGGATTGGTAAGTTATGCTCCAGATGCCTTTACACAGTTCCTTTAAGAATTTGTGGATGATACTGTAAGGGTTTAATCTTTGTTGTTTAAAATAATTTATTTTTGTATGCATGCACTGGTCTGGCGCCATACTATATCTGTAGCATATTCATTTAATTGACAGACATGAATCTGAGTTGTATTATCAACATTGCGAGATCATGTAATTGACAGACATGAATCTGAGTTGTATTATCAACATTGCGAGATCATGTAATTGTGAGCACATGAATCGAGGTTGTATTATCAACATTACGATAGCATGTTTCGCCAAGCACCGGTTGTGAATGTGAATGCTTGAACAATATATGTTATTTGATTTCCTAAGCATTTGCACAATGTTTCATAAAGTTTGTGGATGCGAAATTGAGGGCATGTATTTATGGATGCCTAGAGAATTTCTTCCTGAGTTTTAATTCAAGGAAGAATATAAAGAACAACAACCACTTTTTTAGCTCACAACCTAGGGAAATACATTCATAAAAACTTGATCAAATTTAAAGCCGGATGCAATACACCACAATGGTTGTTCACAGTTGAATCTGCTCCTAAAAATGAAGCATCCTTGCATCGAAATCTTGTAGATCATGGTGGCTCTCGGAAGCGGTGGGGACTTGTTGTCACTCTTTTCAGATGTTGCAAGAGTGTCTGAAGTCATCAATTATGTTGTGATGGATGTTCGCACCCCACCGGCCTCGTGCCATATATTGCCTTTTGATTCGTAGTGTATTCATTTAATTGATAGACATGAATCTGAGTTGTATTATCAACATTGTGAGATCATGTAATTGACAGACATGAATCTGAGCTGTATTATCAACATTGCGAGAGCATGTTTCGCCAAGCACTGGTTGGCAACTTGGTGTTTCATATGTAAAGTTGCTTTTGAATTTTGCATGAGATAGTCAGCCACATATCTGATCAACGATACTCTCTCTTGTGATTTGAATGATTTCCTATAAGAAAAGTTGTGTTTCCGTCCCAAATATCCCTGGTTTAAAATTAAATAAGTAAATGAAAATTACGATAATCAACTCATAAACAAACAAATGGTTGATTTGCGGGCCTGATACAGTTGATGAAATTGGTTATACAACAAATATGGACGTGAATTAGTTTATCTCAATTATTTCTATTTTATAGGGAATAATTAGCTTATCTTATTATTTCTATTTACTAGGTGCTCTCAGGCGTTTAATAGTGCTCAATCTAAAAAATAACTTGCTTTCTGGACAAATTCCCAATTCTCTGAATAACTGCACAAAATTGCATCACTTGTCGTTGTCTAATAATACGCTTGAGGGACCAATTCCATCTGAGATATTAACAACATTGACCAGATTAGAACATCTGCTTCTAAATTCCAACAAACTCAATGGTAGTATCCCGGAAGAGATTGGTCAATTATGGAAACTGAGAGAGCTCAAGTTAAAGAACAATATCCTTACAGGTGTCATTCCCAAGGTGCTAGGAAATTGTTCTTTCATGGAGGAGTTAAATATATCTTCTAATTCCTTATATGGCTATATTCCACAAGAACTGGGTTCACTTTCCCAACTACGAGATCTGTCGCCATTGGATAACTGCACAAAATTGCATCACTTGTCGTTGTCTAATAATACGCTTGAGGGACCAATTCCATCTGAGATATTAACAACATTGACCAGATTAGAACATCTACTTCTAAATTCCAACAAACTCAATGGTAGTATCCCGGAAGAGATTGGTCAATTATGGAAACTGAGAGAGCTCAAGTTGAAGAACAATATCCTTACAGGTGCCATTCCCAAGGCACTAGGAAATTGTTCTTTCATGGAGGAGTTAAATATATCTTCTAATTCCTTGTATGGCTATATTCCACAAGAATTGGGTTCACTTTCCCAACTACGAGAACTATCGCTGGATAATAACAACCTAGGAGGGTCCATTCTATATTCTCTCATGAACTGTACATGAATTGAAAAAGTTGAACCTATATCACAACAAGTTTGTGGGGACAATTCCAGAGGATGTAGGCCATAAGCTAACCAAATTGCGATTGGTGGACCTGTCCATCAATCAGCTAAACGACAACATCCCAAAATCCATAGGAAATATTTCGGCACTTAATTTTCTTCAAATAGAAGACAACCAATTAAGCAAAATGGTACCCCAGGAATTGGGAATGTTGGGCTGCCTACAACAACTGACGTTTGGCAATAACAATATGAAGGGAGATGTTTTTTCCATTCTCTTGAACTGTACAAAGTTGTAAACCATTGGGTTGGAATTCAACCAATTTTTGGGCTCTCTTCCAGCAGAAATTGGCTTCAAGCTCACCAAGCTACAAGAACTTGTTGCAGCACATAATCGATTCAGTGGGAGGACCCCACATTTCAGATACTGCACTTGTCCTCCCTAAGGTCCATTCTCAACACTGGTGCCCAACATCGTGTTGACTTCATTCTCAACTAATTTCTTGATGTCTTTGCCTCTACCTTTTAGTTTCTTTATAGCCACATCTTTATCTTTCAAATTACCCTGATACACTCTTCCAAAGCTTCCTTGCCCAATTTTGTAACACTGGTTACAAATCTATGGGTTGACGCAGGCCTCATGAATGGTGCCACAAGAACAATCACCGACATTGTCTACGACGCATCAATGCAACCACCAACATTACCTTTATTTGTTGTCAAATTTGATAGATACAACGGCCCATGTTGGGATCCCTCCAACCCGTTACATATTCCCATACCCCCTATTTCAAGAGGGAATCGAAGACAATTGCCGATTAAAATGGCACGGGATTAACTATCCACAAGTGGTAGGGACTTACTTTGCATAGAGCAACCGTCGACATTGGAACCACTGAAAGGCAGGGTCTGACATTCACAGCTTTCTCCAGAGTTCCCTCGCTTGCAAATCTACGTATTTCACCTTTTTTCATTCAAGAGATACTCAAAAATGGTGTACGTAACAACACTTGGAGCAAGAAGAAAGGAGGAGTCAAGACTACTATCACTCAGCCTATCGTAAAAGCTACCCTCTGCTTTGATAGCACCTCCACCACTACTATACTCAACACTTCTTCTATCCAAAGCGGCATTGTTGTTCAAGGGGTATCAAATGTAATCATGTTTATTGAAACTAAAATTGCCCACTAAAGGCTACCATTCATGATATAAATACTGCAAATGTATACATGTCTCATTATGTGCACACAGATCTACATTTATTTGATGTTTTGAAATATGATATGCAACTTTAATTGTACAAATCTGTAACAGAATTAAATGTACACATACGACATTTCAATGTAATGTTTAATCTAAATTCCTACACTACAACTATTAATCACACACATTATCAACTGTACAATAAATGTTTTTCCAACAAAACACCAATTGAACAACCAATGCATAACTAATAAACACAAATTAAATACATACAACATCAACTATAAAATAAATTAACTATCGAAAATGGTATCAAATGTATTCATGTACGAATTTTTAACAAGTTTGAAATGTAGAAACAACCTTCAAATTAAGTGGCCCATCTATATTTCTACACTTACAAAATCAATCACACCCCTAATCAACATCAACTACAAAAGTAATAATTATACCTCTAAAACAAATAACATATACCATTCGGCATTCACATCTCATGAAACACATGTGATTGCTAGTTAATATATATTTTTATAAATTATATACAAATCTATATAAAAATTGATGGCCCCATTTTAAATATACAAGTTGCGTATATGACGATTTGATGGTCGTTTACATGTTTTTCATGGTTTTAGTCGTAAAATAATTGCAAATATTTGAAATAACTCTCACATGCAACTTGCATATTTATTAAAGTTTTTACGGTTAGAATGTATATAGGTGGAGACTACTCAAGACAAATGTATTTCTTGAAATCAAGGGAACAAAGTAGATTGACATACATGCATTGAAATCCAAGTGTGGAAACTCCTGCATCCGTATTTAGACTTTTGTCCTCGGCCCGGACAAATTTACACATTCACGCAAGTCACTCCTGATTCTCCGTCCACAATTTATCGACACATGGTTTTAGTAAAACATTGAAAACCACAAAATTTGTATGGTTGGTGATTTTTCTATTCAAGTGTTAACCACTGAAATATTTTACCGAGGGGGGTTGTCAAATTTTCATGATGGAGACGAGAATTTTTCTAGGGAAATAAAAAGTAATTAATTATTATTTTTCAATGTTGTTAGTGAGTTCTTTAGCATATTTTGAGTCATTTGAATGTATTATCTTCAAAGTTAACCAGATAAATAATTACCTTATGAATGCATTTTCAATGTAACTTAATGTTTGATGAGTGTGTTCTATGTGGGACTAAAAACCTTCGAGGGGTGATAATAATTGGTCTCTAATGTCATGACATCCTCTGGGGGCCTAAATATGCCTCTGATTTCTTCACGGTTTGCATCACTATGCCAAATCCTTCGAGTAGCACAATGCCTTGGGATTCAAGTGCTTTGATTTTCTTTATGTCAAGCATGGCTACTAATAGAATATCTAGAACAATTAGAGGCAAAGTCAAAAGATATCATTAAAGGACCCAAGAGTGTTAAGGATCACATGAACAAAACTCCCACAACATTTAGGGAAAGACATACCAATTATCTATAAACACATTAATAAGATCTCATTTTCTCCAAGGTATACAACATCTCTAAAATCATAGAATTTAATGATTAAGGATACATAAAATACATTTTTAACATCTAAATTTCCAAACCATCATGCACTCATATTTGACATATTCTCATATTCCAAAACGTGACTTTTATATTCCAATCAATATATTCAATTCCCCCAACATAAAAATTCACCTTCATCACCTCGCTTACAATTTTATCATTTCCTTTTCACACTTTTTCCTTGGGTCATTGTGTTATGTTGAGATCATCTTCAAATTCACAAATTCCTCTTTGAGGTGCTCCAACAACTTTGCAACATCTTTCATATTCGGTCAATCTGCAGGTGAGGACTTGGAACATTGCAAACCAACATGTACTAAAGAAACCAAGCATTTGTATACTTTATTTTCTTGCAACTCTTCATCTTCAAGCACTTACAACTCATTCAATACACTATTATGAATTACCTCTAACAATCTATTCGAAACCTTGAGCTCACCCAATTATGCAGGTTCAAGCCTTCAACAAACATGCCATCACTACGCATTTTCCTTGTCAACATTTCTAAGAGTAGAATGCCATAACTGTACACATGATCTCCTTGTGTGGATTCCCTCTGCCCTAGTCCATAATTTGCATTCATGTTAACAATTATGATAATAAAAATCCATTGCACATCATATAAATGTATCGTTTTCTATAAACTATTTCTCCAAGGTATACAACGTCTCTAAAATCATAGAATTTAACGATTAAGAATACATAAAATACATTTTTAACATCTATATTTCCAAACCATCATGCACTCATATTTGATATATCTTCATGTTCCAAAACGTGAATTTTATATTCCAATCAATATATTCAATTTTCCTCCCCTCATAAAAATTCACCTTCCTCTCCTGCCTACAATTTTATCATTTCCTTTTCACACTTTTTTCCTAGGTCACCGTGTTATGTTGAGATCATCTTCAAATGTCACAAATTCCTCTTTCAGGTGCTCCAACAACTTTGCAAAAATTTCATATTTGGTCAATCTGCATGAGATGAGGACTTGGAACATTGCAAACCAACATGTACTAAAGAAACCAGACATTTGTATACTTTATTTTCTTCCAACTCTTCATCTTCAAGCACTTGTAGCTCATTCAATACACTGTTATGAATTACCTCTAACAATCTATTTGGAAACCTTGAGCTCACCCAGTTATGCAAGTTCAAGCCTTCAACAAACATGCCATCACTAGGCCTTTTTCTTGTCAACATTTCCAAGAGCAGAATGCCATAACTGTACACATCTCCTTGTGTGGAAGCCCTTTTCCTACTCCATACTCTACATTCATGTTAACAATTATGACAATAGAAATCCATTGCACATCATATAAATGTCTCGTTTTCTATAAACTATGATTTCTCATCAAACCTGAGTTGTTCCACGGATATTGACCTTTACGACACCTTGCTCTAATTGCAAAACATAATAACTCTCCAATTATTTCCATTTCTTAGTGATTTTTTTCAGGTCTTTTGATCCTTCTGATCTAATCCAATGAATGCATAACAACTAGATAACCTTCACTACATACTCATTTCTTTTCACTATGTACCACATACATTTGCCACACTACGAATATTTGAGGTAGATATAGAAAGGAAAGGCAATAATACGAAAATTACATATGAAAAAATTATGTCAAACACACCTTTGTGCCAGAAGGCATATCACTTAAATCATAGTTGCACATAAAAGTATGTACAGGTGTCATCTCAAGATTGCTAAGGACCTACACAAATCAATACAAAATTGACCAATCTTTAAATAAAAATTTACATGGTATATGACACCCTCATATTATGGCCATTGAAAACTCAACCATTACCAAGTGGATTTTATAATTATATTATACTTTTAAGTTTAAAGCATAAATACAACAAAACTAAAACTCCAAGAGAAAAACAAATATATAAGAGCTTATTACAACTTGTGAAAATTTAGTTCAAAGTGGTCAGTTAATGGAGAAGTACAATATCATTTCAGTAACAGAAAATTATCACATAATTACCATTTGATCAAATTTTCTTAGAGCCTGCTATTATAAATGAAAGAAATGTGCTCGTAAGAAAAACTGTTTTTGAATATGTTTGTATTATAGCTAAGGATATAATTACGCCCTCACTGACACACATATTGTATGTCAACAGTGGAACAACAAATCAGACAACATTGTCAATCCACCAAACCCCTTCTTTATCGTCCGTCATCCTCTCCCTCTTTTTCACTTCCTCAATTTTCAAATGTTCGCCCCATCCCCTTTGGCGTTTCCATCGTACACTCCACGTACGATTTATCTAGTTCGATTCTATTATAATTGATGAAAGTGTAGTTGATTGCATTTAACGAATTTCAATGTGAGTGGAAGTATTTTTGAGAGTATGTTCAACTAAATTTTTCATACTTTTTTGTCAATATTGTTTGTTATAATGTTAAATGTCTGATATTACATGATATGATATGATATTGATATATATAGGGAAAGATGAGAATTGCTAAAAATTTAAAAAGTTCAAGTCTAGATTATATGTTTTAATATTTAAACTATTGAATATAGGTCATTATAAATAATGTAAAAACATTAATTGAAGAAATTCATATTTTGTTTGATTCGCCTTTTTTAAGGGATTCAAACATCTCGATAAAAGGCTAATTCAGTCTATGGAGAATTTATTGAAGGCTATCGTAAATGGGTAACCATTTTAAATTAGTGAAATGCTCCATTATTACGAGGCTCATTTTTCGCGGTCTTTGAGCATAATTGTGAGGTGGGCGGAAAACGAACAAAAATGTACGTGGTTGTCACTTTGGGCGGAAAACGAATTAAATTGCGCAAGTGTTTTAATAAAATTAAGTGAAATTTTTAAGCGAATGGTTGTTGTTGCAGGTGGGTGCACTAATAAAACGTAGGCTATATGTTTAAATCATAGTAAAATGTTAAATAGTCGAAATTATATATATATATATATATATATATATATATATATATATATATATATATATATATCTTTGCCAAAAATCGAACTGCTTTTGAATTGTTTACTTATTATGGATACTTATTTTTTCCATGTCTTATTTTCTGAATTGTTTGTGTATCACCAACATTCATCTTTGCTATGTCTTGTCTTTTTCGAGGGGATGATTATATTGAGAGAGTTGTAGCCCAACGATATGGAATGTAGATAGTGATATGGTGACATGTTTACATAGATTATAAAAGCAATGTTTATGTACATATTTTATTTACTAAAAATTTCTTTTGTGCATGACATTGGCACATCAAACTCCCCAAGAGTATTTCTTAAGAAGTACATAGAGATTGTTGAGGAAGCTACCCTCCAAATTACCACATTATACCACTATCTTTGCCAACGTATAGTCTCTTCAGATCACCTTTCCATCAACACCAAGTGTTAGCTTGTAGTTCCATCTCCCTTCCTCTTCCACATCTTTCTCTCGGTGTTATATAGCCAATGTTGCTAACTTTTTTGATGATGCCTTCCAAAAACTAAAGAGATCTTATTAAATGGGCCAATGATCGTTAAGGAACCTAACCTCCAAATTACCACACTATACCACCACCTTATAATTTCTTCATGTCACCTTCCAAGCGACACCAAGCGTGACTTTGTAGTTACATCTCCCTTCCTCTTATAACACATGTTCACAATTTTATATAGTCGATATAAATTGATTTTGTTGATGACATCTTCCAAAAAAACCAAAGAGGTGTTATTAAGCGGGCCGATGATATCAATTGAGACCGAGCCAAGAATCTAGGGTGCAAGTCCATGGGTATAGGGTTCCCTCTTATCATTTGTAAGTCAAAGAATTTAGAAAACTGTAGTTTGAAATAACACTTAATTTATTTGTTCAATTAAAGAGAAAGATTCTTAATTTGATCTTCCATATTATTAAAGGTATGCATCATGGTAACCATTTAAAGATGTGAAGTGGAAGGAATAATGTACATAACCAAATTTTATTCTTTTTGTATGTCAATTTCTTTAAATTAGTGATTTATTATGATTCTTATGAAAAATTTAAAATACAATAATGTACATAGCTTTTATTTATTTATTTGATGGAAAAAATTATTAACTAAAATTGTAAGAAGGGTGTCCACTTCAATTATTACCTAGGGTGCTCATAACCTTTAATTTGGTATAGGGTTCCCTCTTGTCATTTGTAAGTGGAAAGATTTAGAAAAATATGGTTTGAAATAACACTTGATTAATTGAAAATAAAGATTCTTAATATGATCTTCCATATTATTAAAGATATGCATCATGGTAACCATTTCAAGATGTAAAATTGGGGGAATATGTGGAGGTGTAACATATGACATTAAATGTTGGAGGTTAAGGAACATACAATTGTTTGGGAGTGATTACTTAGGTGTTGCAAAAGGAAAAACAATAAATAATTAAAAAGAAAAGAAAAAAACACATTAATAAGTTTCGAGAATTGGGAAGAAACTAAAGGAGGTTGATAAAAAAATAGAGGGATTCAAGAATAATTCGAAGGAATTTAAGATTTTAAAAAATTGATAAAAAAGTTAAAGATGTTTTTTTGAGTAGAATAAAAATGGGTAGAGTAACACAAGCAATATCTTTCAAACCATTTATTATTCCTATTGTGTTGTCCTTTCATAGAAGCTTAATGCTTTTTTAAACACGTGTGATTTGCAAGACTTCAATAAATTTAATGATAAAAATGTATATTTCCGTAGAAAAAACAAAATAAAAATAAAGTTGTGATGCAGTTTTGGAGTGAGAGGCCGACAAAAGTATTGACCCACTTTTCCTTTCCTTTTCTAAATGAGTGTTACTCTGCAAGTTGAGTGAGGATTTTTGTTAGCCCCACCCCGCAATAAACGGTATTATTTTCTCCTACATATGGAATATAATGTCACAAATCAGAATTGAGATTTGATATCTGTTTAGGTGTTTTTGTCTCTTTTAATCGTAGTTTACACTTTGTAAAATTGTTAGTCTGTTTTTATTTGATGTGAAAGAATTTGATAAAATCGTCATTATCAGTCATAATTATCAAATACGGTAAAATTATAAAGATTTTCCATATTTTTTATTGAACCGTATAAGACTTCATATTTTTCGTTTGCAAAATCTTAAAATACAAAATTTAGAAAATGTATACTATTTATTATTGTTTTATAAAATAAATGTTTATGAACACCTCCAAAATTTTATAGTCAATATAATCTCTAAAACTTACCCGATACTTATAAATACAACTAAAGAAATATTTTTTAAATTATAAAATAAACGAAAGGTTTTTAAAGAGATGGAGGGACTGTTTAAAACCTCTTGCCATAGATTTTTAATTTGACGGGTGAGATCAGCCGATCTCACCCGTCAAATCCCATCCCTGCCACAAATTATTGATTGCAAATTGCAATGATTTTTATGTGGAAAACACTAGCAATGATTTTTGTCCTGAAACGGTTGTTTTCCTGATAAAGATCTAGCGGATGGGAAAAAAACGGTGGCCCTTGACTGTTCTGAACGCTAGTGCGTTCCACTCCCCTTTGATCAAAGTTTCCATCGAAAACGACACCAGAATGTGGGCTGAAAAATCGACACTTATGAATGGTTCCGCACACGTAATCTTCTCCGCCATTAATCCCACTGAAAACAGGACAAAAATGACCTTCAATCAATCGACGACATGTCAAGATACGGATGTGGAGGAACCGTCAACATTAAACTATCTTATTTTCTACATTTTGGAGTACATTTTACATTAATCGATCTTTCCCTTCTGTGTTTTGCATTGCTGGTCATGGTGTGCAATTCAGGCCAAGAAAACTTGCAAGATTTCGATTGAGTATATCCTCGCCCAAGCAGAAACACCATATATATATACACACACAGAGAATATATGTTGTTGTGCAGTGTGTAGGTTTCAGCAATGGAGAGATACGAGTTTGTTAAGGATATTGGGTCTGGTAATTTTGGCGTTGCAAAGCTTATGCGGGATAAGAAGACTAGTGAACTCGTTGCAGTCAAGTATATTGAACGAGGGCAAAAGGCATGGCTCTTTAAAACCAGAGTTTTATTACCTTTTTTGATTGAGGATTTGGTAAGATTGAAATTTGTTGGGTAATTTTGTTTACAGATAGATGAAAATGTGGGGAGGAGATGATTAATCACAGATCACTACGTCATCCCAACATTGTTCGGTTTAAGGAGGTGGGTAATTCATTAAGCAATTGTTTTTTTGTGTTTTTGGGGGCTGAATTTGAATGCATTGGGGTTTCAGGTAGTGCTTACTCCAACCCATTTGGCCATACTCATGGAATACGCTGCTGGCGGCGAGCTTTTTGAACGGATTTGCAACGCTGGTCGTTTCAGCGAGGATGAGGTTTGTACATAAACATTGTATATATTGCTATAATTGGTGTTTCAGGAGTGGATGAGCTAATTATTGTTGGAATGAGTGGTTTAGAAAGCACAACATTTCCTCTTAGGTTTCGTGAATCAGGTAATAGGTTAATTGGGTTTGTTTGCAGTTTCAGGGGTGATGGGATTGTATTGTATATATTTATAAAAATGGTGTTTTCCCAGTGCAATTAATTATTGTCTGAATGACTGGTTCATATATTCACATAATTGTATATATTCATTCATATATGTGGGAGTTTTTATTGCTTTTGGGTGGCTTCAGGATATCAATTGAATGCGTTTGCCTTTTTTTTTCTTTTGGAGTAAACCTTATGGTTTTTCTTTTTCGGCTGGCAGCCCCTTTTTGTGACCCATTGATCTCTTGTTCAGAGAATTTGAGCTTGTTTAGATAATTTGTATAGTTTAGTAAAAGAATTTACTGAACTTCAGAAATAAATTATTGCTTGCAGGCAAGATTTTTCTTCCAACAGCTGATATCTGGAGTCAACTATTGCCATGCCATGGTATTTTCTTCTTCTTCTTCTGTGGAATATAGTGATGTCATGGTAATATGTGGTTAGGGTTTAATTGAGTTTCTGGTGTATATACAGCAAGTATGCCACAGGGATCTTAAACTGGAGAACACATTACTGGACGGAAGTTCTCCTCCCCGGCTGAAAATCTGTGATTTTGGCTATTCCAAGGTATGAGTCAAAACATACTATTAAAACATGTTCATAACACCTGTGTTCTTATTCTAAATGTGTGATGTTATGAGAGTTTTCTGGGCTCAACTAGGCAGACATTAGATTTGTCTATTGGACACATCATCAAGGTTAACAGCATATTTATACGGTGGATGTTGAGATTTTGCGTTTTTTCCCTTCCATCTTATCAAACATCCTATATTTCAAGTTTTAATTATTTAAAACACAAAAATCCAAACCATGTGATTGAGAAAAATTAAGAACTCTACAAAAACAGATCTCAAACTCATGTTATTATTAGTATTGTAACTACTTTTTATTATTAATTAAAGGTATACCTTTTATTATTCAATAACACATTATACATTATGCAAAGAGTACAAGTAGCATAAAAGTTATGTGTTTAATTATTAAAAATACATAGTTTTTAAATATACAATTTATTTTTTCTATAGACTATTTTTTCTCATATTTTATATCCACCATTTAATACTCTCCCTAAAAATTGCTACCTTAGTTAACATAATTGAAACCGATGCTTGAAGAATAGAGGAGAAGGTGAATGGTGTGCACAGGCTTTTACAGTCAAAAAATAAAAATAAAAAATAAAAAATGCTAGACAACTTATCTTTTAATGCGAGACAAAACTCACCAGCTGTTTAAACCCTTCCATTTAGCAATATTTGTTCAATTTGTTCAAAATAGAGTTCCAGAGCTTCTAAATATTTCTCCTGTTTTGGAAATTTACCATCATTTCCTCTTATTTGGTCCACCTCTTTCTGCACTATTACCTTGATTTTGATGCTCCATTTTTTTGTGTTTTTCCTCATCCACTTATCAAACACCTAATATTTCTAAGTTTTAATAATCTAATATTCAGGAAAAACCCAAAAAAACCAAAAATATTCAATTGAGAAAAATTAAAAACTCCACCAAAACAGATCTCAAACTAATTATAAGTTTATAACAGCTGTTTATTATTAATTTATACAATTTACCGTATTTTATTTTATGTTATTTTGCGTATTTATCGTATTTTTACTATAGACTTTTTTTTTTCATATTTTGTGTCCACTGTTTAACAGAAATTGCTACCTTGATATTTACCTAGGGCGAGTAGTACAAATTCAATCTTTAATTTAACTCTTTTTTGATTGAAAAACATATATATATATATGTATATATATATATATATAAGTACAAGTTAATTATGCAAAAAAATAAAATAAAAAATGAGTGGAAGAATCACAATCTTTTTCTCTGTTCTTTGATTCAACTCAGTCTGCAATGTATTTTTGTCCAGTCTTCTTTACTACATTCTCAGCCAAAATCAACAGTGGGTACCCCTGCCTACATTGCTCCAGAGGTTCTGTCTAAAAGGGTGTACGATGGCAAGGTACAATGATATTAAAACCTCTTCTTTTACAAGAAAATTGTACCCTTGACTGACCCAAATTGTGTTGATGTTTTACAACTCTATCATCACCATTACAATATTGGAAGAATAATGATGCAGAGAGTTCTGGGTGTGAATATATGTAGATTGCAGATGTATGGTCATGTGGAGTGACTCTGTATGTGATGCTGGTGGGAGCTTATCCATTCGAAGATCCAGAGAACCCCAGGAACTTTAGAAAAACTATAGGAGTAAGCTCTGCTTATTCTTTCTGCAATTCTTATGCAAATTTGATTTCAATTTTATTGGCAAGAAGCAATAAATGTTGTCAGTGATGGAAGAATTTTCTTAATAATGTCTTTGCAGAGAATATTGAGCGTGCAATATTCAATTCCAGACTATGTATACGTGACTGCAGAATGTCGGCACCTGCTGTCTAGGATTTTTGTGGCTAATCCTGCCAAGGTGAATGCAGCTAGTTATTACTAATTTTTAGTTGAATATCCAACATATTATGGCTAAAAGTACTATATGAACCTTATACATCCTCCAAAAATCACATTAGCTGCACAAAACTTATAAATTATTTCAAAACTGACAATTAACACATAAAATGCTAAATGGAAAAGACAATCTAACCGTTCAGCCTAACTGTCACGCACGTTCTCAGCCAACGTCATATACTAATTACAAAGGACCTGAAAACAAATAACAATGATCACAACAATTAGACAACCTTGCCTCCTATATCAATTAGACCTAATTACCTGAATCACTTTGTTAGAAGTTTTGGGAGCAACTGTGTGTGTCTTTTTGATCCAAAGTTTTGAGTCACTCTACAGGACTCATCATAAAGGACCTAATGACCTAAATCACATTAAAAAAATCTCTCACATTTCATTATTGTTGTGGTGGATTTATGATATTTCTTTTGTTTTTTCAATGCAGAGGATAACCATTCCTGAGATCTGGAACCATCCATGGTTATTGAAGGAGTTGCCAGTAGAATTATTGGAGGAAGCAGAGGCAGGGTACCAGTATGATGATCCATCAAACCCACTTCAAAGCGAGGAAGAAATCAGGAAGATTTTTGCAGAGGCCAGAAGTTCCGCAGGGGAAGCCAAGAAAAGTGAGGAGGAGGCTCTTGTTGGGGGTCTTCCGGATCCAGAAGACATGGATGTGGATGGAGATGTCGAAGATGATGTTGAGAGCAGTGGGGATTTCGTTTGTGCACTATAAAATAAATTACAAAACTAAAAAATCCATATTAAAAATTCCTACCATCTCTTTCTTTAAGATGTGTACGTGCTCTGCTATTCCAATTAGTATCAATTTATTATTAATAGTAAGCTGTTTATTTTTGTTATTTATATGGGCAAACTTTGTTTTTTTTCTCTTTTTTCTTCTCCTTGTGGGCAAACTATGTTTTGAGCTATCTTTAACGTAGAAATATTTAAGGAACAACTCTAAAGGCACCAAGTTGCTTAGAGGAACTTGGATCGTCTTATAATAATAGTTGTTTGGATAAAAACTATGTTTTAATTTAAATTGTTTTATTAGGATTTTAAAAAATTAGCTATTAATAATTATTTGTAGTGATCATTTTAAAATTAGTATGATAAGATCTATGCTCTACTTTTTAATTATACATGGAGGTGATAGTAAAAATGAGAGATTAACCATGGATTAAATCAAACATTGATGAAACTTGGCATTGAATATTGTAAGTTAGTAACCAACCTAATAATGGAAAGTGGCAATCAATGGTATATTTTTCATCCCATCCCAATCCCAATATATTTTAATTGGTTATTGAGATACCTGATTCCTTCACTTCATAGATCTCAAGCCATCTATTCCATCTTAGTTCGTAATTCTTCCACACAAGACCCATCCACGTCATCATATGGGGAAAGGTTCTCTTATCATAAGAAGGTCATAGATAAATCCACACATCAATACAATGCTCTTTATTTGAGGGTACAAACGAACTTATATTGGTTGTGTGCATAAAAGGACCTATGTTGATTTTAGGAGGTCGATGACCTCATATCATATTATTTGTGTAGCAAATAACAATGGTAATGTGTCATATACCACTTCAATAGTGTTAGGTGTACTTGATTAGTGTTATTATGAACCTTCGATGAATTGAAGAAACAATGATGAACTACTTCTCTTGAATAATCATTGGATATGCCATTTGGTGAGGATTCTCCAATCCTTGCCATTCTTGCTATTATAAGATTGTCCCCCGCACATGGTCATGGGCTCTGTGGCGCGGAACATTGGTATCATAGCTTTACTCTTGCCTTTTATATGCTTGTGAACATGGGAGAACAATAGGAGAGAAGGAAACAAAGCTAGTTCTATTTTCGCCTACTTGGAAGAACATCAGTAGCAAGAGTAAGATGGCCAACATCAAGAAACAATCTGAGATAGCCCTAGATGACCAAAAGCTCATAAAGGACGCAATAGAAGCAAAATGCACTAAAATCTTTGATGAGTATCGTGAGTTGATAGTTTAACTTAACTCAATACGAATACCCACTTGCCATCTCACATGTGATTTCAACGTCAAACCCCTTTCAAGGTCGAAGTGAACCTCAACATTCTAGTGTTCGAAAGAAAGATTGACATCGAACATTGTGTTTTCACCCTTTTAGATTTTGACTAAAATTTATACCCAACCAAAAAGGAATGAAATAGAAGCTACATAGGGTTATTCTCGATTAATTAACTTCCAACATTAACCATTCAATATAAACACATTAATACTTGCAACAAATGTACACGATACAATACAAGTTCACAAACACAAGGGATTGAGTGCACTTAGCTTATTATAGATGATTTCAGGCATATTTGGGTGATCTGAATGATGAAACATGGGCATTTGGACATGCAAGTGCTTTGGAATTGAAACTATAACTTGAAAATGCTCCTGGGTAGGACCATAGAGTAGGGGAAGAAATGTCTGTATGGTCTTGACCTATTTCTACTGGTCTTAACCCCGCTCAGAATCGTGACTTGCAACTTTTTGAGTTTGTCGCTTATTTGAATCTTTTCATCGATCTTTGCTCGATGAACAGCTGATCACACTTTGCATAGGATTTTGAATGCTCGACCCAATCTTTCAAACCCTCATAGTGGATAGAAGTACTTCAAAACAAACATTAGTTGGGTTGTGGGCACCCACATGCATTGTTGACATTGGCACTACTCCAAAGAAGCCTTAACCACACGTCATTCTCCACTAAGAATTTGATATCTAGTTGTAGTGTAATCATATTTGACATCTTTCTTTGACAAAGATTGACTTGAGTTTCTCTCTTGCAAATCTACTTGAGTGAGTGACTTTGAGTGCTTGCAAATGCTAAAAGCAATCCCATAGACCTAATGGGAAGCTTCAGACTTGTAGATGGTGCTACCCTAATGAATGTGCAGAGGTATTTGTAGAGTGTAGGGAGATTTGGGTGCCTTTTGTGCTAGCTTTTGCAATAGGAGTCCATAAGAGTGTTAGGTACTAAATGAGGTGAGTTTCACTTGCTTATATATGCTTTTGAAGGTGATTTAAGTTACAAAGGCCAACTAAGAAGGAGTAAATGACCCAAAGAATAATGTGTAACTAAAATTTTGGGACCAAAGTGAACAAGTGCAAAATCGTACACTAGGTTCAGGAATGTATGGATGTTCCTGCCCATGTTGTATGTTTTTGACCCTAGAGGGCAATATGAAGTGCGGATTTTGGAAGTTGATAAGTGGAGTTTCTAAATGGATTTCATGCATTTAACTCTAAAAAACTACAAACAAATGAGTGTTTATGATCAAGCAAGCTAGAAAAGAGACCTAGAGATGTACCGAATGAGAGTGGGTAAAGTGCACTTGTTTGAGAAAAAGAGAAATGTCAAGACTAGTAGTGTTAAATATTAGAATTACCAAATTTGAATGTCTACATTTTCCCCCTTTTAAGTATGAAATGAAATTACATGCCTAAAGGAAAACATACCTGAGTGTGTATAAACACTTTGCCTTCACTCGATGCTTGTTTTGCAAGATCCTGTTGTATTGGGGTTAGCACACTCAATGATGTAACCTGCAACATAGAATGTAGTCAATGTCCATGATAAATAATTAAACTTTTTTGATGAAAAGATTTTATATTATATTAATTCAATACAATACAAGATAAATTTCAACAAAAAAAGGGCGGTATGAGAGCATGCCCCAAAACCACAAACAAAGTTAGGCCAAGCCTAGGAGAACACGAAACAAAATAGGTCGAGCCTAGGAGAACACAAAAGCTAGGCGGTGCAAAGGCAGAAGAGAGCTAAGTCAAGCGGAAGAAGCAAACATGCCTGAAGCGGGCGAATCATGATCATTCAAATTAGCTTTGAGCTGTAAATCCTTACCAAAGATCTCGGAGATCCCAACCAAAGAGGGATTTTCTTCTTCCGGGTCAGCCTCGCCATGAGTGGGGATGACGAGGTTGAGATGAGGAAATTTATCGAATGATGGTGGCATTCCATCCATCGGTAGTGTGTTGAGCGGCGGCAGCAGGAGAGCCCCACCCAAGTTGGCGAGCCGATGACCCCCAACCGTGGTGGTGAAGGACTCATGGGATGGTGAGGTCGGGCGACCCCCGTCCACATCGACGAGCCGGAGAGTAACTTCTTTGGGTGCAAAGACAAGGACCCGGGAAGGATGAGCTCAACTAAAAGCATGTCGCTGTGAACGACTACACCGATCACCACGGCTAGGGAGGCGGGAGTGCCTAGTAGGAGATGGTGGCACACGAGCAACATTACATGGGGCTTCCCCTAGTGGTGCAATAGGGTCTGGAGGTGGTCCACCTCCAATGATAAATTATTTTCCTGGACTTGAATTTGCAGCATTACATTCGAGATCACCATAGATTTATTATAAATGGAAAAATTATGGTCAACAACCGAATTAACAAAGAAAAAAATATTTCTTTCTTTCCATATCCAAAAATAATTTCCCCTCTGAAAACATGCCAAATTTGGGTGAACATAGGCAGAAGCTTGGGATTGTCTCCCAAAGGATATGTTGCCAGTAAAGCAATGCGGTCTTAACGGAAAGAAAAATGAGTGAATCTAGTTCCAAGCAAGCTGAGCTTTGGGAAAAACCAAAAAGATGCGAATAGATTCCAAATGGCCGCAAAATGGGCATTTGGGAGCCGAGACTCCAATTTGAACAAGATGAGCTCCGATAGAAGACCTTGGTGCAAAATGCACCAGAGGAAGTGGGAAATCTTGGGCTCCACAGAGATAGTCCAAATAGATGCAAATCACCTACTCCAGGCAGGACAGAGTGGAATGAATTCCCCATTGCGTGTTGAGTTTATCCACCATGGGCAGATGAGGCGAAAGCCAACGGTAGCCTTTACTTGGCTGAGTAATTACAAAATGGAGTATCCACATACCATTTCCAATCCATCCACCAAGGGCGAGAGGAATGCACAACAATTTTGTGTAGCATGTGGTCAGGGACGAGCTGATCACAACATTATAAGTATCCTAGTCCTGGTTAGAGAGCCGAAAATGAGTTTTAATTTCCGGCCAAGGAGCCAGGATTGTGCATGTTTGCAGAAATAAGTCTTCAATGGTGTGAATTCCACATTTAAAAAGTTTGAGCGCGGAGATTCCCGGAGCTTCTACCAAACACTTATCATGCGCTTGAAAATTGGTGACCACCAGATGGATTGATGATTAACAGAAATCCCATTACAAAAGCTATCACCTTTCCATAGAGTCGGGTTTGATGCATTCCCATGCTTTCCAAATGCTCTTAAGCACAAAAGTGCCAACTACTTTGACAGGCACTGGGGTTATGAGAAAATTGATAAACCCCAATCCTTTCCATGTAGGGTGGTCATAAGGTGAGCCTTCTTCAATACCATGTCGTATGAGAACTTTCCAAGCTTCTTGGCCAGTGATACTTCTAACAATCCATTTCACGCAAAGTTCCCACCCTTGACGTTGAATGTCAATAAGGCCAAGCCCCCCAGAATTGTGGGGAAGGCAACATATCTCCCAAGCCACATGATGAAATCCTCTACCAATAGAGACATTAGCCCATAAAAAGGCTTTGAGAAGATTTTTCCACTTCTGAATAGAGGCTTTGGAAGGAACCCAACACGATGAGTAGTAAACATGTGTGGCCGCAAGAACTTTGGAACAGATTTGGAATTTCCTAGCCAATGATAAAGGTCTAGTAAGCCAATACTCCAATTTTTGGCCACCCTTTGAATAACATATTGCCAGAGCTCAGTCGGGGTGGCTTGAAAAGCAAAAGGAATACCCAAGAACTTAAATATTTTTTACCATGAGCCAGAACCTTCCATTCAAAGTGGCGAGCCAATCAGTGCATAGGAAGGAAGGATTGTCGATAACATTGGGTTTTTTGCCATTGAATAGAGGAGCTAGAAGCTAAGCAAAAAGTATCCAAGCATTGCATGACATTGTGAATGTTGGCTTCATCTTCAATGAGCGTAAGAAAGGAATCATCTACAAAATGACCATTTAGCATTTGAGAGTGGGCATGCAGAAGGAAGTGAGATTCCCCTAACAAGCCCCTAAGATTTGGCATGGGCCAATAAGTATCCAAATCCTTTGGCAGCTAGCACATAAAGTGCAGGAGCCAAAGGGAAGCCTTGGCGAATAGAGTGAAAAATCCCAAATGGTTCCAAATGATGCCATTGATAGTGAGCTGAGTAGAGGCATCTACAAAAAAGCATACTAATAGATTGAATAAAAATGGGGCCAAAGCCAAGGGCTTGAAGCATGGCAAGAATAAACGGCCATTCAATCCGATCATAAGCTTTCTCAAAATCAATTTTTATGAACATGACAACTTGATTGGATCGGTGAGCCCATTCCATGCCCTCCCAAACAACAATGATGTTATCCAGATGTATCATCCTTGTATGAATCCTATTTTCTCTGGTTGAATAACATTCGGGAGGATATTGTGAAGCCGCATAGCCAAAGCTTTAGCAATGATTTTGTAGGAGACATTCAACAGGGTGATCGCCACCAAGCAAGTAATTTTCTCTAGGTCTCCTTTGCTTAGGGATGAATTTGATGTTCCCCTTGTTGATTCATGGTCCTAAAGACTAGTTCTAAAACCCTTCAAGATAAACTTGAAAAAGGTCTTGACCGACTGAATCCCAAAGGGCTTTGTAGAATTTGCAGGGGAATCCATCGCATCCTAGAGCTTTATCATTGGCCATCTGCATGGTAGCATCATGGAGGTCCTCAATGGTGAGCATTTGGTCACATATCACCTTCTGAGCCTCGGACAACTTGCATGGCACAACACCCAAACATTGATCAAGAGTAGCTTGACGAGTTGCAAAAGGGTTGTTGAGCTTGAAACACAAGCTTGTAGTGGCACACAAAGGCTTGCAACATAAGTTGAGGATCTGTAACCCAACGCCGCCGTCCATGATAGCTTGAATTTTTTTGAGAAGGTTTCTTGGCTCTGAGGGAAAGAAAAATTCTTTTGAGACTCGATCGCAATTTTGAGCTGCAAGCATACGGGCTCGATATATGAGCTCCTCTAGCATTGTAAATTATGTCAGAAATTTGAATTTGTTGGCAAAGTGTTGCAACATGAAGTTGCAGAGTTTCAAAGAAGGGATCACCTTGAAGTGCCACCACCACTCGACTAAGAGCCGAGGTGTTAGTGGAGTATGAGTGACACAATTTTGGCCAATTGTCTGCCATAGATTCTAAGGAATCTAGTTGTCTGAGTCGAGCATCCTCCCACCATTGAATCCATCTGGTCTACATAGGTGGATGGTAACACTAGAAATGACTAGGCTGGGAATTAAGTTCCACACACACTTGATATGATTGAGTGTGGGCCCATGCTGCATCAAGGCAATATTAAGAAAGAATTGACCTTTATGACAAAAAGGGTCACGTATCATGCCAATTGATACAAAATCGTATTAGAGAATGATCCGAAAGGAAAATTCAGGCATGACCTCCACTAGACATGGAATAAATGCTATCAAACTCAAAATAATCTTGAGTTGACAACATAGCTTTATCGAGCCATTTAAGTACGTATGTTTGTCCTCCTCAAATATTGGACCAAGTAAACCATGCTTCTGATGTGGGAAAGCGAGAGGCATTAGGGTCATAAAACCCAAACTTATTACGCATAAAAACCACGCCTCCCTTTCGCCAGTGTCCACCTCATCGACAAGTGGCCACATTTATCGTGGGTGACTCAACCATATTAAAATCTCCACTTATGACCCAATACACATCGGGAATTGAGTTGGTGATCCACCGCCTAGATCGGCCCTTTTGGCTGCATCATTAGAGGCATAAATATTAATGAGGCCAAAAGGGTGGCCATCAACATTAAATAGGACCCATATGGCATGGTTGGTGGGGTCAATGCCATGGTCAATTAACAAGGGCTGCCATTTGGGAGCAAAAAGTGAAATTAAACCCCCATGCCCTACTTCATGATTACTATAGAAAGCCAAGTTGTCAGGCTAGATGGATTTACAAACCATCTGCAACTGAAAACTTGTAATTTTTACTTCCTGCAAAAACAAAACATCCAAATTTACAAATCTTTGCCGAGTTTCACAAACAACATATTTATGATAGGAGTTTGTAAGACCCCGAACATTCCAAGATAGAAAATTCATGGGAAACAATGGTCAAGAGCCATGTCACCATCCTCTAAGCCATCAAGGGCATCATATTGGTTTTACAAGAATTGAGCAGTATTATGCTGCAAAAAATCCTACAACTCAATTTTTTTCATTTTGCATATTTGATGTTGTACTCTGCTTTGGTTGAGTCCACGCTGTGAGCCAGGCTATGGTCCTAAGAGATGTGAGATGGGATTTAGGGCCTTTTGGAGGGCCCTTGTGAATTGCTTGGCAAGAGTAGTGACAAGGATTGTGGAATGGTAGCATTGTAAATGAAATTTGTCTAGTCCATGAGAACCGAAGCCGCTTGGGGCGTGCTGGAATATTTTGGCAATTGGATATTTGGGTTGGCAGCGATTCTTTAATTGGTTCTTTACTAGCATGTGTGGGTTATGGGGTTGTTCCTTAATAGGTGGCTCCCATTGGCCATTGGAACTAAAGGCCTTAGATTGTTGGGCTTTGTTCTTGTTTCTTTGACCCCAAAACTTGCCAACCTTCCTCCTGCTGGGGTTTGACTGGTTCGGGAGCTGCTTTGGCCACAGGGGTGGTTTTGAGGGACATAAAGAGGACAATCTTTGATCTTATGATCGAGGCCTGACAAAAAAACAAGTGTTAGGAAAATTGATATACATGACCCACTAAGAATAGAATTTTTCTCCCATCTGAATGTCTACAAATTATTTCAGATCTTGAGAGAGATCAACTTCAACGCAAACACACTTCTACGGGTGAGCATGGTAAAACCTATCTACTTCAAGGTAGACTACCCACCAAGAGAAGTGGCAATCATGACAAAAAAGGCACACATGGCAAGGGTAGGCCAAGGAATTCAAACATGCACTTTAAGGGTGGTATATTCAGATACCATGAAATCCTTGTGCCATGGGGTTAAAACAAGTAGAGAGTTGCGAACATACCAAGTGGCTTGCTTAGCCAAAATATTGGGGGCATTGGCAGGATCAAAAAAGTGAAAAAGAAAAAAACCCTTGGTCATGTTTTGAACATTTTCTAGTTTGACTCCATGAGGAGTCCAGACTATACTGACCTAGGATTTGAGTATGCTTTTAGAGGTAGTGTGACCCAAAAATATCCAATGAGACAAAATTTCTCTAACCATTGACAAAACAACATTAAATTCAAGAATGGGAAAAACCACATCAGGAGGAGAAACATTACCTCATGGAACACTTTTGGAACAAACTTCCTGGGTCGTTTCGTAGGTGGTGCCATTGCTCAAAACTCCACTATCTCTAGCCACGGTTGTAACAACCGGGTTTGAAGATGACAAGGTCATTTTCTAGGTGGTACTTAAAGGGTGAGAAACCCTAGGAGAAACTATAGAAATAAATTCTTGCAGTGCTCAAAAAGGCCTCAGTATGATGGTACCACAAGAAAAACCCTAATAGAGCGAACTCTAGTTTTTCGTCAGAGTGCCTCACTTCTACAATATTCAAAAATATATCAGCTCAACCCTTATTGGTTATAATTCTTACAATTTACAGTTCTTTCAAATAATTTAACTTTAATTAGAATGTAAAAATGTAATGTAAATGAAATTTGAAGTCAGTAAATAATGAAATAAAGAGATGTAAAATGTGCAAGGAATAAACCTATTTGTTTTGGAGGGAAGATTTTATCATTCTTTACTTATATTTAGAGATTTGGACTTCTAATTTTTTTAAGGATTAGAGTTGATCAATCCCCAATTGTGTCAAGGATATTCCAGAGTATTGGGTATATGAAACCCAACACACCAATGCTAAAGAGAGAGAAGAAGAATGAGGAGATGAAGCACACGATAAAGGAAGAAGACCATGTATCATAGCCATTCAAAAAATATGATATCTTCCCCTTTACGCATAATAGGAGAGGAATGAATGATTGCTTACAAATAACTTAGTTGCTTTCGATACCTTCCATGACCCCATAAACCACACCGTGCAAATGGAACTAGGCTCAATTTCGTAATTTAGGACACACAATACAAAAGGGAATGAATTACCCCCATACACTCCCCGTGTGCCTCACAACTAAGTAGAAACTGAATAAAGGTGAAATGTGATGAAATGTAGTAAGAGAAAGGAGACCCACGCCCCCAATATCCTGAAAATGAAATTAAAATTGACTTTTTTGGAGAAGATGGAATGAAACATTTTATGCCCCTGAAACGGCCTAAACGAAATCATCGAGTCCGAAAATGTGTGAAAAACCCATGTTTGTAGGTGAGAATATAAAACTGCAAATAAATTTGTAGTAATTTCCTTTAGGTAAAATTGTAGAAATGGGCCAGGGAATGTCCATACGGTCTGACCGTACTCTACATTTTTGACCTAAATTGTTTTTGTTTGTATATTTTAGAATCGATGTTGTTTTTGTGTACTTTTGTCATGTACTTTCCTATGTCTAAGCCCAAAAGTATGTATGTTTCTATTGTAGGTGTAGAATATACCCAAATGAATGCCCCATGTTTTTAGGTGCATGTGATAAAGAGTTTGAGCATGTGGATCAAAATAATAGATGTGTAACCATGTTTGATAATCTACATAAAAAATGATGAAAGACTGATGTGGTTTCCACGAAGAAGAAAATGTACCTATAAAGGGGATGCACATGGTAGAGACCATGACGCCGCAATAAGAGCAAGAATAGAAACAAACATAATAGAAACAATAATGTTAACAATAGAACTAGTAGTAATAAAAATAGTAGTACATATGTAAGTAGAAACAAGTGTAACAATAGTAGTGTAAACAGTTTCACACAAAAGGATGAGCGCTGCAAACATGGGACACCCACAATGTTGCAAGACAATCAAGGTCCTTGGGCCTACAATCAAGAGATGCAATGTCACACAAGAAATACATGATGCCATAAACATGGGACACCCATGGTGTTGTAATATAAACATGACACACCCACAATGTCACAAGACAAACAAGGCCCTTGGGCCATAATCAGAGTAGAAAACAAGTAACTAAACACAACTAGATAACATGCATAAAACACAATAATATCATAATGTGATGAAATGACATAACAAGTGATATATAGGATCATATGAAATAACAACTATCAACACTACACAAGACACATGTGTTAGTCCTATTAGTTCAAAATATAGAAAATACACTATGTATGTAATCAAGTGTAATGAGGAAGTGAAAAGGTACTATAATGAAATAATAACACTTGGATTGTGTAGAGTGATGCCCCAAGAGGAAGTGTGTTAGGAATCAAAATATATCCCATAATCATGTAGCAATTTGTATGTCCTACATAATTCTCAATATACCATGTGAATGCATATGTGTAAGAAAGAAAAATATTATCTATCAAACCAAAAGGATAAAAACATGTATAATGTAAAGTGCTAATAATGTATGCTAGAGAAATAGGTCCTAATTTTTTTACATTTTAAAAATATTTGAATGTTTTTTCTTTTTGTGATTATATTGGCGGTTTTTTATATTTTCTAGTGCATATCTATGTACAAGAAAGGGGATAACATGAAATCTATCCAATGAGAACCTCTTAAGGAGGTGAATCAACTGCCATAGATGATGGAGTCCTAGGCCTCAGATGTACCAAATAATGTGACTCAATTTCCAATGAAATGACAATAGTCTTATGTTCTAAAGAGGGTGTAAGAACAATGTATAGTAGTGCAAAAACAAGTGTGTGATGTATGAGATTTTTATGTCGAATGAGCACTCCTTGAAGACCAAGGAGGAGATGTAGAGTGATGTTGTACACTAAAATATTGATAGGTCATCTTATGAGAATGCAAGACACTAAAGTTAAAATGTGTGGAGGATGGGCTAGTCAAAGTTTGAGTAAAACTAGAGCTATGTGAATCAACATGTACAACCAAAGGCCCAACAAAAGGAGTAGAGATTTTTGGATCGCAGTGTGTGAATCCAAGGACCTATCAAAAGACCTAAGAGGATTAGGGATATGTGAATCAGTGTGTGCAACCAAATCCCTATCATAAGTGTACTAGGAGGAGGGGTAGAATTTGTGGAAGAAGGACTGGACATGCTGGAAGAAGGAGCCTCAAAAGGGATACCTCGAATAGTAACAACCTGTTGATTATGAATGAACTTGATACATTAGTGATTAATTGATGGGATAGATTTAATAGCACATAACTAACAAAGACCTAGACATAATGTACCAGAGCTAAGAGAACTAAACCAAGAATGAAATTGGTGTGGTAATAGGACCAATAGTGATAGGTAATATGATACAATGATAACGAGGATCAAAATCATATGTAAGATTCCATACAGAGATACCAAGAGATTGAATAAATGACTAGGAAAAAACATTATCTTTGTTATGTAGATCAACCAATACACCATGTATAGGTACTTGATGAATAGAGATAGGAATAAAAAATGTATCAAAAATAAATGTGTCATCTATATCAGAGTCATCAAAAGTAATGCATGGTGTAGAAGGTAGCATATGAGTAATAATACCAATCATAGCATCTAAGGGATGATCATAAGAGGGAAGTGGTGGTACCACATGATGAGAATTATGCACTTTAGAAGTAGATGTATCACTTGTATGCTTAGGGAGTGGATCATTGAATATTTTCAATTTAGAATTTTCTTTTTTAGATTAGAATATTTAGTGGGATCATCCCATTCAATGGCATTAGAGTCAATAAGATCTTGAATAACATGACAAAGCTTTATGCATCTATTCATAGAATGACCAATACATCGATGATAGTCGCAATAGGATTTGGCATCAAAACTCTTACTTTGAGGCTTGATCGCATCAACCTTAAATGGTGGAGGGAGAGACACAAGATTGCACTCAAGTAATTGTTTTAGGAAAATATGAGTGCATGGAAAACGTGTAAATAGTCATCGTGTAGGTCGTAACTATAGCTTAATAGGTTGATTAATAACATTAATAGTGTCTTTAAAATAATCCTTAGCATCATTAGTATTGCCCTTAAATGTAGATTTTCTTTGAAATTTGACATTAGATGTATTAGGAGTGCTAGCAACATACTTGAGCTTATTCATATGTAATAACTTAGCTTCACGTTCTTTTAGTGTATGAAATAAATGGTCAAATGATATGAATTTTTCAAACATGATTGATTCTTGCAAAGGAGGAAGTAAGCTTTGTGTAAAAAGGTCTTGTAAGTCACTATCAACTAAGATATTATTCATCTTGGTAAGCATGGTCCAATAATGCAATACATAATCATTGATATGTTCATTAGAGGCTTGGGTGGGGGTGGGGTACACTAATCAGCACTTGTCCATTCAACGTCCACTGTACCACTATCCTCCTTCTCGGGCCGAGCCCACTGCATTCTCGATTGGGATACCGAGCCCACTGTATTCTCGATTGGGCCCTCGGGGAGATATAGATGGGAGAGAGGGATCGACCGGCTATCCTCGATTCACTTCTATATAGTATATAGGGCCGAGCAGCTCTCTATCTCTATATGGCGGACCGGCGATCCTCGATTGGAATACCGAGCATCCCTATATCTATATATGGCGGATTGACCGGCTATCCGATCTGGTCCCCAGGGCCGAGCCCACTGATCGAGTTGGATTGAGAGCCTATGGCCGATTCGGCCCTTCTGTTTCAACTATGGGATAGATATAGCTTAGCTTAGACATTTGTGCATAAGAAACCTTATCCCCAATGTTGATAGAAAATTGTGCCAAAAATTGATTTTCCAATGTAGTGAAAGAACACATAGAATGTGTGGGGAGATCATAAAACCATTGCAATGTAAAGTCCTTAAGGCTCATAGGGAACAAATTGGTAAGAAAATTTTCATAAGAGGAATAATCGATGTAAGCCACATGAAATGACTTATGATGTTCCGCGTGATCACTTTTTCCATCATAGATAGGAATTTTAGGTATAACAAAACCTAGAGGAAAATGGTAAGAGGCCATCTCAAGAGTTAGTGGATTATGTAGTGGTTGAGTGGAATCCATAACATCGGGAGACATATATTATACCTTGTTACAATTATAATATTTGATATTATAACGTGTGAACAAGGGTTTCAAGAATGTGTGTGCCGATGAAGAATCACACGGATAATTAGATATTGGAGGTGTAGTAGCAATAATGGCTACATGAATAGGAATATAAACATTGTGCATTAGAATATTATGTACCCATGAGAATGCGGAAACCCTAGATATATGGATAGTAGATGTCAATGTGATGAGAGAAGGTTGAGACCTTATCAAAAGTGAAGCTTTATTTAAGGGTTGATCATGAGAAAGATTAACAACAAGAATAATTTTGATAATATGCTCAATGTGATGAGGATTCTCATGAAGTTTAGCACAAAAATTAGATAGAAGTGTAACTTGGTCTTGGTCCATAACATTGTCATTATCATCATAAGAATGTTCACTATGGGTTTCAATATCATGTAGTGGGACCTCATGAGTAGTATCAAGGATAGATGGATTGACATCAATAGGCATAGAAGATGAGGCCATGAGGTTATGATGCTTATGAGTAGGAGGGGAAAGCTCAATATGCTCAATAGGTTGATTTGTGAATTGAGCACTACGTAACAAGGGTGTGGAAGGAAAGAATATACAAATTGAAATAATATGAGAATATTAATAATTAATAGTAGCATATGCTTCTAAAGAAAAAAGGAGAAATCCTAGGGAAACAAAGAAACAATGTTTTATTCAAGATCCGGGCTTACCAAATATTTTCACCCTTTTTAGATTTTGACTAAGATTTATACCTAACCAAAAATGAACAAAATAAAAGCTACGGGGATATTCGATTGATTAAATTCCAATGTTAACCATTCAATATCAGAATAAAACATTAATACTTGTAAACAATGTACACGATTCAATAAAAATTCAAAAAAAAGGGATTGAGTGCAATTATCTCGATTATGGGTAGATATGGGCTATCTAAATGATGAAACAAGGGTATCCGGAGGTGAGAGTGCTTTTGAACTAGAACTATGACTTGAAAATTCTCATGTGAAGGACCATATAGTACATGCAAAACATTTTTACAATCTTGACCTTTTGTCTAGTCTTGACCCTATTCAATTGTGACCTACAATTTTCTAGTTTTATCGCTTGTCCGAATCTCCTTGTCACTCTGCTGCTATCTTTTGATCACACTGCAGGGGCCTTTGAATGCTTTGTCTAATATTTCAAACCCTAATAGTGGATGAGAAGTATTGCAAAATAAACATTATATAGATTATGGGAACCCTCGTGCACTACCGATGTTGGCTGCTTCAAAGATTCCTTAAACCACACATCATTCTCCATCCATCATGTGCTATCTAGTTGTAGTGAAATCGGATTTTTCATCCTTTGAAAAATCATGACTTTATTTTCTCTCTTAAAAATCTAATCGAGCGAGTGACTTTGAGTTCTTGTAAATGTGGGAAGCAATCTACTATGGGAAGCTTCGTACTTGTAGATGGTGTTGCCCTAATGAATATGTAGAGGTATTTCGAGAGTGTAGGGAGATATGGGTGCATTTTTTGCTAGATTTTGCAATAGGATGCCATAAGAGTGCTAGATACTAAATAAAGTGAGTTTCACTCGCTTCTATACGCTTCTAAAGGTGATTTAAGTTACAAAGGAAAAATGAGAAGAAATAAATGATCCAAAGAATAATGTGTAACTAAAAGTTTGGGACCAAAGTGAACAAGTGCAAAAAATTACACTAGGGTCAGCACCATACAAACATTCTTTCCCCCGTTGTACATTTTTTACCCTAGAGGAGCAATATGAAGTGTAAAGTTTGGAAGCTGAAAAATGGAGTTTATAAATGGATTTCATGCATTTAAATCTTATAAATTGTTAATAGTTGAGTGTTTATGATCAACCAATATAGACAAGAAATCTAGAGATGTACCAAATGAGAATGGGTAAAGTGCACTTGTTTGAGCAAGAGAGAAATGTAAAGATTGGCAAGTGTCAAAGAGTAGAATTACCAAATTTGAGTTTCTACACATTGGATAATTGATTTCATCTTCTTGATGCCTACGTTTTGTTTTTCAAAAAAATCATTGACAAGGAGAAGTGCACCTTTGTAATGTTGAAGATACCCATTTCAGTGTCCCACTGGTGAGAGACATTTAACACATAACACAAAAATCATTCCAATCCATTTGGACTCAGGATGATTTTTTTAGTACTATGTAAAAGGAATACTTACCCCTTAAACTATTATGAGGATAAATATGTGACGTTCCAACAATTGTGACAATGAAATGATCAATCGATGGAAGACTAAACCAATGAGTTGCATGATTACATTTCATGCTTGTGTGAGGACCTCACAAATCAACATAAGGTGTTGAAGTAAAGCATTGGAATTTTGTCTTATCTATTGAACAAGATGAAGTTCTTGAATTTTGAATTTTTCAGAAGCATACCGTAACACTATAATGATTAAGGAAGAAACCAAGTTGAAGCAACACTTCACATCTTATTCCAATGGCATTTACAATATTATTCCTGTGCATAATGGACCATCTTATACCCATATGCAAAACAAGTAGAATGCTTCACACGAAAGTGAGTATCTTAAGAAGGTTGTGTAAAAAAACCTATATGTTCATGTTCCTTCCAACTCAAACGAAGGCAAGAATAAATTGAGTGACAAGTATTGTCATCGATATCTCTTACACAGCTACAACACTTCTAAATATTTCATGCAACAATCACTTATTTCAATATACCTCAGGTCCCGCACAAATGTACAATACTTAGCTAGACAATAATTTCTAGAGTACCAACACTAACTCCACCGATGCTCTAGAATAATACGAGTTTCTCTTCCACTTGAATTTTTTATTCAAAGGAAAACCCCTCCATGTAATCATAAAAAATGGGATTCAAAATAACATCAATAACATCATATCTCAATACGTAGCACAACATCTTGCACTTTCTACTTCTACGTGTCCTCACATACACTTTCTTGGATGGATCTAGTCAAGAAAAGGTATACAAGTATGCAAATAATGTACTTTTTAGCATAAATTCAAGTCAATAGAATATAATTCCACTTATGAAATTATGCATCTCGAGGTTTGTGATGTAATGTTAGGAAAACCATACATGTACAAATTTGATGCTATATATCGCTCTAATCATAGAGATGGAATGTTGAGGAAAAAGACTAGTTTTTCAAGTTCTTTAAGTCATCACCAATGACCAAGGTCACTTTATTCTCCACAAAAAAATGCAAAAAACTTGTCTCATAAACATAAAAGTTTTTATTGCCGATGGTATTCCTAGAGATATGTGTGCAGGAGAGGAAGCATGCATTGGAAACACACACCACACCAACATGGTCACAACAAAAACATCTCAACAAGGTACTAAAGCAACACAATGAATTCTTCATGTAACCAAAAATTCTTCTAATACACCACACACTAAAACACCACATATATTTGGTTTCTGGATCCCCTCTTTTGAATAATCCACTTTGCATTGTGAATCACTTTGGGAGAATGATTAAATATAGCACTAAATATAAGATCTCTTCGGAAAGGAAAATCAGGAATATCTCTTATCATTATGGAAATTTGATAGTTATTATACCCAAGAAATATGGACATGGGAACATTCTTACACTATCATTCTCTCAAATATAGCACACTTTGAATAGTCGGTATCCATTCATAACCTCCTATACTAACTCTGAGGCATACAATACTTCACCAAGATTGACCTGGATTCGGGCTACCACCAAGGCCATGTCCATCCTAAATATGTATATAACTTAGCTTTCAAGACTTGGAAATGATTGTATGAGTGGATAGTAAATCACTTTGACTTGACCAACACAGGAAACCCTACTACATATAGTGCTAAAATGTCAAACTTGGGGTCGATTTCATGTTGATTTGTATTTCATTTTTGTTTGTTTTTAAGGGAATTCAAGACAACAATAACACATTAATAGTGTTGTAAATGTGGCACAAATGTGATAAAAATTTGCATCATGTTTTTGACACATTTGTATTAAACTACTTCTTACTACACAAGACCACATTGTCTAATTATTCCCAAAGGATTTCATTTTCACTACAACCATAATTTTCACTCTTGGAAAGAAGGAAATGGAGCTCGAAAACCTAGTCTCTTCTTCCGCGTAGAAGGAAAGATAAGTTTTTTCTTTTTCTTTTTGATTTTTCACTTATTTTTTGTAAATAAGTGATATCAATTTTAAGTTAGCTTACGAATTTATTTTAATGTCAATAAAACAAATTAAAAAAATGTATTCCATGATACCACATATCCTTGAGTCATTTTGTCAATTAAATTTTTTAAATAAATGCATTCCATGACACCGCATATCCTGAGTCAACTTGTAAAATAGTTTGTACTTTGTGTATGCCTATAAATATTTTATACATATATACATGAACATTAACAACTATAATATTTGGAAAAAATATTTTCCATTATTTTTGATAGATGGCCATACCCTAAACTCAAATTCCCATTTTCACATGGGCTTTGAGTATGCTAGAAGGTTTGCAGACTCTAACTTTACACCTATGAAATGTATTTTCTTGAAATTTTGGAAGGCCTTTTTAGGTGAAACCATTTTTCCATATGTTATATTCATTTAAATACATAAGAACACATTTCATAGAGATGTTTTTTGAATATTTCATGTCTAAAAGATGAGTGTTCCATCATAATTTGATGTATGTCCTTGTGCATATCCATCATTGATTGCATGCACAATATACCATCTCATCAATCCAAATTTTTTCAAATAGTTTAAGATCATTTTGTATGATTATACTATTTCCATACATATTTACTAGATCACATACAACTACATTTAACAAAAAGAATGTTTCCATTATGATTTGATGAATGTCCATGTCCTGATCATAACCTAAATGAATTTTATAAATACTTGAATGACATTATGTTAGAATTGATTGTTATTTCTATGTACATGCTTGACATTCTTTGACATGTTATATATCTTAAGGAGACTCTAAAATTTATCATCCAAACACCAATTACACATGTGGCAGTTATGTGAATGTGTTTGCTTGGTCTATGAGAGAAGAGATTACACTTAATTTAATGCGCTTCTCTCACAATGAAATAATGTTAACAAATATATTATAAAACTATCATGTCAAAATGAAATTAAAAATTAACTTTTGCATCAACCACGATTACCAACACACACCACATATCAATTTTTGAGATGTAGTTGGAAATGGGTAAATAATCCTTTATTTTGTTATGTTATTCGAGCCCAACCATGTTTCTCCACAAAAGATTACAAATCATGACCCATCGATTTTTGTTGCATTGTTCAAAAACTCATTGGAATGTAATCCAGTTAGTTGTTCAAAAACATCCATGAAAAACTTAATACAAATATAAACCCTAGGAGGCCCAATTGTATTGCTTTTAATAAACAAGTTTCTTCTCCAAATGATTATCTCAAAATGGAAATATGATAAGTTGTAATTTATAAATTTAATAAATTTAACATTATAGAATTTTTATCTACTAAACAACTACAACAAACAACATTTGACAAAAACTCACTTTCCAATATGCTTTAATGGATGTCCATACCTTGTTCTAAAGTTTCCATTTTGGCACATGGTGGGGGTAGGGTGAAAATAGTTGTGGAGTTTGATTTTAAATATCCTAAATATGATTTCCTAAAATATTAGAATGTATTTGAATATAATTATTTTGTGTATATCTTGTAATAATTACATTTCGTGAGACCAAATTTATTCCACACATTTTGTTAAGTAGTTCACGTGCCCTTTGTATGCTTCCACATTTTGCTTACATTTGTATAAAGGAACTTGTAACTACAAAAACTAAAAATTAGATTCTCCTTATGTTATGATGAATGTCTATACACCGTTCTAAATTTCCCATTATAACAGAGGATAGAAGGCTTGTGAAAAATGTTATGGGGTCAATTTTATCCTGCTAATTGCATTTTTAAAAATCTTGCAAATAATTTCACTCTATTCCTTTCGATTATATTTTCCAAAACTATGTGCACCTTGTTAATGCTACCACATTTTTCATACATATCTACCAAGGCAATTGTAAGTACAACATTTGATAATAGTCCCTTCTCCATGATGTTCACGCCTATTTGAATACATAAAATTTTGGAACTTGGTAATAATTTCATATTTATGTCAAAATTACAAAATATAGAAAATTGAAGACAAATAAGAGAAATTAGGAAAAATAGGGAACATTATAGAAATATGTAAACCATAAAATTTTGGCAAGTTTTTGCAAAATAATGAAATTATCATTATTGTTGCAAGTATGTCACTTATGGAAATTCATTTTTCTCTTCACTATGACCTAGCATAAATTTTAGTAGCAAATATTCGTTAATTCACTAATATTCTAGTTTTTGAAATTTTCATTTAAAATTTTGTTAAGGTAGAAATTGGGATTGGGTCACCTAAATTTTCTTGGTACAAATTACTTTTAGGGAATTAGCATAGCGTTTACATCAATATCCAACTATTTTAATTCAAATCACTTTTAATGCGAAATTGAAATTTTCCACATTATCCTTCATATATTTATATTAATTATGTATTTAAAATTCCGTATGCAAATTCCGACTATTAAGTACAAATCAAGTATTCATCACAATTCCTTAACCCTTTCCCGTTGTCCATGAGATTAAAAAAGTCGATCTTGATTACATATTGCAACCCTTTAATATTAAAGTATTTTAATTATAATGGTATTTGGTTGTAATAGTATATGTTGCAAAATGGTGCAAATGTTACTAGTCATTAGCAACGTATATGCTACCACCCGATAGCATACATTGTGCTTGCTAATTGGTAACATATACCGTGTTACCGAAAAATAACCCAGAGTATGCTACTAACTGGTACTAACATGTAACACATTTTATCAAGATTTAATTACTTATGTTTATCCTATCATTTACGAATTTAAACATGTTGAGTTAAAAAATAGATCTTTTTAAAATTACACTTGGATAGGTACAATGGACTTTGTGAATAATGAAAACAAGGAAGATAAATTCAAAAGGAAAAGTAGCATATTAAATTATTTTAACCAACCCAAAAAATGCGGACCCAACTTACATCCATTGCAAACACATGTAACTTGTAACAAATTATCATTAAATTTTATTTATTTTTTGTTAGTTTAGTTTAAATTTTAAAGATCTTTGTCATAATCAAACCCTTCTCATGTTTGAATGCAAAAACCCTACTGATAATTATATTCCACATGAAACAATTCACAAAAACATATCCCCTAAAGAAATAATTAACATTTCAGTAGATGAAGATATAATTGATGATGACATGCCAAAGCTGGAAGATAATCCTCACTATCAAATGCCTCCAATAGATGAAAGTTATATTGAAAAGATTCAATTAGAAGACGATATTCACAGTACTCTTCCCATAAAGAAATATGTGTGAAGGAAGAAAACTAGCTAGACAATTTGGAAGGTCTTTTAAGGTAGACTGGGTAAAAAATATCCATTCATTGAACCTGTAGAGACAAAAATGGTAATGATACTCCAAAAGAATGTAGATGTACAATTTGTGGTTAGAAATTAGAAAAGAACATAAAATGCAACTAAAGTTGGACACAATTGAGAAACATTGTGGCAAAAAGTATATGTGACAATCAAGGAAAATGATGGAAAAATAACAAAGACACATAGATGAAAACTGCAAAAGAATGCATGCATGTAAGATATGCAGAGGAGTATGAAAATGAGCAAAAACATTGTCAAAATCTTATGGAGAAAGGAGGAACAATTAATGCAAAATTTGGAAAAGCTCTCAATGCCAATCTTAAGGCAAAAAAACACACAATTTTCTACTATATTCTTCATTCTAAAAATGGTAGACCTATTTTTAGATTTTTAGAATTTAAGATTTTGTTTAAGTTTAATGGGTTTCCTAACCTTCCACAATCACATTGGTCGATAACTGCTTGGGAAATGGCTAAATGTCTTGCAATGATTGAAAAGGAGGATTTGAAAGAGAAAGTCAAGAATGCAAGTTTTATCTCCCTTTCCATTGATGAGGTTACAATAATGGACAACACATCTTGGGTTTGCATGCATGTTTATACTTTTGAGAACCACACAAGGAACCTCATCTTCTAGTTGTTCATAAAATGATGGAAAATTGCAATGTTGAAAATCTTTACAAATTGGTTATTTGTAATTTGAAGGATATAACTGGATGGATGACTATTCAATAGCTACAAATCTTATATGTGTTGGTGTTGATGGTGCATCAAGTAATGCAGGTCATATAGAAGTGTTTATGTGTTCACTTACAAACAATAATTTCCCCTTATATGATTCCAATTCATTATATGCATGGCTCATAGGATGAATCTTGCATACAAAATAGTTAGCACATTTGAAAATGTCACAAAAGTGGAAGAGCTTATCCATGAATTGCACATGTATATGTCAAGCAATCCAAAAATATTTCTAGAGTTTTAGAAATTTGCAATTAGAGTGACATATGGTAAAAAAATTCTTAAAGACGTTGATACAAGATGGATTTCCATGTATGAGCTCTGCATGTATAATTTTTTATGAATATCCATTGTTAGTTGGTTTTATGTTTAAGTATCGTATATGGAAGTTGACAAGGAAAATATTTTCTCTACCACTTAACAGATTTGGAAACATTGTTTACACTTTGCATGGTATTCTACCCATGTTGAATGAAATCAATTGCTTAACAAAACATGCTCAAGAAAGATCCATCTATATAGTCGACTTCATTAGGTTGAGAAAACATAGTATGTCAAACACTAGATGTGTTATACAACTGATGAATGTTTTCAAGGACATGTATTTAATAGTTGGAAAACTTTAACAAATTTAAAGGATCCTAAAAGCTATTTTAAATTCAATATTAATGGTCATCTTTGTATCCTTGTGAATGGGAATGAGATTCAGATGCACACTTTTCAAAAAAGAATGGATATTGTTGGAACAAACATTGAAGAAGTACATGTAACACAATTTATATGAAGGTCTTATATCTCAAACACAGATCAAATTGAAAAAAATCACAATGCTTATCCGTGAGATAAGAGAACGCTTTAAAAGGGATGAGATTCTTGAGGCCATGGGAGTGGTCAATCCTATATTTTGGAATCTGCAATTGGTAAGAAAGTTATAAGTGATTTATATAAAAAACACATGGGTACTCTCATTAAGCATTTTGGAAAATCAATAGAATGTAACGAAGTTCAAATTAAAGGTCTTCTTCAAAAGGAATTACTTTCATCTCAATCAACTCATTTCAGCATCACAATGGTTGAACAATATGACTTACTAAGTGAACCAACAGATAATGGTGCAATTACATGGCTATGGAAAAAGTTGTATCCTAGTAGCATCCTACATGAAAGCATTAGTGAATATTTTTACGATTGTATGAATTGTGTCAAACAATGATATTGGGATCAGTGGAAGATGAAATGGTATTTAGCATATTAACATTTGTTAAATCAAAATATTGAAACAAATTGGATAAAAATCTTGAGACTTGTTTGAGATTGTATGTTTCACGATATGTATGGACACATTTCCTTATGAAAGAGTAATGAAAGTATGGAATTCTCTTGCAAAAAGGAGAGGGGTATGTAATATAATAATAATGGCTAACAAAAAAGACATAAACATTGACATTGTGACTAATATAACAATGAAAGGTTAGATAACAATTTGAGTTTTGAAGAACTAAATAGTCAAGATTGTTTGAGCTACCTAATTTTGACTAAAGATGTATGAACATAGTATTTATAGAAGTCAAATTTCATATCACATTATAAATATGTAACTTTAGTTATTATATAGTGGTGTTCTTTATTGAATAATATTTTTAGTGTTTGTTGTTTAGTGTTTTTAATCAACAAATGTTATATTTATTTTTTCAGCCCTTTTTTAAATAAAGGAATAATATCTTAGCATATTATTGTGTTAAAAAATAAATCCAACTTCAGAAACAATGTTTGAAATTGAAAATAATTTAATATCAAACATAATTAAATATTTCTCATCACAATATTATTTTATATGGAGAACTTACACATGAATAAAATACAAGTACAACACATAACATAGATTGAAACTCTCAATATTTTTATATAATAAAGAAGATGAAAATTACAAAAACAATATATTTATTTATAGTTTAAATACAAAAACTTTTTTTACAACCAATTTTTTTGAAATTTGGTTCCAAATCCAGATTTACAAAAGACAATTTTCATATTTAATATTGCAGCTTCAACCTTAAGTAAGTGGAGTCTTTTGTTTGTGCTATTATCTCTTTATATACTAGAACCTTCCTTTAATACTCTACACTGAACAAGATCCTTTGTGCTGCATTGATATGAGAAAGTATTTCATTTCGATTTGCTACATCACCGAATGACAATAACGTTGGATCCTCTTCTGTTTTCTTCTTCAACAATATTTTAGATCCATTCCATTCTCCTTTATGATCCTTCTTAAGGTATTATTTTACTTGTTTAAAGTAACAAGCTTTTGCTTCAAATCAACAACTACATTTAAAATTTTCCTTGCACTTTTTAAATGAACATCAAACATTTTTGCCTCATTCTTCAAATTTTGATACTTTGAATGCATTTAAAAAATAAAAATAATTAATAAAATTTAAAAATATAGTAAATCCTATTTGAAAATTTATTAAAACTTACCAAATCCTTTTCCCTCTCCGCATTCACAATAACTACAAGGATCTTGTCTCTTGACCACATATTGTGGTAGGCTTGTGCTTCTACATTTAAATTCTCAATTATGTTCAACATTACATCTAATACATTATCATTGTAAGCAATTAGAAACAAAAAAATCAATGCCATACAACCCGATTCATCAAAATATCAAGCTTCATTGGTTCATTTTGAACCAAGAATACAATAAATGTCTTTGGGAGTGGTGGTGAAATTGGGCATTAATTTCTTTTATCAAAACTTTATCCCTAAACTCCCACAATTTTAATTGTTCAATATCCTTTTTATACTATATCATTAACAGTGGCTAAACAATTGTCATCCAAAAGACTTTCAAGTGAAAAACTTTTTTTCATCATTTGTTAAGGTAGTTTCTCTTGAGAAGGTGTGCTTGATGTTGGTTCTCTTATTGGAGAAGGTTGCTTAACCCATGAATCATATCTTGTAGATTGAAAGTTCCATGGGCCTCCACCCTGCTTTCAATCCCAAGATATTCATCTAAATCAATTTCATTTAATACAAAGTACCCCATGCACTCTAAACATTTCCTAATGAAAAATTTGGAAACTCAAATGTAAAATTAAGGGTACCCTTGCTTGCAGTTGTTATGAAATGAAATATGTTTCCAATGCCCCTTGTCCTACATTTTGTGTAGTGGTGGCGATATCCTTTTTTCTCAAACTAGAAGATGGATTTGGAGGTAGGAGGCACTGCAATTGTAAATCATATGAGAAAATTGAAATGAAAAACATAATAAGAATGGAATAATTGAAAATTATAAACACATTTTTGATAAAAAATATTACCTTATATGTTTAGTTTACAATGAGATGTAGATGGAGCCTGTTGTTGTGGTTGAGGAGTAGAATGAAACAAGTGGGAGTGCTAATTGATGATCAAACCCTAATTAACCATTAACAATTTAAATTTATCAGTTTCTTCATTTCAAAAATATAACAAACTAAAAATAAATTAAAATTACAACTTAAATGGGAAACATACCTTGAGGGGATGAAAGTGTTCTTGATATTTTCATCAAATTCATACATTGTTCTAGTCGAACTACCACACAGGATAAAACTTGTGCCGCTAGAGGTGGATGCAGTACAATTTTATAAACAACTTAAAAATTTATATTTTATGAAATTATATATACATTAAAACAAATTGAAATATGTAAAATACTTGTGAGCAAAACATGGTCATTGTGTCGATTGGATGAGGTGTTAAGGAACTCCTCATCCGTTTTACTTGAGAAGTTCTTAATTGTGGTGTTGATTTCTGGGATCCTCCACAAAACTATTTGAATCTCCAGAATCTAGTGGGAAATGTCCTCTTATAACAACCTCTCTTTAGAAAGTAGTTGCATTAATTATTATAATTCAACTATTAATATCTAATATAAACTATTAAAAATTATGAAAATTAATGATAATTATTATGAAACTAACAATTATAAATTTTGGACCACCTCTTGTTGTTAAATTGTAATAGACATAGATGTGATATTTATGTGGAGTGTTGTTGGAGAAAGGGTGTTACATAGATTATAAAGAGATTCATAATATAATGTAAGAATATATATTTTGGATTTAATACAAGAAGTGTCATTCAAAATGCCATAACTCGAGGAACGTTTTACCTTGGATGATAAGAAGGTGCACCGATCATATTTGTGTCCATTAACAATTAGAACGATATAAGCTAAGACCCAGTTTGGAATGTCGTATGTTGGCCTGCAAAAATTCTAACCTAGAAACATTACACCATAGTATATAGAAAAGGGTGAATGAAATCTATTAGGAAATAAGGGATAAAATATACGGAATAATCCCTCATAGAATTGCAACAATAGAAACTAATATGCAGAAAATATTACAGATCTCAAATAAAAGTGTAGAATAATAATAATACAACACAAATAGACAATATTTAATGTGGTTCACCCAATTTGGGCCACGCCTACCAAGAATCACTTTCTCAAATTTTATTACAAGCCACGGCTCTCTTAATACAATACCCATATATGTTTGGAGCTATGCTCAACAAACTCTATAGAATTCACACCCGAATTCAAAACACATATGCAATGTTACATCATTCCTTCCATATGCACAAAACCACATAAGTAAACAACTTCTTAAGTAGTTTTACAAAACCATGGGTATCAAAACCATTCGCCAAAACCATCCCATAAACCTATGGGTCAAAAATCCCGCCCATATGAGAAAAAACACATTTCCCGATATATCGGGCACGTTTTTTTTAGGCCCAAATTTTTTTTTTTCAGGGGTTGTGCCCCCGAACCCCTACTATCGTGGGCTGCCACCCTTGCTCCGGGGCCCACCCGACCACGAACCCTAGAGAAGAAATTGCGGAAAGTGTACAGATCTTGTTAGTGTACGGTCTTGAACACTTTCACACATGAAAACATGCTCCACAACCTAAAAAATCATGTATTTAAATTCACATTTTGAAAGATTCGGGAAGTTGTAAGTGTAAGGAAACAAAAATTCGTTAAAGATTAATAAAATAACAAATCAAAATGCGTAAAAGAAAAAAAAAAGTTGAAATAAATTATGTAAAAACTTGCTAGTAATTGTATTGATAGACAATTCTTATTGAGACTCCAAATATTTGTCGTCATCTTCCGTTAATATAGCCTTTGTTGTGATAAGATCCACATCTTTGTGTGGTAGTCTTGTCAAACACTTAATGTCTTTAGGGGATGTTCTAAAGTATAGTGTGTGGGAGGAGTTAAATGTCAAAAGTACCCAATGCATTGTTATAATTGGTTAGTAGGTAGTTAATGGTTTTTGTATCCTTTTAAAAATGAGGCATATAAACTATCCCCATAAAACTTGAGGCTTAAATCCAATGTGAAAAAGAATTGGGATTTGATAGAGGCATGTGGAGTTGGTGAAAAACAAGGTTCATGTATACAAATTTACGTATTTGAATGGCCTCAGGTGGTTGGTTTGGATTTCCTTTGATGAGACATTTGTTTGTAACATATCGATGGGTATCGGGTTTAGGTTAGGACTTGGGAGGTTATTTTTCTAATTAGAAGTGTAAATTTTATTTTTCAGAGGTGTTGTGGTTTTCCCATTGGTTATGGGTTGAATTATTACATAAAGTGGAAATAACAAGGATCCTTGTCTATATAGAGATATATTTGGACATGTGGCATTCTTTGATATGTTCTTTATCTAGTTTTTGGTCAAATCATGCTACAAGCTAGTATCAACAATAATTCAATTATGGTGGTAGAAACATTCATGCCAACATCTAATTGCATCCATAATGTTGTTAGTTGATGACATGTATAATGGAACCAACCGGTAGCATCCTTTATGTTATGATTCGATAACATCAAGGATGATACTGGCCGATAGGCTGATAGAATCAAGTATGTTCCTGACCGATAACATATTAGATTTTATCACCCAAAAGGATGTTGTTAGTCAATAGCCTCCATAATACTACTATTCGATAACAACATTTTCCCTTCTTGTGGGTGGTGCCAACTCCCTTAATGCTACATAAAGTTTCCAACACTTCAAAATATATTTTCCTGTGATTCGCCATTATTTTGAAAGTAGTTTTTAAATATTCACCAAATAGTTTCTATGGTTTTATTTTGGGGGGGCTTAAATTTTACCTACTGTCATGACCATAATCATCTACACACACATGTATAGAAAATATAGACATTGAAGACAATTATAAAGACAATATGGATTTGATAAACGGTAATTTGAGAAAATGTGTTGAAGAAGAAGAGGTTAACAATAGTTTTATTGGTGTATGAAAAAATAGGTTCTCAAAAATTGTGGTTAGTCTATGTGCAACAAGGGCGAAGAATAGGTTACACCTTATGAGGAAGATTCCAAAGATGATTTGGAACTTCCACCTAAGGATTTGAAGAAATAGAAATATGAATTTCCCAATTTGTAGAATTATGGGAGTTGGATGGATAAATTAGTTCCAAGACTTTATGAATAATCCACATATTGGAAGTGGAGCTATATGATATGGCCATCTACTATTCCCAATGAAGTACTTGGGTTATTCAATTTGATAGAAACTAATTTTGGGTATGTTACTCAATGTTCAATTGGTATGTCAATATTATGTTTTACGAGCCAATGTACTGATTTGTAGATTGTATTCATGTGGTGAAATAAAAATTCAATATTTCGAGATATGACATCTATTGTAGTGAAAATTAAATGTAAGAACAAATTCGTATATAGCCCCAAGAAAAATTGTTATATGCATGATCGTATCTACATTGATGGATGCCCTTATGCATTTAAAAATATTGTTGGTTTCATTAATAGTACCTATGATTTTTCACATCTTGCATCTCTCAATTTTCAATTTATAGAGTGTGTCAATGAAAAATAGGATGAGATTTATAGCTAAAAGTCTTTATTGGTCAAAGTGTAGCTACACCATTTTGAGAATATAGCTAAAAATGATTAGTTATTATAAATAATTGTAACCCCATAAGTATGTAAACATGTAGTATCTACCCAAGAAACAAAGATTAGGTAAGTCTAAGACGGCGTAAAAAACCCAAAATAAAGTTTAAAAAAATTGAGACACTACAGACATCCAATAATTTTTTATTAGAGGTAAAAAGAGGGTTAAGGGGACCCTACCCCGTACATCAAGAAAGCTCCATGAGAGAAGATTAAGCTAAATTATAATAACATCAAAACACCATAGTATAAAAGTTCATAGTAATAAGGGCACTTAGGAGCCCATATAGTGAAACTAATAGCAACAAAAACCATAGTGAAACTAACAACATCAAAGGAACTAACAACCAAAGACAGAGATAGTGAAAAATAGAACACCCCACACCAAAGTCATTTGTAGGCTTTTTCAAGCCCCTCCAACACCTTAGCCCATTCTTTTGCAAGAGCATCAATATTAACAGCCAAAGATCCCAGGTCTAAACCATTCGGGTCACCTTCCGTTTCCTTCCTTGACTATCCACAACACAATAAGAATTGGAAAGCTACCCCAGAGTTTGAAGGTGTAGCAAGGTCAACTTAACAGTCACAATGCTCCATTCCATATAGCTATGGAGGATAGATTTAACCTAATCCATATCCCTGGTTATGGCCCCCAAGTTGGCCTTTAGGATCTCGATCTCGCCACCCTACCCATTGCTAACAGCTTCCTGCACCTGCTCCCTCATCTTGTGTCAATCATTAAAAAGAAACTGGACCAAGCTCTTAGTGAGCTGCATGTCCCCCTTGAGCTCATCAATATCAACAACCATCATGGCCAAGTGATTTTCCCCTTTGATCGCGCCACTGACCCATAGCTTCATAGTGCTATTCTAATTGAGTGTTTATAGGAGTTGGGGCACCTGTTTGCTAGACTCACCCTTAGTGTTCGGCTCAGTGCTCGGGGTCTACTTAGATTTCAAGTCCTGAAGGTTTTGGGCTGCAACCACCTCCACCTCATCCTCTTCCGTGTTGCCATCCAAAGAATCTTCATCATCGCTCGAATCCTCCTCCGAATCAAACTCTGAACCATCCACATAAGCTTCCAAAGCCAGCTTGAGAGCACCAGTTTTGTCAATGTCCAAGGCCGCCCTTTTGACAAGGGCAAGGATAAAGCCCTGGTGGAGAGGGACAGAGATCCTACGTGATTTAAATTGTGAAACAGAGGCACACAAAGAATGATATAAGAAATAGGGGAAACTAAAAGCCTGCCCCGTCTAAAATGGTTTAGCATTGGGAGGTGGTAAGCATAGATACATTTGTGGTAGCCTTCCAGGGTTAAGAATTGAATTAAGGTGAGAGCCACCTTGTCAAATGGTTTAGGTAAAGACATTCTAAGGTAGCCAACAAAATGGGAGGTGAGATTCTCATTACCTTTAAGAAATAGATTCAGTTCTTCAGAGGCTTCCTTCTTCGGTTTATAGACATCCCTCCCACCTCTCGAAATGCCCATAACTTTAGCCACTAAATCCATAGTGATCTCCAGAATGATCCCTTTCATCTCAACAACAACACCTTTTTTGGTCACTTTCCATGCGCTAGCAAAGTCTTTGTTGAGATTCTCATAGTGCCCTTCAAATATTTTCAGAAAAGGGGTAAAACCCTTGCTATCAAATAGGGACATAGCATTGGGAGTGACCCTAGCAAGGTTAGCAGGTTCAGTCCTGACAAGATCCCCACCCATACCGCTAAACAACAAAGGCCTCTTCACAAAACGACTCGAAACCTAGAGAGTTGAGAGCTTACTCGCACACCACAAAATGATTCTATAGTAGCAGTTTCCAGATAAAGTTCTCCAAAAATACGTGCAAATCACAACCCTGATCTTCTCATAATTAAGAAATAAATGCAAATTCATCATACAACAAAAAATCATGACAGGATAGACCCCCATGAAGAGACCTTATACGTGGGCATTAGTGTCTTTTAATAAGTGTGCCTGCACCTTGGGATCGAGAATTTCCATCTCCCTCAAAAGTGTCAAATCATGCCCATTAACCCCCATATTAGCAAAGAAATCCACCACGACATTTGCTTCCCTATACACATGTTTGAAGGAGATAAAATTAAAAGAATGGGCCATTTGCTTAATACTCTTAATAGAGTTAAAATTGGCAATAGAGATGGGACCTTCCTTATTTATGTTGTTAATTATGTTCAGGGAGTCGCCTTCCACTTCCAGATTAACAAAGTTGTGTTGAAGAGCTATAGATAGACCCCAAAAGACCCCAACAACTTCAACAACATTATTTGTTTGAGTGCCCAAATTGTAGAAGTATCCAAGAATAAAACTTCCTTCAGAATCACAAAAGACCCCACCACAGCCAGCACGCCTAGGATTACCTTTGGAGGTGCCATCAAAGTTTAATTTTAAATAGTCCTTGCTAGGTTTGACCCATCCATTTAGTCTAGGGTTTAGACCCGGGCCTAAGGGTAGAAGGTCCCAGACCCCACTTCAAGGAGAAACAAGATTCCTTCGAGAGAAAGACTTCTTTTGGGAGTTCAAGATAGAAAAGTTAGCTAGGATGGATCTCACACAAAGTGGGCTCCAATTTTAACATGGGACTCTTTTTTCCCTTTAAAGATTCTTCTATTTCTTTCCTTCCATATTTTATAGAGTCTGAGAAGACCCAATTGACATCAAATATGTTAAGGATGGTTTCCCTAACCAAAACAAGGAAAGGACAGTTAAGGAATAGGTGTGAGGCATCTTCACAATCCAATTCACACAAAACACATCTATTAACCATGTGGAAATTTCTCTTGTTTAGATTTCCAACAGTTAGAATCTTATCATGGATTACCAACCACCAAAACATATTAATCTTGGGGATTAATTCTTTGATCCATATGCTTCCCCAATTAAAATTATCACCTATCTCCTCCTCATGAAAGAAGGAGTAGTAGGAACTTTTGACCGAGAAAATACCATTTTATTCCTTAGACCAATATAAGCTATCTTCAACAGAATCTCTCTATTAATAATAACTCCTCTTAATTTGTTGTTAATAGAAGAGATCTCTAAGCTATTAGAATGATCCAAAGATATGGTTTTCCATTGACCCAAAGGATCATCCAAATTGAAATAATCTCTCACCTTAGTCCCATATTTGGACACAAAGTCTCTGTAGATAGTAGGGAAGATAGTCTTGAGAGGAACATTCTCTAGCCAGTTTTCCTCCCAAAAGTTAATGGTGCGACCATTTCCAACAAGCCATTTGCATCCTTTAGATAAAAATGTTTAGCCCAATTTAAGGACTTTCAGAAGCAAGAAGAAGCATTAGAGTTCTGGGTACAAAAGCACCATTCATTAACAATCAGGTTAGGCCAATATTTACATCTTATGATACTAGTCCAGACACTATCTTCCTTTAACAGTCTCCAACTCATTTTGGCTAGCATAGATTTATTTATTTTAGACCAATCTCTGATACCCATGCCACCAAATGTATTGGGGAAACAAATCTTATCCCAGGAAATTAGAGGAATTATATCTTTTGATTCAGTTCCACTCCATAGAAATATTTTTTGTATGCTCTCCAGCTTGCATGAAATATCAAAGGGTAATCTATAGATAGACATCATATAAACCAGGTAAATTTTGTATAGAGCATTTAAGGACAACTTTTCCCGCTTGAGATAGAAGCAAACCTTTCCACCCTTCAAGTTTCTTCAGAAATCTATCAATTAAGAAATTCCATTCAGCATTCTTTGGTTTTTCCATCCCAATAAGCATACCAAGGTATCTAGTTGGGAGGGTTTTTGATGGGCAACCAAGAATACCAAAAATTTTGATGCTTCTTCTTTTAGGGGTATTGATAAAGAAGATAGAGCTTTTCCCATAGTTTATCAATTGATCCGAAGCTTCCTCATAATCCATCATTAACTACTTGAATTCTCTAGCCTCAGGGATAGAAGAAACTCCAATTAACATGGTATCATCCACAAAATGTTGATGAGAAACCCTCTAACAGTTTACAACAGGGGAGATACCTCTGATTCTTGCCTCTCCATGGTAGCCTTATTAAGAGTTCTACTTAGGGTTTCGACCAAAATAATGAAGAGAAAGGGTGAGATAGGATCACCTTGTCTTAAACCACGCGTGCTGTTAAAATAACCGAAGGAGTCCTATTAACTAGGACTAAGAACTTGGCAGTGGAAATACAAGATAGAATCATCTCCTTAAAATCCTCACCAAAGCCAAATCTTGAGAGAATCTTCAGAAGGAAAGACCAAGAGACTCTTTCATAGGATTTTTCCATATCCAGCTTAATGAACATAGCTTCTTTCTTGTTTTGTTTCACAGAGTGGAGGGTCTCCTGTATGGTGATAATTCCATCTTGAATCTGTCTACCCATAACAAAACCTCCCTACTGATCAGAGATAATTGAAGGTAGCACAACCTGGATTCTTAAGGCCAAAATTTTTGAGCACATTTTATAAACACAGTTGCAAAGACTTATGGGCCTGAAATTTTTAAACTCCGTAGGATCATGATTCTTAGGAACCAAAGTCGAAAAGTGTTATTTAGCTCCTGTAGCATATTTTTGTTCTTGAAAAATTCCTAGATAGCACTACAAATATCATCTCTCACAATATCCCAAAAAGTTTGAAAGAAGAAAGCCGGAAACCATCAGGTCCTAGGGATTTATCAGGGTTTAGAGATTTGACCATGAATTCAATTTCTTCCATTGAAGGGATTTTAGTGAGCATGAGATTGTCTTCATCATTTATCAGACGGGAATCACGTCAAGAAATTGCTCTTCCTTAGTGCTATTAGGAACCCGAGAAGAGGTCAAAAGCCTGTGAAGAAAGAACACACCTCTTGTTGAATTTTCTTAGAGTCATTGAGCATAACTCCCTCTCCATTTTTATACTTAGAATTCTATTAGATATCCTCCTTTTGAGAGTAGATATATGAAAGAAATTTGTGTTCTTGTCACCCTCTTTAAGCCAAAGGGCTCTAGATTTCTGTTTCCAAAAATTTCCTCCTTCCGAAGGATGTTATGATACTCAGCTAGTAAATCCTTCTCATTATTTTGGGTAAATATAGAATTGCAAACCTCTTGTGACTCCAAATATTTCTGGAGTGAAGAAATCTCCTTAGCCAGGGATTGCTTCTTTTCGAAAATGTTGCCAAAACTTTTTTTATTCCATTCTTTCAATTTTTTTAACATGAGCAAGCTTTTTAACAATTCTGAATAAAGTCATACCTTTGATTTTTATATTCCACCACCCCTTCACCAGCTCAATAATATCCTCATCAAGCAACCACATCTTTTCAAATCTGAATGGGACTCTCCTCCTATCCTTAGCGTTAATAGTTGAAATCATAAAACATTATTTGTGTCTCACTCACATTATTCTTTTTTTTTGCATATTCTACAATGCAATAACACATATTGTTTTATAATATATACTACTTACAAAACCTTAAAAATTATGCAAGATAACTAATGTGCCCATGTTTCTCATCATACCTTTGGATCCGTGGTTTCAAAAGTAGATAAAATATTTTTGATGGCCATATTTTTCTACAAAATAAATGCACATTAATCCCCCAAGCCCCTTTATTTGACAAGAGATGCATTTTTAATTTTGTTTTTAAGATTAGAGTGTTATGAAACACATTAGAGGGTCTAAAAGAATTTAAAATTTTGGCACTCATATGAGTAAGTGTAGAACTAGATGTTTAAACCCTTAAGACTTCACCTAGGGGCTTAAGTACACGAGAGTTCAATTTCCATTTTTTGTAGGGAAATATTGCTAAGTTCAATCCATCTTATTATGGTTTTGATAACAATTCATCCAAATCCATATCCATGTTCCATACAAAAGATATGAAAATTGACCTCCCCAAATTACACGGTCTAGCTAGAGTACACTTATACATATTCGAGTTTCTAAAAAAAACTAGGAAGACTATAGATATCTAATGATTAAATAATTTGCTAGAGGGAGATGCCTTTTAATTCATGCAAAGATAAGAAATCCATAAATTCATGTGTTATAGAGTTATCCTTCACACAAACACACATTCATATTGATATTATTTATTAATTTTGATTTAAATATACTCACAAAAATTAATGTTTGTGAGAATTAAGGTCTTTTATTTATTTTTAGAAGTCAAGGGTGGCACAAATGTGACATAAATTTGTGTCATGTTTTCGCCGTAATTTTACCACACCCACCTCTAATTTAAATAAACATAAAGTAAGATGACAAAAGGCCATTCCACTTTATTTTATTTTCATTTAACAACAACGAGAAGAAATAAGAAAATGAAAATGGAGAAGAAATTAGAACGATAGTAGAAGAAAAACTAAGGATAGGAAAACATGAGAGGAAACAATTAAAAACCAAAAAAAGAGGGGAAAGGAACAAAGATAACACAAAGGAAACTAAAGAAAAAATGGAAAACCGATAGAGAAATGAAGCAAATAAAAAATTTAAGGAAAAGAAACCATGCACTAGAAGAAGAAGAGTATCTAACAAATCTCAAATTACGAGTATGCATATTTTCAATTAAATTTGACTAATAATGTCGTGAACTTTAGGAAATAAAATACAATTCTTAGGATAAATTGTGTAAACCCTAGGATAGATTTGAAAGGCAATTATTTAAACCCTAATAAATTTTAAAACCCTAGGCTAATTATGTAAACGATAGGGATATTGTGTAAACCATAATGTAAATAGTCTAAACCATAAGAACCTCAATATTTGAGATAATTCTAGAAATTGGTAATGTGAAACATAATTTATGGGGATTAGGGCCTCTTAAAGCCATTCGTCAAACTAAATGTAATTAAATCATATGCACATTCAGTAAAGGAGTCTTCACATTCAATAATATTTAATGATTTTTGATCTTTGTAAATCTCTATAGAGACAAGTTATGTCACAAGGTTCTATGAATTTTATTGAAAAGTTTAATTTTTTCCAAGTTTTACTTTTGTTGAAGATGAAATCAAAATTTATCCATTGTTTTACATGGGAAATTTTGGATAAGATTTTGCGTTATTTTATAAATGTGTTTATATATACATATAGCGATTGAAAGTAGTGGACAAAAAGATCTCTCCACTCCATCCCTATGACATAGTTATGCATTGTTTTAAAAAATAAATGATAGGAAAAACATGAACTAAACTTTATCCTTGTCAAGCATAAACATGAACTTAAACCTTGTGACTTAGGACACATGAGAGAAAAATAGAAAATCCAAGTCCATATTTATTAATTCCACGAAACTATGTTACATTTTCATTGTAGAACGATAATAGAGAAAAACTTGCAAATACAGGGAATTTAGTGTGGATCGAGGTTATGATGATGCTCACATGGTAACAATGTATTGAAAAATGAAAAACAAACATAAATTAAAAAACTCCACAATCAAATAAATTGTTATGTTTATATATACATATATATATATATACATGTATATGTATATATATATACATGTATATGTATATATGTATATGTATATATCTATGTATATATGTATATATGTATATATGTAGATATGTATATATATACATATATATATATGTATATATATACATACATGTATGTATATATATATGTATATATGTACATATATGTATGTATATATATGTATATATATATATATATATATGTCTATATATATATGTATATATATGTATATATATATATACCTATATATATATATATATATATATATATATACTCTATATATATATATATATATATATATATATATATATATATATATATATATATATATATATATATATATATATATACATATATATACACACATATACATATATATATATACATACATATATATGTACATATATGTGTGTATATATGTGTGTATATATGTGTATATGTATATATAGATATATATGTATATATGTATATATATGTATATATGTATATATATGTATATATGTATATATATGTATATATGTATATGTATGTATATACATATATGTATATATACATATATATACATATATACATATACATATATATATGTATATATACACATATATATATATATATATATATATATATATATATATATATATATATATATATATATATATATAATGTTATGTTTTTGTAGTATAGTTGAATGGATTTTAATTATTTTACAATAATATTATTATAACATTTAAATATGCTTAATATATGTAAAAGAGTAAAGTAGAATTGATAAAATAATATTAAAATTAGAAAAAATAATGGATATACAAAGTTTGAGGTGTATCTTGAATATCATTTAATATGGTGAAAAAGAAGTTGAAGTGTGTTTTGAATAAGTATGAAGCCAAAATAAGGAAGATACATATTCATAATTCCCAATTCTATTGTTGCATCGCCTTAGTAAGATGGTCATTTTCATTGTATTTAGAGGAATTTGGATGGGATTTACTTATTCTATTCTAAATCCATAAAAGAGAAGAGGGGAAGACAATCAAACATACTCATTCCATAATCAATCCTCCATAGTACATAAGATAAGTAACCAATCAAACATACTCATTCCACAACCAATCCTCCCTATTGTGATTTCTAAAAGAAGATAAGTAATCACTCTATAAATGTACAATTAAAGACATATGTTTTATGATTAGTGTGTACATATTTCCTCACTAGAAAATTATATTACTCTTACTTATGAATTATTTATTTATTTTTAAAGTTAATTACAATATAAACCTATATGCCACTAATAAACACCTTTAAGGAGGTGATGTTTTCTAGTATTTAATATAAATATATTTTTGGATAACCTAAACCATTTAAATTCTTTGTGAGAAATGAAAGTTACTACTTGATCGGAGGTCATTATCATCTCTTTGATAATGAACGTGGGATCCCACGTAGTAACTTGGAATTAATGTGTCCCAACCAGATTTCCTATTTTTTTCCTACTCTTATAAGGTTACACATATGCTTCTAAAAGTCCTAGGTGGAAGGGTGAAGTGTTAAGAAGAATTTAGAGTGTTAAGGTCAAAAATAGTGTACATAATTGATACTTTAAAAACTAGGAACAAAAATAAGTTATCAAATATTGTATTAAACTCAATCTAACTATATACAACTTCATCTCTATGTTATTTTCCTAGTAACTTTGATTATTTTTTAAATCATAATTTTTTTCTAGAAAATCCATTTGTGTTGTTTTGTTTGCATCAAATTTGTACATATCCTAAAAGGAATGCATTCTATAATTTTGGTATTTTATATTACAAAGGACACATTCTATTCGAGAAAGACATGTGATGTCTTCACATGTGGTGGCTCTAGAGATCATGGCTCAACACTATATGACATAGATGAGGATTTAGATGAAGCCTATGTTCCACCTTGATGTTCATCAATCTTTACGTGCCCTCCAAAGAGGTATGATTTTATAGTTTATTTTATAATTTAATAATATTTTTCACATTAAAAATATAATTATGCATCCTCATAATGACATGCCTACTACTTATAGAGACCTATAAGAGTCGTCGATGAAGACCAATACATTTTTATAAATGGACGCTCCTTAAACTCTAAGGAATTGACACGAAGGTATTGTTATCCATATTTCACCCCCTGGAAAAATATTGGATCAGCCACGACCCTGTCATGCGGAAAGAAAGAGACGAAACAGATCTGTCACGCAAATCCGTGTCTTAAATCTATTTAACAGACTCAGGTAGGCTCTAAAATGAAAAGGAAGGGCCGGGAAGAAATGCCGAAGATGCAAAGTCCTCGGGTTCAAAATAGTTCAGGAAAGGTCTGAAATCGACTAAGTATGGAGGAGGCAGCGGAAAGAACCACGTGTCCTAACAACACTTCTCCAAAGATGAATCCTAAAAGGAAACCCAAACGTGCGCCAAGTTGCCACATGTCCCAGTCAAGAGATATGCCCTACTAAGCAAAAAGATTTAGCAAAAAGTTACAAAATGGGCCGCAACTCTGCCCAAAGTGATTTCGGTCTCATGGGATCTGCTTTGTAGATTGGGTTTTGCCATTTTACCCTAATTTAATGAAAACTTCAAAGGGGCATAACTTTTGAACCAGTGGTCCAAATTCAAAAAATTTGGTACCATTGGAAAGCTCTGGACCTCCACTATGCCATGGAAGCATAAAATATCATTTTTGCATGCCTTAGTGGGTGGAAAATAGGAAAATAGATTTCACACCATTAAAGTGGATCTGATTGCTTCCACTACCCATTTTTGATATTATCTGCCATCCTTCCCTCCCTAATACGCCAAAAACAAACATGGGAAACTAGATTTGGTAGATTGTGGGTAGATTTGTAGGGACATTAATGACTGGTGGTCGAGCTGTCAATCAGATTTTCAATCTTTTCCTCTATTTTTGGGTCGTTTCTGATATAAATGCCATAGCTTTGCTCTTGCAAAGGGGTTGGACATTCCTTGTTTTTAGACTCCCTTTTATTCTAGCAAAATAATTTATGGAATTTCAGGCCTTCCATCAAAGTTACAATATATTTCTTGCCTCCTGGCTGTTTTGTAATGTATTGTATCAATTTACAGAGCAATAAAACATGTTTGTGATCGATTCTAGATCCTTTCTGCTCTTTTGCTCACATTGGTATTTTGTTATAAATATGGTTATCTCTGTGTTTGATTATTCCATGTATTTGTTGGTTTGTGTTTATTGGAAAAACAAATGTTCATCATTCCTTTGGTGCATCAACTTGTAGTTCAGCTTATTGTTTATTTCTTGTACCCCCTTTCTTATCCCCTGTCTCCTCGCAAGTTTTAGATTAGGTATAGAGATAGATCCTTTGTAAATTCTCACGTATGCACTCGAACAGAGGAATAAGGAACCAACCTTTAATCTGGAGAGATTTCCCATTTTCAAAAGGTCCTCGCACTTGGAGAAAGTTTAATGTTATGTAATCACACGAAATGAGTCTCATTTTTAGAAAAGCAGATTTTTAGAACTCAATTGGGGGTGTTGTGATTTCACACTAACAGCTTTGGCAGGCCCAGTGGGACTCGAAGTCTCCATCTTTTTATAGTAAGATTGATGTACACTTTCTATGATTCTAACTTTTAAGAAGTTTAAAATTGTGTATCCGGCGACTCCAAAAGGGACAAAATCCATCGGTTTCAAGAGCCAAAATTGTGAGATTTATGAGAAAATCTGGTCTAGAGCAAGGAAAGAAGGTATATTTGAATACTTGTATTTATCCCCGGGTAGAGAAAGGAGAGGAAGAATAGTTCGAGAGGTCTCCATCTCCACCAAATAGAGCCTTGTCAACACCTCCTCCTAGTAGGCCGTTTTTTCAACCAAGAGGGGTGCTCGGGCCAATCAGAATGGCACAACCAAATCCTTATGTCAACTTCATTGGCAACAGCCCACTCACTTTGAATGCACAAAATCTAGTCCCGGTGGTAGCACTAAAGAGCATCCCATATTTCAATGGAGAGAACCAGACTTCTCCTGGTGACCACGTTAAGGACATTGCAAATGTCTGTACCATCCATGAGATTCATTGAGATAGACATTGCAGTCAAGTTGCTAGCCTCTTCCCTCAAACCTAAAGCTTCACAATGGTTCAGAGCCTTGAAGTAGGCTCTATTCAAAATAGGAACCAAATGTGTATAGCTCTTCAAGACCAATTTGGAGAAAAGGGTGATAACTTATCTTTGTTGGAGCAACTGACAATAATCAAGAGATCCCCGAATGAGAAACTAATGGATTTTAACCTCAGATTTCAACCGACACGGAAATGATTCCAACAAGAGTAAAGCCCACTAATGAAAGTGCCTTGTTATACTTTCTTAGAGCTTTAAATTCCGACATTGCTTTAATGATTCAGTCAATGGGGGGCACAACCTTACCTGCAGCTTATAGACTTTCCATAGGAGTTGAAAATCATTTAATTCAAGCTAGAAAACTTGCTCCTAGGCCATACATGCCTCTATACCCTGAAATAGGAAACCCAAGCACCAAACAAACACCCATAATAGCTCCTATACCTACTCTTAGGAGTCAAAGTTTAGCTGAAGCCTCCAATTCATCATCTAACACCTCAAATGAGCTTCAGGAAGTTATGAAACAACTTCAAAACCTAGGAAATGAACTAGTAACCATCAAAATACAACAAGCTCATAGTTGTAGGCCACATCAACCCCAAGCTCAACATCAAGCTAGACCCCGTATTAGCAAAATAGACCATAAGCCCGAGTAGTAGATTAGAGTCAATACCTAGGACAACCTTAAGATGCTACACCTTTTAGGTCATGTGACCCAAACACAACTTCAACATCAAGGGCATTGGTTCCAACACAAAATAACATGGCACAAGAATATGATTGGTGTTTTCCATGCAGTCAGCCACATAACCAATTGATGTGCTTTAATGGTGCACTAAATCAGGCTTTGATGGTGCAAAAAGTGGTGTGTCATAAGAATTTGGTCAAGAAGAAAACCAGTAGCAAGGAGCTCAGCAAGAGACATCTCCAAGTGAAACTATGCTTGTAAATTGGCAAGCTGAAGACTTCTATGGAATGAATTAGCTCCCTGCTCAAAATGTAGCTGCCAATACATGTTCCAAGAGAAGAAATATTGAAGAAGGACAATCACCAAAATTAGGTAACCTTCAAGCTTCCAGTACTCCAAAAGGTTTTGGTACTCTAAATGTAGATCCCAACATACAGATCCAATCCAAGCCACCTTCCAAATCTACTCGCACCGTTAACAACCCATGTATAAGAGAAAATGTGAAAGGGGCAACAAAAGGATAGCTCATTTAATATCATTGAACAAATGAAGAAAAAAGTGTGAAAATTTCACTATGGGAATCACTTTGCCATTCCAAGACAAAGGGATCATTGCAAATTTCCATGCAAAATTGGTCAACCTCAAATCATCTCCCAGACAGGAAGAGAAAGTGCTTACCCAATACGGCTCACCTTAGAGAAACCATGGAGAAGAATGAGGTAATAATATAAATCCTCTGCCATTTTATGTTTCATTAATCATTGGAGATAAATTGGTGCACAATTACATGATCAATTCGGGGGCAAGTAATTCTGTAATGCCCAAACAAATAGCTGACCAAATGGGCCTCTAGTATGAAATCATCTCTCTAAGGGAGTGGTGCAACTAGATGGGACAACAGTGGAAACTATTGGAGTCATCAAGGATCTAAGTCTCACTCTACATGCCTACCCCAATGTGACTATATTGTAGAACATGTCAGTCATATACTTTCCACCACATTTTGCGTTGTGTTTGCCTGGGACTTCACTCTAAAATTGAGGCTACTTGTCTGCCGACTGGTCACATATGCTCTTTGGAACAAGGTGTATACACCAAATTTGTGTCTTACGACACCCTGTGCCCCGCATCTCATTTCGCAACCTAACCTCACCACCTAAACCTTGCACAATTATTTATTAATTACCTTATAATTAATAAATCTACATCTCCAAACCTGCCACCTCATTTCACCACCTCATCATGACCTAGCCCTAACTCTAAACTAACTTTGATTAAGACCTATAACTTGGTCTACATCCACACCCATGACTAATTACTCCTCACCCGCACCAAAACCAACCTAATAATGACTTGACCAAGCCCACAACTAATCCCTCGGGAGAAAAGGAGGGAAAGTTGGCTATTTTACTAAAAATAGCCCACTTTGACTTAACCGACATCGGTTCCTACTCGACCACCGTCGGTTACGTAACCACCATCGGTTCCCTGTAAATGGCCTCCCCCAACCAAAAAAAAAGGATCTGGAACTCATTTTGGAAAGGATCCGGAAATTCATTTGCAAGATAGAGACAAGTGAAGAAAAGAGAAGAGGTTGTAGAGAAGGGCATCGAGCCGAAGACTACAACTGAGCCACTAGATCACTGTCACCCCCATTCAAGCATTGGAAAAGACTGAGGATAGCTTCATCAGCTCGTTTTCCAATACCAGATCATCCCAACTGAGCCTTACTGTCACTACCACATTCCTTGGACCTGAATCTTCATCAAGAACGAGTAAGTAGTGTCTTGTATGTTTCTAAGCACCATTTCTGAGTCTTTTGATTGATAGTAATTATAAGCTCACTCCTAGATCTACCACCCGCCAAAGACCCCGCACTTAACCTCCATCCATACATCCTTGTATTGCCCGGAAGACGCTTTTATCACTCTCTGAGTCTTCCCGTCATCTCACTATTCCCTCAACCATCCACCGCCTAAAGAAAAAACCCCACAATCACCCCCGCAACCAACCTCTATCCGTATGCCTAGATTCGACCCTACCGGTGTCGGTTATCCCCTACCTGCATAAGCGGTTTCTCTAATCATGCGTCGGTTATCCGATGACCGGCATCGGTCACATCGTGACTTATACCCAAAACCTTCCTCTCACCTATTTGTCTCCTAACAACCTCGAGATCTAGTCTGGTTTATCCTCAGTAATTTGAGTGAACGTATCAACGACCAGGTCACCAAACAAACAACGTGATGTTTTATTATTGTAGTTTAGTCTTTATTGCTTTATAACAAGGTACCTAAATCATGATTTCGCAATAGCTTCTTTATTATCATTTGTGTTAATTTGTATTAAAAAGGGGAACTGACCACCTTCGAAAGGAAGTCTAATATTTCCTAGGCCCAAGGCAGTTCCCTCATTTATTGTCTAACTAAAATCTTGTGGTCTTGTATTCTTACTTGCAGGTAGTCCTTCCTAGACAAAAAGGAGTTCTTTGCAATCGATCTGATCTCTCTCTACGGTACGCGCACACCCTATCAACATTCAACATGTATTCCTCCTAGCCCTAACACTTATCTATTTCTCAAGAGAATGAAATGATAGAAGCACCTCTATTTTAAGAACGGAAACATTCTGTGTGAAACATTTTGGCACGCCCGGTGGGACTTTTTTTGGGTTTCTTTCTTTCTTGCTTGCTTTCATATAGGGAGCACACTTTCTATTTTATTCTTCTAAAATATTCACAAGATATTTTGTTATTTTGGTAAAAGAATTTGTCTTTCTTCCTCATCTTTGCATTAGTGAAAGTCATCTTCTTTGCTTCATCGAATATCATTTTCGATTTGGGTTTAAAACACGTGCATCACATTCTTGCTTGTTGTTTTCAATTCTAGTGAACGTAGATTAAGTAACAGGTTGTACACGTGAGGGTGATATCCACGGTATTGACAAGAAATTAATCTTACTTTCACTGCACAACACATCCCAAATCACATCATAATCAACACAACAACTCAAACATCCCCCTTTTCCGCGGTATTCCTCTCGCCTAATTGAGGTAACCTTATAAGCCAAAACAAACTTGACATCTCCCTTAGGTATTTTGTTTAGGATTGACATCATCTTGCGTCTAAGGCATAAGCCCACAATAATTAAAACTAATCCTAGGGTTAGTCTCTTGATTTGCCTGTGCATCTTGCTTGTGTTTAGTTTTGTTTCTCTGTCATACATTGTTTCAGTAATCACTTCAGAACAGTTTGGTCGGTATACTAAGCATCGTTAACCCCAAATCAGCAACTTTTTACAGCTTCTTACACCGGTCCTATTCTACCGACATCGGTTAACTTACCGACGCCGGCTACAGTCTGACCGACATCGGTTACCAGACCGATATCGGTTTCTGTCTTTCACGGTTCCCGAAACCAGCAACCTACCAATTCCAACATTTTGTTGCTGCTTCTGTTCCTGATAGATTGCATCCCTACTGTCTACTCTTGTCCATGGTTGTTGTCACTCAGAAATAAGATACAACCATGGTTTCGCATGCCTGTTTTGTGTCTTTTCCTGAATCACCCCCTTTACATTCTATGGGGAATCCTACGGACACCAGTGAAGTTCCCAAAATCCCTGTAGAAGATAAGGAATTTACGAAATTTTTGGATGCTAATCCTAGCACTGTACAGTACTATTTGTCTCATACCCCTGACCATACACCCGACGGTCAACTCCTTGTTGGTATGCCTATTAGTATAGCTGCTCACTTAGCTCCTTCCCCACCTAATAACTCCGCCTTGCCTTCTTCATCCTTAGCCCCGTCTCCCAACTCAGTGGCTTCAGGGGTTCATACGGCACAGATTGGCTTTCCTTTGGTTAATCTGGGGCCCCACATATCATTACCACCGACTCCTCCTACCTCGTCTCTCTCGCAGACTGCCCCTTTCATAACTTGCTCTCTGCCACCTATCCACATGAGCTTTCCTTCTCAAGCTCCGCCCACCTTTTCATTTCCACACACTTATCCGGTGGCTTCAACATCTTATATAGGACATCCTTACTCGGTCGCCTCAACATATTCGTCTACAATACCTTATCAACATTTAACCCCACCATTGTCTAGTGGTGGCCCTTGGCCCAATCCTCCTCCGTTTATGACAACCGCACCATCATCTCATCCAACCACTGATTTAATCAAACAAATGATGGACAAGATGCAAAATCTAAAGCTTCTATTTCAGGAAGCCGTAGCACCCTGACATACGAGCAAGTTTTTCGGAGCCTATTCATCCTTCTGTCCCCCTTCATTCATATCCTCCTCAATGGGAATTACCAAAATTTACTTGTTTTAATAGTAAGGAGGATCCTCAACAACACTTGCGATCATTTAGACATGCCTGCTATCTGATTGCTCATGACGATGCCTTACTACTCCGCACCTTTCCCATGTTCTTATCAAGACCCACCTTGGAGTGGCATACGGTTGCTTTAACCCAGCACTCAATCTTCTCTTTTAACCAATTAGCCCAATCTTTCTTGGATCATTTCTCCATTAACATTGCCAAGAAAGTATCTATCACTGACCTCTATGCCATCCGACAATTTGAAGATGAATCTATCGTAGATTTCATTGGATGATGGCGGGGCCTTATCAACCAACTTACTTATGCCTTGCCTCAGGCCAAACTTATCGAACTCTTTACGTGGGCCTGCACTAAGCACATTTCTCCTACCCTCCAAATTCAAACTTTCCGCACCTTTGATGAGGCCTTTACTATGGCTCAAAACTAGAGATTCAAGCCTTAGAGGACGAGAAATTGCGGTTGCGCAACAAAAACCCTAATTTCTGAACCCAAGACTCCACCAACAAACCCAACACCACCAATTCTCATGCATCGACTACTTCGAAATCAAAAGGAGCTGTACACGCAGTGATGGTCAAATCCCAAGCACCGTCTAATACCCCGCCAAAAACCACCTATAAGTATAAAGCCGAGCCCATCAATTACACTCCCTTGGGAGAAACTTATGGTGTGATATTGGAAAAATTGCTCAAAGCAGGAGCTATCACCTTACCTCTTGTTAAACCTCACTTTAAGTTTGATTCCACCTGCGCTATACCTTCTTGGTACAAAGAAAATGACTTCTGTAACTTCCATCGCGTGAAGGGACACAGTCACGAAAACTGTAAGATGTTGAAAAACATAGTGCAGGAAATGGTTGATGCAGGGGATATAACCCTCGATAATCCTAATGCCCCTGCTAACCAAAATTTGAAAATCTTCAACAAACCATTCCCAAACCACTCATCTAACAGTAACATAAACCAAGATATCTTAGCCAAGGAGAGTGTTCATGAAATCCATGCGGTCTTCAACTCCCAACCAAAAGCTCCTATCGAGGAAATTATGAATCGAGCCTCTTCACTAACGCAGGGATCCAAACCCCCTCCACCCCCATCAAGACAAAATGATAACCTTACCATTCCTTTACCCATAAAGGAATTAACCACCCAGAGTTCTCTTCTCACAGATGAGCCTTCTTACACCACATCCCTGCAAGACTGTGAGTGGATGTTATCTAACTTATCTATTTCCCAAAATCTCCTTCTACCACTCTTGCTGTACAAGAGGAAGGCTCTCCACTGTTCCTGTCATCCTTAGACGAGAAACCCCTCGAACCAACATCACCAAATTCTTTAATCATGACGGATCCTCTCAAACATGCCCTCTTACCTATTAGTTCTTCATCGCCTAAATCTTTTTAGCGACCGGTTGACCTCTTAACACCCATTGATACAATGCCTCATTTACTCCCTGTATCACACCCAAAGTGGACTAGAATCACAACCCACCTCTCTTCCATACAAAATTTCCTATTCACACGTGAGGATTGTCACCCCTCAGAAGATAGACGAGTCCTATGGGAGCGTTTGAGTACACCATACTCTACTCAAATGCAGATGACCGATCCGGACACCTCTACCATATACCCGAAGTGTTTACAAAAGCTCAAAACGCCTATGTCCTCACCCTCACCCCCCTCATCTCTACCAGATACCTCATCCACCTCTATTAACCTAACCAAACCTCCCCCTACGCTTGGGACTTCACCAATATCCAACTTAGCACACCCACCTAAACGCTTAGATTTATCCAAAAATAAAGCCGTCCATCCACCTAGGAGACAGACCCAATCTCCTCAACTCCAATCTATGCCTCTACCACAACTAAAACCATCACCGTCACACCTACCTTCTATATTGGGACCTCACCCCTCCACCTTGCCTCAATACATCATACCTCCTGCATTTTCTTTAAAACGACTTGCGCCTTCTACACCCATACAGAGATCCATGGGTGTATCAACACCGTCACCCCAAGTATCCTATCCACCTATCAACCCTAAACAAACTCCATCATCAAAGGATTTGTTTGCTTTATCACTCCTCTTTCTCCGTGGTTGTTTTCTACTACCACGTCATCTGACCAGCTAAACATAACTTCTGCACCGAAAAGCCAAGTTTAGTTAAATCCAATTATAAAAACCCCTTGTCCAAACCACCACCCATACGAATCAACCATACCCAATCATTACCAAAACCCACCCAGTCAATAGCCTCATCTTCCTCTGACTTTGACCCGCTCAAAGGATCTTATGCCAAAATCCTTGATATGTTGGTGGAGAATGCGACCATTTCCCTACCCCCACTTAGACCCTATGATCCATCTAAGCCTCGACCTATAGGTTATGATGAGTCTAAAATCTGCTCTTACCACCACACACCAGGACACGATATAGAGGGATGCAAAGCTTTGAAAGACATCCTTTGTCAGTCACCTCTCTCGGATAGACAGGTTAAGAAAGACAACTTACGAAGGGAGAAACCTTTAGCTTCAATCCCCTCTCCTATACCACTTGTCCCCACCTCACCAAGAAATATCATTATTGCAACCCCACCTCTCGAAGACAATGACTTATCCCTACCATCTTCCTCCTCTCATGTTCACGAGATCAACATGATTAGTATTGCTACTCGAGGGTAGAAAAACAATGGGAAAGCTAAAGAAAGCACACCTGCGGCCTCTCTTTCTCCGTCCACCATCCCGATCGCACCACCACCTAAAGTGGTTATTCGTGGACCTGCCTATCCCGTCTCTGATGGAGTGGCCCACCGTACCATGATCAAACAACTTCACCAATCACCTGTAAAAATGACATTGTATGATCTCATTCAAACCTCTGAATCTCATCGACAAGCTCTCATTGAAATCCTTCAAGGGATAGAGGTCCTACCTAACGAAACCTTGCCCGTTGCCTCCATTTTAACACCCAACCACATTGCTTCTCTCACCAAACAAACTACCACTTCCGTCCCTATACAGCAAGCCGCTGCTGTCAGTTTCTCCGAAGACGAAATTGTCAACTTTGGTGCAGAAGATCCTGACCCCGCTCTTTTCATCTCGGCTTACGTCTAGGACATCCGAGTACGTCATGTTATGATCGATGGGGGTGCTAGCTTAAACATCATCTCTTCCAAATCCTTCCAACAAATGAATATCCCTTCTAGCTGCATGTGTGCCAACCCCACCATGTTGCGTTCATTCAATGATGTTATTACTTCTACCTTAGGCACCGTGATCCTTAACATTCGTGTAGGGCCACGTACTTTACCTGAACTCTTCTATGTCCTTGAGGGAGAATTCCAATACAACATGTTGTTAGGCCACCCTTGGATCCGGGCTATGGGATGTGTTCCCTCCACCTTACATAGATGCATAAAATTCAAGTATGAGGGGAAGTCCTACACCGTAAAAGCTGACCCTCCCCCCTTTAAAACCTACGCAATATGTTATATCACCCTAATGATGTGCTTGTACAGGTCACAAGAAACCCATTCATCCAACCCAACCATCTATTTTGACCACACCTCAACCGCACCTACACCTTCAACCAATGAAACCGCCGCCGCAAATACCGCTTCCTTCCCTGCGGACAACATCCCGACCTCAGATCCCTTAGTAGATGTTTTTCAACGCCTTACACTGGGGGAGTATCACCTATATAACGTTAGCTCTTTCCATACCCCACAGGAGTATGGACAGTTACATGCGCATCCTACCTACGACCGTCGTGTGGGGGAGGTAATCTCCTACGGACCACCTAATTGCCGCACCAACCTAACATATGGGGGTGTCGATACATCCTCTATCACCCCTGAACCTCCCCTTGGTGTGGTTCCCTTCCAATCTGATTTTCAATATCTAACTAATCGTCGCTTCACCCTCACCTTCTTGACGTGTTGTGCTTGGAAGGGCTTCGGTTTCGGTCTTTATGAACAAGGCCGACATACGATCATTCCTGTAACTACACGCAAACACAAAGATCGTCATGGTCTTGGATTCTCTAAACCACCTACACCAAAGACACCGCATATCCATTGTATCTAGGAAGACGACGAAGTCACTCCTTCCGAACCATCATCACCCATTTTTCCATCGTCACCCACAGAGTCGATAGACCCTGAATCCATCCCTCCTAACTTTTTTTTTTTTCATAAACGCTATCTTCCTGGGTCCTCTCACTTATCAACGCAATAATGAAGACCCATCTTCTCTTCCCCTTTTGTATCCAGACATGATCAAAGAGGACTCACCTTCAATTAATGTTGTTGAGTGCCAGGATGATGACTCCATCCTCACTTACCTTGGTGCGGACGACTCTTATATTCAACACGCCTTACCATCTGAAACTCAAACCATGTTGAATGAGTCGACTATAGAAATCAACATCCACACAGAGGACGATCCTCACATTGTGAAGATCGGACAATCTCTTAACGCATCAGAACAAACTGCCTTTACTACCTTTCTCCATGCCCGCAACCAAGCTTTCGCTTGGTCCTACGCTGACATGCCAGGAATTGATCCTGACATTGCTATCCATAACATTACCCTGAAACCCGATTCCAAACCAGTTAAACAGAAATTAAGAAAAATACATCCACGCATTGCCCTCTTGGTCAAAGAAGAGCTTCAACGACTCCTTTATGTTTCCTTCATCTTACCTATTGACTATCCTCAATGGATTTCTAACATCGTACCTGTTACTAAAGCAATGGGGGGACTTCGGATATGTACGGATTTCCGGGACCTTAACCTTGCTTGCCCAAAGGATGACTTCCCCCTACCAAGTATTGATCAACTTGTTGATCTCACTGCAGGCCATGAGATGCTTTCTCTCATGGATGGCTTCTCGGGATACAATCAAATTTTGGTAGCCCCGACCGATCAACATAAAACCACCTTCATAACTCCTTGGGGAACCTTCTACTATCGTGTCATGCCATTCGGCCTTAAGACCTATCAGTGACCTATGGTGACTATGACTTATATTTTCATGACATTATGCACACTATCCTTGAGGATTATGTTGATGATCTTCTTGGCAAATCTAAACATCGCAGGTGAACATCTTGATGTTTTAACCATTATTTTCGATGCTTTGTTACAATCTCAGTGTTCGTCTTGACCAAAGAAATGTGTCTTTGGTGTCCTTTCGGAAAACTCCTTGGTTTTATTGTCTCTTTGCATGGCATCAAGGTCAATCCAGCTAAAGTCAAAGCTATCCTAGAAATGCCCCCACCCACTAACCTCAAACAATTACATAGTTTGTAGGGCAAACTCCAATCTATCTCGGTGTTTCATCTCACAACTCTTGGATCGATGTCAACCTTTCCATCATCTCCTTAAAAAGGACATTGTCTTTCAATGGAGCGAAGAATGCCACCACACCTTTGAGGCTCTTAAAACCTATCTCTTGCAGCCACCCGTGCTTATCCCACCTCAGGACGATCACCCTTTCTACCTTTACCTTTCCACCACCGACCATGCTGTAGGAGCCATGCTCACACATCGTGACTCCGAGCATCGAGAACAAGCTGTTTATTACATAAGTCGTACTCTGGTGGATTACGAGACTAGGTATACACATGTAGAAAAGTTGTGCCTAGCCCTATCATTCGTGGCCACCAAACTCCGACACTACCTCCTGAATCACAAAAATTTTGTCATCACCAACGCGGACCCCATCCATTATATGTATGCCAAACCTCATCTAAACCAATGCATCGCCCGATGGCTTATGCTCCTTGCTGACCTCGACCTTGAGTTTGTACACCAGAAATCAATCAAAGGACAAACTATCGCAGACCAACTCATGGAAGCCCCTTTACCTGGGAACAATTTACCAATTTTACTTTCCCTGATGAACTCATTGCCACTCTTTCACTCAGTGATGAGTCATATCCAATGACCCTCTTCTTCGATGGATCCAAATGCCAGCACAGTGCAGAGGGGCCAACATTGTTCTCATTCCTCTGGACGCTGAACCTATGCCTCTTTCATTCCGGCTCGATTTCCCCTGTACTAATAATACAGTGAATACGAGGCCCTTGTTTTGGGTCTCCAGGTTGCGTTACACTTAGGTGTAAAATCTATTAACATTTTCGGTGACTCTCAACTGGTCGTCAATCAAGTTACGGGCATCTACCAATGTAAAAATGAGGAACTTCAAAAGTACAAACATTACGTGGATTCACTTTTGACCTTATTTACTCATTATTCTATCCAAACCATTCCCCGCTCAACTAATAAATTTGCGGATACTATGGCTTGCTTAGCCTCGCAAATTCTGCCTCACCAACTGACTCTGACATATTTGTCTTGGTCCAACAACTCTTTGCCCCATCTTACTCAGCCCCGGATGTTGGTATGATAAATAATGTCTCCGCTGATTCGCAGGATACTTGGTATCACCAATTTCACAACTACCTTACAACCTCTGTTCTCCCACTTGACCTTACTAGTAACGTAAACGTGCTTTTTAAAAAAGTGTTTCTCGTTACGTCGTCATGGGGGGACTCCTCTATAAACGATGCTTTGATGGCATCCTCCTTCGATGTCTAACTAGCGCGGAGGTTACCTATACCATCCAACAAGTCCATGACGGTATTTGTGGTGGACATTTTAGTGGCCTTGCCATGGCCAAACGGATCCTTCGCCTAGGCTATTATTGGCCTACTCTTAATAACGACTACTACGAATATGTTAAGCATTGTGTTATGTGTCAACAACATGCCAACCTTCAACATACTCCTAGCCATCCGCTACAGGTCGCACGAGATCTTTGGCCTTTCTCACAATGGGGTTTAGACCTTATTGGTGAGATTCACCCACCCTCTTTGCAACGTCACCATTGGATAATCACACAGAATCGAATATTACACTAAATGGGTGGATGCCATTCCACTCATTTCAACCAAAAAAGAAAAAATTGTAGAATTCATTAACCATCACATTATCTGTCGTTTTGGTGTTCCTCATCACTTGATAACAGATAATGGAAAATATTTCAAAAACAAGTTATTACAAGACCTTTGTGACAACTTTGGTATCAAAATTAGCTTCTCATCACCTTACTATCAACAAGCAAATGGTCAAGTGAATCTTCTAACAAAACCCTGACCAAAATTCTCATGAAAGTCATTAATGATTCTAGAAAAAATTGGCATGATCACATCCCCCTTGCCCTTTGGGCTTATCGTATGAGAATTCATACCTCCACTAATGCCATACCATTTTCTTTGGTATATGGTACCGAGGCTGTCTTACCTCTCGAAATACGAAATACCCTCCCTAAGAATATCTCTTCAGGATATTCTCACCAATGATGATTTCCGCCAAGAGCGGTTAGCCCAATTGGAGCTTCTTGATGAGCATCGTCTTACAGCTCTTGACCACCTTCAAATCTATCAAAAGCACATCAAGCGTGCTTATGATAAGTGACTTCATGAGTGTACCTTTAAGGTTGGTGATCTTGTCCTCAAAGAGAATCAACATGTAACCAAACTAGAAAAGAGCAAACGTGGAAAATTTGCTCCTAATTGGATTGGGCCTTACATTATCACTCACACTTATGGATCAGGCACTTACCGTTTAGCTTCACTTAATGGTAAACCTGAGCCTGAACCCCTTAATGCCTTGCATCTTTGACCATTCTACTGTTGAATTTAGTGTTATATCACTTCTTATCTACCTTGCGCTCGTCCCTTGAGCTCATTTACCACCTCATACACTTTGTTTCATGCATCTCAAAATAGAATCAAGCTCACGTGGTTTGGTCATCACCTCCTCTTAAAGATGCCTTCCCCTTTTTAGTCTGGTCCATGACTTAAAAGTATCAAAATAACATGTTCTCAATTATACACTTATGGGATATTCTTGAGTCAAACTTCCTACAAAACTAGATGCTTCATGCCAAACGGACATCTAGACCTCTAAGTTATACATAGACTGCTCCCTCGAAGGACAGCTATGTGCAAAGCCACATCTGCTACTATAAATAGACTGCTCCCTTGAAGGACAACTATACAAAGTCAGCCTTTATCAGAAGCTTCTCACATTAATCAGCTTCGTGAAGACCTCAAGAACAACAAAATACATATCCCATGTAGACTTCCCATCGATCAGTCTATATCCAAAAATAAAAAAAAAATAAAAAATAAAAGCAGTATTCAAAAGCACTTTTGAGTCATGGACTTGTCTATTTAGGTTTGGTTTTCTTTTGTCAGCATAATCACCTTATAACAAATTCTCTGCGCTGACTCTACCAGCCACCTCACCTCACCATTCGTCAAAGCAACAAAACTCAAGGGACGTGACGTATATCCGATATATTGTGATTATACAACTCTTTTCACTTATCGACTTCTCGCATATGCAAGGTACCTAGGGATTCAAGCTCATCCTACGTTAATATGTGGTTTGTTTAGCTCTTTTCAACTATGGGACACTTTTGCCTCTTTTACTCGAATCTAGGATTATGTGTTGACCTTAATCAGGACACGGTTCCCTACTACTTGGGTAAGTGAACTTTCGCTTCACCTATACCTACACCAACAACATCAATCCCTTACCTACACCAACAACATTACCCTACCAATATCAATATTTTTACCAACCGACAAATTGCCTAACCACAACCACATTGCCTGAATTCACCTCTCCCTGGTCCTAAGGGAGAACTACATCGGTCTGAGGCCCCTCCTTGCTTTGTGCAATGGGCTATGTAGGCAGCACTTAGGAGACATGGGGTCTCCCAAGGTTAGCTCGACCATCCCCTACCATAACCTATCATGTGTTGTAAATATAAATATTTTTGTGTATTTCTATTTGATAACATTCATCTTTATCCTTTTTTTCCAAACAAACATTCAAAACACAACCATTCTTATTATTATCATAACTCAAATCAACATACATATTCAGTTTTATTTAGATGTTAAACAAATACATCTTCTCTATCATCAACGCGCAGGTCGACATCCTTATTTATTCTTATACCCCTATGAAATTCACTTAGACCCTTGCGCCTCCTCCCGAATCAGGTGGTGATTGTGATCGTCGACGCCACTCACCTGGCCTCTCCATCCTCAAAGGTGCCACTGCTATTGGTTCCTCCCACTGATCTACCAACATCTCCTGTAACATACGAATACGCCCTCTCGCATGGAGGAATCTTGCCTCTAGTCTCTCCACTCGTAACTGCGAAACCTCTAACAATCCCGTTGTCTCATTCACCTGTGTTTGAAGCTGGTGAACCAAATCCTATAGGTGGTCTCTCTCCACTGTAATCACAGCTATGTCAAGATGATCGGCCCTCTCACGTACACCTCGCAGCTCTGCTACACACCATAATCTATAAGCCTTTGTCACTCCCGCATCCATTACCACGTGATCGGCTTTGCTATCTCTGTCCTCGGCCCTTCTGGAGGTGTCGGCCGGGAGGTGAGAATGATGCCTCGGCGTCGATCCTCATGTATGGTCTATAAGCCATGGGTATATCCTGAACAAATCCAAATTGTCGCCGCACGTGATCTAGAGGAATCCTCTCATACTCACTTGGCCTATGCCCCGCAATCCACCTCAATCACTCTACACCCCTCAAATCCTCAGCTATGTTCTCTGTCACCATATAGTTCTGTAAGGCCTCCAACGAATATCCGTAATCGTCACCATCTCCCACATCTGCCTATAATACTCGATGTCATCTGTCACGGCCTGGGATCTCGCCTCTTGTTCTGTTTGGACCCATCGTCTGAATCCCAACCTCTGCACTCTTGTCTCCCTTTCCTGGATTGGTCGGCCTATTGGTCGCCCACACACAATGTGCTCATAGGCCCAACAATGTAATAAGTATGCACAATCCAATGTCATCCTGTGATTTCACTGCAGCCCATAAACCCTGTATAGCTCTGCTGATATATGCGGTGCCCATGCAAAAGTCACGCTCCTTTCTATAATTTCCCAAATAATACACATCAATGCTTTTGGAAATCTTCCCCCATCCACCCTCGGTAATGCATAATACCCCACCGCTATCATTAATACCATTTGCCAACCTTGTTTCCTCGGGTGTGTGTTGCGTACATTATACCATAAGTGAATGTCAAATCCCATTGTGTCAAATCTCATGCGGTGAACCAAATACTGCTGTTCATTGCTCCCGCGCCACGCTAGGCCCCGCCTGATACACTGGTCTTCTTGCAATTGGGAGTCTCAAAATTCTAAACACATCTTCCAATGTCACTGTCATCTCCTTGTTGGCAGATAGAAGGTATTCTTTTCCGATTCCATCTCTCAATCAACGCCTGCAACATAGCATGATTGCATGCGATTCATGAATAATAGTGGATTCCACTTAACCCCACACGGTTTATCAATGCCCATTCAGCTAGTGTTACATCCGCTCGGACTCGTGACAACAAAGCTGGCACACTATCGTTCATCCTCAAACCTGCCTTTCCCGCATACATCAAAACAACACACAACCATTCAATAAATCAAATCCCCAAGTATTTTTTCTCACATTCTGGAATTTCATACAGTAACCGATATCGGTTATAGATAACCAATACCGGTTATCTAACCGACACCGGTTATCTCTAAACGTTATCGTCACTGTCAATCCTATACAGCCTGCTTACAAACACCATCTACGATAATTATTTGCTCATTTACCCCTCTCTGTACCTACAAACATACCCGAAACCCCTGCTTACCTACCCCATAACACTCACCCCATCCCAAACCCTTGCCTATCACCTTTTCTTTTTCATCTCTACCCACTTACCTTCCCTCATCCTATCCATAAAACATGCAAGAATTGAATTACAACCAAAAATTTTACCTCTTGGGAGGCAGCAGCTTGCGGTGGAACCTGTCTTCCCTCTCGTCTCTGCCTGCTGGATGCTTCTCCTTGTTCAGCCATGTTCACCACCCTCTTCAATATAACTTGCCTTTCTGCCTTCTTAATCTCAGCCCACAATCACTTTACCTGTCTCTTTTCTCCTTATCACTCAATTCTCCCATGTAATTACCTGTATCAGTCATCAAACAACGTCGCATCCTCGTATTTAACTTGTTGCATGACTCTAAAAATAAGAACTTAAGTTGCCTCCCAAGCTTTTTTATTTTTAGAAAAGCTCATTTTAGCATAACCGATATCGGTTACCTAACCGGTATCGGTCATATGTCTACCGACATCGGTTAGCTAACCGATATCGGTCACATGTCTCCTTTTGCTTAAACCTAGGTCTTTTCTCTAGTTTTTACAAATTTTTGGTGGCGCCCGCCTCTTTTCCCTGCATAACGACATCGTCATCAATATTTGTCATCAGAATCCCATCAACGCATATACATATCATCAAAATTTCAACAACATCATCTATATACATTAAATTCCAAAACACATGAGACATTTGAATATATACATCAAACCAATTATTATACACACCATGTGGATCCAACTCATCATCTATATACATTAAATTTCAAAAACCATTGACAAAACACATGAGACATTTTAATATATACATCAACCCAATCATTATACACACCATGTGGATCAAAATCATCATATATATATATCAATGTAAACATATACAACTTGCCCTGCATGGGGCCTCTGTGATCTAAAAATACAAAACTGGCACGTAGGCTGCTGTCTCTGCTCTGTCAAAATCTCGACTCGGCTCGCAGGCCAGTCTCTCATATCAAAAATATACTTGGCTCGTAGGCCGGTATCAACTATACAAAATGTACTCGGCTCGCAGGCTGGTATATACAACCAAAATGAATAAATAAATCATATGTGGGCACGCAGGCCTCTATATACATACTCGGTCAGTAGACCGGTGTCTATATCTAATAAACAAAAGCCCATCTCAGCTCCCAGGCTGTATCAGCTCTCTCCACCACCCTCGGCCCCTCCCCCTGCTGGTCTCTGCGCTGGCTCTCGCCTCCTCCTCCCACCGACCCACCGGCCGTGCTGCCCCTCGGGATCTCTCGGCTCCGGATGTTTCAGCTTTGTGCACCGCATATGGCTGATAGTCATCCCCGGTACCATCGAGCACATCCTGATAATACCGGGCCTCCGCTCTCGCCTCCATATAGCGGGTCTCGTGCCACCATGGCTCTTTGGGGCCGGGTCCCCGAATCCTAATAGCGGTGGCCCCTACCTGCCCGGTATACCCTGCTGCACATGCTACGCTTTGCTGCGCGCCGTGCTCGTGCTCTGGCGGTGCACGTGGCTGCACTGTGCAGCTGCAGTAAGTTGTGCTCGAGCTTGTGCTCAAGCTAATCGCCTCAGTAGCACCCCAATCGTGCTGTCGTGCAGCAGTGCCCCTGTAATAACTTTGCCCTAAGAGCTGGTCCTCTCCGCTATAACAGCTAACAGCCACCAAATCTGGCTATGTGGGCTATGCTCTCCTGGCTGCTCTCTCCCCTGCCCACCAAACCAAAAAGGCCCCTGTCACTCCGGCATCATCCATCTGATATCGTCAGTTGGTCTCTCTGCTACCCAGTCGGGGTCAACTGGCTGCGGTGCAGGCAGTGGGGCCTCTACATCATCCCTCTAGTACTGTGGGAAGGGAGGTGGCTCATCCTGTCGCAAGCCCAACTGCCATCGTACCCTCTCTAGGGGTATCCGCTCATACTCCCGGCCTCCGTCCAGCTATCCAGAAACTATACTGGATCCAGTGCATCTGTGCTCGGGCTCCTCCTCGGGGCTGATGGCCTCTGTAGGGCCTCCATATAATGTCCAGTGTGGTCAAGCCCTCTAACATATGACGGTAGTAGGCCACATCCCGTCCTGCGAGCACCGCTCGTGGCTGGCCCACGACCCCCAACCACCTCTGAAATCCATATCTATATACTATCTGTGGCCCTGGCTGCTGGGGCAGCCCTACTGGTTGTATACAGATGATGTGCTCGTATGCCCAGCAGTGTAACAAAAATGTCGAGCAAATACCGAATCACCTCATACGGCGATAACCCCACAGCTCTCTGTATAGCTGCACCAGATACACTGGTGCCCAGGCATAACATGTATGCTCCTCTACCATCTCGTGCAAAACTCCCATCAAAGCCCATGGGAAGCGGCCTCCCTCTGATTCGGGAGGGCAAAGCAGGTGATACCTATCATCATCAACACGACAAGCCGTGTCTCCTGTCGGTGTGCGCGATACATATCGCCATAGGCAATGCTCGCGCTGATGATAGGTCAACAATGGGGCTACATCCCCGAATACATGCAGGATGTTGTCCATCGCTGTCTCCGCATCCACCTGGAACACTGCCTCACCTACGATCGGTAGTCTCAGGATGCGATACACATCCTCTAATGTAATCGTCATCTCTCCAGTAGGGAGATGGAAGACATTGGTTGCCGGATCCCATCTCTCGATGAGGGAAACCATCAGGCTGTGGTCCCTATCCACAGCCCTATACCACTGGACTCCGCCGAGTCCAACCTCTCGCATGATGGCCCACTACGCTGCGGACACATGTGGCCGCATCCGCCTCAATAGAGGGGGCATCCGATCCCGCATCGTGAGCTGCTGGCGTGCCTACAAAAACAACCCACTTCATTAGGCCTACCCTTTACAAAAACAACTACCTTAACTCTCTATACCCACTTACCCACCCAACCACAACCTGACTCTACAACACACACACATCTACGATATCCCCTTTACTTATCTCGCACCCTACCTCGCACCACCCCCGATCTACTCTAGCCATCTAATTATACCCCCGCCACTTTAGCACCTTCTACTTCATACCCAACACCTAATCTATCCTACCCAAACCAGCCCCCCAACAACCCCATTTCCCCCCACCCCAATCATGTTTCCTATCAACTCTACTCCCTCCCCCTTCACCCCCAAACAAACAAACAAAACAACACGACAAAATTCTAACAACAAACAAAAACCACAACTCCTACCCATGCTGACCGGTACCGGTCACCCTCGACCGCCATCGGTCCCCCCAAGTAAATTATATGTGCCGACGCCGGTCGACCTATGACCGACGCCGGTCTGTACCCAAACAATGTATACAAACTATTTTCTGTGACCGATGTCGGTCGCCTAGTGACCGACATCGGTCACTGTCCAATTGCGGGGCCGAACCCAAAACGGCCCGCAAAACACATTTTGACCTATTTCTACCTATTTACCCACAAGAAAACCCTAAAAACCTACCCACCCTGCCGTTTTGACCTAACTAGCCTACCTACCCACTCCATTTTACAAATTACTTCCATTCATTCATTATTTTATTAAAATTAAGATTCCTACCCAAAACCCACATCTAAGTTAAACTCATTAAATTCACATAGGTAGGAGTTCAGAGCCTACCGGTATGACTACACGTCGTCATGGTGGGATAGGTGGTGGTGGTCCAGCTGGTCCAGCACCTCCTGCTCCTCCTGGCTATGCCATGGCTCCAAATCTCCTCAGCTGGGTCCTCAACCAATCAAACTCTGCCTCCTGCTCGCTGGGGTCTACCAATCACTCACTCCTCCACTTAACTGGTGCCAACTCAGCCCACAAACTCAACAAACTCACTTCACACCTCAGACAACTAAAATTGGGCGCTCAAATTCACAAAGTGACAATGACATGCCGTATTTTTCTTTTTATAGGTTTTGACCTATAACCGATACCGGTTATTTCGCACCCTAGAATACCGGTATCGGTCTTCTAACCGATATCGGTCACACATAACCGATATCGGTTACCAACTTCCTTCCCCTAACTCCCACCCTTATCCACCAATCTCCACTTTTTCCTGCATCACCTACCCCTGGCTTTGCTGACTAGCCTTATTTTGACTTCAATCGGCCCGACCCACGGCCGCAACCAACCATTTGGCCCGACCCACGGCCGCAACCAACCATTTGGCCTGACCCAAGATGCAACCAACCATTTGGCCCGACCCAAGGCCACAACCAACCATTTGGCCCGACCCAAGGCCGTAACCAACCATTTGGCCCGACCCAAGGCCGCAACCAACCATTTGGCCCGACCCAAGGCCGCAACCAACCATTTGGCCCGACGCACGCGGCCGCAACCAACCAATCGGGCCCAACCCAAGGCCATAACCAAGTAATCGGGCTTGACCCAAGGCCACAACCAACCAATTGGCCCGACCCAAGGCCGCAACCAACCATTTGGCCCGACCCACGGCCACAACCAACCATTTGGCCCGCCCCAAGGCCGCAACCACCCGATCCGGCCCGACCCAAGGCCGCACCCCACCAATCAGACCCGACCCAAGGCCCTCACTCATCAATCGGCCCGACCCAAGGCCACACCAATTACGTACCTCACCCAAGACCCGCCAATTATGATTTTATCCACCCATCATGTAGCTTTTTGTTCAATCGAGCTCACCTGTTCGTGTTCTAGCATGATTAGGATACTTGAATTGATCAGCCAACCAACTTTTCCTAGACCGAGACCGTGACATTTATCTCAACCAAACCAACCATTTGGTACTGCCGGACATGCCTAAACGTTCATGTACCTTACCCGTTATATCCCCTGGAGCTACTTCCTATGCCTTGGATACCAGGATTATATCACCCTTGTTTGGATAAACTATCGACCTTTGCCTATGAATTGCTTGTTTGCTCTTCAAATCATGTACCACTGGTTGCACTCTCTGCATTTCAACGTGCGTCGCTTCCTTGAACTTACCCCACCATCTTACCATCAACTCAACACCATTCACCCTTTATCAACCCTATCCACGATTTCACGTCGCCTCAATCGCATGATAGATTTGAGGGGATTACCTATACCCTTAACTGGGGTAATCACTTCTTATTAATTGTCAGTGCAGCTTTACAAGACAAGCTACATGACAACAAGGGGCTAATGTAGACACCAAATTTGTGTCTTACGACACCCTGTGCCCCGCATCTCATTTTGCAACCTAACCTCACCACCTAAACCTTGCACAATTATTTATTAATTACCTTATAATTAATAAATCTACATCTCCAAACCTACCACCTCATTTCGCCACCTCATCATGACCTAGCCCTAACCCTAAACTAACCTAATTAAGACCTATAACTTGGTCTACATCCACACCCATGACTAATTACTCCTCACCCGCACCAAAACCAACCTAATAATGACTTGACCAAGCCCACAACTAATCCCTCGGAGAAAAGGAGGGAAAGTTGGCTATTTTACTAAAAATAGCCCACTTTGACTTAACCGACATCGGTTCCTACTCGACGCCTTCGCCGGAAGTTACGTAACCACCATCGGTTCCCTGTAAATGGCCTCCCCCAACCAAAAACAAAGGATCTGGAACTCATTTTGGAAAGGATCCGGAAATTCATTTGCAAGACAGAGACAAGTGAAGAAAAGAGAAGAGGTTGCAGAGAAGGGCATCGAGCCGAAGACTGCAACTGAGCCACTGGATCACTGTCACCCCCATTCAAGCATTGGAAAAGACTGAGGATAGCTTCATCAGCTCGTTTTCCAATACCAGATCATCCCAACTGAGCCTTACTGTCACTACCACATTCCTTGGACCTGAATCTTCATCAAGAATGAGTAAGTAGTGTCTTGTATGTTTCTAAGCACCATTTCCTGAGTCTTTTGATTGATAGTAATTATAAGCTCACTCCTAGATCTACCACCTGCCAGCACCCTGCACTTAACCTCCATCCATACATCCTTGTATTGCCCAGAAGACAGTTTTATCACTCTCTGAGTCTTCCCCGTCATCTCACTATTCCCCTCAGCCATCCACCAGTCTTAAAGAAAAAACCCCACAATCACCCTGCAACCAACCTCTATCCAGAAGTGCCTAGATTACTGACCCTACCGGTGTCGGTTATCCCCTACCGGTAGTGGTTCTCTAACCATGGTCGGTTATCCAGTGACCGGCATCGGTCACTGTGACTTATACCCAAAACCTTCCTCTCACCTATTTGTCTCCTAACAACCTCAGATCCAGTCTGGTTTATCCCTGTAACTCGAGCTGAACGTATCAATGACCATTGACCAAACAAACAACGTGACGTTTTATTATTGGTAGTTTAGTCTCTATTGCTTTGTAACGAGGTACCTAAATCGTGATTTCGCAATAGCTTCTTTATTATCATTTGTGTTAATTCGTATTAAAAGGGGAACTGACCACCTTCGAAAGGAAGTCTAATATTTCCTGGGCCCAAGGCAGTTCCCTCATTTATTGTCTAACTAAAATCTGGTGGTCTTGTATTCTTACTTGCAGGTAGTCCTTCCTAGACAAAAAGGAGTTCTTTGCAATCGATCTGATCTCTCTCTACGGTACGCACACACCCTCTCAACATTCAACAGGTATTCCTCCTAGCCCTAACCCTTATCTTTCTCAAGAGAAGAAATGATAGAAGCACCTCTATTTTAAGAACAAAACATTCTGTGAAACACAAGGTATGGAGCAAAGGCCACAATCAGATCTCGAGCCCATAGCTGATTATCACATTGATTCTTATGTGCCTAGCTCAATCAATGTAAATTACTCGGCTTTTGATCAAGAGGACCTCCTAAATACTTGTGAAGCAAATACCAAAGTAGGGTGTATCCTGGATCTCGACTCTTGATGAATGGGTAGTCAAAAGGAATGCTTTTGATCCTTATAAATAGATGGAAGAGTATAAACTAGGAGTCTCATCCAAAGATGAGGAGAATCAACCTCTCCTTGACATTATTAAGCCAAAATATAAAGACAAATGAAGTATGGAAATTTTTCTTTGATGGTTCGAGAAATGCAGACAAGGAGTTGGAGGTGGTGCAATATTGGTTTCCCCAAAGGTATGAAATATTATTTAGCCTTCATATTTCAATTTGCTTGCTCAAACAACACTGCTGAATATGAAGCTTTGGTCCATGGTCTTCATTGGGCAAGGAAGCTAGGAATCAAGAACTTGCAAGTGTTTGGTGATAGTGAACTGGTTGCCAATCAAGTTAGAGGACTTAATGTTGTCAAGAATGACCTACTCAAGAACTACAAGAGTAGGGTATGGGATCTCATGGAGGATTTTGAGGCCTTCAACATTGTGTCCATACCCAAGAAGGAGAATGAAGTTGTTGATAGACTTGCAGCAGTTGGAGCAACGTTTGATGTGGTTGACAACATCAAGAGGGACAAAGAACAACCACATATCCATGTAGTTGTGAGGCCAACTGCCAGATAATAATACATGCTAGTAGGTGTTCGAGAATGATCAACAGATCATTAAATTTTTGCAAGAAGAAGCTGAATTCTTAGCTATAAACCAAAGCAGACTAGAGCAACAATACGGGAATCAGATAGTACAGCTGCATACAAACAAGCTTCCCAAAGGCTTAGTGACACTAGAATCTATTTTCAATCCTAATGATTAGTTTAGAAAAGAGAAGGCTAACTTACAAATCAAAGGAGAAGATTCAGAGTCAATCCTAGTTGGAGAAGACAAAACACTTCAAATTGGCAAAGTGGCCACTGAGCAAGAAAGATATGAATTCATACAACTTTGCCAAGAATTTCTAGATGTGTTTGCTTGGAGTTATGAAGACCTAAGAGGGTTCAATCCAAAACTAGCACAACACACAATCGAACTAGATCCAGCACTCAGCCCATCAGGCAAAAGTAGAGACCAATAAACCCACACATTGAGCCTCTGATGAAAAAAGAGTTGAACAAGCTGATAGAGGTGAGTATCATATTTCCAATCAAACACTCAAGTTGGGTTGCAAACTTGGTCCCAGTCAGAAAGAAGAATGGAGAGATTAGGCTGTGTGTTGACTTTAGAGATTTGAACAGAGCATCTCTCAGGGATCACTACCCACTCCCTCGATGGAGTAGATTTTACAAGTGGTGTCCTGGATCAGAGAGGTTCTCTCTCCTAGATGGTTATTTAGGATACAATCAGATCATGGTAAAAGAAGATGATCAATTCAAAACAGCTTTCACCACCAAATGGGAACCTATGCCTACAGAAAAATTCCATTTGGATTGTCTAATGTCAGATCCACTTTTCAAAGGGAAATGGATATGGCATTCAAGGGGCTGATCAACAAAATAGTACTGATCTATCTAGATGACATCACTATTTTTTCCAAGAATGCAGTAGATCATCTTTTCCACCTAAGGCAGGTATTCCAAAGATGCAGGAGTTTTGGGGTGTCATTGAACCCTAAGAAATGCATATTCTTGGCCCATGAAGGTAAGATGCTAGGCCATATTGTATCAAAGGAAGGATTAGCAATTGACCTAGAGAGAGTTCAAGCAATAAGAGCATTGCCATTGCCAAGTCACAAGAAGGCTCTTCAAAGCTTCTTGGGAAAAATCAAATTTTTCTGCAGGTTTGTTCCAAACTTTGCTACCCTTGTTAAGCCAATAACATTGATGCTGAAAAGAGCTTAGCATTCAGGTGGACAGCTTTGAAGGAAAAACAAGATTTGAGGCTATCAAAGAAGCCATATCATAAGTGTCGACTCTTGTGAATCCAAATTTTCCCAAAGACTTCATACTATATGCCTTTGGTGGCAATGACACGATTTCTGCAATCTTGGTTCAACAGAATAGAGAAGGTACAAAATAGCCAATTGCTTTCTTGACCAGGTCTCAAATATTATGAAGTGAGATACTCCTTCATCAAGAAGCGAGTCCTGCAATGATAAGAGGATTGAAGAATTTTAAGCATTTGGTTTCAAACAACAAAATCCAACTGTTGGTCTCCCACATAGGGGTTAAAGACTTCCTTCTCAAAGAAGGATCTAAACAAAAATGTGTGGGATGGATCAATCGTGTCATGGAATATGACATTGAGATCGGGTCACTAAGCTGGTCCATGGGAAGGGGTTGTGTGAACAACTAGCTTCGTGTTCTACAATATAATGAAGAAGAAGGGAGAGATGATGTACTGCTCTTTGTTGGACCCAAGTCATGGTGCACTTCCTTCAAACAGCTTGTGTCCTCATGGGATGAATAAAGAAAAAAGGAGGAATTTCAGATTATAGGCCATCCCATATGTTCTTATTGATGGCGTCTTATTCAAAAGAGACCTCAATGGCATTCTGCTGAGATGCATTGAGACAAATCAGATTGAGAAAGTGCTATAAGAATTCCATGTTGAAGCAGTTGGAGGCCATTTTGCTCCAAGAGTGACAACACTCAAGATCATGAAGGCAGGTTATTACTGGCCCAAAGTGTTTAGTGACTGCTATGCATGGATCAAAAGGTGTAAGAATTGTGCATTCTTCAAAGGCAAAGAAAAGCTAGCAGCACTTCCATTGCACCCAATCTCAGTCGACCAACCTTTCATGCAATGGGGATTGGACTTCATTGGAGTCATCAATCCAAATTCAAGCCAAGGCCACAAATGGATTCTGATAGCAATAGACTATTTCACCAAGTGGACCGAGGTAGTAGCACTCAAGGAAGCTAATGAGTCTAGTATACTAGATTTCTATGAAGGGATAGTGACCAGATTTAGAGTGCCAGCCACCATTATATCAAACAATGCATTGGCATTCATAGGTTCCAAGATCATAGGATGGGCTATTAAGAATGGGACTTACTTGAGCACTTCATCAAACTATTACCCTCAAGGTAATGGCCAAGCTAAGTCTATAAACAAGAACTTGCTAAAGATCATCAAAAGAACTCTTGATGAAAATTAGAGAACCTAGCACACAAATCTCAAATTGGCCTTATGGGCTGATAGGATAACGCCCAAGAGATCTACAGGTAGCTCTCCATTCAAACTTGTCTATGGGAAAGAGGTAGTGTTACCTATATCACTTGAGTTGCCAAAGATTTGAACTCATGAAGCAAATTTGGATATGTCTCGAGTTTGAACCAATAGAAGCCATGTATGTAGAGCTGATGGAATTAGAGGAAACCAGAGAGCTTACACTCCAAGCAATAGAGAAGGATCATGCCTCAATCAAGAGGTGCTTTGATAAGAAGGCAAAAGCAAGGACCTTCTAGGAAGGAGACTGGGTTTTGAAATGGGATACAGACGAGCAAAACTAGGAAGGCATTCCAAGTTTGATGCCATTTGGAGTGGCCCCTATATGGTCACAAGATGCAAAAGTAGCAATGCTTTCCAATTGTCTGTGTTGGATGGTGAAGAGTTGTAGATTCCAGTGAATGGGATCTATCTTAAGCACTGCTACTAAAAGGGAAGTCTCACCATATATATATTAGTTTAGTTTCTCTTTCCTCTAAGTGTTTGTGCACATCACATTGTTGTAGTGTAGGTTGTTTTTCTCCTAAGTGCTTTACACACTCTACATGTTCTATTTGGAGCATGTATGATTTCAAATTTTATAGATAGTTGTGGTACTATTTTGTTGCTCTTGTGTAGTCCATTCGGAGAAACAGATGAAGCCCCAGCAAAAACAATTTTCTACTCTCAGAAACCTTCATTTCGAGATTTCTTATGAAAATTGAGAGTGCAAACAATCTGGGCTTGTGAATCCGAGGTAGAATCGATGTCGGACCGTCATTATTGAATCCCTTCCCAATGGATATGACAAGGCAACTGGTCTTTTTCATCTAAAGCAGCAGATACCCCGTGAGTTGATAAATTATTATCCATATTTCACTCCCGGTAAAATATTGGATCAACCACGACCTTGTGTGGAAAGAAAGAGAAGAAATGGCTTTATCACGTAAATTCGTGTCTTAAATCTATTTGATAGACTCAGCAGGGCTCTAAAATGAAAAGGAAGGGTCGAGAAGAAACAGAGAAGATCCGAAGTCCTCGGGTTCAAAACAGTTCAGGAAAGGTCCGAAATCGACTAAGTATGGAGGGGGAAATGGAAAATAACCAAGTGTCCTAACAACACTTTTCCAAAGATGAATCCTAAAAGGGAATCCCAAACAAGCGCCAGTTACTGCGTGTCCCAGGTCAAGAGATATGCCCCGCCAAGAAAAAGATTTAGCTAAAAAGTTGCAAAATGGGCCGTAACTCCACCCAAAGTAATTTCGGGTCATCGTAATCTATTTTGTAGACTAATTTTTTTGCCATTTTCTCCCTAATTTAATGCAGAACTTCAAAGGGGCATAAATTTTGAACCAGTGGTCCAAATTCAGCGAATTTGGTACCGTTGGAAATCTATGGACCTCCACTATGCCATGGAAGCATAAAATATCATTTTTTGCATGTCTTAGTGGATGGAAAATAGGAAAACAGATTTCATGCCATTAAAGCGGATCTGATTGCTTCCACTACCCATTTTTGATATTATCTACCATCCTTCCCTCCCTAATACGCCAAAAAAAACATGGGAAACCAGATTTGGTAGATTGTGGGTGGATTTGCAGGGACATTAACGACCGGCACTAGTCGAGCTGTCAATCAGATTTTCAATCTTTTCCTATATTTTTGGTCGTTTCGATATAAATGTGATAACTTTGATCTTGCAAAGGGGTTGGACATTCCTTTTTTACAGACTCCCTTTTTCTTCTAGAAAAGGAATTTGTGGAATTTCAGGCCTTCCATCAAAGTTACATATATTTCTTACCTCCTGGCTATTTTGTAATGTATTGTATTAATTTGCAAAGCAATAAAACATGTTTGTGATCGATTCTAGATCCTTTCTGTCTCTTTTTCTCGCATTTGGTCTTTCGTTATAAATCTGGTTATTTTTGTTTGATTATTGCATGTATTTATTGGTTTGTGTCTATTGGAAAAACAAATGTTCATCATTCCTTTGGTGCATCACCTTGTAGTTCAGTTATTGTTTATTTCTTATACCCCCTTTCTTATCCCTGTCTCCTTGGAAAGTTTTAGATTACGTATAGAGATAGATCCTCTGAAAGTTCTCACGTATGCACCTGAACAGAGGAATAAGGAACCAACCTTTAATCTGGAGAGCTTTCCCATTTTCGCAAGGTCCCACACCTTGGGGAAAATTCAATGTTATGCAATCACACGAAATGAGTTTACCTTATAAAAATAGATTTTTAAAACTCATTTGGGGGGTCTTTGTGATTTTGCACTAACGGTATATATTTATAATTTTTTAAATTGTAAAATTATTTACTTTCACCGAACAATTATAATATAACTTGTTTATCACATGCTTACTTACCCTATAACCAAGAAGAGGACGAAAATGATGGAACAATCACACATCGTGTGTTTGTTCTCAAGGTGTCCCCTACACGGAGGTGTAAATTTATAATTTGTTTTTCAATGTTAAAATTTTCTTTCAATTTAACAATCATAATATGAATTGATTATGAGAGGTGTACATACCATATCAACCCACATGAAGATGAGAGTAGTCATAGGATGAGGGAGTCGTTTATGCAAAGGTATAAAGTCTTTAATTAAATTATTTAAAGTGATTTTAATTAATTATTTTATAACGATTGGACATTTTTTTAGATGCACATTTAAGGCGGGTCCCTCTTAGGATAGTTGCGATAAAAAAATTAAAAAAGTGAAACAGAAAGAGACTGCTAGAAAAATTATGAATGACCTACTCCCAAGTGGATTAAGGGGGATGACAATGTAGTGCCCCCTCCAACAACAAATGTTGATAGACCCTCTCATCTTGTTCATAGTAATTATAAACACTCGGGTGTAAGGGGACCTCAAAATGGACCTCTATGTAAATGATGACATGATGATATTAATGGATATTTGGGGAAAGTAAGTATTTTAATATATTTTATTTGAGCTAGAATAATTTGATTTATTTCAATTTATCATTGTATTAGTTTAATTTATTTTCAATTTATTTTATATGTCATTTTTTAGTGATTTCAATTTTTGTGGTTGTAGGTATTTAAAAAAGAATAGTTGATCGAACAATTTTTTTATTAATTCATGTTGTCATCTAGAGTGAATAAAAATCCCACTTGAGAGACAAAGAAGGTTGGTCGATATAACTTTTGCTAAGTTCGGAAGAACTACCAGGACCCAAATCTAATTAGATTTTTTTCATTAAAAGGTTTAGGATAATAAAGAGGAATCTGAGGGTAATTGCATTGCATAAATACATTTTTTTATTAAAATTACATAGTTTTAAAATAACGATTTATATTTATAATTTATAGGTTCACTATTAGGGAAACATAGCTGATCGGAGGAAATGTCTTCGAACTCGAAATAGAGAAAGATGATTGATTCTCATTTTATGTGAAAAGTGGCTAGTAGACAACACTAATAGGGTTACATGTTAGTTATTGAAAGTAATGATATATGTTGGCATTTACATTATAAAGATAACTATTTAGAGCTTTTCACTATGGTAAATAAACATGTTTTATTTAATTTTATATTTTATATTGTTTGGTTGTCATTCACATGTTTAAAACGGAAAGTATGGTCTACGATCAAGATACAATGGTAATTGTATAATAGGGTGATTGATTACAAATTTAATACATATTTCAATTGATGTAGATATCAAAAGTCATGTACTCAAGGGGTATGGAACCATAATACAAAAATGGTTGTTCATGAATCATCATTTGGAAAGACAAAAAATTGAAGAGGTCGTTAATAAATTTGTATGTTCTATATGAGTTATTTATGAAGTTATGATGTTTTGTTTTAATAACTTTTTAAATAAAATCATTAATAAATGTTAATTTATTATATAATTGTATTCAAAAGAAGAGTGCTATAAGAAGTGTGCAACAAAGAAAGTGCATGCAACATTAAAAGACATGGGATAGAACACACAAAAGCCTTTAATCGGTGGGTCCAAGATAACCAATTGGTATTCGTAAGACATGTAGTGTTGAATTTTTTTCAGTACGTTAAAACTAAACACTTTTAACATTTTGTAATTAATTTTTGTCATGTTATATAAAATTGGGAGGATAAAGAGCATGTTGAGAAGGATGAGGATTGTAAGGAACATGATGAAGAGGATGAGGAGGAGGAGGATCAAGATCGGGAAGAGAAGGAATATTGTGAGGATTGGGGGAGGAGGATGACTCGATCACTAAGATATTTATTTATATTGTAATTCAAAAGGGACCTTTAGTAATCCATCTAAATTATATTGTTATATATTATTGTAAAAAACATTATGAATTGAAACATTGTATTTATTGTTATTAATAATAATTAAATATTTTTAAAATTCTTAGTGTACAATTTCTCAATGACAATACAAAGTAAATAATATTATAATATCTAATGCTTAATTGTTATAAATAAGAAAAAACATAAATTATAATTCTTCATAATTATTCCATTTTTAATTACGATTAATTATATTTATATTTATAATTATCAAATGCTTTTTTCACCACCCCTTGGTTTTATTATTGTAGGCCTTTGTGTTGTTATTAGGTACCATAAAGAAAATGTAGATTTGGTATAAATGTAGCACTAAAGTGGCACAAAATTGACACTAAGTCGATGTAAATAAAAATGTCTAGTCACATCTCATTTGTGTCACTTTTACACCATAAAATTCAACTTGATTTTATGTAAGAAATAAGATGAAAATTTCCCAAATTACTGATTTTGACACAAAAATTAGCCAAAATGACACTATCTCGTACATTGTGTAGTAGTGAAAATTTATGTGCTTGATAAATGATCTAGCTTATCTTTTCCTCAACTACCTCATCATTGTCTACTTAGATGATATTATCATCCTCATCCGAATTTGGAGGAGTACATGTAGTACATCTTATGTGTCCTAGAAAATTTGTGCCAACAAAAATTTAAGGCCAACTTAGCCAAGTGTATATTTTAGCACAATGCAGATTCAAAACCTAGGCTATATCAATTTGCAAGATAATGTGAGCACGAGGATCAATCCGAAATACATGCACATTAACCAAGTTGTACTCAAATGGAACCATGACATATCTATAAGTAGTAAGTAAGCAATAACCACCATAAATTGTGCATGCAAGAAACATATGTGCTCATTTTTATAGATAAAAAAGTATAAATAGGATAGATGTGTAACTTGTAATGCAAGACCCATCATACCTCCACAAGCACGAAAACTTTTAATGATGAATATTCGTAGTTTAGCGAATAATAGAATTCTGGGAATTTTATTTTAGCGAATACTACAACAATGACAGTTCCCAAGTTTCACCCAAAATCCCAAAACGATGTCTGTCCCCATCTGAATCGCCAAGGAATTTCCAATCCCAATGTATATTTTTATATTAAATCACCACGTGATCGCTTGTGTCGGGATTTGAAAACATTAATGTATCGCCAAGAAATTGACGCACAAGGATTTGAAAACATTAATGTTTCACCAAGAAATCAACGCGTCGAGATTTGAAAACATTAATGTTTCACCAAGAAATCGACATGCCGGGATTTGAAAACATTAATGTTTCGCCAAGAAATCTACGGAACCTTATTTGGCCAAGAAAACATTCTGAAATTTTCCCGATATATACACAGAGGTGATGTTCTCCCATAATTTTCCAATTTGCGTATTTATAAAGTAGTAGAAAAGGATTTAACAAATTAGCATATTGCAATTCGCTTACAAAATTTCAAATAAATCCAGGTCTTGCCAAATGCTTGGCTAGTGTGTTACATTTTACATCCTAGAAACACTTACTGTAGGTGAGTCCTCAGTCTATTTGAGACTTGTTTTCTATCATGTCACATTGCTTTATATGTGATTCCGCCTTTGTAAGTTATTACAAATCCTGAACATCCTCGTCCCCATAACCACTATGATTTTTTATGTTATCTATAATAGTCCTCCGCTTACAGAGAATCATAACTAGTATTCCTATCTTAGATACATCTAGATTCTACGTTATATATATAATTTAAAATCACTTCATACATCTCCACGAGCTGTTGCTCTGTATATTCCTTGCTTTATTAGTGTATCTTCTTTGAATCTTTTTGTTAATGTTCTCTCTTTTACAATACACACACACACACACACACACACACACACACACACACTACGGTTTCACTTTCCATTTATTCCACGACCAATACCATGACCATTTTTCATTGTCCGCTAACACTGCCTCGTCCCATAACAATGGACCCAAAGGATGTATAAAATGTGGTACATTTCGCAAGTTTCAAACCCGCCAGGGGCATTTCGTTAGGATACTAATGGAATGGCGATGCGTGGCATAGATAATATTTTTATCAAACAATGTCTTGTACAATACATTTACATTGATAATATTTTGAGCAACAAAACTCGCTAGGACTTGAATTCACTTGTTTCTTGTACAAATTTTCACTCATGCATAAGGTTGTGCATTTGGTAATCAAACATTTATAAAAACAAGTAATATTTAAATGACCAGTTTATAAAATAAATAAGGGTATTGAGAATAAACTACCAAATTCCAAACATGATTTACAAGCAAGAAAAAGCTAAAAGAGAATATCACTCTTTTGAAAATAGAAAGAGTAAGGTAATTTCTTATTTTCTAGAGATTTATCCTTTTTCCTAGTGATTTTTTGCATAATTTGTGTGAATGAAATGCAATTTTTTTAATATAGAAAATAGAAAGCTAGCAAGCATGCATTTTGTTGCTCTAATTATTATTTATTAAAATAAATTTAACAAAATATAAAAAGTAAATTAGTAGCCAACATATAATTTACATGACGAGTGATTTTTTAGTTTTGATACGGACAAGTGATGGGGGACCAAATTGAGCGCATCAAACCAGTATCAAGCCATAAATACGTCATGGTTTCATCTAGTTCTAATATGGAATTAGACGAGGTTCTTGTTGGGAAATACTTTTCCCTCTCTGCTTCTAGTTATTATCTTGATGGTGATTCCACTCACCCCTCTTTGTCAATCGACTACTACCATTGTTCCCCTTCATTCTCTTGGAACTTCTTATGTAGAGCTCCAACCAGATTCCCTGTCTGAGAAACCAATTCCTGAAGTAGTATTGGAACTCTCTATTGTTTATCCAGAATCCTTAGACCTGGAACCTATGGATTCTCCATATGCTTCTATAAATGATGTGGATATGGAAATTGATGGTAATCCATCCCCAATGGTGACCCCTCAGATGAAAATTCAAGTTGAAACGATGTCTTCCATCGTTGCAAGTCTCAGATGATCTTTTGAGGTGATTAACACCTAACAAGACTTAATAGACACCTACGATCTATCGTTGATAAAGAATATGTCTTGATACTAACCTTGGCCGACTCTCTGAGGAGAAGATCGATATCGATATAGTTAGGAAAGTAGCACAAGAATTGAGAAATATATTATGATATGTAATATTTATGTTATAATATAGTTATAGGCTAAGGGCTTATAGATTTTTGGTATGCCTATGTTATGATATGTAATGTTTATGTTATGATATGTAATGTTTATGTTTCAACAAATATATGAGATACTCTTATGGATACTCTTGTTTATGTTTCAACAAATATATTTTTCCTTGTTAGCACCTATTCTTGTGGATACTCTTACATTGCTATAATGTCGTGCCTTTTGATTTGTCTTCTCCTTCTTGAAACACCAGAATTTGTTCTTCATTCTAGGTTATTTCTAATGTAAGCGCTGAAACCTTTCCTGGCCATTTAACCTACAACCCCTGAACCCCCTACTCGTATCATGTGCTTGCTGCATGCTTCTTTTAGCATCATCAATTGCCACTAATTTTTCTTTTCCTTTTCTTTTCAGCTGTCACTGAGAAAAGGAAAAAGAGAAATCCTAGAAATGGACGATGATTTAATGTCAAAGAATGAGGAGAAACATGGAAATCGTGTTCTATGGGATCATTCACTACCTCAAGATGTTTGGGAAAATATTATTTTGGCTTCCATTAAAATCCATATGTAGGTTCTCTCTAGTTTATAAGGAATGGAAAGCACTCATGTCTTCCACCACATTCTTTAGGCGTTACAACAAAGCAAGGAACACACATCCATGGATACTTTTAAATCATGATAGTGCTCATAATTGGTTGAGATACAAATGTTACACTAGGACATGGAAAATTCTCAACTTTTCGTGGTTATCATGCTTTGATGGGGTATAGTTTGAAGATTCACATCGAGGGATAATATTATTTTGTTCAAGTGAATCAAGTCACGTTTCAAGGGTATGTAATCCACTGAAGGCTGGAACCTCCTTCAAGCTTCCTCGAATGTTATCACTAATGAATGACACTTTTATATTTATGCATGGGGCATTCTGGTTGTGGATGAAAATAAGGTGTATAAAGTGGTTCAAGAAGGTGCTAATAGATTTGGAGTTAATGCAAGAAATGATACTATATAAATTTATGATTCTTCTATGGGGACTTAGAGGATTGTGGCATGATTGAGAGATTGTTTCTTCTATAGAATCGTTGTCTTCAACAACAATTTTTTCTTCTTAATTTCATATGAACCTATGTTGGGTGTGATAATTTATAACACTCAAGATTATGCTACTGTGAATTTTGTGTTTTTACTTGTAAGATATGGCAGAGACCATTTCCCTCACTATAGACCAAGGTTGGTTATATCTGAAGAGAGGGTGCTACTTACAACACCAATTGTAGATGGGGACCATTTGAAGAAAATAATTGTGTTTGAGCTTGAGATTGAGTTTGGAAGGACGATAAGCAATGTTTGATCTTGGAAAGAAATTACAAGGATGCCCCACGTAATGTGCCAGTGTATTTCGTGAGGAAAATGATATTCTTATTTAGTTGCATTGTGGTGGGAGAGTTCTTGTGTTTTAGAAAGGTGTTTTCCGGAAATATTCCCATCCTTTGTTTTCATTTAAAGGAAGGGTCTTGGTCGTGGCTTTCACAATATATTAACACAATTGACATCTGTTATAACAGTGCCATCGCATTTGAGCCTGGACGATTTAAGAAAACTACATATTTGTTTCCTAAATAAAACTTATAGATTTGTAGCAATTTTTCTTATTTTTACTATTCGGGTTTATCTTCTAAAATCCAAGCATCCAAAAATGGAAAGTTCTATATTTAAGGCACGGTTATTCTCTATCGGAAACTAATTTTTCTCTTTTAGTGGCATGACTTTTTGGTTCATGTGTTTTTGGCATGTTTTTAGAATTTCTAAATTCTATTTCTTTCCATAGTTGCATGCAAAGGCATACTTGGCACTCATCTTTATCCCTATTCCCATGCATGCGACGCTAACTGTGTATTTGAATATGACCATTTGACATTTTTATTTGATATGATCATCGATTATTCAATGATTTGTTTCTATTATTGTGATTTTTGATGATCACACAACTGAAAAATTGTCATAGATTTTAATGCAAGGCTCAACAAGTGTGGGGTCATCAATCCTCGATTTGATGTTGGGGTGAAAGAAATTGAACCATGGACTACTAGATTGTTATTTGGTCGTTGAATTAATAATTTTTCCCATTAAAAGTAAATTAATAGTTTTGGCCGTTGAAAATTGATTAAACCCCTGACAACATTTATTCCACATGGAGACATTATGGGATTTATAATCCTTTCTTGTCCTAAGCGTACTTTAAAGTCCCCAAATGCTTTGTTTTACGTAATATTTCGGGTCCAGTTTATTTTATATAGTTTTCGTGGATTTTTTATTAGGTCCAATATATTTTAATATATGTGATACAATATTTAGTATAAATTGTGCCAACAAAGATTCGTCATTCAATTTCCAACTATTTTAAATACTTTTACCATTTTCGCCAAAAGAATGAAACAGTTAAAGGGATATTTGCCAAAACCATGAAACGGGTCACATGTATTTTTTCCGAAACCACGAAACTGGTTATAGGTATATTCACCATGATTTCTATAAAAATTTTTTTCAAAGTGGGTTCCTTAAAAATTTCTTGTCCACAAGGGAGAAAGGGGTTATTATTTAAAAATGGAATATAAATCATGTATGACACATTAACACACACTTACTCGAATGACCGATTCTATGACAAATTATTATCATGCATCATAAAAATCCTAATGATAACTTAGAGGCCTATGACCTCACCTAAGGTGAGATGACTTACCATGTGTGAGGGAAAACCTAATAAGAGGAAAATGAAATCCCTCATACCAACACCCCCTTCATCATAGCTTAGGATGAGGCATGGTAAGTTAGAAAGAGAAATGGGTCCCGACAACTATGCCTGATGAGGTACCCATGTACAATAAGGATCTCAAGTAATGGAAGAAAACCTAATGGGAAAAATCTCACTTACAAGAGATAGAAGACTCCCTAAATAACCTTAAAAAGATGTTTTAAATGGGTCCTAGTAACTAAAGGCCTAATGAGGTACCCATGTACAAATTGAAATATTTCTGGAAGAAGAAGAGAAGAAGAAGGAGACTAGAAGACTAAAGAATATGTGCAGATATAGTGGATCTCATCCAAGATGAGAGAACAAGTAGTAATACTTAGCTTCAATGAAGGGTCCAATAAAGAAGCTTGCGGCCCGATCTAAAGTCTACAACCAATAAAATCTCCAAGAATAGTTTGATGATGTGGTATTCCACCTATAGATTGAAGAAGGTCCATCCACATCGAACAATATTCTTCCCTTAGGAAGAACATAAATGGTGTATTGAAGGTCCGCCCACTCCATGAAGGAAACCAAGGCAAAAATATGAATAAATCAAAGTTGGTCCACAATTGAAGCGTGACATAGGTCTAGCAAATAGGTGCTCAAGAATTGAAGGTAGAATTGATGTAGAATTGTGAGAGTATGAAATGGATCATTTGCTGAAAGAATGTCTATATGGAGTGAAGGCACAATAACCCCCAAAATAGTAGAAATATGATCCACAAGCTAAGGTGGATCAATGATAATCTCCAAAAAAGTGGAAGTGATGAAAATCCAAGAAGGGGAAATCCCAAAAGGATATAAAGGAATATTCTCAAGTAAAAATGTGTGAAGGATGAGTATAATGAAGAGAAACTCCCTATACTATAACACAAGTAGGCTCTACAAAAAAATATAGGCCCGACAGATATTCATCCCAAAAGGGTTTTTCGATAAACATAAGATCAATTAGTGATAAGTATGTATCATCAACATAAGAATTAGGATGAGTATAGGAATCCTCGCATCTGATAGATGTGGAATGAAGGTAGATGTAATGAAGGTATGAAGCTGGGATGACATCTTCCGGTGTCTAAAGGGTAAAGAGGAGCTTCAACATTATCTGAAAGGTGGCCGAGAGAGGGAGGAGAGGTATCCTCATCAGTACTCTCATCATTAGAACTAAAAGAATGAGCCTCGTCATAAGGAATATAAACAAGAAAATATGTGTCAATAGAACTATCATCACATGAAGTGGGAGGGGAACAACTTTATTTGAGGAAGGAACCACAATCGTCGGGGTTATAATATTAAGCGAGAAACTACTTATTTATGAAATTTACCAAAGAATGTATGTTTGATCCAAAGATAACAAAACAACCAAGTATACATTCACATTTCAAGAGTTTTCAAACAAATTTAAACCCTCTCTCTCTGCAATTGAGGATCATACTACCTTTTTTGTGCTCTCAAAAACCAACAATCTGTCATAAAATTTTATCATAAATAACTTCTTGTACAATTTTAAAATAACTAAACCCTTAAAAACCCACTTGAAAAATGATCTCAAAATTCTACATTTAAAATTTCATAACCTAACTCCTAAAAACATGGGATATATACTCACTTTACTAGGAAGGCATTATGTCAAACAGTTTGTATGCATCCTCAGTCCAACTAAGAAAATACTTCATAACTCAAAATTTACTCATAATCAAAGAAAAATATTGAAAATCCTTCGAAAAATGTTATTATACTCTTATGGTACTAATTTTATATTATTTGGAGTTGAAATCAAAAAATTATGATGACTCTCCCGAGATATATTAAAACTTGCACAGTACTAGCAAAATCTTACTAAAACAAAGAACTTTAATTCAATCTTGATCACTTCTTCCATAAAAACTCTTGTAAATGATTCATGAAACTTATCTATATACCCTCAAAGGAATAACCATATAGATCTGAACCATAAATCTCAAAGAAATCATGATCAAAGCAAGAATTCATACCAAAATAGAGCATCTCTATATTCATGTACTATATGTTCTTACAAAAATCAATCCTTCCCTTCACTCGTTCTCATCCTCCACCATGAGGAATGAATCAATAACTAACCCATACTCCTACATATATTCGATTTTCTTCTCTCAAGTAACTCCTTCTTGAGTTCATAATTACCCCTTCTTGATTCATAACCGCCATTTTTGTGACCTTTGGGCTTCCATATGCCTTCTAGACTCATAACCTGTCATTTTTCACTAACTTAAGCATTTTAATGACTCACTTCCACATGATGGATTATTACACATTTCCTACAACCTAAAAAGACACCTAAAAACCTTACAAACCCTTAATCAACCTCTAGAACATTCTTAGACATTAATATCCCCTCAATTTCATGGCAAGTCATTTTACATCCTGTTTGCAATTTTGAATAATTTTTGGAGGGAACTATCAAAATTCAAATTTGAACTACTTAAACACCTAGCCTTTTCTCTCTTATTCCTATAACACACTTTGATGCGTTTGTCTTGAGCCCACATCTATAACTAGAATTATTTTTGTCAATTTGGAATCTCTTGAAGATGCTCTTGCATCAATGTTTTTGGTTTATAGCTTAAATTTAAAATACAAGAATGTTGGACCCAAATGGGTTAGCTTTTAAAAGTGGATCATGACCACCCACCTTATATATAACAAGGCAATTTCATTATATATCGGTTACACATAAGTTGTAACATGTAAGTAGGTTATGAATGTGAGATCACTATAGATACATGATGTGAATGAGATGAAATGAGAAAATGTATGAGGCACTTTGTTATCCCTTTTTTAAGGAGTAACTACATGTGGAAATAGTGGGAGTGTTGGGTGAAATTTTATTCTCAATATAGATAAGTTATTTTCAGTGGGTTTTTACCTTTCATGGTTTTCCCACTTATATATTGTGTTACTTTGTTCTTTACTTTCTATTTATGGTGTTTACATTTTGTAATATGTATTATAAACATTTAAACTATGGTTTCAATTACTACACTTCATAAAATATAATATTTGGTAATTTATGTTGTGGATTTATAATTGTAACATTATTCATCCCTTAAATTTCCTAACATGGTATCAGAGCTGGTGTCTATGTATGTGCAGGATAGATTTGGATGTTTTTGATTTATAGGTGTGAAGGAACTTGAAAATTTTCAAAACTACAAAACCCTAGCTTGCTTTGCGGCATGCTTCAATTTTATCAGGTTCAAAACTCTAATTCCCACCAAAATAATGTGAACTTGGATAATCTATTGAGTTAAATCAGTTTATTTTATCATATCTTGCGTTTACATGTGTTTTTAGTCTCCACTTTGCCATTTGTGTCCATAGATATGCATTTTTCACCAGCCATGACTTTTTTCTAAAGTTTATCAAGCCTTCATTGCAATTTCTTTGTCCTTCAAAATTTTTCGAGTCTTCTCGTGGCTTATTTATATGATTCATGCCTTAAATATCCATTTTATAGTTGTTGTATGACTTATTTGAGTATATTTTGTCTTTTAGTCATCTTTCATCTTCAGCGATTGTTAGTGTAGGTTATTATTTATCATTTTTGTTTATTAGGATAATTCTTACACTTATGTTAGCCCTACACTTGTTAGGTTAGCTTACTTAGGTGTACTAGTTGTGTGGAGTTAGCTTACTAGTTGTGTTGAGTTATCTTTCCAGTTATTTGGAGTTAGCTTACTAGTATTGTGGAGTTAATTTAACTACCAACATCAATTAGTGGGAATTATTCACCATTTATCTAGGTAGTAGTTACACTTCCTTCCTTCTATATATAAATCCTCATTATTGAGCAATGTAATGTATTGAGAATAATGGATTACAATGTATTTCCATATATGATATTTTAGCTCATTATTTTCAAATCATTTTGTAAGGTTATTCAAGAGAATTCCTTTCATCTTATCAAAGGTGGTGTGTATTATCATTTGAGATATTCACAACTTAGAACAATTTGTTTATCGTTCCTTTCAATGGCTTCTCCAAGTCTTAGGATTTTTTGACTTACTTGTCTTTATGTAATTTTTACATAGATTACTTGTCCTTGTTATGTGGATTTCTATAATCACAAAATCATGCACTTTAGATATTATTTATCCTGTTTTCATACTACTATTTAGAAGGTTCTTGAGTGGAGAAAGTAATAATCAACCCCCATCTTTTGGACATAGTATTTTAATTTATTTTGTCATTCCTAACCTTTACACCCACATGCCCAGATCAACTTTCATCACTTGGCATTATTTTAGCCTTGAATAGGGCACCCAGTTAGTATTGAGGTGCCCATGGGTGCCTTGGTCCCACTATGGGCGATCCGATCCTCCTTGAACTTTCCTACCACTTTTTGGGTTCTTTCTAGCTGTTTCTCTTTTGTATCTTTTTGGTCTTCATCATTTCGGGTTCAATTATGAAATTAGATCAACATAACCCTATAAATATAAAGTTATGATACCATAACGAGGGACCTAACACTAGTCACTACTATCATCCATCTACATTGCATCCATATATTGCATTGGAGATCACTTGCATCCACATAGCTCCATCACAAGGCATAAGGCTAAGAAATCTACATCAAACACTTCATAGGGGGAGGGCTTCTATTCTATTCCATGGACACATCCTATTACATTTTCTACATCTAGTTAATACTCACTACTTCAAAAAGTGTGATTGACACAAGAGCACTTAGGGCACATTATGCACACACTCACTAGAACTACATTTTCATTTGAAATGTAATGCAACGCTTAGTTAGTAAGCCCACTTTTGTGGCAATGAGATTAGTCGACACATTCATTTACATTTTAATTTTTTAGGGATTGATGTTTGTTTGGGATTTTTCAGGTCTTTTTATTCATCTTGGATTATTGGTGACATCCAATATGGGTCAAATGAACTTGATGTGATAGACAATGAGGCTTTTAGACCATTTGCCGAACTTGTAAAGATCAATTCCGGAGCTTTTACAGGCCGAGGTGCCCATTTGGTAGACTAGAGCACCCGTAGGTGCCACAATCCCTCTTTAGGAACTCCAGTCCATGGAATCATTCCGTAGATACATCCTATTAGGGCCTTCTACACAGCTTGTTCCTACTTCTAAATTTTCTAGTTACCTCTGTGAACATAATCCCATGAGCATTTTTATTCGATGAGTTCTTTCCTCTTCCCTCTTTCTCATTTGGATTTCCATTTCCATTAGCTTAGTGCTTGGGTCATTTATGCATTCATTTACAACATTTATTTACTTTATTTACAAGTTTTTATAACTTAGATTAACTATCCCCGTATACCCAATTTTAGTTTATCATTTGAGTGAACTCAACCTTCAAATCCACCTTCGTTCTAGGTCTTTTCTCATATGTTATATCATGGCTTCTAATGTCTATCAAGTCTCTTTGCTTCAATTGATTCAAATGCACCCATCTTGTAAAGATGCTCTTCAAAAAACCCTAGAGACTATGTGTCTACCTATCAACATATTGCCTACCCAAGTCAATGCTATTTTTGGTCGTCTTTCTGAGGACTCCCTTGATTCCAATTCCAATCAATCTATTTGAAAATCCATTCAAGCTCTTCATTATTTATTTCAAGATAAATTTCAGGATATGGAATCCACAATCATGTCTCTTAAATCTGAAATTCAAAAATTGAATGATAATTCTCAAGCTCATGATTTTTCTTCTTCTCATATTCATCCTATGTCTTCTACATGTGCTCATATTAGTGAACTTGAATTCGTATCACTCCCTACACCTCTCACGTTTAATCTCAATGCTAAGCAACAAGATATTCTTCCATATCTCATCACTCATAGAATCATTAGCTTGCCACCTACTCATGGTTATCCTCCTTATAGGCTTGCCAAGTATCAAGGTCTTCCATATTGCAACTATCACCGAATAAATGGACATAATGAAAATGATTGTTATGCTTTACAATGAAGTATCAAGTACCTTGCACGTTAGATTTTTCTCTCATTTGTTGCACAAAATTCTAATACAAATGATAAATCCCATTGGGTTCCTAAATATGATCCATCTATATCTAATGAGCATTAGGCCAATGTTACTCAAGATCCTTCTATAATAATTCAAGCACCTCCTAAGCAACTATCCCTCAAAATTAATTCAACACCACCTCCTACTGAGTCATCTACGGTCTCACCAAGTCAAACCAGTCACCACCTCCCCGCAATAAATAAACATTCTTCTCCTATCAAGTCTTCTACAGTGTCACCAATACCACCAAAGCTACCACCATTCAAGATTCCTCCCCATCCTACTCCACTTTCACATCCAATCACTTTTTTCAAAGAAACTACTCCTTCTATTGATGGTCAAGACACATTTAAAATTCCACCACTATCGCATGGTCCTATTGTTGCTTCAGCCTACCATTGTGTTGGCCCTCACTCTTATCATGACATAGACAATACTCTCCCATAATGACATGACACCTCTCGCATCGCTGCATAGATCTCCATCATCATAGTATACTTCATCTCCTCACATATGCATATTCATTAATAATTTAGCATCGCCATTACTTGATAAAACACTCTCGTGCTTCGGTTCACAATTGATTTGAGGGCTTACTACACATGAACCCCACACAATGCACAATAGGTCTCATACATCACATCTATTCATATATTATGCATCATACATAATACATCATATTATTTTTCATTATGCATATATTCTACTTCTATTGGCTAGCGTTACATGCTATTCATCATATTGTCCATCACACATTTCACACAATCCAAACTATCGTGTTATTTACACATATTGCATTGTATTCTACACATCATGTCCCTACACTACATCTCGCATCATTTGTCTTACATTATACATTCCACACTTCATCTACATCGTGCATCTCCATACTACGCATATTTTACATACTATACTAGTCTTCATCACATATGAGTGTAGTATCATATACCACTCATCCTACATACTACATTACTTGTCTATTTACTTACATTACATTCCATTCTATACATTACACTTTACACATTCTACACATCTTGCATCATACATACCACACTAAGGTCACATCGCACATCTTACACTTGTCAGTCCTAAATCATACATCCCACCTTGCATTATATCTTATACATCCTATATTACACCTCGCATTACGTATCATACACTTTACATTACATATTACACTCATCACATGGTTTTCTATTGTCCACACATATACTACATCGTCTTCTAACTGCTGCACTCACTACCCTATGATGCACTTTAATTCCTCGATCCATACTCACTTTGTAAGGGGTTTATAAATCAAATGGACCTTACAATTATCATGCATTTATCATTCCACATTTCATCATGTTACATTTCTAGGTTTGTGTCATACGCTTTAGGATAAATGGTTACCCATTCTATCATTTTATAGTGGTATACACCTTAGGTTACATCACCACTCTCTCTTTTCATCTGGTCGTGATATACACTTAGGGCTAAATCATCACTCAACCATTCATCTTATAGTGATATATGCTTAAGGATAAATCATCACTTATACTCATCTAGTTGTGATAGACGCTTTGGTTATCGTGGTTCATGCACACATTGTTGTTAGGTCGCATCTCATCACTACATCTACACATTCATCACAAAGTGTTAGATATAACACACACTTTGACCATTTCCTAATGACAATCTCATTTACAGTTCATTCTTGACTAATAAGGGAAAAAAAAACCTCATTACATACATTTCCATTCACTCGGGGGGCACACAGATCCTATCTTATATCTTGCATTCCATTCCATCCATCCACAACATATTGCATATTATGGTTACTTTTACTCTTGTTTACTTGTGCTTGTTCATGACCACTTTATTACACATGCTAGTTAGATTGCTTGTATGCCATATCCTCCACATATGTGCGATCACATCTCTTTCTAGTTGCGATCGTAGATAAAACTATCTTACATGCAACACATATGCTCACCTTCTACCATTCCTACATTGGTCGCTGGGGGCATCCACATTCATCTCTCACAGGTGATATTGTTTCATTTTCTACTTAGCACTTTATATTCCTTGGTTATACATGATTTTGACATATTGGTTATCTTTTACCATGCTAATGGGTGCTTCATGTGTAACATTTTTATGCAAGGATATTGGCTTCCATACTTGTTTGTTACATTATTTGATATTGTTTTCTCTTATTTTTGGTAATTTCCCTTTCTAGATGTGCACACTTGTTTGTTGTTTGCGACCATGATGGCCTTGCATGTCTTATGACATTATGAGTGATGTCCCATGTTTGCAGCCCAATTTTTGAGGTTTACTTGTCTTCTTGCATGTTTACATTAATTTTCTTGGTATCTTATACATTATTTTCTCGTATGTATGCTTATTCATACTTTGAAACTTGACTTTGCTAGCCTTCTTGTTTGTGCGTGCCTTGGTTTCTACCAAACACTCTCCAGGGTATAATTCATGTGGTTGGTCCTATTTTGGGGCCGTATTATCCTATTAGTGACATCGCATGCACCCCAAAAGTGGGGGGCCATCATTTGGGGTTTACATACTAAAACAACACATTTACACTAGTTTAGTTCAGTGCACTTTCCACCCTTGGCATTGTGGGTTACATTTAGTGAGTGGGTTCAGACCATTCTACGAACCCTTTACACATCGGATTTTATAGGACATGGTGTCCTTAGAATTTTGGGAAGCAGTTACACGTTCGGAGGTTACAATGGGTGTGCCTTCCTACACTACTTTGACCAGTGGTGTCGGATCACCCAAAAAACCAAGATGTACAAATATCTCTTCACACACATTTAGGGAATAAGTTATAGGAAGGATAATAATGCAACTTTATCCTACACTTCTTCAGCCAGGGTGGCATGAGATCGCCCAAAAAACTCACAGTATAGGATATCCTTCTACACTCTCTTTCTTGACATGGATAATGTGCACATGTTCCATTTACACTTTTTCATTTGCATACTTTACATTTACATACTTTATTTTTAGATATTTTAATGCTTTTGAATGTAGATTAGAACTAGGGGTTGAAGGGATCCCACCCAAGTACAACCAAGATGCTAAAAACCCCAAACCGCCATACCGTGGCTGCCAAAAAATCAAAATCTTACAAACAAAGCAAGGAGCAAAGGAGCCAAAAAACAACTGCCATAAAGTAGGAACAAGCCCAATAGATACATGCAAAAATCAAGGGCTAAAAACAAAAAAATCAAGCAATAGCTCCATTTTTGCCAAAGCCAACTTTCTTCCTCCTTCCCACTGCGCTCCAACTCGAGTAATCCGAAGAAGGAAATTATGCGTGAAACCCATCTTCTTGCGAAAAGCTTCCACACCCTCGGATGTAAAGATAATCGGTGCCGAAAACTCAAAGATTCACCCTCTTAATCCTGCTACCATCGAGAGAGAGTGGAAGAACATGCCCCGTGAACATCCTCCATGTATTTCATTAGCTCCACATTCCTAACGAAAAAAAAACAATAAATTTTCGAGCCTCCTCAAGAGCTTGCTCCTCCCTCCCATGACTCCGCAATGATTAGAACTCGATTATATTCTTCCAACACTTCATCCAGGTTGAAATGATGATGGGGTTTGATGAAATGGCTAGCAATATCCTTGAATTCTACTACATTCGGCAAAAGAAGCAACCTATAGATAAACCAGATGCCACCTCTAATTTAACCTCGCCCTCGATGAAGCATCCATATATTCATCTCCCAAAACCTCTTTATGGATTCATAGATGGACCCCGATTCGGACCTAAAAATGATACAAATGCGGGCTCTCAAAAACTACCGAAGAAATCCATCTCCCTTTTCTATCCCCGAAGAAACATGAAAAGAGATAGAGGGTGAGCCATAACGAGAACGAAACCCACAACACCGCGATCTTCTTTCCGTAGATCTTCAAATAATTAAAGGACTGATGGTACTTAAACATTCATAAACACCTACCACCCCTTTCTCGAGAAATGATGACATAGCACACATCACATTTTTATGCGGGTACACTAAACTATGCGGTAGCTACACACACGCGTCTTCCACCCTAGGTTCACTCTCATCACTTGTAAAATTTTGCATCTTTAGTTTCCACACTCCATCTTTTTGTCAATACATGTTTTTTCTAGTCCTTCAAAGACGTTTTCTATTACAATATTCATGGACATCACGTATGTATGTCTATCTACTTTATTTTACTTGAGATTTTTGCTCACCGACGTAAAGTGCGGGTAAAATGTAGTCACAAAATCATGCAATTTAGATACTATTTATCCTAGTTTCATACTACTATTTAGAAGGTTCTTAAGTGAATAAATTACTAATTAACCCCCATCTTTTGGCTATCTTCTTTAATTTTATTTTTTCATTCCCAACCTTATACAACCACATGCTAGTAATGTTTTTTCATTTGGCATTATTTTAGCCTCGACTGGGGCACCTAGATTAGTACTGGGGCACCTATGGGCACCCCGATCCTCCTTGAACTTTCCCAAAACTTTTTACGTTCTTTCTAGCCATTTCTCCTTCTTATATTTTTCGTGGTCAGCCATTTCGTGTTTAATTACAAAATTATATCAAGAGAACCCTATAAAAATAAAGTTATGAGACCATAATAAGGGACTTAACACTAGTCACTACTATCATCCATCTAGAGTTGCATCCATATATTGCATTGGAGATCACTTTCATCCACATAACTCCATCACAAGGCACAAGGCTAGGACATCTGCATCACACACTTCATAGGGGGAGGGATTCTATTCTATTCCTCACACACATGCTATTACATTTTCTACATCTAGTTATTTCTCGCTACTTCACAATGTATGACTAGCACAAGAGAACCTATTGATATCCAAATTGATTCTCCCTTAGAAACCGAGCAACATCAAAGATTTAGCAGGACACTGAGAGATAGACAGATCATATTATGAGTTATTTTATAGCCGGGAGGGGATTTTTTTGACTCTTTATCACTCGAGCATCGGAGAAATGGATAACACCTTCATTAAGGATTTGATCTATCCTCACTACTTTAGGCCATGCCTTTCGACCAGGGTGAGAGGACCCATTTTGTAACCTCTTTCGGTGAAGGTGAATGAAGATATCCTTCTTTGCATAAATTTGAAAGGGGACCCGAGAAAATATGATCAATGCACCACAATTTAACTCTCACGAGTTGTCACTTCTAAATAATGGTGATATTTTCTAAACAAGGCTAAAGGTTACTAAAGACATTATGGGATCTGATTGCTTCTGCATATTTTGGCAGTAGAATTTATACATTTGTGGACATACAGGGAAAACAGGGGTAGTTCAGGTAGGATTCATTGTTTTGAATAATTTTTGTGGGAGATTAAGTAGGATAAAATTGATTATGCCAAATATTTGAGAACCTTCACAACATTTAGAAAACTAAATGACAAAATGCTTTAGAATAGCTAAAATATTCCTTCAACCAGAAGGTGTGCATTAATGGAGGCCTAGATTTGCACGTTTTCACACAATCTCCAAGAATTTAACACAAAGGCTCGAGCCAAAGACTCAATTAAGCATCAAATACCCCTAGTTCCTCATGCCTAAGATACACTTTGAAAGGATTACGAGACAATATCTATCAACAAATGATAGTAAAATGATTTTAAATTGTTTATCTCATTACAAGATGAAGGCTCTTCTTGAAATGAAATTGCAAATGCCACTAAATTGTCACAGGATGAGATCCTATGTGATTCGGAGGGACTTTAACACAAGATTACAATAGCAATAAGAAAAACTACTTGGAGAAATTTTGAAATAAATCAGACATAAATTGGTCCAAGATTGACAAAGATTAATTCAAAATTGATTAGATTCATCAATAGGGAAAAGTTTCTTTGAATAGTCTTAGAGCTTGTCAATGGTTGTACACTCACAACCAACTTGACGTGATTGAATTCTAAAACACATGAAATTAACAGGTTTCTCAGATTGGTCTCTCAAGAAGATGGGCTCTCTCAAATGTTTTCTTAAGAATTTAACCCTCGACCATTTGCAAGAGTATTCTCATTGCATTTATACATTTCACTCGCTCACTCATCCCAAAAGTCCCCCCCAAAAAGAAGAATATTTGAGGAACCTTTACTTGTTACCAATTTGACTCAGAAAATGACGTTTAACAAATTCATACCCAAAATCTGCCAGTGTGAAACATTATGAATCGATCACATTTCTCGGACCCTCGAGTTATGACTAGGATGCCATGCCACAACTTTTGATGATCCTTTTAATCATTCTTATTTTTTCATGCGATAAATCCTGTTTTAGTCATTTTTCGGTGGCCCCAGTATAGTTGGATCTCGACAGAAATCCCTTTTGCCATCGAGGAAACACCTTTTCATCCTTTCACGCTTATAACCTCCATCATTTCATTCTTTTCCCATTCTTTCCTCTACAACTTTCCTCTACATCCAACTTCCTTGGTAATTTGCATTTTTGCAAGTGTCTGAGCAATTCCAACTCCAAAATATCACCCTTTACAATCCTTGGACTAACAAATTAAGTTCTAAATCCATTCAATGGCACTTTGTAAAAAAAAAAATGACAAGGAATTTCATCAAAATTGATGAAAAACAATGCATATTCGCATCTACAAGAGTCTTGGAGAAAAAATGGCGAGAAAAATAGATGCAATGCACATAAACCATTGATTCTCGCACCTTCTCAAATTTAGATTAGAGCCGTCCATTTGTTTCCTTGGTGAAATCAAAGGTGAGGTATAGAGGCCAATATCCAAACAAGTGCGGGCCTTCCACATTCCCTAGGCCCAATAAAATGCCTTTTGGCCTTTGAAAAGTCTCAGTATAAAAGGAGCCAGCGGAAGCCTCCATGTGTCTCCTTGGCACACCTTTGGTATGGTCCCTAAAAGTAGAGACCCCAAACAAGTGCGGGCTCACCACATGTCTCAGTCTGGCAGCAGAGTTGTTGAAAATTTTTAAGGACTAGTGGAAGGTGCCATGTGTCTAGGGTTTGAGACAATTTTCCTTGGCCGTTGAAAAGTCCAAGTAAGGGAAAAGTGAGCGGAAACTTCCAAGTGTCCCTTCGGCACTTCTTCAAAATTAAAGTATAGGGGCATGTCCCCAAACAGCGCGGTCCCTCCATGTGTCCTAGGCCTTTAGAAAGTTTCTTGAAAAGTTTAAGTATAGAAAGGATCCGGTGGAAGCCTCCACGTGTATCCCTGATGCAACTTTGAGATGGTCCCTAAAAGCGAGACCCCAAACAAGTGCGGGATCACCACGTGTCTCCTTGGCACAACTGCTAAGGTAGGACCCAGAGGTAGATCCTCAAATGAGTACCGACCCTCCACATGTCCATGGTCTCGACAAAGTTGCACCGGCCGCATGAAAAAATGTCTAAGTCTTGGCAAGGTAACGAAAACCTTCATGTGTCTCTTTGGTACAACTCCAAAGGTCAAACCAAGAGGTGACTTTTTAGATGAGTGCAGTGCTCCACATGGACAAAACTTGAGTTGAATTAGGCTTTAGAGTTTCAAAGTGCCTCGCCAAGTCAAGTCCCAATCGAGAAAGGGCCACATTTCCACAGATATTGGGACAAAATTGATAGGGAAAACAAAACGTGACTGTGGAAAAATGAAAGGAAGGGAAAAACCTGATTTTACACCCAAGTTACAAATTATTTCACATGGATAGAGGAACAAAAAAAAATTCTAGATTTAAAATGATCCTCAACCAAAGGAAGGGACTGATCATGGCAACCAAATGAAGGACAGATCTTTCACGCATCAACATGGGGAGATAGAAAATACAACAGAGCCTACAAACTGAATAATTTCAAGGAAAAATGAGGCAAGATCAAATTGAGCACCAACATCGGCTCTGACTTAGGGATGGGCACTCCCTGTGAGTGCCATAAGAACAAATAGCAGACCAAGTGCCAAAAGTAAACCATTGGGAAACAGAGTCAAAGAACAAGCTTGCAGAGTAGAATAATAATAACCAACTCCCCCAAGGATGAACCAAGAAACCAACAAAATGGCCGCTAAGGACCAGGACGAAACAAAATAGAAAAATATGAAAGCAAAAAGAAACCAAATGACTATACACTATATAATGGTGTATACCTTGATTATGAGAAATCAATCAAGGAAATGTTTCAAATGTCTGCCATTAACATGCAACTCAAGTAATTCCCCATCTAAGTATTTTAAGAAGAAGGTATGTTCACCAATTCGAATGTCAATTAAATAAGGGCCCATCCATAATGCATAAAACTTTCCATGTTTTCCCTTATCCTTGTGCCTGCTATCCCACAATAGCACAAGATCTCCCACATTGAAATCTCTTGGAGTCACCTTCTTATTGAACAACTTCTTCAATTTCTCTCTGAATTTTACATGCCTTTGATGGGATGCCCTTATTTCTTCATCTAACTCAACAATTTGATTTATGCGAGCATCATAGAGACTAACCTCTTGATCTTCCAATTGTTAAAGAAATTGAAAAGAAGAAAATTGCATATGCAGGGGAAAAAGAGTTTGAATTCCATACACCAACTGAAATGGGCTCTTTTCAATAGCTCGTTTAATAGTGATTTGATCATCCCAAATAGAAAATTTCAACTCCCTACCCCACTTCCTTTTGTTCAACTCCAAAGTTCTTCTAATTATCTTCAATGATTTTTATTGTTGGACTCTGCTTGTCCATTTCCTTGGGGATTATAATTAGAAGCATATGTCAAATTGATCCCATATTCATGGCACATGGCCATCAAAGGTTTAGCTTGAAAGCTCATGGCATTATCAACAACTATTTTGGTAGGTACCCCAAATTTGTAGATGATATAATTCAGGATAAAATCCATGACAATTTGGTGAGTTGCCTTCTTGGTGGGATTGCCTCCACCCACTTGGTGAAGTAATCTATGGCCACTACTATCCACTTATGGCCTATACTTTAAGGATCATAAATTTCCCCAATGAAATCCATTCCCCATTGCCTAAATGGGGCTTCAACTGATACATGCTGCAAAGCAAGGAGCTGAATCTTTCAGTCTTATAGAAAAGTGTTGGAAAATTTCACATCTTCTTACCAACAGAGTTTTATCCTTGAAAAGATTTGGCCACCAATAACCAACCCTTAAGATCTTATGAGCTGTGACTCTTCCAAAGAAAATACCCCCACAAAATCCTCCATGGAGATCAAAAATTATTTTAGGGGCTTCATCTTCTATAACGCATCTTAAGAGAACTCCCTTAGGGTTCTTCCAAGCTAACCCAAAATCAATAATGACATATTTTTGGGAAGCTAACTTAAGTTCTCTTTTCTGATTCTTGCTCAAATGTTCAGGGCACTATAGATGTTTGAGATAAAAAATGATGTCCTTGTACCATTCAGAATTTATCAGTTTTTCAAGGACATTCAGCCTTTCTTCTTCAACTTCATTTACCTCAATTGTCTGCAGATTGCTCTCTGCCATAAGTTTTTCCAGGCCCAAACCTCTGACCAATTTTTTTGTTTGGATATCCATATCATACTCTTGCAATTTGTTTACCCATCGACATCTCTTGCTTGAAACCTCCATTTCTGATAGGATATATTTCACCATGGTGTGGGGAACATAAGCAATGATTTTGGAACTCAAAATATATGGCTTGAAGACCTTTGTTGCTTTTACCAAAGCAAATTCCTGCTTCTCCATGATAGTATATTTTAGCTCAGCTCCTTGTAATTCCTTCTTGAAAAGGCAATTGGTCTTTCAACTCCCTCATCATCCTTCTGCAACAATACAAATGCAATAATACTTTCTGAAGAAAAAGAAAACATTTGGAAAGCCTTCTTATAATCTAGAGTTGCTAAAATAGGGGCATTCTTTAATGCTTCTTTGATCCCAAAGAAAAGCTTGAATAGCTACTTCTTCCCATTTGATACTTTGATCTTTCTTTAGCATGCTAGTGATTGGGATAGTTAGTTCAGCAAAGTTGGAGATAAATCTCCTAATAAAATTAATCTACCCAAAAAAGGATTGAATTCCCTTCTTGGTTCTTGGAATAGGGACTTTGTTGATGGCTTCTACCCTCTCAGGATCAATCATGACCCCTTCCTTTGACACAATGTGTCCAAGCAGCTTTTCTTTCTGAACTCCAAAATGGCACTTCTTGGGATTTAGTGAAATACCATACTCCCTGCATCTTAACAACATTTTTTCTAAGTGTTGCAGGTGGTCACTCCTTTTTCTAGAGAAAACAGTCACATCATCTTGATATACAACAATGAAATCATTAATATAGCCAGAGAAAGCTACATCCATTGCTCTTTGGAAAGTGGCTCCAACATTCATTAGACCAAAAGGCATTCTGACATATACATATGTTCCCCAAGGAGTGGTAAAGGTAGTCTTGATTCGTTTTGATTCCTTCACAACTACTCTGGTTATATCCAGAAAAACCATCCAAGGTGGATAACAATTCCGAACTAGTAACCAATTGTAACATATTGTCCATATTTGGCAGAGGGTAGTTATCTTTCATTGATGCTCTATTTAGGTTTCTAAAGTCCACACACAACCTTATATCTCCATTCTTCTTTCTAATAGGTACCAAGTTTGTAACCCATGATGAGTACCTTGTGGGCTGTATGATTCCTCCATCCCTCAATTTTTTCAATTCTTCTTGCATATTCAAGGAAAGGAGTGGATTGATTGGCCTCTCGCTTCTACCTAAATGGATTGGCGTAGCTTCCAAGGGAATTTCGTGCTGGAAAATATCCTCTCTATATGCTTTCAATTCAGAATAAGACCATGCTAAGAAGTCCTGGTATTTCTTCAATAATTGGACATATGACTACTTTTCTTCCTTTCTCAAATTTCTACCTAGCCAGATCTTACGTGGTTTATCCTTTGTACCCAGGTCATGATCTTCAACATCCCTTGAGGCTAACATGTGTTTGTTGATAATGCAATCAACATTATCAAAATTTGATTCAAGTTTTACCAAACCTTTGGGAATAGTATTAGTCTTCAATTGAATGATGTCTTTACCAAATAAAGTCTCCTTTCCATCAACCACACAAACCATTAGCTCCCAATCTATATCTTGATCAGAAAATTCTACTTGGTTCTGTAAAAACCTTTGTACACAGGCGTCATATTCAAATACTTGCTAGTGTTTAACATTGTTAGGAACAGATGGCCTAGTCAATACCTCAATATTATACTCACAATAGGGGGATACAACACAATTTTCAAATCTGGACCCTAATATAGCCAATTTTTCTGCTAGAGTATTGTACTTTCTATCATGATGTATTATGTTAAAGGAGTCAAACATCTCAATGAAATCCTAGACTACATGCTTATACTGCTTCATTCTCTAATTTTTTTGCATACAGTTTTCTAACCTAGCTTAACAATTATCTCTGAATCTCCTTTAACAATGATGTCTCTAATATCATATTTCCATGCAATCCTTAGACCCAAGAGCAGCAGTGCTTCATACTCAAAAATATTGTCGGTGCATTCAAAGTTGAGTTTAAAAGAGAAAACAAAATCTTCATATCCTAGAGATATCAGAACAATACTAACACCATTTCTAAATTTAGAGCAAGCCCCATCAAACGAAAAATTCCAAGGAGAATGTACTTGATGAAGAGACTTGCATTGATCAATTTTGTGCTCTTTACCATCAACAAATCCAATAAAGTTACCTGCATCAGTGTCATTGTATAACACTTCATAGGAATCATTATTAGGATCCTCAATGAGATGTAGCATCTTCTTTTCACCATACAAATTTACAAGGCTTCCCTCAATAGGTATAGTGGTAAAAGACATATCCATTTGCACACTACCACCCACACTAGCAGCCCACTTTCTTGATAACAACATTCCCCATTTGGTAGGGCAATCAACAATAACAATATCTAGTTTTAAGTTCTTGCTTGGGTAAGCTGTAAGTTACACTATCATACCCTTGACACATCCAACCACTGGCACCTCTCTGGAATCCATGGTAGTGCACTTCCCATAAGCTGTTGTCACTTTGATGTCGAATTCATTCATGACCTCAAGAGGCATAACATTGCATGATGCTCTAGAATTAAACATATAGTTGTGTAACAACATGTCCCTAATAATCAGAGTAGTCAAAAATGGATCCACATTCAGTTGGGACTCAACCAAGGATGTTACCAAATATACTTCAGGTGGCTCACCCAGTTCTTCTAGCACTTGGGGTTTTTCTAACTCTGTAATGGTAGGAGGAGTCTCAACATTATTTACATTTATGCCTTGGGTAATATTTTCTTATTTCAATCGAAAATACTCAAAGGCCATTTTCTTGTGCTCAGGAATCCTAAGAAGCTCAACAATTGGAACAAAAATATTTATCTGACTCAAGACTTGGGCAATTTCATAAGGAACGTATTTGGGCAAGGAAACATTTGGAGGAAGACTGAGAAACTCATCTGACAACAAAGGATTTTTCATGGTCTGAGCATGGGTAGGGATACCAGTTCTACTTGGGGACACAAGGATTTTTCCAGATGTATCTTTCTTAGGAGTTTCTTTTGAGATATTGGTGAGAAATAGAGTTTTTGGTTTGGCCTAAGGCCTTGCCCCTTTGAAAAATTTACTCCTAGTGTTATATTCCTTTTCATGGCCAACTACAACATTCATTAACAACTGCCTATCCTCCTCATAAGGGATTCCTCCATCATACTTTTTAATCATTAATGCCCTTAAGTATTCAAAATAATTATTAGGTAATTCAAAATCTTGTACCATATCTATTTCAAAAGTATGAGAGGGAGGAAGGGGTAATACCTCAGTGGATGCAATCCCAGAAATCTACATAATTCTGGAATTGATTAATTTAGTCAAAGTTTCTCCTCACTATGAGCTTATAGAGCACCCCATCATGCACACATCATCATCAGTTTCCTCAACTTATTTGTCTTCATCACATGGGGCATGTGGCAAGAAAAATCTATCACACCACTCAATTTCATTAGCTTCTTCCACAACAACAACTCTGGCGAGTCAAAGGATCAAGCACAATTCTATTCTCATGGGCTTGGGGCTGTCTATTTCCTGATCCCATGAGTCCTTTGCCTCTGTCATCAGATCTTTGATCACCCCTAGGATGATTTACAAATCTTTCTTGACCTTGTGCTTTATGATGACCTTGGGAACTTTTTCCAATCCCCTTCTCTACTCTAGCCAGTTTATAGGATATTTCCTTAACAACTCCGGCCAAAGTTTTCACAACCTCTTCTAGATCCACAGACTTACTTGACTGAGGCTTCTCTAGATTGATTAGCTTGATACCTTCCCTCTTAGGAGGCTTACCAACTTCTTTGATATTATTTTCAATCTGCAAAGCCATGGTGAAGGCCTCTTTGTAATGTTGTTGGGTTCTTATCCCTCAAATAATAGGTAGCCTTCTTATCAAAAGCATCAGAGTATTTTATCAAACAAGAAACATCACTTGGCCTTAGGATCACAGGTAGCCTATTTAGGGTCTTATTGAACCTTGTATTGAAGTCATGAACAGACTCATTAGGATTCTTTTTATATTTTCAAATTCTGATAAAAGAAACCTAGGGTCTATTTTATCTCCATACTGCAATCTAAAAGCATTCTTCATTTCTATCCATGAATCAATGGAGTTGTCTGGAAAATATTTATACCAGTTCCGTGCATCCTCTTCTAGAGTATGAATAAACAATTTTATGTACACATCCTCAAATTTGATCTCAAATTCTTCCATCATATTGACAAAAAGCTTTAAGTGTTGATCCCTAGTAATGGCATTATTTCCTTGAAATTTAGGTAGTCTATTTCTAACATCTTGGGGCACAATATTTGGATATCCAGCCATACCTCTGAAATCTATAGGACCAAAAGTGTTCACAACAAATAGAGGTCTGGGTGGGGGCTGGGCCATATTGTTTTGGGAGGTGATCTTACAGGAGAAACATAATGATGAGGAGTGAGGGGTCTGTGGGGCACAGGAATACAATTCTCAGAATGAATGTTCTCTAAAAACTCTATTTCTTAGAAGATCCTATCAGCTTTGGAGAACACAGGGACATAATGAGATGCAATTTTTCAAATACAAAAGAAGGACCCTCTCTAGTTGGAGAATTTGGATTTACAAAGAGACTACCTGATTCGAAGCACTTGAGGAAGTATGGAAATCTTCAATGACAGGCTGATCAGTTTCCACAATTGATAACTCTTTTCTTGATTTTTGATCTCCAAAAACTTTCCAGATTCTTCTTCCTTCTGAATTCATCTTTCCTAGCTTTGGAAATAAATTTTTGGTAGGGTCTCTAGTGAAGAAAGATCTTCTTCCTTCCATATTTACAAATATTAGTGATAAATTGCAATTGATAGAGGTTAAGACACTGATATTTATCAAAAATTCATTCAATACGAGTCGCCACTAAGGATTTTCACCTTAGTTGTGAAAGCACACTAAAATTGATTTGTCAAATGTCTGTCAACACTAAATTCATGTAAAGCTTCACATATCTAACCCTCCTTTACCCATATTTAACTTTGATGATGTAAACTTAGTGCAAAAAACCATAGAAACTAGAAATATTACACGCAGAACTTGTAAATTTTCTCGATTCTTACAAATCTGGACATAGGATGATGTTTTAACAATGTATTTACACTTTAAAATTTGTAAGAAGCATTTACTAGGGTCTATATGCGTTGTTGATGGTGTTCAAACTTTGCACACAACTTCATGTCCCCGAAAACAATGCCATTCTAGTGTTGGTATCCAAATTGATTCTCCCTTGGAAACCGAGAAACATCAAAGATTTATCAAGATACTGAGAGACAAAAAAATCATATTATGAGTCATTTTAGAGCCAGGGAGGCAATTTTTCTGACTCTTTGTCACTCGGGCATCAGAGAAATGGATAACACCTTCATTAAGGATTTAATCTATCCTCACTGCTTTAGGTCATGCATTTCGACCAGGGTGAGAGAACCCATTTTGTAACCTCTGTCGGTGAAGGCGAATGAAGATATCCTTCTTTGCATAAATTTGAAAGGGGACCCTGAGAAAATATGATCAATGCACCACAATTTAACTCTCACAAGTTGTCACTTCTAAATAATGGTGATATTTTCTAAACAAGGCTAAAGGTTACTAAAGACATTATGGGATCCTGATTGCTTCTGCATATTTTGGCAGTAGAATTTATACATTTGTGGACATACAGGGAAAACAAGGGTAGTTCAGGTAGGATTCATTGTTTTGAATAATTTTGGTGGGAGATTAAGTAGGATAAAATTGATTATGCCAGATCTTTGAGAACCTTCACAACATTTGGAAAAATAAATGACATAATGCTTCAGAATAGCTAAAATATTCCTTCAACCAGAAGGTGTGCATCAATGGAGGCCCAGATTTACATGTTTTCACACAATCTCCAAGAATTTAACACGAAGGCTCGAGCAAAAGACTCAATTAAGCATCAAATACCCCTGGTTCCTCATGCCTAAGATACACTCAAAGGCTTACAGACAATCTTTATCAACAAATATCAAGTAAAATGATTTTAAATTGTTTATCTCATTGCAGGATGAAGGATATTCTTGAAATTAAATTGCAAATGCCACTAAACTATCACAGGGATGAGATCTTGTGTGATTCGGAGGGACTTTAACACAAGATTGCAATAGGAATAAGAAAAACTACTTGTAGACATTTTGAAATAAAGTAGACACAAATTGGTCCAAGATTGACACAGATTAATTCAAAATTGATTAGATTCATCAATAGGGAAATTTTCTTTGAAGTCTCAGAGCTTGTCAATGGTTGTACACTCATAACCAACTTGACATGATTGAAATCTAAAACACAGGAAATTAACAGTTTCTCGGATTGGTCTCTCAAGAAGATGGGCTCTCTCAAATTTTCTCTTAAGAATTCAACCCTTAACCATTTACAAGAGTATTCTCATTGCATTTATACATTTCACTCACTCACTCATCCCAAAATTCCCCCTAAAAAGAAGAATATTCGAGGAACCTTTACTTGTTACCAATTTGCCTCAGAAAGCGACGTTTAACAAATTCATACCCGAAAGCTGCCAGTGGAAAAATTATGAACTGATCACATTTCTCAGACCCTTGACTAATGACTAGGATGCCATGCCATAACTTTTTTATAGTCCTTTTAATCATTCTTATTCTGTCATGTGAGAAATCCCCATTTTAATCATTTTCTAGTGGCCTGTATAGCTGGATCTGACAGCAATCCTTTTCACCCTTGAGGCAACACCTTTTTCATCCTTCACGCTTGTAACCTCCATCATTTCATCCTTTTCCCATTATTTCCTCTACAACTCTGCTCTGCATCCAGCTTCCCTAGTAATTCACGTTTTTGCAAGTTCCCGAGCAATTCCAACTTCAAAATATCACCCTTTACAATCCTTGGACTCAAAAATTAAGTTCTAAATCCATTCAATGGCACTTTGCAGACAAAAATGACAAGGAATTTCATCAAAAAATGATGAAAAACAATGTGTATTCACATCTCCAGGAGTTTTAGAGAAAAAATGGTGGAAAAACAGATGCAATGCACAATAACCATTGATTCTGCCCCTTCTCAACTTTATATTATAGCCATCCACATGTTTCCTTGCGTGCAACCGCAAAGATGAGGTACGAGAGAAAAGAAAAACACCTTTTGGCCTTTGAAAAGTCTCAATATAAAAGAAGCTAGCAAAATCCTCCACGTGTCTCCTTGGCACACCTTTGGTATGGTGCCCAAAAGAGGAGACCCCAAATAAGCATAGGCTCACCACCTATCTCAGTCCAACAGAGTTGTTGAAAATTTTTAAGGACCAGATGAAGGTTCCATATGTCCGAGACGTTTCCTTGGTCGTTGAAAAGTCTAAGGAAGGGCAGAGTGAGCGGAAACTTCTAAGTGTCCCTTTGGTGTTTCTTCAAAATTAAAGTACAGGGGCAAGCCCCAAAAAGGCGCGGGCCCTCCATGTGTCCTAGGCCTTTAGAAAGTTGCTTGAAAATTTTAAGTATAGAAAGGAGCCGGTGGAAGCCTCCACGTGTATCCCTGGTGCAACTTTGAGATGGTCCCCAAAAGAAGATACTCCAAACAAGAACGAGCTCACCACATGTCTCCTTGACACAAATACTAAGGTAGGACCCAGAGGTGTATCCTCAAATGAGTTCCGACCCTCCATGTGTCCATGATCTCAAAAAGTTGCACCGACTGTATGAAAAAATTATCTAAGTCTTGGCAAGACAAAGAAAAATATCCACATGTCTCCACTCGCACAACTCCAAAGGTCAATCCAAGAGGTGAATTTTTAGATGAGCGGAGGCCCTCTATGTGGGAAAAAATTGAGTTGAATTGGGCTTTAGAGTTTTAAAGTGCTCCATCAAGTGCGTCCCAATCGGAAGGGCCACATTTGCATAGATATTGGGAAAAAAATTGATAGGAAAACAAAATGTGATTATGGAAAAATGGAAGGAAGGAAAAAACCCGAGTTTATGCCCAAGTTACAAATTCTTTCACATGGATAGAGGAATGGAAAAAAATTCTGGATTTAAAATGATCCTCGACTAAAGGAAGGGATTGATCATGGTAACCAAATAGGACAGAGCTTTCACGCATCAACACGGGGAGATAGAAAATATGACAGAGCCCGCAAACTAAAGAATTTCAAGGAAAAATGGGGCAAGATCAAATTGAGCACCAACATAACCTAGGGAACACTATGCACACTCACTAGAAATACATTTGGGTCTGAAATGTAGTGTAACACTCACTTAGTAAGCCCATTGTTTTGGTAGATGAGGTCAATTTGACCCACTATAGTGTAGGCCAAAGTGGGAAGTGCCTGCAAATAGCACAAAATCCTTTTAGCCACCTGCCCGGTGACTACTATAAGGAGAATGTGCAAACCAAGATAAAATCCCTACTAAAATGAAATATCAAGGTGAGTATGGGTCAAGTACATGAGACTCCTAACCAACTACCTATACAATATAGAATCATAAAGTGGTGTGCTACATGTGGAAGTAAGAGTAACTATGGATTAAAAAGGAGATGGAATTGTCTTACAATCAACCATATCAAAGCACCTAAGAAGATCATGGGTGTACTTTTGTTGAATCAAATGAATCCCTGAATATGTCTGAGAAATATACAAACCAAGGAAATAATTCAATAGCCCAAGATCTTTCATGTCAAAATGTTTAGAAAGAGCCCTCTGAATACTCTGAATATGGGAAGAAGAGCTTCCAGTAAGTAACATATCATCAACATACAAGAAAAGTATCACAATATCCTCACCAACATGCTGGAGATACACTATATGATTGGAGTAGAAACGAACAAAACTAGTAGATAGAAGAAAAAAATCCATCTTCTCATACCAAGCTCGAGGGGATTATTTGAGACCATAGAGAGACCTTCAGAGCCTATAAACAATAGAAGAATCTTGAAAAAATCTAGCGGCTACTCCATGTATATTTCCTCTTGTAGATCTCCATGTAAGAAGGCACTCTTCACATCCATCTGGTATATGGGCCACCCCTATGATGCAACAAGAGTAAGTACAAGGTGTACATAATCCATCTTGGCAATGGGTGCAAAAGTATCAGAGTAATCAATACCTTCAACTTGTGAAAAACTCTTTGCAACAAGACAAGCCTTATACTTATCAATGGACCCATCAAATGTGTATTTGGTTTGGTATACCCACTTACACCTAACCATATTTCTTCCTTTAGGAAGAGATACCAAATCCCAAGTATGATTCTTCATCAAAGAAGAATACTCAGATGCCATCGCATCATCCCACTCCTGTATCCCATGAGCCTTTGAAAAATATTGTGGATCCTCAAAACCTGACACAAAATTCCAGAACATGTAGAATGTGTGTGATGATTCCTAGTGGTTGGAATATCCTCTATGAAAGGCGCTGCCTCAGAAAATGTAGTACAAGCCCACTTAGGCATAATGACAACATAAGTGGGAATAAGATCCTCAACAACATGTATAACCTCCTCAAAAAAGTATCCTCAAGATGAGATGATGAAGAAGGAGGCATAGAAGAAGATGAAGAATCATGAGTGAAGCTCTTATCAAACTAAACATGTGTTTGAAAAAGAACGTCATGAGTATTAGGATCTAGAAGGTGATAATCTCTCATGTCCTCACAATACCCTACAAAGATCAAGGGTTTTATCTTCTATCCAAAGCTTTCCTTTTTTTATTTGGCACAAAGGCCAAAGCATGGCTCCCAAAGACTTGAAAAAATGATAAATTTGGCTTAGGTTGGACCAATCTTCCTCTGAGTCAAATGCTCAAGTGCTCTATGGGGTGTGCACTTCTAAATATAGTTAGCACAATTAATCGCTTCGACCAAGATAGGAGGTAAATCTCTACAATTCATCATATAGTTAGCCATTTCCTTCAAAGTTCTATTCTTCCTTTCTACTAAGACATTCTATTGTGGAGTATGAGGAACAAAATGTTGGTGAATAATGCCTTGAGTTACCAAAAAGTTAGAAAACTCATTGCTGAAGTAATCCCCCCATTATCAGTAAAAAGGTTCTTTATGCTACTAGAATATTGTTTCTCAACCAAAGCCTTGAAGAATTTCAAGTGTGAAAAAAACATCACTTTTGTACTTGAGAAAATAAACCCAAGTACACCTTGAGAAATTATCAATAAATGTAAGTGCATACTTAGCTCCATTGAAGGATGGGGTAAGAAAAACCATCAAGTCACTATGCACAAGCTCAAGTGGTGAAGAAGCTCTCTTAGAAAAATTCTTAGGAAAAGGATCTTGGTGTTGTTTCCCTAATGCACAGCCATGAAAAAATCCATCAAGACAAGAAACTCTAGGAATACCATCTACCATACCATGAGTGCTCAAATCCTTAAAATATCTATAATTTAGCTGTCCAAATATTTCATGCCAAAGCTTACTCTCTGAATCTACATGAGAAACCAATACTGTCCCTATAGAAGAAGTGTCATCAAAACCCTCAAAGTGATATAGTATAGAACTATGATCAACAATACCCTGAGAAACCAATGAATGAGGCTCCAACAAATTTCATACTTCTGCTCCATGTGGTATAAAATTCATTATTTTTCCTTGACCAAAATGACAAATTTGTAGTGATGTTAGGAACCTATAATGCATCTTGGATACTTCCACTATCAAGTTCTATATCACCTTTTCCTTTAACAAAAAGAAAGGAAGAATCTCCAACTTCAATTTTTGAAGTAGAACTCAAACCTAGAGAAATAAGAGACTCCTTGGAAGAAGTCATGTGATGAGAAGCACCAGAATCTATAACCCAATTGTCTGTAAGTGGTGACTGAGATCTCCCAACAACGTTAAGTGATTTTCCATGCTGATTAGAAGGAGGTGGCGTGAAGATAGATTTTTTTTTCTTGATTGTATCCTCTAAGACTTGCATTCACTTATAACACCTATGTTCTTCATGATTACTACCCCCACAAAAAGAGCATTAATGGATAGAATTATTCTCGATTTAGAAGAATCCTTGGGTTTTGAGTTATTTTCTTTGGGTTTAGGAGCATTTTGAAATGAAGAAGGTGTGGATTTGGTTTTACTATTTGGTTTTCCTTTTCCCTTAGGATTAGATGCAACTAATGTCTTTTGAGAGGTGGAAGACTCAAGGTGAGACAATTTGGATTCTTCCCTAGTAATTCTTTCACAAAATGTTTTTAAGTTAGGCATTTTGAATGTGTCACCTAAGGCATCCATGCTAGAGAAAAAGGTAGAAGCAAAAATTTAGAATGGTCCTCTCAACTTGGATAGAATCAAGTAAACACACTCTTCATCTTTCTTATCTCTTCCACTCCCCTTCAACCGTGTCAACAAATGCTTGAACTTGGTAAGATAGTCTATAATTGTTGAAAAATCTTCGGATTAAGAGAGGTGATCTCAATGTCAAGTTGCATGGATCTCATATGATCCACCTTACCAAATAAATCCTCCAATTTCTCCCAAATTTTGAAAGTAATGTCACATTTTTCTAAATGAAATAAAATACTATCACTTACATAAGTTCCTATCAAACCCATACACTCATCAAATTTGCATTGGTACTAAAATTTCTCATATTCTCTAGTGAACATTGGTTGTTCTGAATAAGTTAAAGCCCATAATAGTTTCCGCCTTAATTATTGTTTCCATTCTTGGTTTCCATGTGTGGTAATTATGTGTTGTTAATGGTTTGAATCTGTTTTCCCCGCTCCACGTCCTCGCTCCGTCCTCGTCTCTCTGCGGCTGCTCAAGAGATTGCTTGCGTCAAGCTCCGCGATCGCTCCGCGGCTGCTCCGCGACTGCTCCGAGATTGCTCAGCGGCTGTTCCGCGGCTATTCCATGGTTTCTACGCGGGCTTCATCTAAAAAAAGGGTTCGAGGAGGCACGAGCATTGCCAGAGGTTCGCCCCTCTCAGAAATTCGAAATGAGGTCCCTATTAATGGCGGCGAGAAACCAGTGGTATCTGTGGGAGGCGGATGCAAAAATGTAGAGGAAAATAAAGCACCAATCTCATGGATTGGTATGGCTTTCAATACTAACCAAGACCCCCATATCAAAACAGGGGTGTTCACTCATGGGACAGGTAAAGATGGTTCAGTCAAAGATTCATTATCTCCTTTAAAACTCAATACTGGTAACTGCAGGTTGCAAGAGACTAAGAGTGGATCTGGTGATGGAGGAAGAGGTACAGGGGTAAGCCAGAACCAGGACAAACTAAACAGCAACAATAGGTCCGGATCTTATGCTTCAGCGGTCTCCAAACAGAAGGAGAATGTCAGAAATGAGCTCTTAAAACCCTCCCAGGAGGTCCCGACGCTGAAAATCGAAGAGGATTTACTTCTAAAGGTTCTTAAGGAGGAGGAAAATCTCTCCCAACTGGGGCTCATATGCAGATTTCACAAATTTTGGCCTAAGCTTTCTCAGCTTCATGACTGGATAGCCCAGAGATGGAGAGAAAAAATACAAGGTAAGATTGAGCTTTATCCTTGTGCTAAAGCTTACTTCATTGCTGTCTTTGAAACCCCTGAAGATAGGGATTTAATTTTTAGTCAACATTGGGTTTGGGGGGAACATGGGCTTATGTCCAAACCATGGTATCCATCTTTCGACCCATTAAAGGAGTCTTTTGATACCTACCCGATTTGGGTTCGTCTACCAGGACTCCCATTGCAGCTTTGGAACAGATCTTGTCTCATTGCTATAGGGGATACTTTAGGCTCATGTGTAGCAGTCGATGATAAGACCTCCATTCAAACCCATACTACTTATGCTCGAATACTGGTTGATCTCGATACCTCCAAATGTTTACCAGCAGAAATCAATCTACAGATTGGAGCCAGGCTCTGGGTGCAGAGGATAGACTATGAGAGACTTGCCTTCAGATGTAGGCGTTGCTTCCAAACTGGTCATGTCTCAGATGACTGTGAACACTCCAAACGTAAGACCAAAACAGCCTGGTGGAGGGATTCTCTACCTGAACATCTTACAATCGACTCAGATCCGGCTAAGGAATCGAGTGCCCCCCTGCAAGCTAACTCACCCATCATGGTTGATTCACAGACCAATACAGAGAAGCCTCCAGATTATTCTTTACAGGCTGCTGATTCAGTGATTAATGATATTCCGACCTCCCATTTGGGTCACTCCCCCATCAAACCTATTGCAGTTTTTCCGACTGTAGTGGATGTGGGAAATCAGGAATGGACAGTGGTGGATCGGAAAAAGAAGGGTAATGCCAAATCTAAATCCCCCACCATATCGGACAAGATTTGATTCTTGTCTTTTTGGGCGCTATTATTGCTACATTTTGGCATATGGCACCTTCTTCGCGATTCTTCAAGCATTCACCGTGTTGTTGTTGTTTTGTTCTTTGTTTTGTTGCTGCAGCTGGTTTGCTTTTGCTGGTTCCTTCCTTGACAGTTTTTGTTGGGCTCTTTTGTGATGATCGTCTGGATGTTTTCTCCGTTAGTGGTCGGCCGGAGTACATTGTTATCATTTTTGTGGCCGGACCACTGCGTGTTTGCTGTTTGATCACTGTCCAGCAGGTGTTTATTTGCTGTTGTGTTGCTGCTGGTTGTTTCTTTGCAGACTGCGTTCTGCACTTGGTCCTTATTGTTATATCAGGATGTTGATCCTTTTTTTCGAGCTTTATTTTCCTATTCTGGCTTCTGAGCCTTGCTGTACAAGGGTATAGTCCCTTTCAAAAAACTATTTGCCAATAATAAAAAAACATGATCTAATGCAAAATTATATGACATACTCAAAAAATCACCAAAAGAAATGCAAGAACCAAGCAATTCAACAAGACCGCCCAAATTTTGGCACTTTATAATGAGTCTGTGTTGATATGAAAATTTATAATTATAGTTTGATTATAAAAATAAATATTTCCAATGGAAAGAACATGAAAAAACAAGAAATTTTGCAAAAATGACACTTAGAACCGAAATTTACCGATCAAAAGTTACAAGCTTTTCAATATTATCTTTTGCCAAAAAGACCTTTGTTGCCCAAAATAGTAGTCTCATGGATTTTTCTAAAATAGAAAACTCACATACAAAGATCCCGTGGACCCTCGCCAATAAAGGAAATAAAAAATAGTCTATTTCATGCTTCCCCAAATGCAAATTGCGAGAATGCAGATCTTGAAAAACCAACAAAACCTTAAATTGGTTTAACGTTTCTCTCAGTAACAACAAAAAACCCCAAAAAAATGACTCGCCTCCGAAATGGCCGAGTTTACAGTCAATCTTAGGGTTTTCCCACCTTCTGATCTAATGGTCACCTCTGTTTTGCATAAAAATTCACACAACAACAAAATACAGACAAATCCTAAATATATGAATATACAAAAAAATGTTTTGCAAAATAAAACTTACAGATCGAATGTCAACAACAATCTCCTGCTTTGATACCATAAAAGGAATGATAACTAGATCATACCAAGCCAAGAACACGATGCTAATAAAACACCATGATCAATAAGATGAAAGTAATTTTCGAGGATAAATTTACATAAACCTTTGCAAAAAAATGAGCAACAATATCATATATTATTATGGAACTCAATGAAATACAATGAGAATGGGCCTTGCTTATATAGGCAAGGAATAAAAATATAAGAACTAGTCAAGGTCATAGATCAAGCCATAAATCATGGAAAGAACTAGTCATCAAAGAACTAGTTAAGTCCATAGATTTAGGAGAGAACTAGACATCAATGATCTAGTCAATACCATAGATCAAGGAAAGAACTATACCTAATAACTAGATAATATCCCCCTAATATCTAAATAAATAAAAAGAAATATTCACACACATAAGTGGGTGAGGATAAATACAATAAAGGTAAATAAAGTACCTAGGTGAACATGAGCTAAGGTAAATACCTACTCTAACACCATCTTTGACTAATTTTTGTGTTTACGATCTTCCTTCTTGGTTTTAGAACCTTGTTTGAGTGTTTTTCATCAAGTTCAAAATATTTTATTTAAATATTAATTCATTGTATTATGCTCTTCGTACCATGGTTTTCTATAACTTCTAAAAACTAACCTAACACTCTATTTTTCAAAAATTGCTAAGTTTTCCTTAAAATGACTAGTTCTTCTAGTTTTTCCAAGGACAAATCACAAATTTTAAATGAATCTAATTACAATATCTGGAGAATTAGGATTAAGGCTATCCTTATGGCTAGAAAGCTATGGGATTTAGTTAGTGGTGTTGAGAAGAAACCTATTGGGAGACAAGGTACTCCTGATAACTTAAGTGTTTACTCTCAAAGATCCCAAGAGCCTATATCTATATTATTATAGAGTATCAAAGATGTGTTCTTGTTGCATATTAGACATAAAAATCTCTATCTCGATGCATGATATCATTGCAAACTATGCATGAGGGTAGCCACCTATCTAAGATAATTAAGTTAGTCATGGAATTGTTTACAACCCCTATGAAATATGATGGTAAGTTGTTAATTATCTACCTAAGATTAAGGATATTAAAGCTGAATTATATGGATGTAATTGTTAATTGTTTCATGACAAGTTTTTGTATTTCATTATTCAAATTAAAATTCATGAAAATTTTAGAAACTTTATCTCTATTCTGAATTCTAAATATCAAAATGAAGATGATCTACTTGATTTAGACACATTGGTTTCTCATATTATTAAATAAGAGAGAGTCATAAAGAAATTTGACTTAAAAGATAATGCCTCTTAGAAATTGTTATCTCAAAGTCATAAGTCCTATAAAAAAGTAGTATATCTGTAATTCGAATTAGAAATCAATTTTAGATCCAAATTCAAGCACAATAGGAATAATCAAAAGTTTAAAGTAAATTTTGATGGTACTTGTAACAACCGTGAAGATTTTGGTCATAATACAACCGATTGTCATGCTCACTTGTCTCATAACAATCCTAAGAATAAGAACAACAACAATAAAAGGAATAATAACAATAAAATTCAAATTGATACTAATAATCAAGCCAATAATATTAAGCACTCTATTTCCCTTTATAATTCCCTTTTAGACTCCTTTAATAGCGAATAGATCCTAGATAGTGGTGCATCTAGAAACATGACATACATGCATGATATTCTTCATGATATTGTTGAGTGTCATGAAAACATTTATCTAGGAGATAAATTTTTCATCAAGTCTGAATGTTATGACAATATTAAAATTGTAAATGGAATCATTAAGGATGTACTTGTTCCTAACTTAAATAAAAATATTTTATCTTGTTCTCAATTAACTAAAGTTGACTATAAAGTTGTGTTATTACAAGATAAATGGTATGTTAAAAATAAGCTTGGTAAAGTAATTGTTGTTGGTTTACAAAAGAATGGACTATAATTTTTGATGGATTTGTTGTTGAATCTTTTCTTTCTACTTCTTCTTGTAATATTGTTCAATTATGGCATGAAAGGCTTGGGCATGTAAATTTTAACAGTTTGTATGAGATGTACCATCTTAAGATTGTTATAGATATTCCTAAGATAAAATTAGATCACGAATCTTGTGAAAGTTGTTTGCATGGTAAGAAACATGTATAACCATTTCATATATACCATGAGTATAGTTCCTCTTGCTTTCTTGAGTTAATTCATAGTGATGTTAAAGGTCCTTTGGAAGTACCTTCTCTTGGTGGTGCTTTATATGATGTTAGTTTTATTGATGATTTCTCAAGAATGAATTAATTATATTACATTACGAGTTTAAATCCATTGATTATGTCTCTTGGTGGTTCCTAAAAGTGATGTCTTATCTAAGTTTCAAGAGTTTAAAGCCCTTGTTGAAAATATGTCTAATATGAAAATTAAAAGAATAGTAACTTATAATGGAGGTGAGTATGCTAATGATAAGTTTTATTAGTTTTTTGTATCTAATGGAATTCAAAGGGAGCTAACAACTCCCTATTCTCCTCAACAAAATGGCATTGTTGAAAGAAAGACTAGAAAAATCAAAGGAAATAACTAAAACCATGATTTATGCTTATAATGTACCTAAATTTATATGGGTTGAAGCTATAAACATTGTTTTTCATATTTTGAATAGAATTCCTACCAAATAGTTACATGAAACCACACCTCATGAAGTTTAGACTAAGAAAAAACCTGATATATCTTATTTAAAGATATTTGGAAGCCCTGATTCTCTTCTTATTCCTAAAGTTAAAAGGCAAAATATTTATCCTACCTCTTACCCTTACATTTTTTTTGGGTATGACAATGAAACTAAAGGATTAAGAGTCTATGATCTAGTTAAGCATGTGATTTTAGAAAATAGGAACGTGCATGTTCTTGAGAAACCTTTGTGTAATTTTGCCACTCTTCCTTCCTTTGAATGTCATAAATATGAAATTTGTCTGCAGTAAGAATCATTCATTATCCTTCTAATATGATGGATGTATATAATGAGGGGGAGTCTTATCAATCCTTGTATCAATCTACAATTCCTAAATGTGCCAAAAAATTGGTTTCAAACTCTCAACCTAATGATTTAAGAAAGATGACCCATAATCAACTTTTTTATCATGATTTTTCAACTATTTATGAAGTTGAACTTCAAAATTTTAAAGAATCTAGCCTAGATGAAAGATGGGTTGTAACTATGGAATCCAAGTACAATTCTCTTATCAATAATCAAACTTGGGAATGAGTTCCTCTTCCTCCTAAAAGAAGAATTGTCGGCTCTAGATGGTTATATAAAATCAAATATAATTTCAATGCAATATTATTTGCTAGAGAGTTTACTCAAAAACCTGGTTTGGATTATGTTGAAACCTTTGCTCTTATTTCCAAAATGAGCTTTGTTAGAATTTTTCTAGCTTTATCTACTCAACACAGTTGGGAGATTCATCAAATAGATGTAAAAAATGTGTTTTTAAATGGTGAATTGAAAGAATAAATTTATATTCATTAACCTGTTGTCATGAAAATGTGTAGCATGCAAAAATCAAACTTTCAAGCATGACAACTTGACCCAAATTTGAAGATTTTTCTCCTAAACCTTCCTGATACCATCTCCTGTTCACTTTGTTTGTTGTATCACACCCACCGTGACCTTGCAGTACTAAAATTATGTTGATTAATATTTTTCATGTGCTTGACACATGGTATAAAGTTCATTCACATCATTTAGTGAAGTGCTTCCAATGACTAGTTTCTTAGTAGGCCTAGAAAGGATAATTCTAGCCATTCCAGGGGTAGGTGTGCACTCTCCGAGAAGGATCTAAAATCCCAAACTCATCCGGAGGTGTTATTAAAAGATATGAAAACATGTTGTAACTTATTTAGTAAATCTCATACATTTTTGGAGGTTTAGGGACAAACAATGCAACATCGAGTTTTTAAGGGGTAAGGAGTAGCGGTCAAAACATGGACCTGATCTTCTTTGAGCGATTCTGGGAGCTTCATAAGGAGTTAGGAGTAAATAATTGAATCATTGGAAATATTTAAGAACCATACACTTGATGGAAGTTTAAAATATTTCACAAGGCTCAAGTATCTCTCAAGGAAACTAAATCTATGAAGACATCTTGTTGTCCCGAGAAAAAAAGAGTCATATCAAGGATTTTCAGGCCTAATTGAAGGTTGAGAACCATACCATTGTACTTATAATTTATTTAGGAGTCAAAATAATATTAGGTTTCATCAAAAATGACTACCTGGAGCTTTGGGAACTTCATCAATAAGTTGTCTCTCTTGTAGGTATGATTCTCACATTTAGCCAAATTTTAGCTGGACAAATGTCACCTCCTGGTGCATGGTGTCATTTATGTTCCTCTTGTCCCTTTTCCAAGGGGAAATATGGGACACAAAAATTCTCCCCTCCTTATCTCTCCTTCCTAGACTCTCATGTGACCAAAAACTAGCCTCTGGAGTGTTAAACTAGCTAAACCCCACCTTACTTAGATCACATCCATGCTTGCCAAGTGTCATGATCACTTTAAGGAGAAATTTTGTGCACATATTTTCCATATTCCCAAGGGGATAAAGGGGCCAAATTTTTTTACTGTCTCTATCCCCCATCTAGGTTCCTTATATTCCCAAACTTAGCCCCCATGGTGTTATGTGCTCATTTTCTCCATCACCTCAAGATCGAATCCTGCAGAACAAGTGGCAAGCCCCGAATGAGGTGATTTTTCTTTCAAATATTGTCCCCATTCCAAAGGGTAAAATGGGGAAATAAAAATTCACCCCATTCTAAGCCCTTTGCAAACCTGAACTTTTACCTAACTACTTCTACTCGTCACGTATAAATTTGATTATCAAGAAGCTTGTAAGCATGAAGAAACTAATTGTCAAATCCATTTTTCATATGATTTGACCTTTATATCACCATTGAATCCATGAAACCTAAAAATTCATCAAAAATAAATAAATTATACTTTTCATCACTTTCCAAAGACACATATGGTTGCGAAAAACAAAGTTTTTGTCATAATTCTTCATCCCGAAAGTCGAATGCACCAAATTTTTGAACCGATTATTCATTTTCAAGCTATTTGTGATGAATTTATCTCCAAGAATCCATTAATGGTTTCTATAAAATATTCATACATGCAATCCCTACCTATGAAAATTTCTTCTTTGATTTCCAAGAGTTTTAGTGGGTGGAACACGAAAAATGGAGCACAAGATTACAACGAGGAGCTAAATATAAAAAGATATTTTTGATGTGAACCAAGCCCATTTTTACTAGTTACTAAGAATATCATGTTCCATGCTTTTGAAATGCTAAAAATAGTAATTCCATCAATTTGCAAGCTCGATCACCCAAAACACTCGAAATGGTGCATAATTAAAGACGAGGGTAAAAGTGACAATTTTTCCCAAAATAATAGGTCTAAAAAAAGCAACGTGCTAAAAATAGAAACTTGATAAAAATGGTAAAAATTATCAATGGAGGTGAATTTATTGTTTTAGGAAACTCAAAAGATCAAATTTGAGCAAAAAGGCAAGATTTCCTAAAATAACGAGTCCCGGTCCGACTTGCGAAAAATATAAAGTCTCGGTTTTGGATGCGAAGTTGTAGCTGGATCTAAATCCACTCATATTGATTCTTTTGACATATTTACAAGGTTATAAGATGATATAATAACTAAAAAAGGAAATAAAAACTCCATAAATATCTTAGAAGCATTGTCCTAATCACAATTGTGTCCGGGAGCAAGGCGGAGCATAGCGAGGCGTAATCTAAAATTCATAGACTCTTTACAAAAGTGAAGGATTAAAAGGTGTCAATAACTACATTGATTCATATGATGAGGTCATCATACTCATCATCTAGTCTCGAATCCATCATCAGCTCATCAAGGTGAGCTAGTTGAAGCAAGTTGGGATAGCTCGGTGATCTAGTTGAGTAGAGCTCGGTGAGTGGTTGAGATGAGACAAATGAGATGGGTGAGATGATTAATTTATCCAAGACAAGTGAGCTGGGAAGGAGATCATATTTATTCCCTAAGGATCTCACATATTGCAGGTGAGTAAAGGCAAAGTTTGCAATGTTGTAGTGTAATGTGTCGAACAAGAACACAAAATCAAGAGGTTTGTGCATCGTGAATGATAATTAAGAAAAAATAAAGAGAAAGAGAGTGATCCTCACTCTCATTATGAGATCAAGGATACATAATAAGTAGTGATTCTTGTGTTCATCTCAAGATCACATCAAAAGGTCTCACAAAAATATTTCTAGACATTCATTCGGCAGCCTAGAGGTGTGTGCCCATCTTGTAGAAGGAGGACATTATGATCACCATGCCTCAAATCAGAAATTTATTCATCATCAAAAGATAAATCAATCCCTTTCCCTTCTCATATCCTTTCTCCCTTTCTAATTCTTCATTGTACACGATCACAATATTTTCTCCTATTTTCTTAAGTGAAAATATTGGTAAATTATCTAATTACTCTCTCAAAATTAAGAGGGGTACTTAATTTGTCTCTTCTAAGGGAAATTAAAAGGTCACAAGTGGAATAGAAACATGAAGATTCATACGAGGGGTAGATGGGAAGGAAATTCACAAGGCTATAAATTAGAATGGATTCTCCATTCTTAAGGATCTGAAAGTTACTCTTTTTTGTAGCAATTTTGGATTGTTGTAGATTGTGAAGCTTTGTATCACAATTACACAAGAAATGAAAGCTGCATTTCTTCCATTTCTTTTGCTCATGTGTTTCTCTCTTTTCTCTCTATTCTATAACTTTTAAAGCATAGTAATCTTGAAAAACCAAGAAGTAACTTGGCGTCCTTGATTGATGAATCAAAAGAACTATGCGTCTATGGTTTTTTGGTCTTGCTAATTTCCTACATTGTTTCTTTCCTCTAATTTAATGTTGAACTACTTTGGTTATTGTGTGTGAAATTTGTTAGTGCCTACTCACAATGATAACCTTCTCTTTCCTAATTTCTCTCCTTTATCCCTCATCAACTCAGTGTCTTCCCTTGTACCCCATACAAGTACTTTGCTAGAGGTTCAATGAAGAGTTCTTGTATGATCCCGATGTATATGGCCACCCCACAACAATTAGATAGGATTAGGATAGTTTACATTCAATAATGTGAGCCTCCTCAAACACAAGAAGGAGGGGCATAGCCCCATGAGCATTGGTGGAACACATAATTTGTGACACAAAAATTATTTCACCAACACAACCTAAAGGTTTTGAAGAACCTGGAAAATAATTATATGTGTGTAAACTTAAGAAATATTTATATGGTATTAAACAAGATTCTAGATCTTGGTATGCTAAGATAAATAATTTATTTCATGATCTCGGTTTCTCTAATTGTATTGTTGATAATGATTTATTTGTCAAATATGAAAACAATCATATTATCATTATTTTATTATATGTTGATGATCTCTTGATTACTAGTAGTGATAAGAATCTAATTCTTAGAATCAAAGAGAAGTTAAGACAACATTTTGAAATGATTGATTTAGGATTGTTAAATATTTTCTAGGCATGGTTATTTTTCAAAATCACAAATATATTATTACATCTCAATCACAATATGCTACTATTATTAAAATATTTAATATTATTGAAATTAAGTATGTATCTATTCCTATGGAAGTTTGTGTTAAATTAGATCCAAAACTTTCTTGTGATAAATTTAATACTAATTTATATATAGCTAGTTGGTAGTTTGATTTATTTAACTATCACTAGACTTGATATTTCCTATGTAGTTGCAATTGTTTCTAGATTCATGCAGGATCCTTATGATGACCATTGGAAAATGGAAAAAGGATTTTAAGGTATATAAGAGGCACAATAAATTATAGCCTATGCTATTCTTCTTGTGATAATGCAATTTTATTTGGTTATTGTGATTCTAACCATGTTGGTGATATTATGGATAAAAGATATGTTTATAGATATGTTTTCAAGATAGGTACATGTGCAATAACTTAGAGCAACAAGAAGTAACAAACAATATCTATCTCTTATACTACAACAAAGTATATAAGTGCTATGAAAGCAATAAAAGAAGCCATGTGGCTCAAATGAATGTGGAATAACTCCATATGGGCATCAAAGGAAGACTTCCACTTCTATGTGACAACCAAATTTGTATTGCTCTTGCAAAGAATATAGTCCAACATCAAAGAACCGAACATATTGAGATTCACATTAACTTCATCTAGGAAAGAGTTCTCAATGGTCATATAGATTTCAAGTTATTTTCCACTAACGAGTAGGTTGCAAACATTTTTATTAAGCCCTTGGGTGCTACAAAGTTCTGCAAATTTCATGTTATGTTGGGCATTTCAAATATTAGTTCTTGTGATCATGTGGATGACATTGATGTCCACCTCTGAATCAAAAAAGAATATGTTGTTTGGATCTTAGGACCATCTAATTGACGTTGATTATTGAGAAGGAAAAATATTTTTCTAAGGATAAGGCACACATAATATGCCGTGTGGGAACAAGGCACATTTGAAGGCGTGAGAAGATAAGAAAGAAAAAACACGCCAAAACAATTTGGCTCAAGAGTTAGCCATTTTTTTGGATAAGGGTTATTTTTGGAAGATAGCATGTGGTGCACACATGGAGACAGAGAATTGCACTACACGTAATGGTATTATGGAACGCAGAGGTGATAAGTGCCATGCGTGGTTTGAGATAATAATCGATTGCTTCTTCCAGTTAACTATAGGACATCTATTATTAGAAAACTTGCATGTATGCATGTTATTGTAAAGTTGCATGGCTATTATCAGCATACGACCTATTTTGAGAAGTGCATAGGTGGTGAAGGGAAATTCCCCACCTCTATAAATATGTATTGAACTATGTAGTTTAGGGATATGAGTGTGAATTATTGTAGAGTTATGTTGTTGGATCTGATGCACACATGACTTATGGATATACTTTATAATGTAAGAAGCTTCTGTGTTTTACAATGTTTAATGCAATGGATAATATTGGTTGGATAATGGTGTTAAACATAACTGAATCTGGTTCATGTATGGTTAATATTATTATAGTTATTGTTTAATTCATGATTCTCTAAGATCTAGATCTAGATTATGCATTGTGGAATGTTTATGTTTAATTATGGATCTGAATATGTTTTATCACCATCACACTAACATCCTGCACAAGAAACTCTAAAGAGGGGCCTGGTACCTTTGCATGCTTCGGGTGAGCGCTCATCTCAGGCTAAGTGATGTGATAATGTGACTTGGTTATTCACAATAGATACTAGGCGCATCATTGGTTCTATTTTTGAGACCTCTTTTCAACTATTTTAAAAATGTTTCATGATGAAGACGTAATCTGGTTGACCTTAGCAAGTGTTGAGGAGTGGATAAAAGATCTGGAAGAAGAGTATGCTCGGAGGTTCAACACTAGATCTGAGTTTGACACACGCACGTGGGTGGAGTAGAATTTGTATGATTGTTTGTATGAGAGCTTCTTTGCTATCTTTTTGGTAGAGTTGTATGAGTGGCTGGTTTCTTATGCGTCTAAAAGGAATTGGAGGTATCACATACTTGTTTATATGTAGGAATAATTTCAGGCCCTCTATGATGCTAATCTGATTTGGACGTGCATTATGGACACTTGGTTCCATGGTGTTCTAAATAGCTATATTTTAGAGTACTCAATTTCTACTTATTTTTCCCAGGTAGCTGAATTATATTTTTTACTTGTATCCTGTGGAACTTGTCTACAAGGCATTCCACTAGTAATAAAATCTTGATGGTAACCCTGAACTTGGAAGAAAGGTCAATGGTTAGCTAAACCCTACCACGCGTAGGGGCAGGATCAGGTTTGGTGAAGGATGGTGGACCTAGCGACAGAGAGAAAATAGAATAAAGGTGGCTTAAGTACAATGAAGCACATGAGAGGGAGATAGAGAAGCAACATGATATTGTAGAATGGATGGCATTGAGGAGAGAGATGGCTCGTGAAGGATTTGGAGCTCACATAGAAGGCATGGAGCCAAAGCATCTAGAACTCCCCCATTTGGGAAAGCATGACAGGGAACCCTTCTTAGCCTCATATGAGAGAGTGCCAATAGAGAAGACATGGGGCATGGGTACTCATGTAAATTTACTCCGAAAACCTAGCCCTTGCACTTGGTTTTCCATTATCTAGTATAATAAGTAGTCAGCAAGCTAGTTTAGGGAATAACAAAAAAGGAGTAAATCAAGTAGAAAGTGAATCTATGGCTGGGAAAACATCTTATTTTTTATTTGGAGGTACCTTTTCAGGTGCATCGTCAGCACATAACTCAAGCACATAGAATTTTGGACTCACTTCTGGGAGTAGTACCACCTCGCAGATTGTAGGAGTTTAGTTTAGTACCACTGTTGGGACACAGGGAAGTACATCCACTGGTCCACTTTTGGCTACAGGTGGAGGATCGGGGGCATAAGTGGCTCTAGTTCTAGTGGATCTGGTGGGTCTGGAGGCAAAGGTAACACAAGAGGTTCTGGATCAGGTGGGCATGGTCCTCACCAACCCCAAAATATTTACATGGAGATGTCACTTTGTCTTCCAAAGTATAGGGGAATAGAAGATGCTACTAAGTACATGCACATGTGTGAGATACTTGTAGCACGTAAAAGGAATCATGGCTTCTAATCACAAGGCAAGTCAGTTTGAAACTACATTGCAGGGACACACTTACAGTTGTTACATGAAGTTTAACCCTGATCAGACTTGCGTAGATTATGCAAAATTACGAGAATCTTTCCTTAAGGAGTTTCATATCCCTGAGTTCGAGTAGAAGAGTATAAGTGTGCTCAAGGATATTAAGTAGGGCACTACTGAAAGCATTCAAGAATATGATGCCCATTTCAAAACACTTTTTCTAAGCTTTTGTATGATATTCATGCAATCCAACATGCACAAGTGGTTCATTGGGGGTTTGATCACACCTTTTAGGAGGGTGTTGTCACATAAGACATATACATAACCCCACAAAGCACTTGGAATAAAAGTTACGTGTTGATGCAGTCAAAAGTATAGACACTGGAGTAAGCCCATTCCTAGAAGCACAGATTACAACTATGGCAAAGCAGTTGGAGAAACTATCGGCTAATTCAAAAACGAGACGTGTCTTGGGTTTTGGTGTATAGAATGTGAAGTGGAAGGGCACACTAAGGATAGTTGTCCCTACAGTTAGTACGTTCATTATTGCTAGACTGTGAGATATGTCATTTGGACCATGATGCAATCCATTTCCCATTATTACAACACGTGATAAGAAAGAATGTATCTTGTTATTGTAAGATTTTCCGGTCCACGACTCACAATACAAAAGATTATAGGTTGATTGGTCAGATCCATGATGCTATATATATTGTGTATGACAGAAGAGTATCAGATAATTCTAAAATTTAAAGTGAGCACCATGATCATGATCACACTCAAGGGCACTACAATCGAATGAAGATCACTTTGAAGGAATTCATGGTAGAATTCGAGGTTACTGATGTGGATTCAGGGGATGAGGCCATAGTGGTGGACGAGGTGAGTTTCCTCATGGAACGTTTTATACATGTAGATCTCCTGACCACTATATGCACGAATTCCCGTAGAATATTACTTGTTATTTTAGTGGGAAGAATCATAACTATGAGGAATGTATGGACTTATATGAGCATCTTAGCAAGCAACATAAATAGGAAAATAAGGGCGTAGGGATGATTAGGATACAATGCGCCATACAAAATCAGTGGATGCCAAAGTTAGCACTAGAACTTGAGCTATTACCTGTGATGATTACTACATGCATTGAAGCTGCACATGCCAGACATATGTTACAATAGAATCCTACCATTACTAAGGAGGAGGTTTTACATGCAAGATATCTAACTCCTACACATTAGAAGGAAGTTTATCAGGAAATCATGGAGGTACTTAGAAATCTTCAGGGTGAAATACATTGTTTAAAGGAACAGTTGTAGAAGTTGGAACAAAAGAAGGAAACAAAGATGTCTAATCCTATGTTGATTATTTGAAAGATTTGTGTCAGATGTTGTGCTAAGAGAATATTATTCCATTACTAGGAAATTTTTTAAAGCGAAACATTCCGCGCGCAGGTATTGAGAATGGATGGAATATCCTGCATGCTAATCTTCCCCCTTATAGCTTGGATTATGAAAAGGAAATAACTCTGAATGTTGTTGTGGATGGATGGATTTTGAGAAATATATTGATTGAAACAAACATAGAAGTGAATGTGCTTACTTTGGATGCATGGGTGCAGATGGGTAGACGTCCATTACAACCATCCCCTAATGTACTGTTTATGTCTAATCGGACTAAGGCCACTCCAATTAGGGTTTTAAAATATGTATCCATTACTATACAAGGGTCCAAGTTCACTGGGGAATTTTAGGTCTTAGCACTTGTAGAAAGATACAACTTCCCAGTTCTACTTGGGTGCCCTTGGTGTTATGTAAATAATGTTGATCTATGGTTCAACAAGGGGTATATAAGTTTTGAGAACAAGGAAGAAAGAGTTATTATCCCTTTGACAAATGGGAAATCTACACCTTATGTTGAACCTTTAAGTGAGGAAGACTGAATAGAATTTATGTGCGTGCCATTAGAGATCCGAAAGTACTTGAGCCATCTAAGGAAGGAATCCTCTAGTGGGAAGATGCATAGTCTATTAGTGATACTACAAGTATTGCTTGTGAAAATTGGGCACATGGAACCTATGATATGGTTGGGCGCAAGGTAAGAAGCACATTTTCATGGAGGAGAAAACCTCATTTTATTAGGAGGATAGGTACAATTATGTACCCCAGTATACTTGAGAAGGAGATCCTATGGTATTCCTACACGCCATAATGGAGTAGTGGATAGATCAAGTGGAGAGAAGAAATATTTTAATGTATACCCTATGCGGGATGACACCACGCCCGGGTGGATAGTTCACGGGATAATATCAAAGAATGGAATGAAGTCAAAATTGCTCTAACCACTCGGTTCTTCAGGAGCAATGCACCTACTAAAATTTGCATATATCATGGTAATCAACCTATTCAAAGACCATGTTCAGCAGTGTGAGAGACTCTGACAATAGGGCAAGAGGCTTCACCACCTTCACTTTGGGTGCATAAACTTTATTCCACTTTGCAAGGTTGTGCACATGCTTGGTATGTTTATGTAGAACTGCATAGGGAGACTGGAAATTTGTAGGACTTGGTTGTAGGAATGACCCAAATTTTTGACTACTTCTTAAACCTCTGAGAGAGAAATTATAGGTCATGGAGCACTTGATTATGGGAGATAGTTCAGAAGAAATCATTCAGGATTTATTTGGTGAGGAGAAACAAGGAGCACGTTTTGATGAAGTAGATGATTGTTATCTCGCTTTAGATGATTCAAAGGTGAAAAATGATTCGATAACCATATACAAATAGGCGATTGTTATCTCGCTTTAGTGATTCCAGCTAAAAATGAGATAACCATAGGAAAATTTTTAGACAAATCTCTTAAAATTTCCCTTTGAAAGAGATTTTTGGGTTTTCGGGTTTTCATTGCATGAAAACACATTTCTTTCTTGTTACATGTCTCATGTTTCCCGAAACCTGAAACCCGATTATCTAAGTCCATTATGTCGGGTTTTGAACTTCGAGCATCGGAACATGTTTTTCCCAAAGCATGTTTTATGTCGCTTGTTCCCAAAACCTAAACCTGATTGCCTAACCATTGTGTCGGGTTTTGGAACTTCTGAGCATCGGAACATGTTTTGCCAAATGCATGTTTTATGTCTCATGTTTCCCAAACCTGAAACCTGAATTGAATCAAATCCTTTGTATCGGGTTTTGGATGCTCCAAGCATGATGACATGTCATTAATGTCTAGTTTTCTGGCAGTTGGCACATGTCAAGTGAGGTGTAATTAATGCTAGGCTATTATAAATAGTCAATTTTTCCATGTCATTTGTTACCATTCATTTTTGTTGCGTTGGATTTTTGTTGATGCTTCCTCTACCTCCAAACCCGATCGAGCTTCCCGATTGATTTCGCCAGCCATTTTTTGATCATTTTTCAAGCTAGTTGAAGGTATTCTTCTCTTCTTTCTTTTTAGAAGCTTTTTGGGTTATTTTGTGAAGTGTTTGCTTGGGGTTTCCATTTCTTTTCTTTCTTCATTACTGTTTTAGGGTTTTGGGTTGTTTTTCTTGTTTCTTGTCTTTTCATGAGGGCTCTTGTTTGAAATTTTCCCCTAGGTTATTTACTTGTTTTTCATAGGTTGTAACTTGTAGATTTCAAAATGATTCTAAAATTCCTAAGTGATCATGAGGCGGAATTTCTCATGTTTTGACATGTCAGAAACCCAATATACTTGTTTTGGGTTTTGCAGGGTGTTTTACATTTCACTCTTTCCACCTTGTTTCGGTTTGGCTACCGCTCGACATCCATCAAGATCTATAGTGTGTCGGGAGTTCTACCTGCCCGACATCCTCCAAATTCCACCATTGTGTCGGGGTTTCATACTTGTCTGACACTTCCTCACTTCCGCAATGTGTCGGGTTTTCATTGATGCTCAACATGTCTTGATTTATAACATACATTCCATTTTGTCGAGTTTCTGAAGGTGTTTTGCAAGTTTCAAAATCCGAATAGTGTGGCGGGTCTGTGCACTTATTCAACAAAATTTCAAGCCCGATTGCTCTTCCAGAAATCATCAAGGCATTTCTTCTTCGAGAATCCTCATGTCGACCCCAACCAATCTAAGGATAAGTCAGATAGATCGGAAAGATGAAGTATAAGTATCAGAAGATGGAGTCTTCTTCTTACATAAGCTGCAATTATGACATTCGGGACATAGAGCTTGGTAATATAGATATGGAGGACTTCTGGAAGAGAATTGAGGATTTTTCTCAGAACTCCTGAATGAAGTCAATAGCAGGCAGCAATCTCCCTCTTGCAGTAGGATTTCCAATATCAGCTCAATGCCTTGAATTCATCCTAGCCTACGCTTCTAACTATGACTCAGCCTCCCACTTAGTAAGAAATCAAGTAGGAGAGTCTATAGTGAAATTGGATGGAGGTTACTTTGATAAACTCCTAAGGTTGCCCGACTTTGTGGAGTATGTTGATTTAGACCTTAAATCATTACAAAAAGGCCTGGACAAAGATCAAGGAAGACTACATCAAGCATGTAAACAAGAAGTTCTTGATCAAGGCTAAGCCATTGTTTCTAGGTTTCCCAAGTTGGTCCCTAGAAGTGATTTTATTCTTGAAATCAGTGATATCATCACCCTACTGAGTCGATTTATTTGGGCTCCCAAAGTCAAAATAATTCCAAGGGTGGATGTACCAGTTCATGGTCATCATAAAGAAGAATGACCAAGGGATTGATTGGGGTAGCCTAATAAGTGACAAGATAGATTCCCAAATGAAAACAGTCTTGTCTACCAAAAGTTCTATATGATGTCATATGTCACCTATGCAGCAACATGCATGAGAAATTACCTAGGGCTAGATGCAAATGGAAATCGAAAACGGAACACATATATCAGTACTTCCCTTAGATGATAATAAAAGGGTCTGAAGACCAATATAGAAGAGTGAATGATGCCTTCTTCTATGAAAACATTTGTAGGTTGGATCTTGATCTGAGGAAGAGAAGGGTTTCTAATGAAGCATGGGCCAAAGTGTCAAAATGGGGTTGCATCTTCTTGCAATTCAAGAATTTTACTTATCTTCGGGTGGTAAGGTTCCATGGTAATCCTTTCCATTTTCCCAAGTTCCTAGGTGATAAACTAATCCTCATGGAGTTAGTCAGACAATTGTTGGATTTTCACAAATTCCAACAAAGTAGGCACAAAGCCACCGTCTCCTTCCCTATTTCCATTAGAAGGTATACATGCTCTACAGTGGTTAAGGCCAAGAACATGGTGCATGAGCTTCAGGAAAAATTGAAGAAACATATGAAGCTTAGGGAGGGATTTGACATCCGAGGAGTTCTCAAGTCATATGGAACCTTGTATTTGCATGTGCCCAATGTGGAAGACATCTAGGTTGATCTTCGGGATGAAGTTTCCATCGAAGAAAAGAAAAAAGTAGATTAACGCTTGAAATAAATTCAGATGTTAGATCTAGCTGATATCCCTGAAGGCACCATGGACAATGAAAGTGTCTCTAGACACTAGGTACGAATAGTCAGATGGAGACCAACACGGATTCCTAGCCATTGATTGGTCTGTTGCTAAAAAAAGCTTCTATCACTGAAAGAGCTACTTAGACTCTTGTCCATACCAAGGCATGGCTCATTTCTTGGGGAATGAGTTATAAGGAAAAGAGATTTTCAAAAATAGCTACTTTAGAAGTAGGACCCTCCAAGGGAGAGAGGGAAGAGGATAAAAGCCCTACTAAGAGGTAGATAAAATTTAAGTTTGTCAGAAGGGGAGAAAAGCAAGGAGCCACATCATCTACCACTCCTTCACAAATAGTTGAGGTACTTGGATTCACCTCCTCCACTAGAACAAGGAAAACTTCCTTCAGAAGACGAGGTTGGTCAACCTCTTGTTTCTCCTTTTGATGATTGCTCATCGGAGGTAAGTCTTTCTCTTTCTTCTCAAGCTTTGACTTTAGAATCTTTACCTCCTCTCTCCCAATCTTCCTCATCTCATATTTCTACGCCACTCTCATCAGCCATGGCCAACATCTTCTCAACCTCTCACCTCTCTCTACTAGACCTAAGATGGCCATAGATATGCCTCCTCCTTCTGCACCTTCATTCACTAAACTACTCCCACCATCACTACACTTGCAGTCATCACTACTCCACAAGTAAACCTTCCTCCACCTACAGATGTAACCATAACACCTCTGATAGGGGAAACTTCTTCCACTATACCTCAATGGTTAATTGATTAGACCCTAAGGAAGAGGAAGGTGGTAGTTCCTCTACCAGCCTTTGACTCAGTTCACTTAAGGCCTCTCCTGCCAAATCTACCAAGAAACCCAAAATGGTTTCAAGGGTTTTAGTGGATGCCTCAGGGCATAAGTTTGCAGAGATTTCCACTCATGTGGCCAATAAAACTAAGGAGGATATAGCAGTTACTAATTATCATATTACAAGGGTTGATCTGGGAAAGGTAATAATAGAAGGAGCACAATAGGATGCCAACAGATGCCATGAACGTGTTTTGTCAAAAGCTGAAGGAAATGAAGGTGAGAAGAGATGAGCTAAAGGAGAAAGTTAAACAGTTAACGGAAGTATTGCTCAAGCTCTCAAAGCCTTCTCAGTCAATACCATCATCTTCTACCCCTACTCCTATCAGGTTCGATTTCTCATCGGTACCTATGATTGAAAAATCAACGAGAAGGGGAGAACGGTTGATGAATGGATTCAGAGGCTACTCCTATAAGGAAGAGAGGTCATTGATGACACAGTGGAGGTTTATAAATCTATGGAGGAAGTAAAGAAATATGGTGATAAAATGGATGATGAATTTTCATAGGAAATCGGGAACCTTGAGTTAAATTTTGAGGCTCTCAATGCACTGAAACAAGTTCCATCCCATATCTTGATGGAAGAAGGAATCATTCCACATGGGGATAAGCATTTCTAGCTAACCAAAGCCATCAGATTCAGGATAAATATTCTCAGTGAAGCTTGCAGCAAGTTGAGGGAATCTAGAGATCAGTTGGTTGATGCCACCAATGACATAGAAGAGGAGATTTCTAGGATCTTCGCCAAAGTGTTGGATGAAAGATCAAATATTTTACCTACTAACGATCTCTATAAACAAATTCAAGAATCAATTCAGCATGAACCAGCTTCCATCTTCGATTTGAAAACCATTGATAAGTTCATAAGGATTGAGAATGTTTTGGAATCACTAAGGAAAATCAACAAGATATTGAAGAAACTTCCTGGAAATGCAAGTGACACTCAGAAACTTGCGAGGTTCTAAGTGATTATTCTAGTGCACCAGATGAAGCTGAGATGCAGGGCATAATCCGAAAGTTCTAGAATTTTGTGACAAGTAGGCTTCACTAGAGGAAGACAAGGATGATGAAACAAAATAAGCATAATGTTTCATGTCATTTTCATCCATAGATTGACATGTCTTTTTCATTTTTGTTTTGTCACATAGGAAGCAAATTTTGACTTGTTCTCCTGTGTGAGAGTCAAGCAAAATAGGATTCTTGTTAAATGACTATTTTCTAGGATTTATCCTATTTTCTCTCTCTCTTTCTATTATAAATAAGGGATGCTTGTGCATTCCAAAGGAGATTATTTTTAGAATATTAAGAGCTATTGTGAAGAAGAAGAAAAACTTTGTATTTTCTTTTTAATCATTGAGGAATAGAAACAGTGTTATTTTGCAAACTTTGTGTTGTGGGATTCATCTATCTTGAGAGATTGTTCTTACATCCAAGATCTTAAGCTATTCTTTGTTTAGTGTTCTTGATTATTTTAATCGTTTCAAATATTACACTCATTATCTAAAACTCGTATAAGTATTTCTTGATCTGTGTTTGCTTGAAAGAAAATACGTTCCTCTCATTCCCTTCCACTTTGTTTCATCTATAATAGTTTCCTTTCTAATCCATTCCATTTCTAAAGTCAGTAACATCTCCATCTCGTGTTGATATGGATTTCGGGATTGTATCCCAACCCCAATGGTTAGAATAGTGTGAATATTATACATATTATTTCTATTGTGTTTTAGATCAGTAATAAATAGGCTGCCTCACCTATCTTTGAGGAGGGATTTAATCTCATATATTGTGGTTGAACCTCATATTTTGGCCTAAAAAATATCCAACCAATAGTTTTTGGTGACTCTATTGGGAATACAGATTGATAAGACTAAGCTTATCCTATTGGTGTCTGGGACTCTATATTTTCCTTAGATCCATTTTCCAGTTCAAATGGCTAGAAAAATCTTCACTCGGTCAAGCCAAGCTAGGGGTGAAACTGATCCGTTCTTTGATCTACTTCAACAACACAATTTCAGAATTTCCCCCAATAGTGTTATATCTAGCCAAGCAAGAAGTTATTCACCTATCTAAAGAACTCGGGTTCCTCAAGAACAAGAAGATTCTACAACCTACCATGCATTATTCTTTTCTGATACTCAGATTCTTGTGTGTACTTCATTCAGAAGAATGGTAACACAACCTATGCCTTGGGGTGTGGCTATTGGTCCTCTTTCCCTAACTCCATCATTGCATGATCTACCACATGGATCTCGTAAGAATATTCCTAAGTTCAATGGTGATGGGAAGTCAGCACCCTGATGAACACATTGCTTCATTCTTTGTCGCATGCGGTCCTTGGGGTGGCTCATGAAGATGTCTCTATTCAAATTTTCATTGAAACGTTGCAGGGTGTGGCAGTAGAATGGTTCTACCATCTTCCAAATGCATGCATTACCAACTGGGCTACCATGAGATCCATATTTGAAGCAAGGTTCAAACCAGCTAAAGATTCTCATGACTTGTTAGCACAACTTACACATATGAAGAAGGAGTCTCATGAACCCATGTGAGACTTCGTGGAAAAATTCAACAAGCTGATTCGGAAGATTTCGGTGCTAGCCATTCCCACTCTTGAAAATCAAAAGTGTTTCTTCATCAACACTCAGCCCCTTGATGTGAGCTTCTTATTAAGAAGGTCTGTTATCCCTGATTTGGCTACTACTCAAGCTACAACCACTGAAATAGAAGATGATCTCATTCTGGTTGGAAAGATCATAAGAGAGTCATCTAAGCCTAAAAATCAGAGTTCTTCTCAAAGTACTACTGACCCTATGATTCAAGAAGATGGCCAACGACTTGATCACTTTGAAGAAGCAAATGTCTCAACAAGTGACCAACATTCCTTATCAGGATATTCCTAGATGGAATTTCAATAATACCAATGGCACTCCCACAAGAGATAGGAATTAGTTGATTACCTGCTCAACAAGGCTAGCCATTAAAGCTCCTCTTATCAATGCAATAGTGGAAATAATTGAGGAAGATGAAGAACCGAAAATCAAGATTCTCACGAAGCTTTTGAAGCTTCAGGATATGTTGATGAGTCTTTTGATGATTCAAATGACTCCAACATTGGGTACTTGGAATACGAGGAAGACCAATGTGAACATGATGGTCAGTCATTTGCAGTCTTTCACTCAAGCTCAATCTCAGAACCCCAAAAATCCGTTGAAGGCTCTAAGGAGAAAGGTAAAGAAGCTCCCATGGTTATGGCTAAAAGAGGCTCTCCTATCTTAGCGCAAACTGAAAAGGAGATGAATAAAAGGTAACTTATTCTTATAACTCTCTTTCTCCAACCCCCAAGACCAGTACTTCAGCTCAAACCAGTGTAACTAGAACTAAGCCCACCATCATTCCTTCATATACCACTTTCGACATTATTGATCATGTAAAGAAAACTAAAATCCAAATGTCGGAAGCCGAGTACCTCCAGTCAAATCCCGAGCAATTTGAGAAACTTTCCAAATTCATTAGAAGTAAGGCTACTATCCCTTCATCTTCAAAAGGCATGTTGCCTAATCCCACTCAGCCTTTACCTCAGAATAATATGACCTCTATTTCTTCTTTAGGAAATATTGAACCATTTTATTTGTCCTTACTTATAAACGGGTTTAAACTCAACAATTACATAATTGACTCAGAGCCTCTGATAACGTGATGCCCGCAAAAATTAGCCCATGCCCTTGGACTTACCTTGACTAAATCTTATGGGTGGTGTTACTCCATGGAAACCAAACAAGTCCCCTTGATTGGCCAAATCAAGGATGCACAGTTTGCATTTGTCGCATTCCTAGAAAAGAGAGTAAAAATGACTATCCTGGTTGTTGATATCCCAACTACTTATGGTATTCTCTTAGGAAGAGGTTTTTACAAAGATGTCAGGGGAGAAATCAATATGGACTGGACCAAAGATAAAATTCTAGTGAATGGAGTTCCTCGTGTCCTCCACCCTAAAGCACAAGTGAAGTACCTAGTCACTAAATCAGATGACCCCAAAGCTCAAATTCTCTTTGAAGATGCAGGCTTGGGAAATTATTTCATGACATCGGAGGTGCCTTCTGTAGAAATCAAGGAAGAAGATCCTAATGCTATTTGGACCCTCAGTTTGACGGGAGTTGTTCAACTATTGATCAGTGCTGGTGGTGTGGTTCTTATATCTCTAGATTTTGAGATCTTTCCCTTCACCTTCAAACTGCAGTTTGACAATACTAATAACACGGCTGAATAAAAGCCTTTTTATTAGGATTAGAAATGGCAAGGCAAAAGGGGATCTGAAATCTTAAAGTGTAGGGAGATGCTTGAGTTGATTGTAAATCAAGTAAAAGGGATCTATCAGGTAAAAAATGATCACCTAAGGCATTACAAGAATAAGGTGTGGGACAACATAGAATGCTTTGATGCTTTTTCTATTAAGGTAGTTTTGAGAGATTACAATGATAAATCTGATTCTTTAGTTGTGTCTGCATCTCTTCTCCTTCCTCACCCAAAGTTCAAACATGACACGTATACCATTGAGATTTTATATCATCCAGTGTTCCAAATAATTCAGCACATTGGCAAGTGTTCAATGATGATCAAAAGGTATTGTCTTTTCTTGAGAAAGTTGATAATTTTAGCGAGCTTTATTTTGAAGGATCAGAATCAACTTTCCATGAGTTCATCTCAATTCATATCAAGAGATTGATGGTGAATTCATCCAACTCAAAGGTAATAAGATTCTGAAAGGATTAGTTTCTTTAGAAGGTCTGTTTGACAAGCATGACCATTTTATTCAAGATAAAAGGCAAGCTGAAGGTGCTTCCTCATTGGAGGTAGATCAAGTTAATCTGGCTCTTCTGACCAACCAAAGATGGTAAACATCAGAAAATTTTGTTCTCCTGAGGAGAAAGGAAGATTCACTTCACTCTTGAAGAGATATATGGACGTCTTGGCATGGTCCTATGTGGATTTGAAGTCTTTCAAGCCCAAGGATGTGCAACATAGCATCCCTTTGAAGTCTGATGTCAAACCCTATAGGTAGAAGCAAAGGCATTACAACCCAAAGATCTTAGGGACTATCCTTGTAGAAATTCAAAATATGTTAGATGCAAGGATTATCTTCCCAATCCATCATTCTACCTGGGTTGCTAACATCATCCCCATTAGAAAGAAGAATGGTGAGATTCGGATTTGTGTTGATTTCTAGAACCTTAATCAGTCTTCATTAAAAGACAATTACCCATTGCCTATCATGGATCAAGTATTGTAGACTATCACTAGATCATAAATGTTATCCATGCTTGATAGATTTTTGGGGTATAATCAGGTCGAGGTGGCGAGGATCAACATAAAACAACATTCACCACCCCATGGGGGACCTTTTCTTACAAGAGGATGCCTTTTGGTTTGATTAATGTCGGAGCCACATTTCAAAGAGCTATGGACTTAGCTTTCAGAGATTTGATGGGAAAATTCATAGTTGTATATTTGGATGACTTGATGGTCTTCTCTAAGAAGCGAAGTGATCATTATGATCACCTGGAGCAGGTACTCTTAAGGTGCAGGCATCATGGGATTTCATTAAATCCTAAAAATTCCATGTTCAAAGTAATAGAGGGTAAGTTACTAGGTCATATCATGACTAAAGAAGGAACCAAGATCGACCCAGAGTGGGTGAAGGCCATCCAAATCCTTACCCTACCTATAAGAAAAATTGGGGTGCATTCCTTTTTCGGAAAGGTCAATTTCCTAAGAAGATTTGTACCTGACTTTGCCGATAAAACCAAGGATATCCTTAGGATGATGAAAGGTAAGACTCCATTTCGATGGAGCACTAAAGGGAAGCTTTCTTTTGAAGAATTCAAAAGATCAATTGCTCATGCTCCTATTCTGGTATGCCTAGAATTCAAGAAATATTTCATCATGTACACTATTACGCTTCCACACATACAGTATCAACCATCCTGATGTAGGAAAATGAAGAAGGAATCAAGCTCCCATTGCTTTCATGAGCTACCCACTAAAGGAACATGAATTGAAGATGTCAAAAATTGAAAATCATGCTTATGTAGTGGTGAGAGCGATGAAGCATTTCAGGTATTATGTGTTGAGTTCTCACACTCTCATTCTTGTTCCTGATACTACAGTTAAGTCCATTTTGACTCAACAAGAGTTGGGTAGTCAATGGGGTAACTGGATAGCCAAAGTCCAAGAATATGACTTGGACATCAGACCTACCAAGTTGGTATGAGGAAGAGGCTTGTGCCAATTGATCGCAGAAAACAATTCTGAGATAGAATGCGAGGAAACTAAAGATACTTCTTCATAATTGCCCATGGTGCTTTTTGTAAGCACAACCGATGAATGGTATGCAGATATCACTTTATTTTTAACTTATGGTGAATGTCCCCCGCATTTAAGCCAAAAAGAAAAGAGGACAGTTAAATTAAGGTCCACAAGATACATTCTATGGGATAATGGTATATACAAGAAGGGTATTGATGGTGTATTCCTGCGTTGTGTTGATAAGTCTCAACAACTTACTAGAATCCTTCCACACTCTAGCATGCGGAGGAAATTTCTCTTCATCCGTGATGGCTTACAAGATCTTATGGGCTAGGTACTATTTTCCTACTCTCTTTGAGATTCAACTAAATGGGTGGCTAAGTGTGAAGCTTGTCAACATTTTGTTGGTCGTCCTAAGATGAAAGCTCTTCCCTTGAAGCTTGTGATAATTGAAGAACCTTTTCACCAATGGGGAATTGACTTCATTAGAGTACTGAATCCTACCTCTAGTTCCATTCATAATTATGTGCTCACCGCCACATAATATTTCACCAAGTGGGTGGAAGCTGCGCCAATCAAACAGGCCTCCGAAGTTGTGTGCAACTTTCTCAAGGAGAATATAATTGTTAGATTCGGCATACCTCACAAGATTTTTGCTGAAAATGCTTCCAATTTCTCATCACATGAGTTGACAAAATTTTGATATGGATTTGGGATTACGTTGGCTCATTCATCCGATTATTACCCCCAAGGTAATGGTCAGGCTGAATCAAGCAACAAGAACGTGGTGACCATAATCAAAAAGCTAGTCGATTAGAATAAGAGGACATTGCACAAAGCATTTTATGATGCATTATGGGTATATCGGATTACTCCTAAGAAAGCTATTGGAATGTCCCCATTCTAGGTGTTATATGGAATTGATGCTGAGATTCCTATCTCTATAGAATTTCCAACCTTATGGTTGGCTAAAGCAATTGAGGATGAAACTTTTCAAAGTTCCATTGAGAAAAGGATAATGTACCTAGCCAGGCTAGAAGAAGAATGGAGAAAGGTGGTGGATCACATTGTAGATCATCAGAGAAAAGTCAAAAATATATTTGACAAAAAATCAAAGCAACACGATTTCTAGATTGGAGATCTAGTACTTCTCTGGGATAAGAGAAGGGAACAGAAAGGGATGCATGGCAAGTTTGATTCTTTATGGAAAGGTCCTTTCAAAATCCATCAATTGAATGGTGAAAGTAGCTTTTGTCTATCATATCCTGATGGAGAGTTTCTCCTCTACCTTTCAGTGGTCAACATCTAAAGTTGTTCCATCAGTAATGCAAGATGCTCTCTTGCACTATATTATAATTTATTTTCTGTTGTGTGTTTGCTTTATTTCTTTCTTTCTTTCTTTGTTTTTAGTTTTTTTCTTTTGACCCCATAGCCCAATGGATAAATCTTTTTGATACATGAGTTCTCTTCCTTTGATGTCTTAAAGAAAGTCCCCAACTGGAGCCAATTGTTATCTCACTTTAGTGATTCTAGCTAAAAATGAGATAACCATAGGAAATTATTTTGGACAAATCTCTTAAAAATTCCCTTTGAAAGAGATTTTTGGTTTTTGGGGTTTCATTGCATGAAAACATGTTTCTTTCATGTTACATGTCTCATGTTTCCTAAAACCCAAAACCCGATTATCTAAGTCCATTATGTTAGGTTTTCGGAACTTCCGAGCATCGGAACATGTTTTTCCAAAGCATGTTTTATGTCACTTGTTCCTGAAACCCGAAACTCGATTGCCTAACCATTGTGTTGGGTTTTCAAAACTTCCGAGCATCGGAACATGTTTTTCCAAATGCATGTTTTATGTCTCATGTTTCTTGAAACCTGAAACCCGAATTGAATCAAATCCTTTGTATCGGGTTTTCGGATGCTCCAAGCATGATGACATGTCATTAATGTCCAGTTGTTTGGCAGTTGGCACACGTGTTAAGTGAGGTGTATTTAATGCTATGCTATTATAAATAGTTAGTTTTTCTACATTATTTGTTACCATTCATTTTCTGCATTGGATTTTTGTTGATGCTTCCTCTACCTCCAAACCCGATCGAGCTTCCCGATTGATTTCACCAGCCATTTTTGATCATTTTTCAAGCTAGTTGAAGGTATTCTTCTCTTCTTTCTTTTTAGAAGATTTTTGGGTTATTTTATGAAGTGTTTGCTTGGGGTTTCCATTTCTTTTCTTTCTTCATTACTATTTTAGGGTTTTGGGTTGTTTTTCTTGTTTCTTGTCTTTTTCATGAGGGCTCTTGTTTGAAATTTTCCCCTAGGTTATTTACTTGTTTTTCATAGGTTATAACTTGTAGATTTCAAAATGATTCTAAAATTCCTAAGTGATCATGAGGCAGGAATTTCTCATGTTCTGACACATCAGAAACCCGATATACTTGTTTTAGGTTTTGCAGGGTGTTTTACATTTTGCTTTTTCCACCTTGTTTCGGGTTTGGCTACCTTCTCGACATCCATTAAGATTGATAGTGTGTCGGGGAGTTCTACCTACTCGACATCCTCCAGTTTCTACCATTGTGTTGGGGTTTCCTACTTGTCTGACACTTCCTCACTTCTGTAGTGTGTTGGGCTTTCATTGATGCTCAGCATGTCTTGACTTCCGACATACACTCCATTCTATCGGGTTTCCGAAGGTGTTTTGCAAGTTTCAAAATCCAAACAGTGTGGTGGGTCTCTGCACTTGTCTAACAAGATTTTAAGCCCGATTGCTCTTCCAAGAAAATCAAGGAATTTCTTCTTTAAGACTCCTCATGTCGACCCAAAACCAATCTAAGGATAAGTCAGATAGATCAGGAAAGATGAAATATAAGTATAAGAAGATGGAGTCTTCTTCTTACATAAGCTGTAATTATGACATTCGAGACACAGAGCTTAGAAATATAGATATGGCGGACTTCTAGAAGATAATTGAGGATTCTTCTCAGAACTCCTGGATCAAGTCGATAGCTGGTAGTGGTATCCCTCTTGCAGTAAGATTTCCAATATCAGCTCAATTCCCTAAATTCATCCTGGCCTGCACTTCTAACTATGACTTAGCCTCCTGTTTAGTAAGAAATCAAACAGAGAGTCTATAGTGAAATTGGACGGAGGTTACTTTGATCAAATCCTAAGGTTTCTCGACTTTGTGGAGTATGTTGATTTATACCTTAAATCAGCACAAAAGGCCTCGAACAAAGATCAGGAAAACTCCATTAAGCATGTAAACAAGAAGTTCTTGATCAAGGCTAAGCCAGTTGTTTCTAGGTTTCCCAAGTCGGTCCCTAGAAGTGATTTTATTCTTGAAATTAGTGATATCATCACCCTGCTGAGTTAGTTATTTGGGTTCCCAAAGTCAAAAGAATTCCAAGGGTGGATGTACCAGTTCATGGTTGTCATAAAGAAGAATGACCAAGGGATTGATTGGGGTAGCCTAATAAGTGATGAGATAGATTCCCAAATGAAAATAGTCTTGTCTACCGAAGTAAGTTCTATATGATGTCATACATCACCTATGCAACAACAGGCATGAGAAATTACCTAAGGCTAGATGTAAAGGGAAACCAAGAAACAGAACACATATATCGGTACTTCCCTTAGCTAACAATAAAAGGGTCTGAAGACCAATATAGAAGAGTGAATGATGCCTTCTTCTATGAAAACATTTGTAGGTTGGATCCTGATTTGAGGAAGAGAAGGGTTTCTGATGAAGCATGGGCCGAAGTGTCAAAATGGGGTTGCATCTTCTTGAAATTCAATAAGTTTACTTATCTTTAGGTGGTAAGGTTCCATGGTAACCCTTTCCATTTGCCTAGGTTCCTAGGTGACAAACTGATCCTCATGGAGTTAGTCAGACAATTGTTGGATTTTCACAAATTCCAACAAAGTAGGCACAAATCTGTCGTCTCCTTCCCTATTTCCATTGGAAGGTATACATGCTCTACAGTGGTTAAGGCCAAGAATGTGGTGCATGAGCTTCAGGACAAATTGAAGAAATATATGAAGCTCAGGGAGGGATTTGACATCCGAGGAGTTCTCAAGTCATATGGAACCTTGTATTTGCATGTGCCCAATGTGGAAGACATCTGGGTTGATCTTCGGGATGAAGTTGCCATCCAAAGAAAAGACAACAGCAGACTGACACTCAAATAAATTTAGATGTTAGACCTAGCTGATATCCCCGAAGGCACCATGGACAATGAGAGTGTCTTAGACACTAGGTATGAATAGTTGGATGGAGACCAACATGGATTCCCAACTATTGATTGGTCTGTTGCTGAAAAAGCTTCTATTGCTGAAAGGATTGCTCAGACTCTTGTCCATACCAAGGCATGGCTCATTTCTTGGGAATGAGTTATAAGGAAAAGAGATTTTCAAAAATATCTACTTTAGAAGTAGGACCCTCCAAGGGAGAGAGGGAAGAGGATAAAAGCCCTACCAAGAGGTAGATAAAATTTAAGTTTGTTAGAAGGGGAGAAAAGCAAGGAGCCACATCATCTGCCACTCCTTCACAAACAGTTGAGGTACTTGGATTCTCCTCCTCCACCAGAACAAGGAAAATTTCCTTCAAAAGACGAGGTTATTCAACAACTTGTTTCTCCTTTTGATGATTTCTCATTGAAGGTAAGTCTTTCTCTTACTTCTCAAGCTTTGACTTTAGAATCTTTACCTCCTCTCTCCCAATCTTCCTCATCTCATATTTCTACGCCACTCTCATCAGCCATGGCCAACATCTTCTCCAACCTCTCACCTCTCTCTATTGGACCTAAGATGGCCATAGATATGCCTCCTCCTTCTGCACCTTCATTCACTGAACCTACCCCCACCGTCACTACACTTGCAGTCATCCCTACTCCACAAGTAAACCTTCCTCCACCTACAGATGTAACCATAACACCTCCGATAGGGGCAACTTCTTCCACTTGTACCTCAATGGTTAATTGATCAGACCCCAAGGAAGAGGAAGATGGTAGTTTCTCTACTAGCCTTTGACTCTAGTTTACTCAAGGCCTCTCTTGCCATATCTACCAAGAAACCAAAAATGTTTTCAAGGGTTTTAGTGGATGCCTTAGGGCATGAGTTCGTAGAGATTGCCACTCCCACGGCCAAAAAAAAGGAGGATATAGTGGTTACTGATTATTAGATTACAAGGGTTGATCTGGGAAAGGTAACAATAGAAGGACCATAAAAAGATGCCTAGGATGCCATGAACGCGTTGTGTCAGAAGTTGAAGGAAACGAAGGTGAGTAGAGATGAGCTAAAGGAGAAATTTGAACAGTTAATGGAAGTATTGCTCAAGCTCTCAAAGCCTTCTCAGTCAATACCATCATCTTCTACCCCTACTCCTATCCACCAACGATATAGAAGAGGATTTGTCTAGGATCTTTGCCAAAGTGTTGGATGAGATCTCAAATATTTTACTCACTGACATTCTTTATAAACAAATTCAAGAATCAATTCAAGCACAAACCAGCTTCTCGTCTTTGATCCAAAACCATTGATAAGTTCATAAGGATCAAGAATGTTTTGGAATCACTAAGGAAACTCAACAAGAGATTGAAGAAAATTCCTAGCAATGCAAGTGACACTCAGGAAACTTGCGAGGTTCTAAGTGATTATTCTAGTGCACTAGATGAATCGAGATGCAGGGCATAATCTGGAAGTTCCAATAATTTCGTGACAAGAAGGCTTCACTGGAGGAAGACAAGGATGACGAAACAGAATAAGCATAATGTTTCATGTCATTTTCATCCAGATATTGACATGTCTTTTTCATTTTCATTTCATCACATAGGAAGAAAATTTTGACTTGTTCTCCTACGTGAGAGTCAAGCAAAATAGGATTCTTGTTAAATGACTATTTTCTAGGATTTATCCTATTTTCTCTCTACTCTTTCCATTATAAATAAGGGATGCTTATGCATTCCAAAGGAGATGATTTTAGAATATTAAGAGCTATTGTGAAGAAGAAGAAAAACTTTGTATTTTCTTTTTAATCATTGAGGAATAGAAACATGTGTTATTTTGAAAACTTTGTGTTGTGGGATTCATCTATCTTAAGATATTCTTTTTTTAGTGTTCTTGATTATTTTAATCATTTCAAATATTACACTCATTATCTAGAACTCATATAAGTATTTCTTGATCTGTGTTTTCTTGAAAGAAAATACATTCCTCTTATTCCCTTTCCACTCTGTTTAGTCTATAATATTTTCCTTTCTAATCCATTCCATTTCTAAAGTTGTAACATCTCCATCTCGTGTTGATATGGATTTCGGATTGTATCCCAAACCCAATGGTTAGAATAGTGTGAATATTGTACATATTATCTCTGTTGTGTTTTAGCTCGATAATAAACAGTGCCTCACCGTCTTTGCGGAGGGATTTAATCTCATATATTATGGTTGAACCTCATATTTTGGCACTGAAAAATATCCAACCAACAATAATACATATGCTAGACTATTTACGTGTGCTTGCTTTTAGAAGGAGAAAGGAAAGATGGTCTATATATTGAATGATGAAGCAAGTATAAGATATGGACATAGATCATTCAACAGTACGCATGAGGTCTTAGACGGTGTAGATAAAAACACGTGCACCTATCATGAACCAATGAAGACCAAGAAAGTGAACATTGACACGAATGTTGAACCCAAGGAGGCCATAATTGGAGATTATTACTCGATTCTGAAGTAGCAAAGATAATTGAGTTACTACCTGATTTCTAGGACTTATTTCCTAGCGGATACCATGAGTTAAAGGGGTTGTATGAGTCATTAGGTGAGATGAAGATTAAGTTAAAGGAAGGATCCCACCTAGGAAGAGACCTTATAGGATGAACCCTAACATGCACATAAAATTTAAAGAAGAAATTGACAAAATGTTGAAATCTGGCATCAGTAAGCCCCTAGAAGAATCAAAGTGGGTTAGCCCCATGGTAATCAATATAAAGAAAGATGGTCGGATTAGGATTTGTGTGGATTACATGGTGCTGAATTTTTCATGTCTGATTGATCCTTTTCCTATGCCTTTTACCAAGGAAATATTAGAAGGTGTTGCAGGGCACGAATTTTAATCTTTCACGGATGGATTCTCCGGTATCATCAGGTCATAATTACATAGGAGGATAGAGAGATGATGACTTTCACCACCGAGTGGAGAATTTTTGCATATACTGTGATTATGCCCTTTAGTTTGAAGAACGCGTTCTATTGTATTTTTGCATAGTTGTTCAAGCATTGCAGATTTTATTCACAAATTATTACAGGTTTACTTGGATGATTGGACATTGTATGGGCTTATTAAGGATCATTGTGATAACTTGCATTTAATGTTTGAAAGATGTATATAGTTAAACATCTCTTTAAATATTAAGAAGTGTGTATTTACTACAACTTTTGGAACTCTGTTAGGGCACATCTTTCGTAAGGAAGGTTTATTAGTAGATCCAACTCAGGTTGTAGTTATTGTAGGCCTAGAGGAGCCTACTGATCAAAGTGAGGTGCGCAGATTGTTGGGACACACAGGATATTACGAGAAAATTTATCAAAGGATATTAGAATATTGTTACACCCTTGGAAGAATTATTCAAAGGAAAAGACACATTCTATTGGGGAGAACCGCAACAACGTGCATTTGAGGCATTGAAGGAGAGACTTACTATAACACCTATTCTGTGTTTTCCCTCATGGAACCAACCATTTCATGTACATGTGGACACCTCTGGCATGACCATTGGCACAGTGTTAGCTCATCATGGAGAAGGTATTATAGATCATCCTATCTTCTTTTCTAGTAGAAAGTTGACTCATGCGGAACAAAATTATACAACTATAGAGCATGAGGCCTTGTCAATGATCTATGTGTTGCATAAGTTCAAACAATACTTGCTAGCAACACCTTTTATATTTTATACATATCACATGGTGTTAAAATACCTAATAAATAAGCCCATTTTACAGGGGTGCATATGTTGATGGGTGCTCTTATTCCAAGAATTTGAATTTATAGTCATGGTAAAACCAGGTAAAATCAATTCTGGACTGGACCACTTTTCAAGGATTCAATCAAGGGAGGAGGTGCAGACATTTAAGATGCACGATTATGGATGCACAACAGTTATACAAGTTACATCGTGCGCCTTCAGATTTGGAGGATATTACTGTATTTTTACACACATGGGGTTAGAAGGAGTGAAATACTAAGAGAAGAAGTAGCTTGCAATTTGCACTACACCTTTCATGTTGATCAATGGTGACTTATACAAACTAGGACGAGATGAAGTATTGCGCCAGTGTGTATTGGAACATGAGTGCATAGATATCATGGAAGAGGCTCATGGTGGTATTGTAGGTGGGCACTATGTAGGTGATGCCACTGCGTGCAAGATTCTACTTGCTGGATTATGGTGGGAGACCCTGTACAAGGATTGTAAAGAGTATTGTAAGGCATGTGATCACTGTCAGTGCCTTGGAAAACTTGGGAAAAGAGATGAAATTCCTTTGAGGCCTATTCCTAGTGCAGAGCCATTTGAAAAATGGGAAATAGACTTTATGGGTCCTATTTCCACACATAGAACTAGATCGTGCTACATACAAATTATCTTACAAGGTGGGTAGAAGAAACACCTACAAAGGATTATATAACAACTACAACAACAAGGTTCTTATGGGAAAATATTCTTACTAGGTATGGATGTCTGTTGAGTTTGACAAGTGATAGGGGCACACACTTCTTGAATGAGACAATCAGGATATTATTGGATGAGTTTATGGTCACGCACCACAAGACTACACCTTATCACCCTCAAGAAAATGGGACTGCTTGAGGATTTTAACAAGATATTGATCCAAACCTTGACAAAAATTTGTGATGTTAGAAGGAAAGATTGGGATGATAAAGTTTTTGTTGTACTTTGGGCATATAGAACAACTTACAAAGGTTAAATAAGGCTACACCATTTCAGTTGGTGTTTGGCACATAAGTAGTTCTTCCCATGGAATTCATGTTACCTTCTTTGCATATTACATGCGTAGGAGGTCTAGCTGATGAGAAATAATTAGAAGAAATAATTGACAAGTTAATATAGTTGGATGAGAGGTGTGCCATAGCATGTTGGAGTCAAAAGTAGGAAAAGGTCAAGTAGAAGGCATGACATGACAGACACATCAGGGATAAGAATCTTGAGGTTTGACATATGCTACTTCATTATGATTCCAATTTTCTGTGCCATCCAGGAAAACTTAAGGTGCATTGGTTGGGACCATAAGTTATCACTCATATCCTTGAATCAGGCATTTGTAAGTTAGAGGAACTTGATGGAACATGGTTACCCAGTTACTTTAACAGTTGTAGGATGAAGCCCTACTATAAATAAGTCTTCTTGGTGTTTTTAATAAGGAAATATTGATATTTATTATAGATTTCCCTTTATTTATTTCTTTTAATGTATTTCCTTCTTCGTCACTATGCTTTGTCAATTTAGTTTGGTGTTTTGTGTAATAAGCACATTTACGCGCTAGGAACTAATTACAATTTGAAGTATTTTTATGCACATAGGACTGCACATACCATTGGTGTGGGGTGGTTATTATTCAACAAAGGGAACACATGAGAACATACTATTACAAGTGTTATTTAAGAATGGAAAGGAGCTACTAGAAAGAAGATTGATCCTAGAGAAGACCATAGTTGGAAATAAATGAATGAATAATATAACATGAGGTAAGTGTGGCCGTGGAAACTACCATGAGAAGGTATAATGGTGAGGTACTTTGGTGCATGGAAGCATGTAGATGGAGGTATGCAGCTAGAAGGTAGGAAGGTGCGCTAGAAGGTTATAGCTAGGGCATGAAGGTGTACCGCACAAAAGTTGGGAAAATGGTCAATTAATGAGAGGATTGGTGGTAGGTGAAGGAGCAATAAATGTAATAACTTTTCAAAAATCTATATAAGGATATGATGTAGGTTCATTTTTTACCTTTGCGATCACAATTATTTGAGCGATCTAGTTGTGACCAAGCCAAGAAGAATGTGTTGAGGTGCGGAGAGTTACGAAACCAGACATGGAGAGTGGATTTGTGTGTAGAAGTGGCTTATGTCCCCATTGGAGAAGGGTTTGAGTGAAGCAAAAGTATTGAGAAGGAGTTAGGGATCATGTTTTCAAGCTAGGGCATGGGGTTTTGAGCTAGGGAACATGTTTTTGAGCTAGGGCACGAGGGCTTACTCGACAGAGAATAAAAGGTGAGATTTTTACCATGGCACCGAAGAAAGCACCTACAACAGGTACAAAGGGGAAGAAAAAGGTGGAAGTCAAGGTCGAAGTTGCTCCCGAGAGCATTTTTTCAGAGATGCAATATCCATAAGGACTGATCATTAGATGGGATTTGGATTCCCATATCCACAGATGCAAAGTAAGTGATTACAACCACCACACCACTAATAACAAGGGAGAGTTAGATGCTTTGTTGAATAAGAAGACCAATAAGCGCATGGTGGATGACATGCTAGTATATGACAATGCTTTGGGGAGAATTTTCTCAAGAAGGTAGGGGTATATCAACTATATGAACTCCCATATTTTGGAAAACCATAAAGTTTATACCAATGTCTTATGAGCAGATTCCATGAGGACTTATTCTATTTTGTTGGACGGATGTTAAGGATTAATTTTCCCTAATTGCTACATTGATTGGATTGAAGTACACATGGACATATGTTATTAGTGATCTGACCGATAAGGCAAATATTATAGCCACAAGCAAGGATTTGGTATACTCCAAGAGTCCATGGGGAATGGGCATCTATAAATTATGGAAGTACTCGATGGTACAAGTAGTTGCGCATCTGCTCGATCAAACCGAATGATCAAGAGAGATGGTCGCAAGTAAACACCATGTGGCTACATGTTGCCAAGAATATGTCATAAGGATAAGTCTACAATCTAGCAGGCTACATAGCATAAATAATTAATGAGGAAGCACGCATAGGTGAAAAGATAATTTTTGGTGCTATCCTACTATCTCTTGTGCTTATAGAAATTGGAGTGCCAGATGGGCCAAAGAATTTTTTTTTGAAATACCCCATGGAGAAGAAGTCACTCACAAAGAGGTTTTAGAAGTACTTTTGTGAAGGAACAATGAGTGGCCCATTCAAACAAAGGGCAGGACTATGGTATGATTAACTGTGCATGACATTTGAGGAGGAATTACGTATTCCTAAGGAGTTTCCATCAGTAATAGGTAACGCAATATAATTTGTAGTGTACTAACATTTTTGCATTGTGTGGTTTGTAATGAAGGATGTGACATGGAGTCCATGGTGAAAAATTCCATACACCTTCACAACACACTATTTCTAGGCCTCGGTACACAAGTTTATTGATGCACGTCGGTTAAGCTTTAATGCAGACAAGGTAGATTGTGATTACCATACTCTCAGAAAAACTTATGTTTATCCAGGTCAGTCTTCCTACATTGAGAGGATTATGTGTGATGTTATAAACATGAATCCAGTCACTTTGGCTATTGGAGATAGTGCAGCCACATTTTCCTATCTCTAGCTTAAGTCTATGTTGGAAAATAACAAGTATTTGGAAAATGAGTTCATGCTCTAGGGCTGCCTAAGGGAAAACACACAATTGAAATTGTGGCAGCTCCAAATCCTTCCTTGACCATAGAGATAGATGAATAAAAAGAACATGAGGATAGTGGAGGCTTGGACCATAGAGTTGGAGGTAGCCCACATACAAAGTGGAGAGTGGTCGTGCGAGATACACCCCTACGGGAGCAAGGAGGAGAGGAAGACTTGGACATGGATACTTTCCAGGGAGGAGAACTAGTTTAGGAAGGTGTTCGAGAAGAACCAGGACCCAAAGCACTAGAACATCTCAATCTTTACAAATTTCACCTTAGCTCTCCCCTCAGAAAGAATCACTAGAGAAAAAGAGAAGAAGAAAGTTACAACTTAACAAGCAAGGCGGAGGAGTCGAAGAGAGTGTGCACAGTACCTCTGGTCCAACTTGAAGATATGGAGGAACCCTGGATGAAGAAATGAGAGATGAATAGGAAGGGTTGAAAGAGGAAGAAGAAATTGTGCAAGAGCAACCCAACACACCCATTGTGACTCCTGTAGGAGAAGGACCAACTTTAGACCTTGACACCCGTGGTTCCTAAGGGGTCAAGAAAAAAAAAAGAGAAAGAACAAGTCAAGAGTATGTTGTCCCTAGTATGGGTTATGCTGAGGACACAAGAAAAATCATTTGTGCCTAGTTTCATATTATTGTGGGCCTTAAAGAGTTATATGGGTGGGAGTTGATGGATTGAGATATGTCCACTACGCACATAAGGAAGCCCTTATCTTGGTCCATACTGAGACTCATATGGACGAACCAGATTTTGACATGTGCGAGGAGTCCTATGTCTTATGAAGAGTGAAGAAGGAACCCTAAAGCAGGAACATGATGATAAATCCTACTCTAATGTCTGATGAGCAGGTCAGCAATGCCTTGGTTAAGGTATCTGTTGAGGTGGCATGGAGAAATGTTGATAAAGTCACCACCATTCGAACGCTAATGGAGGATAAAAAAGATAAAATTGTAGAGATAGTACACCTAAAGGAAGAGAAGGAACAAAAACATGAAAAGAATGACACTTTTTTGGCATGGCTGAGGAGATTGGTGATCACATTCTGAAAGCAAGGCCTTATCTAAAACCTAAGGTACGAGAAGTTTCCTTCTGCTATGCATTATGTGTGCACTTTGGTTGATTTAGTGTTAGAAGATGGATCAATTCGAATTCCCGCACCAAAATATATTGAACAAGAATCAGAGAGAGCAAGGGCCTCTATGACAATAATAATTTCAACCCACGAGGAATTACACGAGACCTTGAAGGACGAGCTTAAGAAAGTAGACCAAGATCTCAATTTGTGTGTAGAACTAGAAGCAGTAATAAGGACCAGAACTCTTGTAGAAGATAATGAAGTTCGGAAGTAATGAAAGATGAGACATTAGGGCACGCAGATAGATTAAAACTAGTGAAACAAAAGTGTGAAGCCCTTGTAACAGCCTAGGATCCGCATAAGGAGAGGATAGATGAGATTGGGAAGCTCATAACACAAAATATGGACCTCATAGAAGGAATGATGTCAGGTATGGCCAATGTTGTCGATTTCTATAGAATGAGAAAGAAAAGATCACTTAGGATGAACTAGATGCCATATCCATAAACATTCCAGAGAAAACAAGGAACTTTGAGTGATTGGCAAACATTGGAAGTTGAAATCAAAACTGAGTATCCAGAGTTGATCCTCCTAGTTGAAGAAGAGGGTGCTACAGAGTGAAGGTTCATTCTTTTGTATAGTGATTCTTTAATTCTTTCATCACTTATTCTTTATTATTTGGGAACATCAAAAATAATTCCCATTGTCAAGATGAAAATGTACTTTAGTGTGGGGTAATGTTGAGCAGACAAAATGTTTTTCTAAGGAGAAGGAACACAAAATATGTACATGTAGGAATGAGTCACATTTGAAGATGTGGGAAGATAGGAAAGAAAACATGTGCGAGAATAGTTCAAACTTAGGAATTATCCATTTTTTTGATAAGGGATATTTTTGGAAGATAGCATGTGGAGCACACATGGATATGGAGACTTACGCTACACGCAATGGTATTTTGGAACAAGCGGTTGATAAGTGTCATGTATGGTTTGAGATAATAATAGGATTGCTTCTTCCAGATAACTATAGGACATATATTATTAGAACACTTTCATGTATACATGCTATTGTAAATGTGCATGACTATTATTAGCATGTGACTTATTTTGGGAAGTGCATGGGTGGTGAAGGGAAAGTCCCCACCTCTATAAATATGTATTGAACTATGTAGTTTAGGGGTATGAGTGTGAATTATTATAGAGTTATGTTGTTGGATCTGATACACGCATGACTTATGGATATACTTTATAATGTAAGAAGCTTATATGTTTTACAATGTTTAATGTAATGGATAATATTGGCTGGATAATGGTGTTAAATGTAACTGAATCTGGTTCATGTATGGTTAATCTTATTATAGTTATTGTTTAATTCATGATTCTCTAAGATCTAGATCTAGATTATGCATTATGGAATGTTTATGTTTAATTATGGATTTGAATATGTTTTATCACCATCACACTAACATCCTACACAAACAACTCTAAAGAGGGTCCTAGGTACCTTTGTGTACTTCGGGTGAGTGCTCAACTCAGGTTGAGTGATGTGCCAACATGACTGGGTTATTCTCAGTAGATTCTAGGATGTATCATTGATCTTCACATCTGAATCATATGAGGTTTTTCCTTTCGATATTCCCTTAAGGGGAATGAGAAATAGGCATGTTGCATGTTTTTTCTTTTTCAATGCCATTTCTTAATGGCTTGAATGTGTCAAAGTGGATACTCTCAAGACTATTTCTATGTTATTTGAGTAAATTGTCATATATGTGATGTTTACTTGTAATACCCAAATTGTTATTATAGTTTTCTCATTTGATTCAAATTAATGATGTTAGCTAATAAAGAAAGCTAAACAAATTGGAATATGCAGGGTTTATGGTCACTTAAATGTGTGATATGGATGAATGGGTGCAAAATTAATTGATCCTCGCTAGAACTGGATAAACTGCAAAACTAGAGAAACATTGATTAGATGGTATATGTGGGGGCTTCCTGAAAAATCTGGTTCCAAGAAATGTTACCTTTCTTTCATGGATTTCAACCCCCATTTTGATAAAATAAAGTGATATAAATGATATGTAACTAGATAGCATGCAAAACAAATATAAAACAAAATTTGAAACTAATAGAAATAGATGGAAAATAAGTGATCTAATGTAAATGAACTTGAAATAGAAATTACTTGGCTAGGTTGATGGTGACCCGGACTTCTTAGAGCTAGGTCAATGAAGACCTCGGTGAGTGAATTTGGACAAAAATTAAAATATGCAGACTGTAGAGATCTAGATGCAAACTAGATGTAGCAAAAGCTTTGTAGATGTTGGAAGTGACCTACATAAGGGAATATGAGGAAAAAGAATAAGATAGACACATAAAGATAGATATTTGGATGGATTGGTTGATGAAAAAAGCTGGATTTAATGGAGATTAGAGTGGGGCAACGATGAATTGAGCGCGAGGATTGATTCGATGTGACAGAGAAGTAGGATGGAAAATATGAAGTCTGAGAGGGATGAAAGAGTCAAAACACAACCATATAAAGGATCTAGAGATAGGGAATGTAGTGACATGGTGATGGGTGAATGATGACCTAGGTTGGGTGACGAAGATGATAGAAGAGTATAAAAATTCTGAAGACAAATGGATGGAATGGATGACCTTAAAAAAAAGGACTCAAGAGAAGGTTGATAACGGAGCTCTAAATGTTGTTGAACCTGTAAGATGTTATATCTAACAAGATAGTAATATAAATAATGTAACATAGAACAAAAATTAGTGCAAACCTTCCAAAGTAATGCGAGTTATGAAAACAAGCTTCTAAGGACTATAAGAAGGTTGACACAAGCTGATTGAGATGCTCTAGTTCGAAGATGGATTCGTAAAATGCAAGAAAGCTAAGCTTTTTTTTGTGCCTGTGTGTTTTTGTGTATTTTTTTGGAAAGGGAAGAACTCAGTCTTATAGGGTCGATGGTGACTGGTTGGGTCACCACCAACTACTAGGAAACTTTCCCCAATGGGGTTGATTTTGTGATTTAATTAGGATTTTAGGTTTTTAAGAATGGGAAAAGTGCTTTAAAGCTTGTAGGCGGGAAGAGGTTGTTTAGGGATGTGTCATGGGTAGTTAGGAGATAAAAATAGGTAGGATAAAAGCTAGAAAAATCATAGGGATGTAAATTTAGAATAAAAGCATTCTAAAGGAAATTCCATTAGGGCTAGTGGATTTTAATCAATTAATTAATTAATGAAGACTAATTAATCAATGTTAATTAATAAAGATTAAAGATGATGGGATAATAGAGGGGCATTTAGATAAATTAAATTAATTTAAGTGGGATGAATTAAATTAAGGGGGTATAGCTAGGGCCATGGTGAAATAGGCCCATGCGGAAAACAAGGAGAGGGATACCGAATTTAGGTGTCTACATTTTCCCCTTTTTGTTGAGTGGTTTATGCTAGTAAGCCATGAGACAAAAAATGATGAGAGATAAAGAGTATGATAAGGAGTGATAGAAGGTGTTGATGATGATCTCACCCTCAAATGAGGGATCATTAAAACCATGGGAAATCAATGACGCATTTGAAAAAGGTAGATGATGAAGGGTAGGTGGGTGAAGAAAAATGGGTAAAATGATAATGCAAGGAAAGATTCCCCAAGAAAAATAATTGTAATAACAATAAAAACTATGGTGGTGAATCCTATATCACATGCGTAGGGGACATGGGATGGTTTAAATGGAGACGTCGATAATGCTTTATGGGTCGGTGGTGGGTGAAAATCACTGTGAAATGGAGAGAATCCAATGGGAAACCTCTAGAATGGATATGAGGCGGGATGACCAATGGGTCATAGGAAAACATCGAACCATACATAAATAAATGTGAAAATAATGTGAAATCCTTTGTATATGCAAAAGAATCGAGTGAAAATCGTATGCGTCCGTAAGGGATGAGGATGAAAATAATGGTGCCCGTGTATAGGACACGAGAAAATGGCCAAAAAGGCAAATTGGAAAATGGGTGGTGAAATAATATGCCCTTAGGGGAATAATTATGGCCACAAAAGAAAATAGGAAAACAAATGGTGAAATAAAATTCTTTAAGGGGGAAATATGTATGGCCACAAGGTGGACTTCATGCGAAGATTGGATAAAATTGAAAAATAAAATGCCCGAAGAGGGAATAAATATGGCCACAAAGGTGGAATTAGAGGTTGAAATAGATAGACCGAATGGTGAGTTAAATGCCCAAAGGAAAAATAATAATGGCCACAAATGTGGACTTTGAGATGATAAGGGGAGAAATATTGAAATAAAATTCCCTAAAGGGAGAATATAGATGGCCACAAAAGTGGACTTTGAGAGAAAATTCTAGGAGAGGTCACAAAAGGAAAGTGGAAGAAAAAACAAGGGCTACCAAGTAAATTCAACGACAACTAAGGCTAATCAACGAAGACCCAAGGGGGTTAGCAGTGACCTAGTGTTGGTGGCTATATAAGCCCAAAATTCGGTCGATAATGCTCATTTTCATGCATGTAATTGATGAGAGAGATCAAATTGATTAAAGAGAAAATTGAGAGATGGAGGCCGTAGGAGCTATGAGGAAACACTAGAGGATGTGAAGGATGGTGAGTAACAAAGCCCAAACTTGATTTTAGTTTAATTTTATGTTTTATTTATTTTCTTACATTTTTTATAAAAAGCGGATGATGCCAGGGCGGTTTGCGGCGATCTAGATGGGTCAATGTCGACTGGGCCCTTAGGCATGTTGATTGACCCCTAAACATGTTGACCCGACCTCGGTTGGTGTCGATTAGGGTTAGATTGGATTTTTTATGATTAAAATGGATTTTGGATGAATATTTAAGAAATTTGGATTGAGAATCTGATGTATGAATGTTTTATTGGTGATTGCAAGTTAGGGAGACCGAGTGTGATATGTCTTGTAGAGGCCGAGTGTGATCTCTACATGAGCCAATCGAGGGGGATGTGACAGATGCCAAGTGGGATCATTTGTATGCATTGAGGTTAGGGTGTTTAAGGTATTATCGGAGGATTCTATGGGATGTGGGCTTGATGATTGCATTAAGTACAGAGGTGGGATTGAAAAACGAGTGCATTTTGGTTTAGGAAAGGAGATGACTATCACCCCGGTAGATGTGTATCACATCCTCGGGATGCCTATTCGGGGGAGCGAGATAGTCCCGTTATCCATATTTTGGCCCCACGGGAAAATTATTGGATCGAATGACCCCGCATCAAAAGAACATGAGAAATCACGTTCGAGATCTTGCGAACATATTGCAAAGGGATTCTATAAAGGAAGTGGTGGGGCCTCTGAGATCAAACAACCTTGTGGAAGAGAGATTCATAAAATATCTCAGTATCGAGAAAATTCGGGCCTTAAATATATTTAGGAGGTTATAGGTGGGCTCGGAAATAGAATTGTAGGGTCATAGTCAAGGAGCAATGTCACAAAGAATCCGGAATAAGAAAGGGAAGAAAGCGATGAAGATCTAAGGTCTTCGGGCTCAAAATAGTTCACAACGAGTCCAAAAATCAGCCAAGTATGGATGAGGTAGTGAAGAGAGCTACATGTTGGAATGACACTTCTCCAAAGTTGAATCCAAGAAAGGAAGTTCAAACGAGCACCAGGCTTCCACGTGTCCAGAGCCCCAAAAGTTACATGGCCATTGAAAAGTCTTCATCTAGGTAGGAAGGTGTCGGTGTCACTCAAGGCACAAATCCAAGATGGGAGTCGTAGGAGAAGACTCAAAATCGCACCATACCTCCACGTAGAAAATGGTCAATAGAGGTCAAAAGGTAAGGGCGGGCCTAAAAAAAGGCTAAGTATAGGAGTACTAGTGGGGACTACCATGTGTCTAAGCGACACATTTCCAATGATAGATCAAAAGCGAGAGGCTTGAACAAGTGTTAATTCGCCATGTATCCCAGGCACGAAAAGGAAAGAAAGAGGTAATTGAAAAGTCCAAAGACCTGCGGAGGCTTCCAAGTGTCAACTCGATGCTCCTTCAAGGGAAAATCTTGATCGGGAGTTTCAGCAAGTGTAAAGCCTCCATGCATCCAGTCTCTTCGAAGGGGATAGGGTTAGGTTGAATAATCAATGCATAGTGGTAGGCTGGTAGGGAGTGCCAAGTGTCTAAACGGTGCTAACTTAAGGGTCGAATAGAGAGAGGGTTCTCAAACAAGCACTAGACTGTCGTGTGTCCCCGATCAAGAAATATGACCCCATCGAGAAAAGGACTTACCAGAGAAACAAATAAGTTAAGCGGGCGGCGAGAGGTAGCCACGTGTCACTCCCGTGCCATTCCAAGAGAAAAATATAGAGACCACTATCGGACATACACTAGCCAACCATGTGTCCCGGCCTAAAAAAGGGGTCCACTTTTTGAACTGTTTTCTGCCCTCTTGTATGGACCTAACACAAACTACGAAGGGCATATCTTTCGAATCGAGGCTTGAAATATTACAAACCTGACACTGCTGGAAAGATCTCAGCCTCTTCCATGCCATGAAGATCTAAAACTTTAAGTTTGGGGAGGTTAGGTGGGATAAAAATGGAGAAACATCTTTAGGGCCATTAATACAAGATTTATTTTTTGCCCAACAACCAGACCAGATTTGATCTGCTCCACTGTTTCCTCCTCCGTCAAGGCTCGAACCAATGGCTTGATGTAGTCAAGGCAGATTTGGGGGTAGATTTTGTAGGAGGCATTAATAGCAATGGTTGAGATTCAACATTCTTTTCCCGCTTCTCTCTCTTTCTTTCTTCTCTCTAATTGAATCTATAAATGCAAGGTTAGGACTCATTGTAAAGGGTTGGACATTCTTCTATTTTTAGGCTCCTTTTCCTTCTAGAAAAGGAACTCATGGAGTTTCAGACCTCCCCTTAGAATTGTAATACGTTTCTTGCCTTTCTGGCCACTTGTAATGCATTGTATCAATCTGTAGAGCAATAAAATATGTTCATGATCGATTTTAGATCCTTTCTTATCTCATTTTCTCTCATTTGGTCTTTCATTATAAATATGGTTATCTATGCTTGATTATCGTATGTATTTTGTTGGTTTATGTCTATCAGCAAAACTAATGTTCATCATTCCTTTGGTGCATCACCTTATAGCTTAGTTTGATTTCCTGCATCCCTTTTATCCCTGTCTCCTTGGTAAAACTTAGATTAGGTTTAGTAATAATCCCTTTGCAATTTTTCACACATTCACCTAAACAGAGGAATAGGAACCAACCTTCAATCTAGAGAGTTTTTACCATCTACAAAGTCCCACACTTTGGGAACAACCCAATGTTATATGAATCATACCAAATTAATCTACCTTAGAAAAGAAGATCTGACGACTCATTTGGGGGTGCTATGATTTTGCACTAACAATTTCCCATCACAGGTGATAGAAGGTTAGCACTATTGACACATCTATTCAAAGCCGATGCTCCCCATGTCAAATTCTCTTTGAGGGAATTTTCATATGAGCCGAGGTAAGAGGCATGTGTACCATGGATCGATTGATTTTCTTGGTCATGATGGCAATTTCATGTTATGGATTTCCGACTCGGGAGGAGCTAGGTTTCCATGGGCACTTTGGTGGTGTGGTTGTAGATATAGTAGATCACTAGACAATATTTTCTTTTGGGATTGCCTTGTTAGCTTAGGTGTACCATGAGCTATTGATGTACAGGCGAAAGGACATCAAGACTGGATGTAGGCTTCTTTTTGCCTTTATTCAACATACGAGTATATTATGTTGATTCGATGGGCTTCCATGAGTTAGCGGAGACCATATAGAGTTGCGCATGGATTTTGAGATGGAGACTTGATCACACCTTTAGAGACAGGGGGAGAGAGGAGTGGACTGGTATGTGGATCAGTTTGACGAGTTAGATAAAGATCAGATCGAGATGGCATCCATACCAATATTTTCCCACATTTCCGGGGTTTATGCGAAGGGATGTTATAAGGTGAATGAGGGTTGTATAGGGGAGACGATTGGATATGATCGAGGTCATGCGGTTTGACCAAGTGCGATGGAATTTTGAAGTTGTCCATAAGGTGCTAGGGATCCTATCTCATACGGGTAAGAGGATATTGATAAAAATATTCTAGCTCTGACATGGAAGATCCATTGGAGAAGGAAAAAATGCCTTGGGATGATGATGATGACGTAGGAGTTGGGGTGGGAGTTTTGATTGGATGATCAAGCTGTAACTTGGGCATCTTAGGTTCTTTGGGAGAGAGTAGATGAGGAAGAGGAGGAGATAGAGGAGATTTAGGTTAAGGTAGGGAAGCTCCGGGAGATGGTGAAGACAAGGATGGAGGAGAGCTTACGAGAGGTGACATGATTGCGTGAAGAGCTATATCGGATGAGAGTTGAAAGAGACATTGTGATATAGTATAGGGACATAGTTACATAGGAAGAGGAGGCCTATAGGGTTTGATTTGGAGATCTTGCTACTATTCTAGATGTCAAGGCTGCGAGATGGTGGAAAGGAAGCACTTTGTGGGGAGGAGGAGAGATAGAACCTCTTGGTATGATTTTGATAGATAGATATAGATTCCTAGCCTCAAAGGCTACTTATTTTGAGGGGATTTTAATTGAGAAGCTTCCAAAGACATTACGATATTAGGAGCATTTGTAAAGGTGAGAGACAACTAGAGCTCAATAATCTAGAGCATAGTGAGTGTGGATATTCCACATCGAGGAGAGGGCCAGGGAGGAGGTGACGAGGATGATAGATAGGCGGGGAATTTCCTCACGGGGAAATATTTGAGACTTTCGATGTGAACTTGATTAGTTTTACTGATATGTCTCTTTGAGAGAGGACCCTTAGAGGTTGATGATGTATTGATACACTATTTTTTATGACTGTGTGTTTTTGTGTGTGTGTGTGTGTGTGTGTGTGTGTGTGTGTGTGTGTGTGTGTGTGTGTGTGTGTGTGTGTGTGTGTTGTGTGATGTTGATTATTTGATTTATGATGACATGATGTGGATTTTTGCTTTAATTTATACTTGATGATGATGGTGAAAGAAATGTATGATAGATGATACACATAGATGATGATATTGGATGTAAATGATGATAGTAATATGTTATGTATTGATGATGATGAATGTATATGTATGGATAATGTGTGATGTTAAGAAAAAGGGTAATTTGAAAATAGATGTGATGAGGGATAATTAAAAATATAATAGTTAAGAATAATTAATTAAATGTGAAAGATGTGGTTGTGATAATTGTTATCCAAAATTCACCCCTCAAGGTAATTTTGATAACATGCATTAAATTCTCAAGTCCCAGGCAAATAGATTGAGTCAGGGGAAAAAGTCATGTTTTTTGGGTCCCCTCAGAATTTTCTAACTCCCATGTCCAAGAAGGAGAGAGCAAGTTCTGAAGAAAGGTGAAAAAATTGCAAAAAACAGGCTCGGGCCAGAAAAAATCATGAAAAATGGCTAAGTCCTAGTCCTCGCAACAGTCGGGACAGTTGGGACAAAAGGGCGCGAACCGGCCGAAAGGCCGCCAGGCAGTCTGCGCAGCATTTGGGACATCCGGGCCAAAGGGACGCGCGGGACGCGGAAATCCGAACTGGCCGAAAAGTTGAAAAAATTGACTAACTGTTGAAACAGGCAGTCTGGGACATCTGGGCAATTAGTACGCGAACCGGCCGGATCGGCCGAAATGAGTCAAGGCAGCCCGAACAGTTGGGCCGAAGGTACGCGAAGTACACGAACCAGCCGGATTGGCCGAAATGAGAACTTTCAGTCAGGGACGCGCGGGACAAAAGTACGCGAACCGGCCGAACCGGGCGAATCGGGAAAATTTGTCCCAAACGGCCCGAAAGCAAATGGGACATCTGGGCCGTGAGTACGCGAACCGGCCGGTTCGGCTGAAATGGGAAATTTCAGCACTGTGCCAAGTGGGACAAAGGGACGCGTGGGGCGCTTGAAAAGTCAAGGCGGCCGAAGGCGAGGAGAAAAGTCAACATTTGACTGTGGAACTTCAAACGGCCATAACTTTTGACTTCGAGCTCCGATTTTCACAAAATTGTACTTTCTGGAACGAGCACGACTTTCTTAATTTTAATGAGGGTAGATATATTTAAATAAAAGAAACATATTCAGCTCCAGTCAGTCAATGCTCATTCCTCGTCAAATGACAGAAAACGCCTGCCAGACCCAAAATAGCACTGCGCTCGAGAAGACCATAACTTTTGCATTTCTCAACAAAATCACACAAAATTGGTACCGTTGGAATTGTGGTTCTGAGACTGATGCAAAAAATCAATAAATTCCAGATTTGATCAGAAATTGATTGAGTTTTTAAAGAAAACGTGGCCGGGTTCAGAACAGTGTTTTATTTGGTAGCTGGGAGTGCAATTAAGAGGCATGGTCATCATTCTTTCTCTGCTGCAGCACATGGGACAGTATGGGGAGCCTTTTGAAAGTAATGTATAACCATTTCACTCAATTTAATGCCTCTTACAGGTGGTTGAAGGATAGATTTTGGGATTTCCATTTTCCCTTCTCTTCTCCTTCTCATTTTTTCTATAAATTGGAGTGTTGGGCTCATTGTAAAGGAGAGAGTTTTTGGGTAGCAAAGCTCTGCCAAAATTTCTTTGTGAAGCCAGTGTGTTGCAGGCCCTTGTAGTGGACTCCTTGCATGGTGATCCAGGCCCTTATCTTGTAATAGACTAAACTGTGCATACCAGGAAGCAATAAAATACAAGTTTGTGGATGTATCTTCCCCTGCTGTGTTTTCTTGCATTCTTCTTGCCCTTTTATCTTTCCACAAGAATATTGTGTCTATTATTATGTTCTTGCAGGAATTCATTATCATTGTGTGTGCTTGGAATACTGCTGTGAATGCATTTTGCTAGATTATGGAGAACTGTCATCACCTCTTCTAGTGTGCACTTTGCCTTTGTATTTCACACATTTGGAGACTACTCTCACATCCTCCTTTTCTGGTGTATCACCGCTTTAGTGTAGGATTTCATTTTATGTATTCTCTTTCCCTGGTCCCTTGGAAATTTAGATTAGAACAGTTAGCTTATCCTGCATTAGAGTAGATTGTGGCAGGTAGTTTAGGAGCAAGAACCAGCTTTCTCTAGAGGTCTATCTCAAGTAGCAAGTCCCACAACTTGGAGATAGTACCCATGTTATCCAATCACACTGTGAGTTTAGGTATATGCACAGGGGTGCTGTGATTCATGATAACAATAATTATTGTAGATAACGAAGGATGTGCTCGTAATAAAAGAGATAAGATAAGAGTAGATATATATTTATGAAAGAAGGGATAAAATATAGATGTGAAAAGACAACTTAAAGATGGGGACCCATGGGAAGGAAGGATACTACATCATATCGAGAAGTGCACAAGGAAAATATGATTCCAAATGCATTAGAGGTAAACAAGATGGAGATATAGGTAACACAAGGCACATGCGACCAAAACAATTGTTATCTTATAACCAATGATAGTTAGTTATATCAAAGATCATGAGAAAAATAAGGATGGAATGAACTCATAAACCTAATGTCAACACAACAAAGGGTTTTTGATGTAACTTGTATGTGGGAAGAGGGTTCTCCATGAGTGGTGTTCCCTAAATATATGCCCTGGCTCTAGGTAGGGAAAGAGAAAATTAATCAATGCGAGAAGTTTGCTAGAAGAAAGTTGATCAATCAATGAAGAAGATTTTTAGGATCTTTGATAAAATGGAAGGCTGATCAATGCGGAAGCCTTCAATGTCATAATACAAAAGAGTGACCATCCTTCGAGGGTATGATCTACTTTATACATATATGATATAGATGGAAAGAATGATATATATGATAGTTGGCCTTCGAGGGATCGGTCTATTTATTTGATTTGATTTGATTTTTATATGAACAACTATCCTTCGAGGGAGCATTCATTTTGAATATCTTTGATTTTTGTAAGAGCATCCATGAATTTTTATTTTAACAAGGGGAAGAGCTAGGAATAGCTAGGTAGACCACTTAGGAGGAAAATGAATGTACAAGAGACACCCGTGAGCCCTTTGCATGGTTTCAAGAGGTAAACAAGGGGGTGATAGATGTAATGATCGTAGAGTTCTCACCAAGAAGGGATAACCTATCCATAAGGAAAATGCTATGGGTAGATCCATGGTGCCCATATTTAAGGTCAAGTCTGGGAAAGTGACGGTATACCACATAGTTCCAAATCATTACAATGATAGATGGAAGAGGCTAATGATGGAGGGATAATCTAAAGATATGACTAAGTTCTCATTGGTAATGTGCTAACAATAGAATGGTCATAAGTGCAATGCGTTAAGAGGTTCCACTTCTGGTTTACCATCAAGGGAGGCCAAATGATAGGATCTCGACCCATACTTATGTGTGATAATGTATGGTCCAATCTAGTTGGAGGAAAAAATTTCATGTTGGCTCCTTTTTAGAGTAGTAACGTTATAATTTTCTTTAAGGATGAGGTAGTCAACATTAAAGTTTCACTCTTTGAGGTGCTTATTGTAATAATTCTTGATGTGTTCTTGATAAACATGATGATGTTCAAGAGTGAGGAGGTGGCATTCATCTAACAATTCAAGCTGTCCTAGATGCTCTTGATGATAATCTTCATCAGAGATGAAGTCATGAAGAGACACACGGGAGAGAAAAAAATTTGAACTTCGAGAGGTAGGATGGATTAAGATCTGTACATAATAGAAAATAGAGTAGATCCCATGGAAGTTTGGATGCTAGTCCGATAATACCAAAGAGTGAAGGGGAGATGAAGATGTCAATTACATCCCGATTGATAAATAGTTTTAGAAAGCATGTTTCAAGGGTTTTATCGGTTTCTTTGGGTTGGCCGTTAGCTTGAGCATAATATGGTGAAGAGAAACTAAGTTTGATATTGAATGAGTCACAAAATTTATTGAGATCTTTGTTTTTAAAGGAATTTCCATTGTCCGTGATGATTTTGTGAGGGATGCCAAAAGGCAAAATGAAGTCTTTGGTAGATAAAGTTAATGATTAGACCAAATTTTGTTGAAGTGAGGGAAATTTCTTCCACCCACTTGGTAAAGTATTCGGTTTTTGATGATAGAGTGATGTTGTTGTGAAGACCAATGATTTATGAGACCAATGATATCAAGACCCCATTGTGAAAAGGGCCAAAGGTCCTGAGCCGGATGAAAAGCTTGACTAGGAATATAAATAAGATTGGAATGTTGCTAACATTTTTCACATTTCTTAACATACTCACAACAATCATGATTGAGGGAAGGATAGTAATAACCAAGGTGAAGAACGCACTTAGAAATGGATAAGCCACTAAATTTTCCACCACAAATACTTGTGATGGACTTATGGGATAGCATAAGAAGATTCATGGGATTTAAGGCATCAAAGGAGAATACCGTCAAATCCATGTTTATAAAGAATGCCACCAAGTATCACATAGTGGTTAGCACCTTTGAAGGAAAGACCTCCTAGTATTCTTGGGTGTAGTCACTTTTGCACCCACTAAAAATAAGGGAACCTCATGTGCGCTTCCTATCACCCAAAGAAGGCGTTGGGTGCTCACCCGAGGCGTGCGAGAGGGATCCGAGTCTCTCTTTTATGTGAGTCTAGTGGAAGGCATAGCTCGTGATTCTAACTTAGTGATTTAATAGACATGAAGGGCTATAGAGCTCAAGATGGCTTCTACACCCCTTTAGTCATAATAGAACCAAAGTGCGCAACAGAAATAATAGAACTAAGAGTTGTACATCTACTACTATACTTAACCATTTAAGCAAGATTCATGATTATCTAAGAACAGAAGTGTAATAATAATATGCAGATAATACAGAGAAAGAGTCTTGATACATTTGTCACGGAAACCTTATCACATTCATTCATAGCGTTTACTTATAAAAGATTACAAGAGGCAGACCGTAGTCATGCGCCATATGTGGATCCATACATGTATTCTCACAAGTCAAAAAAATTCATTCCCCATTTCCCCATTACATCCTTAGTTGAATTTTGTACCCATTTTCATCCCATAGTTCTCGCAATAATCCTGTAGAGCTCTACTACCTCGTTTTCATCTCTCTTTCTTTGCCAAGGGTGCGTGTATAAATAGGCCTCTGAGCTCTAACAAACTCCTCTGCAGCCTTAGATCTAGCCCCAAGTGTTAAGGTGTGGGTCACCCGGGTGCATGCCTCTCTGTGTCATGATTAAATTTTTGGATCTTTCTATCATAAGGTATATTCCTTCTAGGACACCCTGTCGCCAAGTTGGAACCTTATCCGAACGGAACACGTTCTTCATGTGTTCTATCCCAAAGGCCAAAAATGGCTAAGTCTTGAATTGTTCTTCGCGTGGTGCGCGCATCCTGGGTTCTTCAAGAAGCCTTTTGAACTCTGCCTTGCGCACCTATACTACGCACTTTCTCCTGCCATGCGCGCCTATGTGCCCTTAAGATTTGGAAGCTAAAATTAGGGGCCCAACATTACCCCACACTTCACCTATTCTCCACCCTTGGGAACCTTCTCAAAGAATGCAGTACAAAAGAATGCAAGGCCTTGCCTTGGAAAAGAATGGGGGAAAGAATAAAGAAAGGGGAAGAGAAAGAATAGGGGAAAATTTCCTAAAGAAGAAGGAGGGGAAAGTTTTTCTGGAGGTCAGCCTCTAGTGTACTCTAAGCGCTAACTTCCTTCTACGCTTTAGTGCAGATGTCACCAACCAAGGTGCTCACCTCATCGTAAGTTAGCCCCTCCCCTTGTGTGGTAATGGTTTCTACCATAGTCTCCAGTTCTTTAGCGTGGTCCTCCAGGCATCCATCTTCCTTGTAATGACCTTGTAGAGCTCTTTTAGCCGAGTTTTGATTGAGACTCACCGGTTCTCAATGGTTTTGGATTTCTTCTCTACCTCGGCCATGATCCTTTCCCTCGGCTCTATTACCCTTATTCTTTTCTTTGAATTCCTTCAACTCGGCCTCATCGCTGGCAAGTAGTATGCTTGTCACTTTGTCTTGATCTATGCAGTGGTCATAAGCAACCCCCATGGTTTGTGTGGTTGTTCTTACGTCGGCGAGCACCTTGTTGTATTCAGCCACGAGCATGATGACCTTCAACTTGTCTTCTTTCTCCAAGCATGCCGCTACCTCTTCTGCCGACTCTAAAGCCAAGGGCTGCCTCTCCATGGTGAGGATCCGAGTCAAGTCCTCTAGGCACTCCAGGGAGGATCTATACTTTTACGCAGGAGGGTTAAGGTCCAGGTGCTTCGTGATAATCAATTGGGAGATGAGCTCCACCTTCTTGGAAACTTCACGCACCCTGGCCTTTTCCTCCTGAAGCTCCCTCTGTAGTTGTGTGCTTGATTAATTTCTCTAGGATGAGATCCTTCATCAGCTTCACCACTTCTTCCTTCCTTTTCTCCAATTGGTCCTCCAAGGCTCTAACCCTGTCATTTCTATTGAAGATCCTAGCCTCGATTTCCACTGAGACTTTGTTCAGCGATTACACACTTTCTCATCTGATAGTTGCTGTGTGTTTACAATGGGGTTGTCCCCCTTTCCTTGAATAGCTTCAATACTACTCCTGGTTAATTTCAAATTCAGGCTCATCGAGGTGGGAGTTGAATGCCCAAGATAGCATTTTCCTCATTCACGGGTATCCTCCCTCAGGGTCAAAGGACTCCATGGTGGTGAGCTCCTTGGTGGGCACGGTACTTTGGAAATGCACGTGCAAAAATTTGTTGGGGTCATCAATGTAACTCATCATTATCCTTCCCCCTTCTGTGCATTTACTTCCCATGTGCACGCCCTTGGGAATACTGAGAGAGTTGGTCCTTTCATGCTACTTCCACTCTTCTCCCTCTGTTCCTTCTTGAACTCACCGAGCACAAGGTCTGCATTGTGCCCCAACTCTTCATTGACCAAGGCATCAATTATCTTTTCGCCTCTCTTGTTTCCTTCTCATCCACCTCCTCCTGAGTGAGCTTGGGCACATCTGGTTCTTTGTACTAGCCCCTTCGCTCCCCTCTTCACCGCGCGCACCTTCCTTCCTTCGGGCATCTTTCCTCCTTACAAAAATGAAGGCATCATTTACATTCTTAGCCTCCTCTCCTTCTGAGTCATGGATATCAATTGGCTCTTGATCCACCTCCAGCTCCTCCCCTTCATCTTCATCCCTTTCACCTACATAGGTTCAGGTCGTTCATATCTTCAGACCCTTGTTCCTCCATTCTTTGTTCTTCTTCTCTGGCTGAAAATTCTAGAGTGGGGGATGCTTGTCTTTTCTTCATCTGAAGGTTCTTCAAGGGATGGTGGCTTCATAGGCTCCGAGGGTATTTTCCTTGACCACCATTCTTCTCTTCTTCCGAACATAGGTACTCGGCCCCACGGTACCTACATCCACCTTCCCCACCGCCCCTTGTTCTTCCTCTTCTTCTTCTTTCTCCTTGTGCTTTAGCACTGGCTTCTTCCTTCCCATGGGGTCATCTAGGATGGATATTTCATTTTCTACATATGTGCCCTTCTCGAACTTTGGCCTTATGTGTAGGTAAATTTTGGCAGTAGCAGCTCTCTAGCAATCGGTAAGGTCATCGGCCTTACGATGTGCACATCTGCGACACGTACCTTTCAACGTACGTGTGCTTTCTGGATAGACCAACTTCTTCCTCATCTCTCTGTGTTCACTGTCGAGGGTGGATAGGTTGAGTCTTAACTTCTTACTCCTTATATCTGTTTACCCCTGCCTGGAAGAATTGGGCAGTAAATGAGAAGGGGAGTTTGCACCAGGGACTCCAACTGCCATCCACCAAGATAAATCTACCAATGTAGAAGTGCTGGTACACCAAACTTTGCTTCTCCTTCATTCATCACGGGGAGTTGCTCTGGGATCCGCCATTCTACCTTGCGAATGTGTTCCTAAGGCACGTATACCATTTATCCAAGCACGCATTTTGCCCCCATCATTGACTCACAAGTATATTTCTGGAACCTGTCCGTGGGTGAAGGGTCTTCATCGGGGTACTCCCATACAAACTTATCAGATGCATCTGGCACCCCAATTTCTAAGAACATAATGGTTAGTAGAATGTTCCCAAACAATATCTTTCCTCCATCCTCTGCGTTGCTTATAATCTCATCTGCTATGTATTGGGAGATATTGTACATGGTGCCTTCCGTGACCTTTCTAGACATTCAACCAGGGCTTGCTCACCTGGGTCCACCTCTCTTGTCCATTTAGCTTGGAAACAAGGTGCATGGCCATTTTCATCACCGGATCACTGATATCCGTGATGTCATAGTACCTCGATCCCTTCTTATAATCCTAGGATGCGATGGTTTCCTTTATTGCCTCCTCATCCTGGAGGTCATCTAGGATCACGTCCCCTTTACAACTTAGGCCTGTAAAGTGTGAGATTAGTTGTGGGGTTATGTGCATCTTGTGCCCTGCGAAGTAGAAGAAATCTTCATGCACGTGCATCATTAGCCATTGGTATAGGCACTCAGGCTTTCCAAGTAGGCAACTCGTAAAGCTAGAGAAGCCCTACCTTCTCCATTTTCACCTTGACTACATCATTGTAAATCGGCATCCCATCAGGTGTTCATTTGTTTGTGGGGCACACCAGCTCCAGTGCCATTTCCTTCACAATTATACTTGATCGATGATTGTAATCGATTATGGTCATCTGTCTGATGTGGGACTCCCACTCTTGCCCTAGCAAAACCCCATCCGGGTATTGCATCTCTGAGTACCATTCCTCATTAGTATCCAAGGGGATTTCATCTTCTCTCTTCTTTCCTTTTCCCTTCCCCTTTCCTTTCTTGGATTGTAGCTTATCAACTGGTTTCGTGGCCATCATTTTACCCTTTGCTTTCATTCCTTGGTTTCCTTCGAGTTGTCTAAGAGTTTTCTTTGCGCACCCCGTGCCCTAGGGTACAAACCCTAATTTCTAATTTCCCTCTTTCGATCACGGCGTTCTTTCACAACTTTCCTCACACCCATAAATCACTTTCTACTCTGGTTTGTAGATCAACTAGACTAATTGCGCATGAGTTTCTGAGATTCTCCTTCGCATGAGTTAGCTCTCGAACCCTAGCTCTTGAAAGAAAATTGTTCTCCTTGTTTTCAAAGTAAAATAATGAACTTACCATCCTTGTATTTATAGTTTTTCCTAATTTTACATTAAAGGCTAGGCTACCTACCACCATACGACAATATTTAATGCATAATTTTCAAACAAACCCAACTTCAGTGCTTTTCCTTGCACGCCCAATCCTTACATGAAATGTTTTTCACCCGCGCCCAATCCTTGCGCGAAAATGTTTTTCAATCTTCTGGCATGTAGACAATCCATCTTGATGGAAGAATTTTGCACACGTGTTACCAGTGCCAAAGGCACCTCTTCCATCCTCATGATTCTTGCTTTCACCTACCTCATGTTTTTTACACCTTTTCTCCTTTGTACGTGGATTTCCAATGGAACCCTATTTTTTCATCCATCTGCCTTCCTAATGCATCTTTTCAATATGGGCCAATTCGAATGGTCTCCCAACTCAATCTTCCTGCAGAATAACTTCATTCCTCTCTTCATCACCTCACCCCACACTAAATCTATGCATGGTCCTCTGTGCAATCATAAGTTTAAAAATTAATAAGGTTACTGGTGCCCAAGGTGCAAAACAAGACAACAACGCGAAAGGGAAAAACAAGAAAGTAAAAAGCATAAAAGGAAACTCTAAACTAACTGGCAGAACTTCCTTATTTACAAACACCAAGAAGCATTATTTATAGTAGGGCTTCAGCCTACTCCCATTAAAGTGTCCAGGTAATTTTGTTCCATCCAGCTACTTGTAGCTGGCATGCACCCGAATCAAGGATGTATGAAATTACATAAGGACCCAACCAATGCACCTTGACTTTCCAGGATGGCGTAGAAATTTAGAATCATATAACAATACCATCTGGCCAACCTCAAACTATTTTTTTTTAATGTGGCGGTCGTGCCATGCCTTTTGTTTAGCTTTTTTAGTTGTTTGGCTCCATCTTGCTAGTGAGCACCTTTCATCTAGCTTTATTAACTCATCAATTCTCTCTTCCAGTACTTGTTCATCATCCAACCCTCCTACGCATGCTATATGCAGTGATGGTAACATAAATTCAACTGGAAAAAAACCTCCGTGCCAAACACCAGTTGAAATGGTGTGGCCTTGTTCAACCTTTTATACATTGTTCGGTATGCCCAAAGGACTATTGACACCTTGTCATCCCAATCCTGCCTTCCTACATCACATATCTTAGTCAATGTGTGACTAAGGATTTTGTTGAATGCCTCTGTAGTCCCATTTTCCTGAGGGTGATAAGGGGTAGTCTTGTGATGGGCTACCATGAATTCTGCCAATAGGATCCTGATTGTTTCATTTAAGAAGTGAGTGCCCCTATCACTTGTTAAACTTAATGGGCACCCATACCTGCTGATAATGTTCTCCCACAAAAATCTAGTAGCTGTGGCTGCGGTCAATCCCTAGTGGGTGTGGCCTCTACCCACCTTGTCAGATAATCAGTACAGGTAATAATATACCGTGAGTTAGTCCTTCGCGCAGCTGGCGAGATTGGTTCGATGAAATCTATTGCCCATTTTTCAAAAGGTTCCACACTGGTGATGGGGCACAAGGGCATCTCGTCCCTTTTTCCAAGTTTTCCAAGGCGTTGGTAGTGGTCACAAGCCTTGCAAAACTCAATACAATCTAGTGAATCGTTTCCCACCATAGTCCAGTGACTAGGATCTTGCACGCGTAATTGCATTCCCTACATAATGTCCTCTGAAATCCCACCATGGGCTTCTTCTATTATAGCTATGCATTCATGTTCTAGTACACACTGGCACAAAACCTCATCGCGGCCCATTTTATACAAATCCCCATTGATCAACATGAAGGGCGTTGCGCGTATGGCTAACCTTTTCCTTTCTAGAGCATTCATCCCTTCGGGCACCACACCTTCCTTGAGAAAGATAGCAATGTCTTCTAGTTATGAGGAGTTCATCATAATCTAAACAATTGTGCATCCGGCATGGTTTCCTCGATACTCTGCGCATCCTCTCTGAATCAATCCTTGATAAATGATCTGGCCCACAATTGTTCTTTCCCAGGTTTTACCACCACTTTGAATTCAAATTCTTGAAATAGAAGAACCCAACGGCATATGCACCCTTGCAACACTGCTTTGTTTACCAGATACTTCAAGGCCATATGGTCAGTGTAGAATATGAAAGGAGTTTCTAGCAGATATTGCCTAAATTTTTGGAGCGCGTAGATCATTGACAATGCCTTGCGCTTAGTCATTGTATAATTATGTTCTGTTGGTGTCAACTTCCTACTTGCAAAACACAAAGGATGATCAACAATCCCCTCTCTGGTTGAGCAAGAATGGCTCCTATTGTTGTACCAGAGGCATCCACGTGGACATGGAAAGGTTTATCCCATGATGGGAATCATAGAATAGGTGCGGTGATAAGCCTTTCTTTTAGAGTGTCAAATTCCCTTTGTTGCCTCTCCCCATTGAAAGGCACTCTTGTGTCTGAGCAATATTTCCAAAGGCGTGGTGATCTTGGCATATCCCTTAATGAAATTTCTGTAGTACCCAGTGTGTCCAAGAAATCTGCGCATGGCACTCTGGCTGGTAGGCTCCCCTAATCCCATAATAACAACCTTCGTAGGATCTACCAGTAAGCCCTCTTTACATATGATATGCCCCAACAACATTCCAAAAGGAGTTACAAAGATACATTTCTTAATGTTGAGGGAGATCCTCAACTGCCGACATCTTTCAAACATCAACCTTAAGTTATCACAATGGTCCCTGACCAATCCATACATTGTCCAATCATCCAAATATACCTAAAGGAACTTGTGGATGAAGTCCTTAAATGCTTGTACCACTATGCGTGAGAATACAATGGGCGCATTCTTCAGCCCAAAGGGCATGACCGTATATGCAAAACTTCCCCACTCGGTGGTGAAATTTGTCTTATCTTGGTCTTCCTTGGCAATCCTTACTTGGTGATATCTTGAGAATCCATCCGTAAAGGAATAGACCTCGTGCCCAACAACTCCTTCCAAAATATCTTCAGTAAAGGGGGTGGGAAAAGGATCTATGATACAAACAATGTTTAATTCCCTGTAATCCACACATATCCTAATCCCCATCCTTCTTTATGCTAATCACCATTGGACTTATCCACTTTGATTCCTCCACAGCCTCAATGATACCAGATGCTATCATCTTGTCTAGTTCTTCTTTAACCCTTACGCGCATGTTGGGATTCATCCTGTAAGGCCTCTTCCTGACCGGCATGCACCATCTTTCAACCTTATCCTCATTTCCCCCAATGAATGGTGGATGCCTTTCAACTCATGGTATCCGCGTGGGAATAAATCCTCAAATTCATGCGTAAGAGATCGATGATCTTTGATACTTCCTTGTCCGACCAATAGTCCCCAATGATAGCCTCCTTGGGTTCTCCTCTTCCGAGCCGATGTTAACTTTCTTGGTTTTGAGTGGTTCATGATACGTGCACACATGCATCCACACTGTCAACTACTTCATGCGCCCAGTTGAATGGTCGACATTCAGGCTCTCTATCTCTTCTCCATCAATAAGGTATACCATCTTTCCTTTCTCCCTTTCAGAGCACACGCACTCAAATTTATGTCTTGGTTCTTCCTCTTCAAACCATGCTTCTAAAATAGGTCCACCGAGTAAGTTTACTAACCTATCTTCCACCATGGCACAATCCCCCAGAGTGAGGCACTTGATAGTCTGCAACGCCTCATCAACTGGTTGCTTGGTACTTTGGTACTCGAATGTGTGGACCAAGTCAGTCATTAATTCCTGTCAACTTCCCATTTTTTGGCGTGTTTAAGAATGGATATACCACACGCGCACAACCTTGTAGTGTCGAATACAACTTATGCACCCAAAGAGAGGGTGGTAAAGCTTCCACGCCTTCTCCCCAGACCCTCTCACATGCTTGGATGTGGGAAGAGGTGGGTCCATTGCCATTGTAATCCTTAATAGTGGTGGGTACATTATTTTTCAAGAATCAGATAGTGAGCGCAATTCAAACTTCACACCATTCCAACAAGTTTTCACTATGCGCGGCCCACCACCTTGTTGTTGTGCCTATCAAAACATAACCTAGCATACTTCGTCACTCATCCTCCCTCCAGTGAGCTTCCATCTCTCTCAAAAAGACCTCAGGGTATGCATCCCCAGAATACTTTGTTATTGTCTTCCCTCCCAGGTGCCAAACTATACGTGCCATTGTTACCTTGGTTACTGATCCTTTCAGATGTCACCCAATCAATTCATAAGTCCCACATGCCCAATTATCACATGTTATACTGGTAGTATCACTGACAGATTGTGCATCATCAAACTGGATGACTCCTTCTATAGGGTGGATGGTCTCTGGATCTCTTATGGAGCGCACATATATTCTATCCAGGACTTCCTCCCCAAGGGGTTCAGTATAGGGGTGGACTTCCCATCAACCAGTGGTATAACTACCCACTCTTCCTTATTTTCAAAGCTTATGTACCCCTTGTTAAACTAGAGATCTACATTATTCTTATAACACCATGGGCACCCAAGTAGAGATGGGAAATTATCTACCTTGGCAAGCACCAAGACTTCAAAATCCCCAGTGAACCTAGTCCCCTGAATAGTAATGGTTGCATCCTTCAAGACACCTATGGGCATCACCTTTGTCTTATTTTCCATATACAACACATTTGAAGATGGCTGCAATGCAGGCCTTCCCATTTGATGCCAGGCATCCAGAGTGAGAACATTAACCTCCATGCCTATGTCAATGAGGATGTTGCTAAGCAACCATCCATCCACTACTGCGTTCAGGGTAATCTCTTTGTCATAATCAAGGCTGTGAGGTGGAAGGTTTACATGTAGGATCTGCCTTTCATGTTCTTCCCGGCGTGTGGCACCTTTTCTCTCAACCATGCCCCTAGCAGGGGAATAATATTCTCCTGCCTCAGTAGTTTACACACCTCCTTAACCTCATCCAAGTCATCCCTTGGTGCTTCCACTGGCCTCCTTTGCTCATCTTTTCTAGTCTACTCTTTTAAGCATTAGATCTCCCCTTGTAAACTTTGAATTACGTCCATGGTTTCCTGGTAGACTTCTTTCTAGTGAGCCGGGTTTGGATACTTCCCATGTACTACTTCTTCTCTCAAAACCAGAGGTCTCTACCTAGGTGCTTCTTTTGCATGCATGGATTCCACCCTCGTTGTTACCATAACAGGCTCTAGTTCTAATTCACGTATTACTCGCGGAAGCCACTGTGCGTCAGCCTTCTTAATACTCACCATGATAGTGCCCTTATCCTTCGATCTGCTTTGACTCATATGTTCATACAACTCTAGGCATTCTTCATACTTATGTTTCTTTCCACACCAGGAGCATTGTAGAAGATCTGGACATTCACGCTTATAATGGTCTGTGGCTCCACAATTAAAACACGTCCCACGTGGGAACTCACTTCTTCCTCCATAGTTACCACGACCATGAAATCCTCTGAAACCCTCTTCCACACGTGCATCTCCATCTCTACGCTCCTCATACCGATGTTCATCTCCTTTGGAACTGCTGTAATGCCAGTCTGGCGCACACCAAGATCAATTGCCTCATGAATCTAGTCAATCAATCTACAATCCTTGGTGTCATGAGTGGTTGAGGTACATATTTTGTAATAACAAGATACATTTTTGTGGATCACACGTTGCAATAGGGGCACCTACTTACATCATGGTCCTCATGACATATCTCACAGTTTACTACCACGGCACGTACCACCTTCCGAGTACATATCCCACCATTATCCTTTGTGTGTCCTTCCACATTACAATCCATGCACCACATTCCTCCATGAATCTCTAGAACTATGTTGGCAGACAATTTCTCTAATTACTTAGCCATGATAGCAATTTGAGCCTCCAGAAATGGGCTAACACCAGTGTCAACACTACCAACTGCTTCAGCATAAAGTAGCTTCCAATGCTTCACGTGGGTCCAGTGAACATTTTATGAGATAAGGCCCTCCTAAAGGGTGTGATCAATCCTCCAAAAACCACTGAGCATGTTGTGAAGGGTGGATATCATAAGATAGCTTAGATAAAAGAGTTTTAAAATGTGCATCATATTCCCGCACACACTCTCTGCCATTCCCTGTTGGATTTCTTTGAGAGAGCTAATGCTCTTCTGTTCAAACTTAGGTATGTGGAATTCCACCAAGAATGCATTTCTCAAGCATGGTATAATCCACAATAGTCTAATGAGGGTCATACTTTCTATACCAACTATGCGCACATCCTTGCAAGGTCATCACAAATTGATTGGCCTTTCGATCTAGGTCATGATTCCCTTTGCGCGCCATAGCAGCTCACACTTATGCACATGCTCTGTGGCATCTTCTATTCCACTTGTAATCTGGCAAGTGTAGAGACATCTCAAAAATACTTGAGGAGGTGGCTGAGGCCCTTGCCCTCCCGATCCAGTCCCTTGGTTTCCTCCGGTGTTTCCTCCTCCACCGGATCCACTAGATCCTGAGCCACCAGCTCCACCACTTCCACCTCTAGATCCTCTTGTGTTAGGTACAGGGCCTATGTTTATCATGTTGAGTGCTCCCATCATCCCACTAAATTGCGCCGATAGTTTGTGAACTAGTACCACTCCCAGTCATAGTTCCTCCACCACTTCCCAACATGCTTCCAAAACCAGCCATATATGTGCCTTGTCCAAACATTCCACCAAATACCGGAATAGTGTGTGAAGCCATAGAAGTCCCAAACGAGAAATTGTATGTTCTAGGCACCGATAGGTTGCTTCCACGATATCAAATGGATCAACTATACTCTTCCCTCGTTTGAAACAAACCAAGTGCCAAGGTCTGGTCACTAGGTGGGGTTAGATGTGCACCAACGACTCTTCTCTCTCTACGTGATGGACTCTCATCAGAAGCCGCAAGGTTGTCTCTTCTCGCACTTACCAAGATGGGGTACCATAGACTATTCGGGTTCCACATCCTCCACATGAACCTCAACTCCTTTCCACCATGTCTGGCTCCATAACCCACTTGTAACCTCGCATGTTTGTCTATCGATCTCCTTTTCACATGCTTTGTTATACTTGAGCCACCTCTCCTCCCTTTCCTATTCAGTCGTCAGATCATCCATCCTTCCCCAACCTGGCTTCCTCGCCTAATGCTCAGGGTGGTTTAGCCGGCCATAGGGAATGCCTCTAAACCCATGGTTACCATCAAGATTTTGATTACAAGGGGAATAGCACACAAAAACAATCCCTTGGGCTCTTGCAAGAACTCAAACTCAGTAACTTCTAGATAGGAATACATGGAAATGGCGTATTCTAGAGTGTAGCTAGTCAATATTCCCTTCCACCAATGGTCTATAGCATGGGTCCACTTTAGATCAGCATCTTGTAGGTTCTGATATGTTTCTTGGGTCCAAGGGTATGATCTATAATGCCACCCCGATCTAGATGTATAAGCCGAGAGCCATTCGAATAACTCTACTGGGAAACAACAAAAGAAGGTTTCGTACAACTCATGGTAAAGAGTGTCTTCCACCCATCTTCACGTATCAAACCTAGATCCGGTACTAAATCTCTGAGAAAATTCATCCTCCGTGCTTTTAAACCAATCTTCAACACCTTCAAGTGTTAAGTGTTCCATCATCACTTTTTACAGAGATCATGATATATGCCATGTTCCACTACAATTTCAAAAGAGGTCCCGAGAAATGGAACCAAGATGTAGTCACTTTTACACCCACTAAAAACAAGGGAACCTCATGCACGTTGGCCTATCACCTAGCAGAGGCACTTGGGCGCTCACCGAGGTGCACGAGAGGGAGATGAGTCTCTCTTTTATGTGAGTCTAGTGGAAGGCATAGCTCGTGATTCTGACTTAGTGATTTAACAAACATGAAGGGCTATAGAGCTCAGGATAGCTTCTACACCCCTTCAGTCATAATAGAACCAAAGCGTGCAACAGAAATAATAGAACTAAGAGTTGTACATCTACTACTATACTTAACCATTTAAGCAAGATTCATGATTATCTAAGAACAGAAGTGCAATAATAATATGCAGATAATACAGAGAAAGAGTCTTGATACATTTGTCACGGCAACCTTATCACATTCATTCATAGCGTTTACTTATAAAATATTACAGGAGGCAGACCGTAGTCATGCACCATATGTGGATCCATACATGTATTCTCACAAGTCAAAAAAATTCATTCCCCATTTCCCCATTACATCCTTACTTGAATTTTGTACCCATTTTCATCCCATAGTTCTCATAGTAATCCTGCAGAGCTCTACTACCTCATTTTCATCTCTCTTTCTTTGCCAAGGGCGTGTATATAAATAGGCCTCTAAGCTCTAACAAAATCCTCTCCTCGTATATTCCTTCCATGTCATGATTAAGTTTTTGGATCTTTCTATCATGAAGTATATTCCTTCCAAAGACACCTTGTCAAGGATGGAACCTTATTTGAATGGAACACATTCTTCATGTGTTCTGTCCCCAAAGGCCAAAACACATCTTGTTTCTTCGTGTGGTGCACGCATCCCGGGTTCTTTAAGAAGCCTTTTTAATTCTACCTTACATGCCTATACTTGTGTGCTTTCTCTGCCGTGTGCACCTATGCACCCTTAAGATTGGGAAGCTAAAATTAGGGGCCCGACAACAAGATTAACATGAGGTAAATCAATAAATGGTCGATCACTACGGTGAAGGACAACGAAATTTTGGATTCTTCTATTGTCGATGGGATGAGATCTGCAAGGGATGCCGTCATATCTGTGAAATGATTGGATGACCGAGGGATGACTTAGATAGTATAAGAATCGAAGGCCTTGAGGAAGAGATGAACAATGTCTCAATATTTTTGAAGAGTTTCATTTTTACATTGATACTCACCTGTGACTTGTTTGATGATAAGTTCAGAATCCCTATAGATGTTAAGAATTTGAACACCTAGAAAGAGAGTGGTTTTAAGACCTAAGATAAGGGCTTCATATTCTGCCATATTATTCATGCACTCAAAATTGAGCTTATTTGCAAGGGGAATAGGAGCATCCCTAGGAGGGAAGATAATGACGCCAAAACCTCCCCCTTGCCTAAATTTAGAACCATTGAATAAGAGTTTAATTTTAAGGGTTTCATACTCATGATGAAAGTGATTATTGGATTCATCTAGGAATTGTTCATGAGGTAGAGGTGAACTAGGGAGAGGGGCTTATGCTAACTGGTCTGCAATAGTTTGGACCTTAATGTATTTTTGAGAAATAAACTCAAGGTAAAACTTAGTCATGAGCATGAGCCATTGAGTAATACGATCATTGTGATATGGTTTAGAATACATCGTCTTAAGAAGATAAAAAATCTAGTAACGACATAAGTTTTATGATTAAGAAGATAGTATCAAAGCTTAGAGGTGGTAAAGAAGAGAGCACAATACAAATTTTGAGCTTCAGTGTAGTGAGTCTCGTAGTCATGGATGTTGTGACTGTTGTAATAAATAGCCTTCTCATGACCTTGGTCATCATGATGTGATAATATGGCCCCTAGGGCATGATTAGTGGCAAATATGTATATATAAAAGGGATCCCCCTCGTGTGGAGGTGTAAACACTGGTGGAGACAAAATATATTGTTTAAGATCATCAAAATCCTTCTAGAAATTATGATCCCAATTGAAGTCTGTCTCTTTATGAAGAAGATGAAATTGTTGGAAACAATCGAAAGTTGGGAAATGAAGTGATAGACCTATTGAAGTCAGCCTTGAAGACTACGAAGTTGCTTAAGATTAGAGGGAGGAGGAATTTTGATGATTTCTTTTATTTTCACGGGTCAACTTCAATACCCCTAATAGATATGATAAAGCCAAGGAGTTTACTAGTTAATACTCCAAACACACACTTGGCTAGATTGAGACAAAGACAAAAGTGAATAATGTGCTTGAAAATGACTTTGAGAATGGAAAGATGGTCGTGGAAATGTTTATATTTACCTAAAATATCATTGACATAATATTCTATGGTTTTGTGGATGAGATCATGAAAATGTAAGTCATGGCCTGCTGATAAGTAGCTCCGACATTTTTCAAACCGAAGGGCATGACGCGGTAGCAAAATGTCCCCAAGGGGTGATGAAGGAAGTATTATGTTGGTCTTTTGGGGCGATAAGAATCTAATTATAACTAGAAAACCCATCCATAAGAGAAAGCATCTCATGACCTGCAGTAAGATCCACAAGTTGATCAATGTTGGGAAGAGGAAATTTATCTTTAGGGTAAGCGAGATTGAGATCTCAAAATTCAATACATATACAAATTTTACGACGCTTTAGTGACGGCTATGATATTAGAAACCCATTAGGGATAGTTAATGGGGATGATGAAATTGGCAGAAAGAAGACGTTGCAACTCCTCTTTGACAAGGAGGGCAACTTGAGGGTGCATGCGGCACAACTTCTACTTAACCAATTTTACGTTGGGAACAATGACGATATTTTGAAAGATGATAGAAGGGTCAAGATCTAACATGTTTGAATATGACCATGTGAATACCTATCTATGACGAGAGAGGAACACAATGAAAGACTCAAGCTTGTGTGGATCAAGGGATTGACCCATTTTGAGGATGTGAGGCTTGTGGGGATTCCCAATATTGATTTCGATGGTGGCTTCTTTAAGAAGAGTGGATGTGTCGATGGTAAGGTATTATGAATGTAAAAATCCTCTCCCCTCCATGTGGGAAATAATGGCATCTTCATCAATGATGGAAGGATGTCGATGGTAGAAGAGTATTATTCTATCATCTCTGAATGGCAGAGGGGAAGGGACCAACTACGGTTCTCAGACTAATAAGTGATCAGCCCCAAAGTGATGGTGGAGACTAAAATAAAATCTAGAGGTGATAGACATAGTGTCATCTGTATCTATGCACTCATGGGATGGAGAAGATGGAGAAGGAATGTCCATGCATATCTCGAGAAGGTGGGATGGGGTCGAGGATTTATCCGATATCCTAACCTGAAATTTTTGTGAGGTTTGTGGCACTGGTTGATAAATAGGCCATGTGTCCCATACTCATGACGTCCCATGTCAAATCCCTTCCATACGCAATGGTGAAGGTAGGTGTGGGAAAAGGATGGTTTGTTGAGGAATCCAAAATAACGGTATAAGGTTTGGCGTGTGGAAGATCGACAATATGAGAAGAAGGGGTATCGAAACCACCATAGATGAGGTTGGTTCGAAGATGTGGAGGGCCAAAAGAAATGATATCCTCGACAATAGGTTGTTATATTGGAGCTTGGTTGAGTCTACTGAGATGGTGAGGAGTGGGCAACGTGTTGTGTGTAAGAAGATGATACTCCTCCAATGTGAGTTTGTCCATTATTTTATCTAGGGAGTCAACGTTGGGAAGTTTGGATGAAGGTATGGATAAGCATGTGGATGGTGCAGATGGATTGTTCTTTGGAACGAGGACATCATTGGGTCTATAGGTCATGTTTCACATTTGGAAGGGAGGAGCATCCATGGGAAGCATCAAGATCTTCCCCTCATTCTCATATTTAAGAAAATGATGAAGTGTATAGGGAAGATAACACATAACGCAGATCCAATGTCATCCAAGGAGAACATTGTACTAAAATAATCCTTCTATGATGTAGAATACCTCATGGAAAATCTTCCCACCCAGCGCGGATGAGAAGGAAAATTATTCCCAAGGTGGGAGTGTTAACTTTGTTGAAGGTGCAAAAGACCACGGGAGTTTCGGTGATGTGGATTTTGGGATCTTGAGCTGATCGAAGGTATGTGATGGGATGATGTTAATGCTTGCCCCATTATCGATCATGGATCGTCGAATGAAAGTATCATTGATCCTAACCGTGATGAAAAGGGGAAGGTCATGCTCTTCTGGTGTGATGTTTATAATCTCAGTATCATTGAATGAGATAGCAATAGAATTTATAAGTGCTCCTACGAGAAACACAAAGGATTGAGCCTCATCACTGGAGGTTATAATATACTTCAAGGCTTTAGCGAGGGCCTCTCTATGGTCTGACGAGCTTTGGATGAGCTCATAAAGTGAAATATTAACTAGGTGTTAAGCGAGCAATATTTTCCTAAGGAGAAGACACACATATGATTCACGTGTGGGAACAAGGCATACTTGAAGCCACGAAGGATATGGAAGAAAATGCGTTCCAGGACAAGATGATTTGAGAATTAGCCATTTTCATGGATGCGGGATATTTTTGGAAGATATCATGTGAAGTACACATTGAAATGGATACTTGTGCAACACATAAATTCCATTTTTGGAATGATCATCTAATAAGCGCCATGCATGAGTTCAAGATAATAATAGGATTACTTCTTCTAGTTAACTATAGGATGTCTATTATTAGCGCACTTGCATGTGTGCATGTTAATGTAAAGGCACATGGTTATTATTAGCATGTGACCTATTTTGGGAAGTGTGTAGGTGGTGAATGGAAAGTCCCCACCCCTATAAATATGTAGTGAACTATGTATTCAAGAGGGAGATGTTAAGTAGTGAATTATTGTAGAGTTATGTTGTTGGATCTGATATGCACAAAAATTATGGTGATGCTTTATAATGTAGTAAGCTTATATGTATTACAATGTTTAGTATAATGGAGTATATTGGATGGATAATGGTTTTAAACATGACTATAACGGTTCTTGACTGGTTAATCTTATTATGGTTATCGTTCAATTCATGATTCTCTAAGATCTAGAATTGGAATATGCTCTATGGAATACTTGTGCTTATTTATGGTTCTGAATATGTTGCATCTTCATTACACTAAAATCCTACATAAGTAACTATAAAGAGGGGCTTGATACCTTTGTACACTTTGGTTGAGTGCTCACTCGGTTGGGTGATGTGCCAATGCACTGGGTTTTTTTGGGTTTTTATATAGTAGATTATAGGTTGCATCATTGGTTCCGTTGTCGAGACCTCTTTTTCAGTTGTTTCAGGATGTTTCACGATGAAGACATACCGGTTGACCTTATCAAGTGTTTAAGAGTGCATAAAGGATCTGTAAGAAGAGTACTCTATGAGGTTCAACACTAGATCTGAGTTTGATGCACACACATGGGTGGAGTAGAATTTGTATGACTGTCTGTATGAGAGATTCTTTGCTATCTTTCTAGTAGATTTGTACGAGTGGCTGGTTTCTTATGCATCTAAAAGGAATTGGAGGTATCATATGCATGTATGGGATGTAGGAATAATTTCAGTTCTTTATGATGTTGATTTGATTTGGATGCACATTGTGGATACTTGGTTCCATGGTGTTTTGAATAATTATATTTTAGAGTACTCAATTTCCACTTATTCTTACCCGTGAGGTAGCTGAGTTCCATTTTTATGTTATCCAAGGGGAACTTATTTGCAAGGCATTCCATTAGCAATCAAAATCTTGATGGTAACCCTAAACTTGGAAGAAAAATCGATGGCTAGCTAAACCCCACCATGCGTGGGGGTAGGAACATGTTTGGTGAAAGAAGGCAGACTTAGTGGCAGAGAGAATAAAGGTGGCTTAAGTATAATGAGGTGCATGAGAGGGAGATAGAGAAGCAGTGTGATATTGTGGAGTGGATGGCAGTGAGGAGAGAGATGAATCATGAAGGATTTAAAGCTCACGCAGGAGGCATGGAGCAAAAACATCTGGAACCCCCTTATTTTGGCAAACATAATAGGGAACTCTCCTCAGCCTCACATGGGAGCACACTAGTAGAGACAACATGGGCTGCAGGTGCGTATTTGAATCTACCTGGAAACCTAGCCCTTGCGCTTGGATTTCCAGTATATAGTACAACTAGTACTTAGCAAGCTAGTTTGGGCAATAGAAGAGCAAGAGTAATTCATATAGAAAGTACATTTATGAAAGGGAAAATATATTCTTTGTTATTTGGAGGTACCTTTTAGTAGACGTTGTCGAAAGACAAAACTCAAGCGCGCAAAATTTTGGACTCACTTTTGGGAGTAGTACCACTTTGTAGACTATAGGAGTTCAGTTTAGTACCATTGTTGGGACACATGGTAGTACATCCATTAGTATGATTCCAGCTACAGTGGAGGATTAGAGGACATAGGAGGCTCTATCTCTGGTGGATTTGGTGGTTCTAGAGGAAGAGGTAACACATGAGGTTTTGGATTAGGTGGGCAGGGTCCACACCAACAACAAAATATTTACATGGAGATGTCTCTTCATCTTCCAGAGTATAGGGGTATAGAAGATATTGGTGAATACATGCACATGTGTGAGATACTATGGCATGTAAAAGGAGTTAGGGCTTCTAAGTGCAAGGTAATTCAGTTTGTAACTACATTGCAGGGATACGTACATAGTTGGTACATGAAGTTTGACCCTGATTAGACTTGCATAGATTATGCAACATTAAAGGATGCTTTCCTTAAGGATTTTCATATCCATGAGTTTGAGTAGAAGAGTATAAGCATGCTCAAGGATATTAAGCAGGGCACTACTGAGAGCATTCAGGAATATGATGCCCATTTCAAGACACTATTGTCTAAACTTTCTTATGATATTCATGCAAGCCAACATGCACAATGGTTCGTTGGGGGCTTGATCACACCTTTAGGAGGGTGCTTTGTGACATAAGACTTATATGGACCCACACAAAGCATTTGAAGCATATTTTTATGCTTGAGGTAGTCGAGAGTATAGATACTAGAGTGAGCCCATTCCTAGAGGCACAAATTGTAGCTATGACAAAGCAATTGAATAAATTATCAGAAAATTCAACACATGAGACGTGCACTAGGATTTGGTGTACAAATTGTGAAGTGGAAGGGAACACCAAAGATAGCTGTCCTCACATATTAGTGTGTTCATTGTTGATGGAATGTCGATATGTCATCTAGACCATGATGCAAGCCACTTCCCACTATTACAATGCACGATAAGGAAGAATGTATCTTGTTATTGTAAAATTTTCTGGTCCACGACTCATAATATAGAAGACTACAGGTTGATTGGTTAGATCCATGATGCCACATATATTGGTGTGTTACGATTGGGGTATCATATAATTGTAAAGGTACAAGTGAGCACCATGATTGTGATCACACTCAAGTGTGCTATGATTGGAACGAAGGGCACTTTGAAGGAAGTTGTGGTAGAGGTCGAGGATACCATGGTGGATTCGGGGTCAAGGTCGTGGTGGTGGACAAGGTGAGTTCCCTTGTGGAATGTGTTTTAAATTCGGATCTCCCGATCACTACAGGCATGAATGTCCTCAAAATATTACTTGTTATTTTTTGGGAATAATCAAAGCTATGAGTAGTTCCCGGACTTATATGAGCATCTTAACAAGCAACATAAACAAGAGAACAAAGGTGTAGGGATGGTTAGAATACAACGTGCTGTGGAAAATCAGTGGATGCCAAAGCTGGCACCAAAACCTGAGGTATTACCTATGAAGATTACTACACGTGCTAAAGGTGCACGTGTCGAGATGAATTATATCGAAACCTACCATCACCAAGGAGGAAGTTTTACATGCAAGGTACCCAGATCCTACACATCAGAAGGAGGTTTATTAGGAAACCATGGAGGTACTTAGAAATATTCAGGGTGAAATACAATGTTTGAAGGAACAGTCATGGAAGTTAGAACAAAATAAGGTATCACGAGATAGTTCAATTGGATATTGATGACTTGAAAGAGGTATGCAAAATGTTGCACTTTGGGAGAATATCATTCCATTACTAGGGAATTGGATAAAGGGAAACACTCCACGCGTAGGTATAGAGAATGGATGGCAGATCTTACATGTTAATCTTCCCCCTCATAGCTTGGATTATGACAAGGAGATCACTCTAAATGTTTTTGTGGATGGGTGGCTCTTGAGTAATATATTGATTGATACAAGCGTGAAAGTTAATGTGCTTACTTTAGATGCATGGGTATACATGGGAAGACTTCCATTACAACCATCCTCTAATGTATTATTCATGTCCAATCGAACTAAGGCCACTCCTATATGATATTTAAAGGATGCATCCATTACTATACAAGGGGCTAAGTTCACTAGGGACTTTGAGGTCTTAGCACTTGCGAGAATAAAAAAAAATCCCATCTCTACTTGGGCACCCTTGTTGTTATGCAGATAATGCCGACTCATGGTTCAACAAGGGTATATAAGTTTTGAGAAAAAGGTAAAAAGAGTGATTATCCCTTTGATAGATGGTAAATTTGTGCCTTATGTTGAACCTTTGAGCAAGGAAGACCTGAAAAAATTTATGTACGTGTCATTCGGGAACCAAGTACTTGATCCATCAAAGGAAGGAATCCTCCAGGTGGGAGGATGCATAGTCTATCGTGATACTACAATTATGTCTTGTGACAATTGGGAACATAACACTTATGAGATGGTTAGGCGTGAAGTAAGAAGCGCATTTGTGCAGAGAATCAAACCTCGATCTATTCGGATGATAGGTAACAACCATGTACCTCATTACATTGGAGAAGGAGATTCTACGGTATTCCTGCGCACCATAGAGGAGCAAAGAGAAAAATCAAGTGGAAAGAAGGAATATGTTAGTATATACCTTGTGTGGGACAACAATGCACTGGTGGATGGTTCACAGGGATAATATTATGGAATATAATGAAATCAAAATTTCTCTAACCACTCGGATCTTCGTGAGAAATGTGCCTACTACAACTTGTTTAGCACCATGTTCAGCAGTGTGAGAGACTCGGACAAAGGGGCGGAAGTTTTACCACCTTCACTTTGGGTGCACAAACTTTATTCCACTTTACAAGACTGCACAAGCCTAGTATATTTATGCGAGCTACATAGGAGACTAGAAATTGGCGGACTTGATTGAAGGAATGACACAAACTTTTGAATACTTCTCTAATAAACCTCTGATGGAAGAGGAATTAAGGGTTATAAAGTGTTTAACTATGGGAGACAGTGCAAAGACTGAAGAACTCATTCAAGATTTATTTAGTGAGGTAGACTCAGGAGTATGTTTTGATGAAGTAGAAGAGACAGATGCCACACTACTTAAGCACACTTACTATGAGAAAGAAAAAGGAAAGATGGTCTACATAGTGGATGATGAAGAAGTAGAAAATATAGATATAGATCATTCAATAGGTACGTACGAAGTGTTAGATAGTGCGGATAAGAATGTGTGCACCTATCATGAACCTATAAAGACCAAGAAAGTGAACATTGGCACAAATGTTGAACCTAAGGAGGAAATAATTGGGGATTATTAGGTTGATTCTGAAGTGGCAAAGATAATTGAGTTACTACGGGATTTTCAAGACTTATTTCCTAGGGGCTACCATGAGTTAAAAGGAGTGCATGAGTCATTAGGAGAGATGAATATTAAGCTAAAGGAAGGAGCGTGCCTAGTTAGGAAGAGACCTTACAGGATGAACCCTAACATGTGTGTCAAAGTTAAGGAGGAAATTGACAAAATGTTGAAATTTGGCATCATCAAGCCCCTAGAGGAATTAGAGTGGGTTAGCCCCATGGTGATCAGTATAAATAAATATGGTTGGATTAGGATTTGTGTGGATTACAAGGAACTAAATGTTGCATGTGTGATTGATCCTTTTCCTACACCTTTCACAGAGGAAATATTAGAAGGCGTTGCAAGGTGCGAAGTTTATTCTTTTATAGATGGATTATTTAGGGAGTTAGAATTGCATAGGAGGATCAAGAGAAAATGAATTTCACCACTGAATGGGGAAGTTTTGCATATACTTGTGATGCCCTTTGGTTTGAAAAATGTGCCTATTGTATTTTCGTGCATAGTTGTTCAAGCATTCCAAGATTTTATTCACAACTTCTTGTAGGTTTACTTGGATGATTGGATGGTGTATGGACTTGTTAAGGATCATTGTGACAATTTGCGCTTAATGTTTGAAATATGTAGATAGTTAATCATATCTTTAAACATCAAGAAGTGTGTGTTTGCTACACCTTTTGGAACTTTTTTAGGGCACATCATCTGCAAGGAAGGTTTGTTAGTGGATCTAGCTAAGGTTGCAGTTATTGTAGGCCTAGAAGAGCCTACCAGTTAAAGTGAGTTACAGGATTCTTGGGCCACATAGGGTATTATACAAATTTTATCAAAGGATATGTAAATATTTCCACATCCTTGGAAGAGATACTAAAAGGAAAAGGGACGTTCTATTGGGGAGAACCGCAGCATCGCACATTTGAGGTGTTGAAGGAGAGACTTAAAATAACACCTATTCTCGCATTTTCCTTCATGTAACCAAACATTTCATGTACATGTGGGTATCTCTAACACAACCATTGATACGGTGTTAGCTAACCCTAGAGAAGGTATTATAGATCATCCTATCTATTTTGGTAGTAGAAAGTTTACTCCTATAGAGCAGAATTATATAACATAGCGTGAGGTCTTGTTGATGATCTATGTCTTTATAAATTTAGACAAAGACTTCTATGCAACACCTTTTATATTTTATACTTGATCACATGGAATTAAAATAATTGGTAAATAATCCTATTTTATAGGGGCACATATGTCATTCAAAGGTGCTCTTATTCCAAAATTTGACTTCGAGTTGTGGTAAAACTAGGTAAAAGTAATTCCGACCCGCACCACTAATCAAGGATTCACCAAGGGAGGATGCATAGATAATTGAAGATACAATGCCGATACAAAATTGTATAAGTTATATCGTGTGCCTTCGAATTGAAATATATTGTTGTCTTTTTACACATGGGTATGGCACTAGAAAGAATGAAATCATTGGAGAAGAAAAAACTTGCAATTCATTTGGCAACCTTTATGTTGATTAGTGGAGATTTATACAAACTAGGCCGAGATGAAGTATTGAGCATGTGTGTACTAGAACATGAGCACAAAAATATAATGAAAAAGGCTCATGGTGGTATTGCTGGTGATGCCACCGTGTATAAAATTCTACTTGTGGGATTATGGTGAGAGACCCTATACAAGGATTGTAAAGAGTATTGTAAGGCGTGTGATCACCGCGATGCCTTGACAAACTTGGTCAAAGAGATGAAATGCATTTGTGGCCTATTGCTAATGCAGGGGCCATTTGAGAAATGGGCTATAGAATTTGTAGGTCCTATTTAACTAGCCACACATAGAACTGGATTGAGTTAAATCATCACTTACACAAATTATCTTATAAGGTGGGTAGAAGCAACACCTACAAAGGATTGTACAACAACTACAACAACCGTGTTTTTATGGGAAAATGTTCTTACTAGGTATGGATGTCCACCGAGATTGACAAGTGATAGAGGCACACACTTTTTTAATGACACAATCAGGATATTATTGGATGAATTTATGGTGGCACACCACAAGAATACACCCTATTATCCACTATTGTTGAGGCCTTCAACAAGATATTGATCTAAACCTTGACAAAAATTTGTGATGTTGGAACAAAAGATTGGGATGATAAAGTTTCTAATGTACTTTGGGCGTATAGAACAACCTACAAGAGGTTAAATAAGGCCACACTTTTTCAGTTGGTGTTTGATGAAAATCAGTTCTTCCTATGGAATTCATGTTACCTTATTTGCATATTGCATGAGTTGGAGGCCTAGCTGATGAGAAAGTGTTAGAAGAAATAATTGACATGTTGATACATTGGATGAGAGGTGTGCCATAACATGTTGGATTCGAAGGTGAAAATGCTAGGCGTAAGGCATGGCATGAAGAAAACATCAAGGACAAGAAGCTTGAGGTTGGATAGATGGTACTACTCGATGATTCTAAGTTTCGCACCATCCAGGTTAGCTCAAGGTGCATTGGTTGGGACCATATGTTATCATCCATATACTTGACTCGGTGTGCTTTCCAGCTTAGAGGTGCTTGATGGAATGTGGTTACTTGATTACTTTAATGGGAGTAGGTCAAGCCCTACTATAAATAAGTCTTCTTGGTGTTTGTAATAAGGAAGTGTTGTCATTTAGTATAGGTTTGCCTTTCTCGTATTTCCTTCTTTGTCACTATGATTTGTCCATTTAGTTTGGTGTTTTTTTGTAATAAGCGCTTTTGCGTGCTAGAAGATAATTACAATCAAGCATTTTTATGTGTAGAGGAATGCACATACCATTGGTGTGGGGTGGTTGTTATTTGTTATTCACAAATGGGTACACATCAGAATAAATTATTACAGGTGTTATTCAAGTATGGAAAGGAGATGTTAGAAAGGATATTACTTCCAAAGAAGACCATAAATGGAAATGAAAGAAGGGATAGTATAACGTGAGGTAAGTAGTGGTCGTGGAGACTACTATGAGAAGGCGTAGTGGTGAGGTACTTGGTGCATGGAAGCATGTAGAAGATAAGTCTTTAGCTAGAGGGTAGGAAGGCATAATCGAAGGTTATACTGGGTGAAAAATTGTACTACGTGGAAATTTTTAGAGAATTTTGAAAATGGTCAATTAATGAGAGGATTGTTGGTAGGTGAAGGAGAAATAAATGCACTAAATTTTTGATATTTTATATAAGGATGTGATGATGGTTAATTTTCACATTTGCAACCACAAGTATTCGAGCGAGCTAAGTGCAACCAAGCCAGGAGTTAATTGTGTTTAAGTGCGAAGAGTTGTGAAACTAGACATGGAGAGAATATTTATGTGTAAAAAAGGCTTGTGTCCCCATTAGTGAAGGGTTTAAGTGAAGCAGAAGCGTTGAGAAGGAGCTAGGGCACACAGTTCGAGCTAGGGCACACGATTTTGAGCTAGGGTTTGAACTTACTCAACACAAAAGATAAAAGGCAGGATTTTTATGATGGCACCAAAGAAAGCACCTATAGTAGGTACAAAAGGAAAGAAAAAGGTGGAAGTTGAGGTTGAAATTTCTCTTGAGAGAAATTTTTCGAGATGCAGTACCCAAAAGGAGTAATAGTTAGAAAAGATTGGGATTCCCACATCCACAAATGCAAAGTAAATGACTACAACCACCACACCACTGATAACAAGGGAGATTTAGATGCTTTGCTTTGAATAAAAAGACCAACAAGCACACGATGGAAGATATGCCAGTGTATGACGACGTTGGGGAAAAGTTTCTTAAGTAGGTAGGAGTTTATCAACTATATGAGCTCCCATATTTTGGAAAACATGAACCTTTATACCAATGGCTTATGAGTAGATTCCATGAGGACTTCTTCTATTTCATCGAACAAAGGGTTAGGCTCACAGTCTCCTAATTGTGACATTAATAGGATTGAAGGGCACATAGAAAAGCATTGTTAGTGATCTAATTGAAAAATAAACGGTTATTGCCACAAGCAAGGAGTTACGGTATATAAAGGGTCCACACAGAATGGACATCTACAAATTAAGGAAGTACCCTATGGTGCAAGAAGATGTGCATCTTCTCACCAAGTTGAATGATCAAGGGAGATGGTCATAGGTAAATACAATGTGGATTTATGTTGCAAAGAAAATGTCCCAGGGAGAAATCTACATCTTATCGTGGTATATTACGAAACCATTATTGAGGAAGCACACACAGTGAAAAGATAAGTTTTGGTTCTAGTGGATGGACCATTATGTGTGCACATTGGTTGATTTTATGTTAGTAGATGGACCAATTCGAATGCCAACACCAAAGGATCCCGAGTAAGAAACAAAAAAAGCAAAGGCCTCTCGTGGTTAGGAAAATTTCAAATTATGAGGCATTGCTCCAAACTCTGAAGGATGAACTAAAGAAATCCGACCAAGCTCTGAATATTTGTGTAACACCAAAAGCAGTGATAAGGATCAAAACTCTGGTTAAAGATAATGATGTTCTGAAGGCCATGAAAGATGAGACACTGGGACACGTAGAAATATTGGCACTAGTGAAACAAAAGCGTGAAGCCCTTGCAGCAGCTCAAGACCCACATAAGGAGAGAATAGATGAGATTGGGAAGCACATAGTGCAGAAGATGGATCTTCTAGAGGGAATGATGATCATTATGGAAAATGTTGTCCAAGTACTACAGAATGAGAAGGAAAAGATTACTCAGGATGAATTGGAAGCCATTTCCACAGACATTCCAGAGAAGATAAGGACCACACTAGATGAATGACAGACATTGGAGTTTGAGATTAAAACAAAATATCTAAAATTGATCCTCTTGGTTTAAGAAGAAGGTTCTTCATAAGTAAAGGTCTATTCTTTTCAGTATAGTGTGTAGACACCAAAATTGGGTCACACTCCCCTTGGTCCTTTGTGAAATAACCAACCCAAACATATTCACTTAACCACGGCCCTCCACACCACATTAATATTAATTTAATTTAATTAATACCCATCCTCACAATATTCATCATTTAATTACATTAATTGACCTAATTTCCACCTCACCTAAACACCTCATCCAACCACCTCACCCTAGACCTATTATTGAAATGTTTCCATAACTAGCTAGGACATAATCTTACTTGCCTTAATGAGCTAATATTTGGTCCAACCCTAAAATCAATGCCTAAGATTTATCTAGCCACAATCCTGCTCATTAGAATGGAAGCTTCATTTCTAGTCTACAAAAAAACCAACTTAGTCGAAGAAATTAGAAGGATCCACTCATTTTAGTAAACCTAGGGAATCCTACCTTAACCGATGCCGATCACACCTAAACCGACCCTAGTCAATCCGGAACCGTCGTCGGTTACCATTTATTCACCAAAAAAACCTTGTTTTTGAGTTGGCACATTCTAAGAGAAAGGAAAAAGAAACAGAGCTATATGCAAGCTGAACGATCATCCTTTCATGCATCCAGAGCCATCACCAGGACAGATTTTAGAAGCATTGCACTCACTGAATCATTTTGGGAGCCACTGCTACGATATCCAACACTATTCTTCTGATCAATAGCCACCTCAATTCAGCCATCAAAAATTGCATCACAAGTAAGTACATCTTTACTAGAATTTTCTATTTCAACATAGTTAACTTTTGTCATTCATGTCATTAGTTTGTACTTTGCATGTTCATTCCTCCATTGCTTATTAGCTTGTAATTCAACCATTTCCCTTACCCACACCATGAAATCATCATTCTGACCTAACATCCATTTTTGAGCATATCTGAGATCTGCATAGACCTTATCATCCACTCTCCCAACCTTATTTGACCTCAGATCATCCCCTGTCATTTGATCTATTTGAGTTTCTTTTACCTTGACCATACCGACGCTCGGTTATCCACAACCATCGTCGGTTCTACCTAAACCGGCATCGGTCATACCCGACCGATGTCGGTCTCTATGTTTTATACCTTGACCAAGAACAGACCCAACAATCATCTCACCAATTGACCTAAACAACCCGAATCGGAACCCGATAAGTCCCAACACCCTAACAACTACCTACCTTTCTGATCTGACCATAGCCTAGCCTGTTATGTTAATATTTTCTTATTGTACTTGAATGAGAAACCTAAATCATATCATCTACAATAGGATTTCCTTTATTTCTGGAATTAAATTATTTTAAACAGTGGATTGACAACTATCTAGGAAGTATCATAGTTCTTGAAACTAGCACATGTTAGGTAGTCCACTGTCATATATAATTTAACTATCTTTTTGTGGTCTTGTTTTGTATTACAGGTAGTTTCTCCTAGCCAAAAGGAAGCTCTTGTAATCAACATTGGATCAAGAAGTCAGAATGTGCACAACAACCATCTACCAACCAACATAAACATGTATTCCTCCTTGGCCCTTACCCTTATCTGTTTCGTCATTTAAAAAGGTAAAGAAAATGGTGAAACATTTTGGCACGCCTGGTGGGACCCATCAGGGGTTCTATTGCATTTTCTTCATTCCTAGGAAAAATTTGTGTGTTTGTTTCCCTTCAAAAAGCTTACACATTAATCTTCTTCCTTGGTAATCTTCTCTTCTTTCTAATTTCTCTAAAGGATACATTTTCTTTTGGTGCATTTAAAAAGAACCATTCTTCTTGTTTTTTTGCATTTAGTGAAAGAGCATACCCTCTCCTATTCACCATTTGTGTCATCGAACATAATATTTCGATTTGGGCTTAAAATTGGTTGCATTACATTCTGATTTTCTACATTTAGCTCACATTAAAATGAGGGCAACCTATATGCTGGAAGTCATGCCTAGTTGATGGTTGACATAAAGAATCGTAGAAAGCATGTTCTCTCTCTCTCTCTCTCTCTCTCTCTCTCTGTGTCTTACCAAACTTGCAAAAAATTAAAATATACACATCTTTCTTAAACAACATCTTACCTGGGAACACTTGTCCACGATCACATGATCAGATTGGTAGGTACTCCCCATCTCGTTGCCTCTGTCGAGTCATCATCTCAGAGGATGGCCCTCCCTACCATAACATACCTGAAACCTCTCCTTTTAGATATCCTTCTTTGTAGGATGCCTTCCTAACCAAAAACAAATCTGTTCTAAATACACATAGTTAGTTCTAAATAGCATAAGCTAAAAAACATAAGAAAATCACTATTAGGATCATGTTTTTTCTTAGTGTTCTTCTTGACTTGTGTTTTGAGGTGTGAGACTACGACTCTCCATTTTTTTCTTCTTTGCACATGCCACCATCATAGTTGGAGTATTCTGACTTTTTCTGAGTGTGTTAAGGCCCCATCTCCTCATTCTCAGGTTTCTAAGTTTGATTCTCCACTTGATTTAATTCACAAAACCCAATTTCTTCATTTCTTTCTAATTTCATAGTCACCGACATTGGTCCAATGACCTTCGCTTGTTCACATCCGAACGTCGTTGGTTAAACCCTAACCGTGTCGCTTTTGAATTTCTATTTACTTTACCTAGAATAGCCTTCATCACTCTTTATGTTCTCGATTCGGACCTCGGGCATCATCATATTTCTCCCCGTTGATACCTCTTTGTCATACTTAGTTTCCCCTATACCCATCCAACATTCCTGTTTGATGCTTTGAGACCGATTTTCTTCCACAAAGGATTGACCGGTGTATCGCTTTGAATCGTCATTGGTTTTCCCTCAACCATCACCAGTCAACTTGACCATCGTTATTTTCCTGTGTTTGATTTTCAAATCTAGACATTGACCAGATTCACCTTCCAGATCCCATTATCCAATGTTCCTATTGTTTTCTATGTTATCTATAGAATACAGTCTTACCAGTCAGCACTTGTTCACATGGTGTTGACTCGCAGCCATACTAACACCCTCATATTCCATGTTATTCGTCAACCACTCCCACCTATTCCCTCACCACCTTCCATCCTATCACCCATGGATCCAACCTTACCTACCACCATTGTTGTAGGCGACGAAGAATTTACATGACTCCTTGATCATAATCCTGCAACCTTATAGTTCTACCTTTCCCACTCTTCCACCTAAGACTCCTTAGGTTAGTTGATATATGGCATGACTGTATCCATCTCTCCTTCCCTTATTCATGTATTTGCATCATCCCCTAATAATATAGCATTACCCTCACCTACTTCACCCTCGGTAGTTTTGCAGCTAGGACCCATACCTGCCATGACCGTTGTGTCTCGCAGTGATTACTCCCACATGTCATGTTTGTTGTCCCCTCATCGACCAACCAGGCCATATCCTAGTCCACACCCATTGTATCACAAATTTTCATTGTAACCCAACCACCCATGGTGTCAATGACCCCTACTCCATTCTAGAATATTGTCCTCTCCATCCCAAAAATACTACCCCCAATCTCTATTAGAGTCACCACCACCATCCCACCTACATACACATAATATCAACCACCCCTATCTTGTCTGTCACCCATTTTGGATATGTGCCTCCTATGCTAGTTCCCTATTCTCAACCTCCCTATCGGGTTCAATATCCACCCCCTTATGCCACATGCGGTGTCTCTCCATCCAAACCTACCAATGACCTCATCAAGTTGATGATAGAAAATATGTAGACACTAGAAGCATCGCTTCAAGCTCACGTAATTCCCTCAACTATAATGAAATTTTTAACGAGCCTATTCACCCATCTATTCCTATTTGACCATACCCCATACATTGGTAAATTCCAAAATTCAACTGCTTCAATAGCAAATAAGACCCACAACAAAATTTGTGGTCCTTTAAACATGGGTGTTACCTGATTACCCATGATGACACTTTACTTTTGAGGACTTTCCTAGTGTCTTTGATAGGACCTGCATTAGACTGGTACAGTGGGATACCAATACATTCCATCTAATCATTTAATGAACTAGCCTAGGCCTTCTTAGACCACTTCTCGATTAATATTGTCAAGAAGGTTACCATGACTGATCTTTATTCCACTTGATAGTACAACGATGAGTCTATCACTGACTTTGTCACTCATTGGCAAGCAGTTTAATTAATCAGCTCACATTCCAACTACCTCAGACTGAGCTTATAGAGCTATTTACTTGGGCTTGTGCTAGACACATCTCACCAACCCTGCAGGTGCAAACCTTTTGCACTTTTGATGAGGCATTCACCATGGCATGGAAATTGGAAATTTGTGCTATCGAAGAAAAGAATATTTAACTTCGTAAAAACAATATCGTGTTCAAATCCAATGATGCTTACTCATCTTCAAAACCCCAAAACAACTATTCAAAACCCAAAGGGTCTGCAAACACCGTAATTCTCAAAGCTTGACCCCCTCATCAATTGCCTAATTAAATTAAGTGGACCTATGTAGTCCAATGGAAATCAACAATATTGCTTGCTTTGATCCTTCAATGGATGCTTGGGTGTGAGGCTTAGCTCTTCAAGAATGGAGTATGGAGGGCTCAAGAATGAAAAAAGGATATTAGTATGAAACTATGTGCTTTCTTTTGTCTCTTGAGATATTTAGGTGTAGGTGTAGAAGTAGAGGGAGGGTTGTTTATATAGCCCAAAGGATAAAGGATTCAACACATCCTCATGAATGTGGGACTAATGGAGATGTAGAGTTAGTTATGGATAAGGGGGGTTTAGATGGGGTTGAGTTAACTTTAGGATGGTTTAGTTTGTCCTTTAGTGGCTCATGTGGATAAAGGGGGTGTATTAATTAATCAAGATGATTAATTAATACATGTGCAAGCTTTTATAATATTTTAGATGGATTTTAGTGTGATTTGGACCATTAGGAGGGAATTAAACCAATTAAATAGTGATTTATTGATTTAATGTGAAGGGAGGCTAATTAATTAATAATAATTAATTAGACTAGACAAAAGGTGTTGAGTAACGAAGGGTAGTTAATTAGGGTATGTGTTGGATAGGTGACTTAATTAATTAGTGTAATGTAATCAATTAACGAAAATGGAAGAGAAGATGAGCGCTATTGACAATATGTTGTCAATTTGTGGGAAAAGAGATAATTAGCACAATTTAAGTATTTAAATTGCTCGGGTGTAATTATAGGTGTCTACATTTGCCCCTCTTTGGGGTGGCGTAAGTGATGCCACTTAAAAGATAGTAGATGGAAGAAAATTTTGAAGGGATAGAAGAAAAATTAGCAGGAGAGAGAGATGCCCCCTCAAGTGTTGATGGGGTGATGAAAGAAGCCGATCGACGATCGAAAAATATGTGAGAGAGGTAGAAGAATGGGGAAGGGGTAGGATGCCCCGATGAGAGGGAAGATTAGGGGTGAAAGGAAAGTGATGTAGAAGAAATATGGAGGAGAGGAGAGAAGAGCTTAGCCTCTAGCCGTTGTTTATTGGAACAATTTGGATGTCATCATATTGCCACAAGAGCTACATCATCATTCCTTATGAAAAATATAAGCATACGACAATGGTAGAATGACATGAAAATCCATACTATGAAAAATTGTCTTTTGCTGAAAATATCAACTCCACACAACATACAATAATGCAATGCAATACGAGAAGGAAACAAGCTCATTTAACAGGGAAAACAAGTACGAATGCACATATCTAACCCAAAAATAGCCAAGATAGTTTTACAAATGTTTTTTTATCGGTTAAGAAGAGATCCATAAGTTCGTGATTGATGGCAAGGGTTAAAAATGATGCCCGAGAAAGGATACATGCAAGGGGAAATGACAATGGACATGGGGTCCATGAAAAGTGTTTGTGCGCAATGAAACAACACTAGGCAACAAAAGTGCCCCAGACAAGATGAAGCAAGCAACTAGCTTTGTGAATGGTTGTGAATTCGGTGATGCGTGAGTCGTATTAATCGGGGAAGATGTGAGACAAACCAATATGATATGGAGAAAATACCATGCACAAGACACAAGTTTCAGCCATAATAAGCAAGTTACCATGTTTGTAGGGTTTTTTACTTTTTAGGATTTTTGGCATATATATTGTTTTTATTATTCTTTCTTTCCAAATCATGGTGAACAGTGGAAGAAAATAGAAGAAAGCGAAGGGCCTAGGGGCAATAGAAATTTCCTATGTGGAAGAAAGAAGAAACAAATGACAAATAATGTCCTTGTTTAGTGGAAAATTAAGAACAAATAATTATTTGAAAAATAATTTTTACGAGAGTGTGGAGAAGAATAAAAATCACCAGGAGAGCAATAAAATTGTCCGAGGGAGAAGAAATTGGTATCGGACAGAAAAAAATGCCCCAATACGGTGAAAAATAAGAGAAAAATAATTATTTAATAAAAATAATTATTCCAAAGTGAACAGAAGAGAAAATGGCGATCAAAATGGGCCTCCCTGCTCTCTTGACGGTGAAAAATAGGTTAATATACCCCACCATGGGGGTAACATCTTCACAACCAATTCATTTTAACCGAGCCATTTAGAAAGTTTACTTTGTGAGGCTCTAATACTGAGAAGAACTAGGGTGATCACACGAGACCGATTGAGGCATGCGGATGTAGTCCGAGGGTACCAAAGGCACGCAGATGACGGTACCTGGATCTGAAAATAGAAACACAAAAATAACTATACAAACAACAAGCAAAGCAAGAAACAAGACAATGCAAGTAAATGTTTTTTTGTAAGATTTGTTTTCGTGCACCAATTTTCTCTCGCTTAGGTTTTGTAAAACAATTTTCTATTGTTTAGGTTTTTTTGAAACAATTTTCTATCATTTTGGTGTTTTCTAACGGTTTTCCAAAGCTATGTGCGAGTAACCAAATGTGTACAAGTATTTCTACAATTTAGCTAAATTTAAATCAAGAAACTACCACCTATAAATAGCTTCCTAACCTAGCTAGAAATGAGAAATGTGCACCATCATGATGAAGAAATAAGCAAGTCCTACCCTCAACATTATAACTTTGAAATGATCAAAACATAATGTAAATTAATGAACTCTATTCTCCTTAATTGCCTAATTAAATTAAGTGGACCTATGTAGTCCAATGGCAATCAACAATATTGCTTGCTTTGATCCTTCAATGGATGCTTGGGTGTGAGGCTTAGCTCTTCAAGAATGGAGGATGGAGGGCTCAAGAATGACAAAAGGCTATTAGTATGAAACTATGTGCTTTCTTTTGTCTCTTGAGATATTTAGGTGTAGGTGTAGAAGTAGAGGGAGGGTTGTTTATATAGCCCAAAGGATAAAGGATTCAACACATCCTCATGAATGTGGGACTAATGGAGATGTAGAGTTAGTTATGGATAAGGGGGGTTTAGATGGGGTTGAGTTAACTTTAGGAGGGTTTAGTTTGTCCTTTAGTGGCTCATGTGGATAAATGGGGTGTATTAATTAATCAAGATGATTAATTAATACATGTGCAAGATTTATAAGATTTTAGATGGATTTTGGTGTGATTTGGACCATTATGAGGGAATTAAACCAATTAAATAGTGATTTATTGATTTAATGCGAAGGAGGCTAATTAATTAATAATGATTAATTAGACTAGACATAAGATGTTGATTAACGAAGGGTCGTTAATTAGGGTATGTGTTGGATATGTGACTTAATTAATTAGCGTAATGTAATCAATTAATGACAATGGAAGAGAAGATGAGCGCTATTGACAATATGTCATCAATTTGCGGGAAAGGAGATAATTAGCACAATTTAAGTATTTAAATTGCTCAGGCGTAATTATAGATGTCTACACCCACATGGTATAAAGAACATGAATTTTGCAACTATCATCGTGTCAAAGGTCATAGCGAAAATAACTACATCACCTTTAAGAATATCATCCAAGAAATTTTATACAATGGAGATCTAGTCTTGGATAGCCCAAATGAATCCACAAACCAAAACTTGCATATCTTCAAGCCTTTCCCTAATCATGCCCCATCTTCCAAACAAGCTAGTGACACTTCAAACAATGATAGAAATGTCTGCGAGGTCCACGCTATTTTTGATGACATACCAGTTGCTTCCCAATTGCCTCATGTGCCTTCCATAGATGAAATCTTAGCCCGAGCTCCCTTACCTGCACAAGAGCCTATTTCATCTACTCCTCCACCCATAGAGGCACCCCCTTCATTTTCTTCTTCATCCATGGAAGAGCCCATAATTAGCACGCCACCTTTGACCCCTCAAAATTCTGAGCAGTTGTCAGTGGCACCTCTCCTACTCATAGAAGATGCAATTCCACTACCTACACCAACACAAGAAGAGTCCACTTTGGCTAGCCCATCCTCTCCTCTACCCATGGATAATAATATAGAAATACCACTACCTTTATATGACCATTCATCATCGACTTTCAAAATCCCACCGATCTACTTTCGGTTCTCTTACCCATAGAGTCCGAGGCTAGCCATTTCATTGTATCTCAAACATGTTTTACGGGAATTGCCACTCGATCCATGTCAACCCCACGCTATGTCGGTACTAATCTCACACTTGGCTGATCACTTGGACTATGTATATATATCCTTACTTTGGTGATGCCTTCTATTTCCTATTTTAACACAAATGCATTGTGTTGCTCATGACACCTCCACTATCTATCCAAAAGTGTTTCAAACAACGAAAAATTACACAATCACAACTATTGCAACACCTTCCACATCACCACCCTTGGCCGAACTCACACCTCTACCCATATCCCAACATACATCTACACCCAAACTCATACCCACGCCTATTTCATCTCCCTTACCTAAACCTATCATTACCTTAGGGGTCATACCGACAACTAGCCTTACTCACCCACCCATCAAATTAGATTTAGCCACATCCTCCAAAACTGACACTAAACTCACCCCGGCCCCTAAAAAGAAGACCCAACCTCCTAGACCTCATACACCGACCTCTCCTACCACACCATTATCACCTTCACCCCTACCGTCCATCCTAGGACCTCACCCCTCGACCACTGCAAAACATCACCTATCCACCAAGAAACAAAGAAAGCAACAACCCACCTCCTCATCATGAACCTCTAATGTACCCAAGAGACCCACACAACCTCCGCCGTCACTGTAACCTTCTTACCACCCATACCACCACTACCATCCATAACTACTTCACTACCCATGACATTTTCTTCTCTTTCACTCATGCCTCCTACCCAACCTACACCACCTACCTCCACAACACCTCGATTACCCCCATGGGTAACTCGTCATCTTCCACCATCAGCTTTTCTCTCCACATCTCATACACTCCTGTATCACCTTTGCACAAAAAGGATGTAACCTAAAGCTAAAAATCCACTACCCTCCAATAAGGTAGTTAAACCGACCAAACCTTCCATTGTCAGTTCTTCTACCTTGCCCCTACCCAAGCAGATGCAACCAAGACCTAAGACTGCTCCACACACCAAACTAGTGAACCAACCCATTCCCTCTCCTATCAAGCCTCTTTCTCCACAATTAGTTGTACCTATACCCAAACCCACATTCAATTCCCATTGTGATCCACTAGCAGGGTCCTACGCCAAACTCTAAACCAATCTCATTGATTTTTTTTTCATAATAATACCACCTCTTAGACCTTACAACCCACTCAAATCTAGACCAAAATGGTTTGACGAAACCAAAATTTTTTCCTACCATCGTGTGCCAGGATATGATGTAGAGAAATGTAAGGCTTTGAAAACTACCCTTGTCCAATTGTGTCATGCCGAAGAAAATTTTGACGATGAAGATCTTCTTGATGAGGACCCCATTTCACCTCCACCAATTTCCACAGATCCTCCCCATTGCCTACTCAGTGACCAAAATATCCATTCCCACAACTCTTCGATCCACACCCGAGATTCAAGATCAACATGGTTCATATAAGAGAGTTGGCCAAATCACCACCCAAATGTCATTGCACCCAACTCACTTCACAAGGATTTTCTCCCGATAGGTTTCTACCCATCATGTCATTATACCACTCATCCTACACCTTCTCCATTTACCCCCTCCCCTCAGATTAACATGATCAACATTGCCACCTGTGCTCAGAAAGACAAGGGTAAGGAAAAATCAACTGGCCCATCAACCAACCCTATACCCAACATACCATCCACACCCATACCCAAATTCATCATTCGAGGTCCTGCATATCCTATTTCTGATGGGGTCACACATCACACAATGCTAAAACAACTACACCAATCCCCCCTCAAAATGTCTTTATATGACCTCATCCAAACCTCAGAGTCACATTGTCAAGCCCTCATGGAGGTCCTTCAATCTTTTGAAGTCTTACCAAATGACTTCACACCCATAGCCTCCATCATTACCCCTCACCACGTGGCCTCTCTCACTAGGTCTTCTCCTTCCTCTACACCTCCACCAACTCACCAAGTGGTTGCCCTCACTTTTAGATGAAGACATTTCTCCCTTCTAGTTCAATGACCCTAACCCCGCTCTTTTCATCTTTGTCTTTATTTATAATATACGCATACAATGTGTTATGATTAATGATGGTGCTAGCATTAATATCATCTCCTCCCATGCATACGATACGACCAAATGCAGATACCTACCAATTATATGCATGGTAATCATGTTTTTTCATGTTCCTTCGATGACGCTATGACCTCTACCCTAGGTATCATTGTTCTCCATGTCCGCATGGGCTCCCACACTATCCCGTAACTTTCGTATGTTCTAGAAGGAGAGTTCCAAAGATAACTTCTGCTTGGCTGACCTTAGATTCGTGCCATGGGTTATGTCCCTTCAAATTTACATCGATGCCTAAAATTTGAACACAAGGGACATAATTACACCATCCCTATCGACCCATCACCTTTCAATACTTGTATATGCTATATCGGCCCAATGATGTGCTTGTACCACCAAGGCATCTACCAATATCACCACTTCACCTTCACCCACAGCCCATCCACCAAAATTGCCACTACTTCTGTTGCATCTAACCTTGCTTATCCCTACTATGGCCAGAGTTTGTAGCCTCTACCGCCGACACCCCTATTTCCCCATCATCTAGCAAGCCATCTATACCCGCTACCCACATACCAACTACTGATCCCTTAGAAGGTGTTTTCAATGCCTCACTCTGGGGGAATACCGCCTATACAATATCAATACCTTCCTCACCCCACAAGAGTATGGGAATCTGCGTCAACACCCCAGCTACGACATCCACATTGGTGACATTTTCCCTTATGGACCTCCCCACCTTCACACCAACCTAACATATGGGGGACTTGATATTGCCACCTATAAACCCAAACTCCATCCCAGTGCCCAACCATTTTTATTTGACCTACACTGCCTCACTAATCAGCTTTCGCTTTGGTCACACTTTCCTTCACCGGTTCACGTGGAAAGGATTTGGCTTCAGCTTTTTATGAACAAGGCCACCATACTATCATTTCTTGTACCTCTTGTAAACACAATGACCATAGTGGCATTGGTTTTGATGCTCCACCCTCCAAGAAGGTTTGCATTGACCTTATCCAAGATGAGAAATCTTCCCCCTCTCATTCACCCACAAAGTCCATAGATCCTAAATCTATTCCTCCTAACTTTTTTTTCATAAACACCATTTCCACGGGACCACCGACCTATCAATGCGATGATGAGGCTCCCTCTTCTCTCCCTTTCTCGTATCTCCGACATGATCGATGACGATACATATTCAATTAACGCGTCATTCAATGTCGGGATGATGAGTCCATCCTCACCTACCTTGGTGTAGAAAAATCTTATATTCATCGGCCATTACCCTCTTAGATGTAAACCATGTTGAACGAATCGACCATTGAAATTAACATTAATACTCAAGATGACCCGCACATTCTAAAGATCGGCCAATCCTTAAACGCTATTGAATAGGAAGCCTTCACCTCTTTCCTTCGGACCATAGCAACGTATTTGCTTAGTCCTATGCCGATATGCCTAATATCGACCCAAAAATCATGGTTCACAATATCATAACCATTCCTGATGCCAAACCCATCAAACAAAAGCTGCGGAAAATGCATCCTCGCATTACTCTTCTGGTCAAAGAAGAGCTTCAATGCCTTCTCTCGATTTCCTTCATTCTACCCATTAATTATCCCCAATGGATTTCTAACATCATTCCTATCATGAAAGCAACAGGGGGACTCCACATTTGCACGGATTTCCGTGACCTTAACCTTGGCTATCCCAAAGATGATTTCCCAATACCGAGCTGAATGACCATATATTTGATCTCACCGCTGGCCATGAAATTTTATTGCTCATGGATGGTTTCTAGGGCTACAATAAAATATTACTATCCCCGAGGATCAACACAAGACTACGTTCATCACCCCTTGGGGGACTTTCTGCTATCGATTCATGCCCTTTGGCCTAAAAAAACTAGTGCTACATATCAACGAGCCATGACTTACATCTTCCATGACATCATGCATCACATATTGGAGGATTACGTAGATGATTTGCTTGCCAAATCCAAGCATCGAACCAAACACTTGCCCATTCTTAAAATCATATTTGACCACCTCATCAAGTATTGTGTTCATCTTCAACCAAAAAGTGCATCTTTGTGGTACTTTCCAGAAAACTCCTAGGTTTCATCATTTCTTTGCATGGCATAGAAGTTGATCCTGCTAAATTCAAGGCTATTCTTGAAATGCCACCACCCACTAATCTTCATCAACTTCACAGCCTACAAGGAAAGTTGCAATCAATTCATCATTTTATCTCGTAGCTTTTTGACCACTATTAACCATTCCATCATCTTCTCAAGAAATATGTGTCCTTTAAATGGGATGTTGAATGCCATAAAGCCTTTGAAGCCTTGAAACAATACCTCCTTCAACCACCAATGCTCATTCCTCCTAAGGATGACCAGCCCTTCTACCTATATATTTCTACCACTGACCATTCTCTAGGTGTCATGCTCGCTCATCGCGACGACCAACACCGAGAGCAAGTGGTTTATTATATAAGTTGTACCCTTATTGACTACAAAAATAGATATACCCATGCCAAAAAAATTTTCCTAGCCTTAGTTTTTGTTGCCACCAAACTCCATTATTACCTACTCAACCACAAAACCTTCATCATTACTAATACTGACCCATTACACTATATGTATGCCAAACCTTATCAAAATCAACATGCCGCACATTGGCTTATGCTTTTGGCCGACCTCGACCTCGAATTCATCCATCAAAATTCCATCAAGGGTCAGACTATCGCCGACTAATTTTCTCGACGCACCTATTTCTTGGAATCAGCCCTCTAACTTTGACTTCCCGATGAGTCTATAGCTACCCTTTCCCCGAATGAACCCATTTACCAAATGACACTCTTCTTCGATGGATCCAAGTGTCAGTGTGGGGGTAGGGCTGGTGTTATCCTCATTCCGCTTGATGGTGAACATATGATTTTTTCTTTCAAACTTGATTTTGATTGTACAAAAACATTGTTGAATACGAATCACTCGTATTGGGTCTCCAAGCTGCTTATGACTTAGATGTTAATTCAATCAACATCTTTGGTGATTCATAGTTGGTCATAAACCAAGTAAATGGTATATACCAATGTCGTAATGAGATACATCAAAAGTATAAGCATCACGTAGACATACTTTTGACCACCTTTGATCATTATGCACTTGAAACCACCCCACCTTCTACCAATAAATTTGTAGATACCATGGCCTCGCTTAGCTTTTCGAGATACCCACTTTTCCCTTGACTCTAAAATCTTTGTCACTATACAAAGGCTACAATAACCCTCTTGTTTACCTTGTGAAGTTTACTCATCGGAACCATTTCCCCTGACCCACGTGACCTTTGCTATAAGTAATATGCAGACTATCTTTCCCTTTCCATTCTACCCGTCGATCTCACTCATAATGGATAACGTGCCTTTCTTAAAAGTGTCTCCCATTATGTAATCATTAGCGATATTCTTTACAAGCATGGTTTCGACAACATTCTCTTACCGCCTTACAAGTTCAGAATTTCCCTACACCATTAAGGAAGTCCACAATGGAATTTGTGGAGGTCACTTTAGTGGTTTAGCCATTGCAAAGCACATTCTTCACCTAGGCTATTATTGGCCAACCTTAAACCATGACTATTGTCATTATGTCAAACGTTGCGTAAAATGCCAACAACATGCTAATATCCATCACACACCTAGTCATGCCTTATAGGTCATGCGAGACCTTTGGCACTTCTCTCAATGGGGTTTGGATCTTGTCAATGAGATCAACCCCCATTCTTCACAATGCCACTAATGGATCATAACCACTACCAAATACTACACTAAATGGGTAGAATCCATTCCCCTCATTTCTACAAAATCCGAGAAGATATGTGAATTCATCAACCATCACATCATCTATCACTTTGGTGTCCCTCACCGCATTATCACTGATAATGGAAAATAATTAAAAAATAAAACCCTCCGCAAACTATGCGATGCTTTTGGCATCCAACTTAGTTTCTCATCACCTTATTACCCAAAAACTAATGGCCAAGCCAAATCCACCAATAAAACCTTGAACAAAATTCTTATGAAGGTAGTTAATGATACTGGGAAAGATTGGCATACACACATTCCTTTTTCCTTATGGGCTTATCACACTAGTATTCACACTTCAATTGCTACCACCCCCTTTTCTCTAGTCTACGGTACTGAGGTTGTCTTAGCTCTTGAAGTCCATATTCCATCTCTTTGCATCTCACTGCAAGATATGCTCAACGACAATGACTTTCACTAGGATTGTTTGAACAACTTGAATTATTAGATGAGCATCATCTTAACACTCTTGACCATCTCCAAATCTACCAAAAATGTATCAAATGTGCCTATGAAAATGTGTTTATGAACGAACCTTTCAATTCGGTGACCTTGTCCTGAAGGAAAATCAAAATGTAACAAAAGAGGAGAAAAGTAAACTGGGAAAATTTTATCCTAATTGGCTCAGACCCTATATTGTTACCCATGCCTATGGATCAGGTGCTTATCATTTGTCTTCACTCAAAGGTAAAACTGAACTTGAGCCCCTTAATTCCTTGCCTCTTCAACCATTCTATTGTTGATATCAAGTCCTATATCACTTTTTGTCAATTGGTCACTCATCCCTTAAGCATTGTTCACCTTCAGATTACCCAGTGGGCTGAGGATCTATGACTAAACAAGAATCATGTGATTACCCATCACCTTTTAGCCTTGTCTTCAATATGAGTACCATGGATTTACTCATAGCATGATTCTCATGGTTACTTTTCATCTTCTTCAAGATGGAATCCCATGGTCGTTCATCACTCAAACCACCTCTTCCATAGTTAATCTTTGTGTGTTATGGTCTTGTCTTCTAAAAAAGAACCTAATTTTCCTTTATAGTCTTGTCTATGACTTAAACGTCCAACAACAATAAGGGATACAACTCCTTGAGTCAAAATTCCAACAAAAGATGACTCCCTCAAATGGGACATCTCTTCACGCTACTTCCACCATTATAAATAGACTTCTCCCTTGAAGGATGGCTATATAAGGTCATTACAAAAATGTAATAAATATCCATAAGCTTCCCACATCGATCAACTTCACAAAGACCTCAAGGAGATAATATATTCATCCCATATAGACTTCCCGCATCGATCAATCTATCAAAAAAAGATGAAATTTTTGTCATGGACTTGCCTATTCTTGATCCCGAGTTTCTTGTTCCAATAGACACTCTGTCGTACACTAAGTTACGCTAAACCTCCCATTCCCACCTCTTTTCCTTTTTAACCTAATTTCTTCTTTACTCAAGGGACTTGCCGCAAATGCGACATTTCATGATCATGCAACTTTCTTCACCCTTAGAATAGTCCATTATGCAAAGCCTTTAGGGTCTTACATTCATAAGCCCATCTGGGGTATGGTAGACTCATTAGGGTTCTTATCAATTAAGCGGATCTTCTGCGACCTCTTACCATTCACCTTCCTCATTACTTATTGATTATCCTATACAGGACTAGACCATCGAAACTTACATTTAAAATGACTCAACCATGCCTATAACCTAAACTCAACCATGCATGTGACCTAAACTCAAGCATGCCTATGACCTACATCTAACCATTCATGTGACCTAAACTCAATCATGCCTATGACCTATATTCACCCATGCCTATCATCTATCAACCCATTCCGCTATTTCACCCTAATCTTCCCTAGCTTATGGGAGAACTACATCGGCCTGAGGTCCCTTTTTGTCGAGACTATGTAGGCAGCACTCTGAGGGCATGGGGCCCTTGGAGGTTAGCTCGGCCACTCTCTACCCTAACCAATTCCCTCTTCCCCTTTCCTATTCACATTCTACCCTAGTTAGTTTCCTTTTTATATCAATAATTAGAAATTAAACCAAACAAACAACAATTACTTAACATCTTTACCATCATAACTTACACATTCATTTCATCTTGTCTACAATTTCTTTACCATAATCATACATTTTCCTACAAATCATCTTAACATGATCCACATCATCATTGATTACACAAATTAATGAATTAGAAACTCAACCATGCCTAACAACTCTAACTCAACCATGCCTAACAACTCTAACTCAATCCATGCCCATGACCTAACTCAATCCATGCCTATGACCTCGACTCACCATGCCTACACGACCTTGACTCTATCATGCCTAATCCACTTAATTTCCACCTATATATATAACAATGAAAATTAACACATGTATACCATCCATACTATAAACACCATCATCTATAAATCAGATAGTCTATATAAAAATACATGTGAACATATATCCCAATAATAATCACAATCATCTCAAATCGCTTAGATACATCCTCACCATCTTTAGCACACAGGCTATTATATCATCAAAAATATCAAAAATCTCATGTATGTCCTCACTCTCTTCGGCACACAAGCCGGTATATATCAAAAATACACAACTATACAAAACAGGAGGTACATATGACTATCAGACATCACCCTGTTGGATATCCTCCATATCTGTCTCACCTATCTCCTCCTCCTCCTCTACCCAATTACGACATCCAAATAGCATCTCACCGCCCATCATCGGTCTTGGCCAAATCTCTGTTGGTACCTCACCTGGGCGGGCCTCCATGAACTGGTGGCCTCATCCTAACCCTATCTTAGGGCTCAATGGCCCCCTTTACTCTCCACATTGTGGGTGCGTAACCTGGTTCTTTCACTCGAGGCCTGTTGTGCTCTATACTCTCTATAGGATAAAAAATCTATCCCGATGGCCATCAAAATATCTTGATAATATCGGACCTCGCCTAAGGCATCTCTCAACTAGCCTATCGGTACTATTTATGGTGGTGCCATCGGCCTCAGCCCCTATACCCGTCTCTCGGGACCCTATCCCATTGGTACTTGTAAAGAGGGACCTTGTCCTTATGCCTGTGATTGTCCCGGGACCCCGTCCCACTCCTACTGTATCCGGGCCTAAAGGGCCGCAACTGCACCAATGCAGGTGGCCAACTAGCCCTGAAAACCTATAATCTATGCCTATAGGGCAGCCACATGTACATGTATCTATCCCTATGCTACCTGGGCATGTAGAGTGGCCACTTGTGCTGTAGAATAACAACATGTGCCTCTAAAAGCTTGTCGCCACCACCTGCTATACCCAACTGTGTAATCAAGGTCGCCACCTACCCCTGTAGGGCATCCCTCTGCACTGTGATGGTGGCTAAATCTGGCTGCCTCGGCCTCGGTGGTACTGCTCATAAATGTGTAGCCCACCACTACTGTATCTATCGGTTACCCGTATATCATCAATCTGCCACCATCACCTGCTCAACTTGCTTTGTCGACACTGCTGCACCAGCCGGGCCGTGGTAGAGGTAGAGGCCTCTCCACATCATCCCTCCTATACTGTGGGAAAGGTGGTGGTATATCCTAAAGTAGCCCAAACTACCATCTAACCTTGTCTACATGTATCATCTCGTGCTCTCCTACACATCGCCCCTCTATCCACCGGAGTAGCTGTAGATCCTATAGCTCCTCTGCCATCTGCCCATATGACAAAAAACCCACATAGGGCCTCCAAATGATGTCCACACCAGACAACCCCTCTAGTAATCACCTATAATAGGCTACATCATGTGTAGCTCTAGCTACTCGGTGCTCCCCAATTACAGGCACCCATCGCCTGAAGCCCACTCAAACAAAACCCGGCTCGAATGCATCATCTCGGGGCATACCGACTGAACACACACATATAATGTGCTCGTATGCCCAAAAATGAAGTATGAAAGTACAACACACACTAAACCTCTCAGAACCACCCATAAGCCCATAGCTCTCAGTACTATACAATGAATGTGGGCTAACCATGTTGTGTAGAACCCCATCAGGATCGTGGGACTCTCCCACCCTCTTCATCTAGTAGTGCAAAGTAGCAGACTACCTTCATTAGTAATAGTACCAGCCTCATCTCCTCCTGATGGGCCCGGTACATATCACCATAGCTCATACTAGCACTATGGAACCTCAAATTTTCCATCCCCTCGCCAAACATGGTCAGCATCAACTCCTTAGAGGCCTTTGAGGAGATAGAATACACCTATGTCCCCACTATCGGTAGACACATGATCCTATAAAAATCCTCTAGGGTGATTATGATCTCACCCTTCAGCAAATGGAAGGTATTGGTCGCTGAGTCCCATCTGTCAATCATAGCAACCATCAAACTCAGTTCCCAGACTATGTTCCAGTAGCATCTGACCCCAATCAGGATAACCTCTGCAACATGGTGCCAACCCTCAGTTTCGTACCCCCTTACACCTCCACGAGCAAGGGAGGTACCCTATCCCGCATCCATAACTGGTCCCTCACCTGCACCCAACAAAACACACTATTTTCAAAACCTTACCATACTAAACACACCCCTTACCTCATAAACCTCGTATCCAATCCTCACTTCTTATCGTACCCACCCAACCACTTACCCCTTACTAGACCAATATATTCATGCCATTTATACCTACTCCCCTATTTTTCTCTCATGAAACCTACCCTTACATCTCCTGACATATCCTTACCTCTTACCCTTGCTCTCTACTTCCCTATTTTCCCATAAAGCCAGCCAACATGGTCAACAATGACCATTATTAGTCATGTGTAACCAGCATCGGTCACCCATTACTTGACTGATGCCAAAAATACCACCGACATCGGCCAACACTTGACCGGCGTCGGTCACTATCGCGACATCAACAGCCATAAACCCCTACCCTACTTTTCAAAAATTCCCAAAATCTACCCTAATCCTCCACTCTAACCTACCCAAACCTAGCCTAGCTTTATTCCCAATCCTATTTAACCTACATTGGACCTTCCCACCCCTCATTTCCTTCCTTCTTACCCATACATTCCCAATAATAAACTTACACCCAAATTTTCACCCAACCCCATTTAAATAGCCTATTTCAATCACAAATACAGGATCGGATAGAATCCTACCTCATATTGGTGCCATCAACACAATGACACATCTGACCGCTATTCCGGTGGACCACCCAAACCTTCTCATGCCTTTTTCATTTCTAATCACCAAATCCAATCCTCCAAACCTCCACCCAATCACAATCGATACCCCTGTGCTCGTGGACCTATCTACCTGGCTCCTCTAACCAACCGGATCTCCCCACCTTGGTAGTATATTATCCCTCATCCTTTCCTCCCCACAAAGCACAACTCGTTCTGCACGCTGTCGTTTTCACAAAAGCCAAAACATACAAATGAATCTATATTATACAGATTTTTTTTATATACCCACATTGACCTGACCAATGTCGGTTATAACTAAACTAACATCGGTCCTGTGCCCTAGCACATCGTGGTTAGTTATACCCAAACCGACATTGGTCATACCCAAACCGACATTGGTCATCTTCCCTAATAAACCATGATCGACTTACCTAAACCGTCATCGGTTACGTATGACCGACATCGGTTACTCATCATACTCTTGCCCATACCCTTTCCCCATTTCTCGACCAACACTTAACCAAACCAGCCACCATTTGACCTTACCCACCCTTATTGCAACTAACCTCCATGCCTACCTTACCTATACATGTCCTTAATTGTATTTTGGGACTTGTTATTTTACCCATACCTTGGCCTTACCCATGTCATGACCTAGCTACCTAGACCTGGAACATTGTTACTGACCTATGACCTCATGTGCTTGTTATACCTTACGACACTATTACCTGTGTTGTTTGACCTAATGACCTTACTTTTCATATTGTCATGTTGTTTATCTCGACCTTAACTTTCGTGTACTGCCATACCTAAATGTTCCTGCACCTTACTTGCGAAGTGCTTCCACACCATATCCTATACCTTGGATACCATAATCACCTCAACCTTGTTTGGATAAAACTATCGACCTTAGACGATGTAGAGTTTACATGCTCTTCAACCTAGTACCATGCCACAGTTTATACATATGTGTACGTTTGATTGTTGCTACCTTTGACCTTGGCCCATTACCTTGATTTACCAAATTGGACCTTCACCCAATTACCAGATTGTCCACCTTGCTCTTCATCACATCCACCTTTTATCAAACCACTCACCAATTCTATCTTCTACCTCATCAGTTCCTAGTTTGAGGGGAATCACCTTCACCCACACATGGGGTAACCACATCTTATTTTTGTCAGTGTTTCTTACCAATACAAGCTACAAAACAAAAAGGGGCAAAATGTAGACACCAAAATTGGGTCACACTCCCTTGGTCCTTTTTGAAATAACCAACCCAAACATATTCACTTAACCATGGCCCCCTCCACACCACATTAATATTAATTTAATTTAATTAATACACATTGTCAAAATTTCACCCCCACAGGTAATTTTGATAACATGCATCGAATATTCAAGTCCCAGAAAATTGATTGATTCGGGGCCAAAAACCATGTTGCACAGTCCCCTCAAATATTTTCTAAGTCCCCTGTCGAGAGGAAAAGAGCAAGCTCGAGAAAATGTGAAAAAGGTTGCGAAAGGCAAATAGGTTGATCCGGAAAAAGTGTGAAAATTGGCTAAGTCCTGCTCAAGGGAGCAATCGGGACATTTGGGACGTCGGGCGTGGATCGGCCGAAAAGCCTCCAGCGGCCCAAATTACATTTGGGATAATCGGGCGTACGCGGCGGGCGCGAAATGCCGGTTCGGCCAGAAAAAAATCGACTAATCTGCCGAGAGGGACGATCAGGGACGTTTGGGTCAAATGGACCCGAACCACCGAGATCGGTCGAAGTCGGTCAAGGCAGTCCCAAAACAAGGTGGGCCAAGTGAAACAAAAGACGCGAACCGCCGAACCAAATAAAATGAGCACAAAGGCCCCAAAATCAAATGGGACGTCTGGGACAAATGGACGTGAAATGCCCGAACCGGCCGAAATGAGCACAAACGGCCCAAAATCAAATGGGACATCCGGGAAAAATGGACACGAAGTATGCGAAGGAGCCGAAGGGGCCGAGGACCAATGAGAAATCGCCACGTGCCACAAAGAGAAAAGTCAAAAGTCAGGGTGAGTTTTCGAGCATCGATCCAACCAATGGGATAGTGCCACGTGTCCAAATTAGGGCCCACAGGAAAATTCAAAAGACAGCCCGCCGAAAGGTAGAGGAGAGAGAATTGCGTGACCAATCGAGCACGCCACGTGTCGCCTAGGTGGCGAAGCGCGGAAAATATTTTGAAATGCCTCTTTGAGTTCATTCTTAGTGCCTCCTAAATCTTCGAGATCGCCATATCTTTTGATCCGAGCTCGGATTTCCACGTTCTTTATATCAATGGAAAGCTGTTGAGATGCTCTACATGATTCTAGGATCAACCTTGAGTTTTGGTGTAGTCTGAAGAGAGAAAATTGAGAAACGGCTCTGACGCGTGTGCACGGCCAGAAGTGACATTTCAGCGGCCAAATTAATGCAGAATGGGTCGCATTCTCCTCCAAATCGGTCAAAGATGGCAGGGTATGGGTTGGTAAGGTATCCTATGCCATTTTAATGCATCTGCATTCAATGAGGAATGGGCTTACACGTTTTCCCATGTTTTCTGTCCCCTGGGCTCGACCCATGCAATGTAAAAGCCAGATTTGGCTCATTTTTATAAAAAAAAAAGAGGTTGTTCATTCTTTCGGCTCGGCCCTCCCTTCTTTTCTTCTCTAGGGTTGAAAATGGAGTTCGAGCCTCCTCCCTGCTCTGTAATGGCATTTTTTTCCTTTTACTAATGGAATGATGTTCTGTGCAAACTTCTGGAGCAACAAAACGTGTTCTGTGATGCATCTGTCCATCCTCTCTCATTTTTGCTTGTTCTCTCCTTGCCTCTCTTCATTTGCAGGTATCTGTGCATGTCTAAATGTTCATTGCAGGTTTGGAGCTATGTTCATGGAGTTTTGGGACATTTTCTGTGTGAAATCTATCCTTGGGCCTGTGATGCATCTGTCCATCCTTCCCATTGCTCACCTCTCTTTGTCCCATGGCAGTTTTGATAGATGTTCAACATCCTCCTTCTCTGGTGTATCACCGTTTTAGTGTAGGCTTTTGCTGTTTTTCCCTTCTCTCTCTCTCTCTGTCTCCTTGGCATGGTTAGATTAGGATTAGATTAGCTTGCCTGCACTGGAATAGCTTGTGGCAGGTAGTTTAGGAGCAGGAACCAGCCTTCTCTGGAGATTCCTCTCTCGGTTTCACAAGTCCCATGCTTGGAGAGAGGTTTCCATGTTGTGCAATCACACTGGATGCCTGAACATCAACCTAGAAGCCTGATGTGCATCCAGGGGTGCTGTGATTTTGCACTAACAGTTTTGGCACACCCGGTGGGACCTTAGAGGTCTTTCACTTCATCTTTTGCAGGTTGATGTGTTCCTGTGAAGATTTCAGCCTTTGGAGGCACTTGCAAACACATCTGGCGACTCCATCTGGTCAACAACCATCTCTGAAGTTGCAGACCTTCCTTTCCATTCATTTTCATTCATTTTCCATTCATCCTTCTTTCCATCTCTTTCATTCTTCCTCATTCTTTGAAGTTGTGCAATCATGACTTCATTTCCATCATGGATTTCATATCAACAACAGCAGTATATTCCACCTCCAACAGTTTTACAAATCCTCCAGATCAGCATGCATATTCATATGAACAGCAGTGCCAAAGTCAGTTTGGCTATGGAGCTTTCCAAGAGCAAGAGTATGCATATAATGAAGACAATCAGATGCAAGATGCTGGTCTGTTGGAGAAAATCCAAAAGATGGAGGTGGGGATGGTGCAGTCCAGGGCTCAAGCACAAATGAAAGCTTTTGGAATCGGTTATGGAGCACCCTGTCCATGGGTGGGACCTTTTCCAAGGCATTACAGCCCTCAGGAGAAGCTTGACTTCATGATTGCAATGCTGCCTTTGCTTGCACAATGGACAGCAGAAATAGAGGCCTACAGACTTGTTGTTGAACAACCTTGTCAATGGGTAAGTTCTACACCATCATCTGGTTTTTCTCTTTCCATTACTCAAGCAGCATCATCTCATTTAAACTCCTCATCTGCTGTCCCATGTGTTGAATCCATCCCTCCATCCCCTAGTCTTCCACCCCATCTCGATTCTTCTTTTCTTTTCCCTTCCAAACAGTCATCCCCTCCACAAGAGCTAACAGAAATACCCCCTCCTCCAAAGAAACAAGAGGTTTCACCACCTCCACCACCACACAAAATTGTCAAATCAGTTGAGTTTCAACCTATCCCTCCTCTTGCATTCCCAATTCCATGTGGGAAAGAAGAAATTGAAAAAATCAGTCATCAAGGACAACAAGAGGAAGAGCCAAAAAGAAAAGAAGTGACAGACAGTCTGAAGAGTTGGGCTCTTAGATTTGGGATGACAAAGATCCCCTTGATGGTTAAGCCTACAGAAGAGGCTGAGGTTGAACAAATGGTGGTGAGGACTGATTTTGTTGGAGAAGAAGATCTTGCAGTCCCAACTTGTCCTCTAGAGCAACAAATTGAAGAGTTTGACTTGACAAACTTCATGCTGGAGGAGGAGTTCAATCAAGAGCAAGATTCTCTTCAAACATTGGAGGAAGGAGAAGATGCTCCAAATCCAAAAGAAGAGGAGCACAATCTAGCTGTGGAGGAGAAAAGTGCAGATCCAAGGGCTTTGAGCACAAAGCAGGCTACAGGAGAACCTTCAGTTCTTCTTTCTACTTCACCTCTCTCAAGTTCTAATACTGAAAAGGAGTTTGATCTCTCAAACTCAATATTGGAGAGTGAAGGAAACCATGGTGGTCAAGTTGCAGATCAAGAGGACACCATGGAGGAAGTTGAAAAAGAACAGCGGGACAACAATGAGGCAGTTTACCTGTCAGTTTTGGAGGACTGTTTTGATGAAGAAGAGCCGGTTGAGTTTTCACCATTCTCTCTTTCATCATCCACATTCCAAACACAAGAGTCTGCTGTCATGAAGGAGAGCATTCATTTGCAGCAGCCTGCATCTTATAGCAGCCCTTTGGAATCAAGATTGGAAGATTTTTATCTTCCATGTTATTCATTGGAGGAAGAGAAAGGACAGAATAATTTCACCATTTCTTCCACACCATCCATTCAAGAGGGTCTACAAGAAGACTCCATTCTTGGAGTTGAAAATCAGAGCTATGGGCATATCAAATGGATCAGACCTTGCCCAATCAGGTATTTGGCTTCATTGGAGCCAAAGGAGAAGCCACAACCAGTCATGCTTGCTTCTGAGCATGAGGATGAGCTACAAAGTACCAAGGATCAGTTGCCATACCTCTCCAATCCAAATGCAGAGCAACTAAAAGAGGTATTGGATTTTTCAGTTGATACCTTGATGATTTGGATAGAAGACCAGCTTCTTGTTGATTTTCCATCCATCCAAACAGCCATGATCAGTGCCAAATCAATTGCATGGCTGCCAATTTTGAAGAAAGGAAGCTATTTCTCACAAACCACTGATTGGGGGTTTGTTTAGCTTGCCTTTGCTTCCAGTTAGAGTAGAGTAGCTAGGTTTTCTTTCAGTAGAAGAAGTGCTTGTGCACACTCTGCATGTTCCATTTGGGGCATGTATGATTTTCAGTTTTGTACATAGTTTTGGTGTTGCTTTCTGCTTGCTGCTTGCACAGTTCATTTCAGTGGCATCTTGGTGAAGACACTCCAGGTTCAATGGGTTTCCAAGTGGCTCAGAGGGAGGTTTTCAAAGTTCAGATCAGTTGCAGGTTGCAACTCATGACTCCATGCCCAATGGATGCTTCAGGCTACTGATCATTCATCTAGCAGGCAGATGACCCCGCTGAGTCGCCAAACTGTTGTCAAAATTTCACCCCCCCTGGGTAATTTTGATAACATGCATCAGAATATTCAAGTCCCAGGAAAATTGATTGATTCGGGGCCAAAAATCATGTTGCCAGAGTCCCCTCAAATATTTTCTAAGTCCCCTGTCTGAGAGGAAAAGAGCAAGCTCTGAGAAAATGCGAAAAAAGGTTGCAGAAAGGCAAATAGGTTGATCCAGGAAAAAGTGTGAAAATTGGCTAAGTCCTGCTCAAGGGAGCAACTGGGACATTTGGGACGTCAAGGCGCGGATCGGCCGAAAAGCCTCCAGGCGGCCCAAATTGCATTTGGGACAATCGGGCCAGAAGTACGCGGCGGGCGCGAAATGCCGGTTCGACCGAGAAAAAATCGACTAACTGCTGAGAGGGACAGTCTGGGACGTTTGGGTCAAATGGACCCGAACCGGCCGGATCGGCCGAAGTCAGTCAAGGCAGTCCAAAACAAGGTGGGCCAAGTGAAACAAAAAGACGCGAACCGCCGAACCGGCCGAAATGAGCACAAAGGCCCCAAAATCAAATGGGACGTCTGGGACAAATGGACGCGAAATGCCCGAACCAAATTTAAATGAGCACAAAGGGCCCAAAATCAAATGGGACATTCGGGACAAATGGACGCCAAGTATGCGAAGGAGCCGAAGGGGAGAAGGCCGAGGACCAATGAGAAATCGCCACGTGCCACAAAGAGAAAAGTCAAAAAGTCAAGGGGCGAGTTTTCGAGCACCGATCCGAACCAATGGGATAGTGCCATGTGTCCCAGCTAGGGCCCACAAGGAAAATTCAAAAGACAGACTTGCACGAAAGGTAGAGGAGAGAGAATTGCGTGACCAATCGAGCACGCCACGTGTCGTCTAGGCGGCGAGCGCGGAAAATATTTTGAAATCTGCTTGAGTGCTTGCGTGCCCTAAATCTTCGGACGCCATATCTTTTGATCCGTGAGCTCGATTTCCATGTTCTTTATATCAACGGAAAGCTGTTGAGATGCTCTACATGATTCTAGGATGAACCTCGAGTTTTGGTGCAGTATAAAGAGAGAAAATTGAGAAACGGCTCTGACGCATGTGCACGGCCGGAAGTGACATTTCAGCGGCCAAATTAATGCAGAATGGGTCGCATTCTCCTCCAAATCGGTCAAAGATGGTAGGGTATGGGTTGGTAAGGTATCCTATGCCGTTTTAATGCATCTGTATTCAATGAGGAATGGGATTACATGTTTTCCCACGTTTTCTATCCCCTGGGCTCGACCCATGCAATGTAAAAGCCAGATTTGGCTCATTTTTATAAAAAAAAGAGGTTGTTCATTCTTTCGGCTCGGCCCTCCCTTCTTTTCTTCTCTAGGGTTGAAAATGGAGTTCGAGCCTCCTCCCTACTCTGTAATGGCATTTTTTTGCCTTTTACTAATGGAATGATGTTCTCGTAAACTTCAAGCAACAAAACGTGTTCTCAGATGCATCCGTCCATCCTCTCTCGTTTTTGCTTGTTCTCTCCTTGCCTCTCTTCATTTGCGGAGTATCATGTGCATGTCTAAATGATCATTGCAGGTTTGGAGCTGTGTTCATGGAGTTTTGGGACATTTTTGTGTGAAATCTATCCTTGGGCTTGTGATGCATCTGTCCATCCTTCCCATTGCTCACCTCTCTTTGTCCCATGGTAGTTTTGATAGATGTTCAACATTCTCCTTCTCTGGTGTATCACCGTTTTAGTGTAGGCTTTTTCTATTTTTCCCTTCTCTCTCTCTCTCTCTCTCTCTTGGCATGGTTAGATTAGGATTAGATTAGCTTTCTTGCACTGGAATAGCTTGTGGCGGGTAGTTTAGGAGCAGGAACCAGCCTTCTCTGGAGATTCCTCTCTCGGTTTCACAAGTCCCACGCTTGGAGAGAGGTTTCCATGTTGTGCAATCACACTAGATGCTCCGAACATCAACCTAGAAGCCTCGATGTGCATCTAGGGGGTGTCTTGTGATTTTGCACTAACAATACCCATCCTCACAATATTCATCATTTAATTACATTAATTGACCTAATTTCCACCTCATCCAACCACCTCACCCTATACCTATTCTTGGCATGTTTCCATAACTAACTAGGACATAATCTTACTTACCTTAATTAGCTAAGATTTGGTCCAACCCTATAATCAATGCCTAAGATTTCTCTAACCACATTCCCTCTCATTAGAAGGTAAAATTCCATTCTAATCCACAAAAAACAAACCAACTTAGTCCAAGAAATTATAAGGATCCACCCATTTTAGTAAAATTAGGGAATCCTACCTTAACCGACGCCAATCACACCTAAACCAACATCAGTAAACCTAGAACCTTCATCAGTTACCATTTATTCACCCAAACAACCTTGTTTTTGGGTTGGCATATTCTGAGAGCAAGGAAAAAGAAACAGAACTACATGCAAGAAAAATGAGCATCCTTTCACACATCCAGACATCCAGAGCCATCACCAAGATAGATTTTGGAAGCATTGCACTCACGGAATCATTTTGGGAGCCACTGCTATGATATCCAACACTATTCTTTTGATTAACATCACCTCTATTCACCATCAAAACCCGTGCATCACAAGTAGTACATCTCTCGCTAGCATTGTCTATTTTATCATAGTTAACTTTTTTCATTCCTGTCATTAGTTTATACTTTGCATGTTCATTCCTCCATTGCTTATTAGCTTGTAATTCAACCATTTCCCTTACCCACACCACCAAATCACCATTCGACCTAATATCCATTTCTAAGCATACCTAAGATCTCCACAGACCTTCTCATCCACTCTCCCAACCTCATTTGACCTCAGATCAGCCCCTGTTATTTGATCTATTTGAGTTTCTTTTACCTTGACCAATTTCAGACCCAACAATCATCTCACCAGTTGACCTAAACAACGTAGAATCATACCTTGACAAGTCCCAACACCACGACAACCACTTACCTTTCGGATCGACCATATCCTAACTTGTTGTGTTAATATTTTCTTCTTATACTTGAATGAGAAAACTAAATCATATCATCTACAAGTAGGATTTCCTTTATTTCTCGCATTAAATTGTTTTAAACGGTGAATTGACAGCCATCTAGAAGTATCAAACTTCCCGAACTAGCACATGCTAAGTAGTCCACTTTGTCATATATCATTTAAATATATTTTTGTGGTCTTATTTTCTATTACAGGTAGTTCCTTCTAGGAAAAAGGAAGCTCTTGCAATCACCATTGGATCAAGAACTCGAACACGTGTAATAACCATCTACCAACCAACATAAACATGTATTCCTCCTTGGCCCTTACCATTATCGTTTTCATCATTTCAAAAAGGTAAAGAAAACAGTGAAACACAAAGATTCATTATATTCTTTCCATTCTTATTCTTTATTCTTTGGGAACATCAGAAAGAATCCCCATTTCTAGGACGGAAATGTACTTTAGTGTGGGGTAATGTTAAGTAGACAATATTTTCCTAAGGATAAGAAACACATACGATTCTCATGTGGGAACAAGGCATACTTGAAGGTGTAAAAGGATAGGGAAGGAAACATGTGCTAGGACAAGTTGATTCGGGACTTAACCATTTTCATGGATGCAGGCTATTTTTGGAAGATAGTGTGCAAAGCACACATTGCAATGGAGACTTTTTCGCACAAAAATGCTATTTTGGGAGCGAACATCTAATAAGTGACATGGATGAGTTCAATATAATAATAGGATTAATTCTTCTATTTAACTATAGGGTGTCTATTATTAATGCATTTGCATGTGTGCATGTTATTGTAAAGGTGCATGACTATTATCAACATGCTACCTATTTTAGGAAGTGTGCAGTATTGAGGGGAAATTCCCCACCCCTATAAATATGTAGTGAGCTATGTAGTTAAGAGGGAGATGCTAAGTAGTGAATTATTGTAGAGTTATGTTCTGAATCGATACACGCATAACTTATGGTGATGTTTTGTAATGTAAGAATCTTATATGTATTACTGAATGTTTAATATAATGGAGTATAATGGATGGATATGATTTTACACATTCCCATGAATTGGTTCTTTCATGGTTAATCTTATTATGGTTATCATTTAATTCATGATTCTCTAAGATTTAGATCTAGAATATGCTCTGTCAAATTTTTATGCTTATTTATGGTTCTAAATATGTTGTATCTTCATTACACTAACATCTTGCACAAAGCTGACTCTAAAGAGGGCCTGATACCTTTGTTCACTTGGTGAGCACTCACCTCGAGTTGGGTGATGTGTCAATGTGCACAGGTTTTTGGTGTTTTTATATAGTAGATTCTAGGCTACATCACCGGGCCTCAGTGAAGTTATTTAACGATACTTTGTTTAATAGGCCAAGGGAAAACTAAAACGGAAACCTTAGGTTTCGATGACAATATGAGCTCCTCGGGAGGAAGAATGGTGACAAAGGTCTTGGATTTTGGCTGGGACATTGATTTTGGATCATGTGGTCCAAATCGAGTAGATATCTGAACAACATTAATGAATAAAAGGGGTCCATCCTCGAAAGAATCGCCATTTAGAGGTGGGATGGCTACAAACATTTGTGATGAATGAGTGGACTTATGCATTTGGATGGATGAGGTCAAAGGTGTGGGTGTGGAAGGAGGAGATTGGTTTTCTTCAAGAAGAAGGTCATTTTCCTCGATGATGTTGTGGACAAGGGTTTGGAGTGCTTTGCAATTCTTAGTGTCATGTCCAAGAGTACGATGGTAAGCACAAATGAGGTTTGAGTCAAACCATGATGGCTTCTTACTATTTGGGTCAAAGGCCTTAATAGGTGGAAGCATGATGGTAGAAATTTGGAGTAAGTGTTGAAAACTTCTACATAAGATTTGATAAAAATATTAGGAATTGCCTTGTCTTTGTGAGATGTCTTGGTCTTAGGTAAAAATGATTTGGGTGTTGAATGTGGAGTTGGAGTATTTTAGGGTTTTGGTGCCTTAGTTTTAGTTTTGGTGATGATTGGTGCTCTAGAAGAAGAAGCATTGGATGGTTTTGGCTTGAGTTGATTAGTGGATTGAAACATTTTTTATAGAGGGGTTGGTACAAGAAGAGATGGACCTTGATCTTAAGATAGATGATGTATCGTTGGTTTGTCTAATATTAGGAGGGGGGGTATCGATTTCATTGTGATGACATGAAAGAGAAAGATTGAGGAAATGTTCCAAGGGTTCTAGACCTTGTCTTTAAAGAAGAACCCTTGGGAGGGATGACCACAATCTCAACTGGAGGGTCTGAAGGTGGTGTTATAGGTGGAGGGAGTATTTTTGCATGATGAGGTCAAAAGAAGGTGAAGATTGGTTTGATGTAAAAGTGTTTGATTGTGTAGATGAGATGGGAGGATCATTTAAAGTCAAGGTGAGTTAGAGTGCTCTCATAAATTATTCAAATGATGAAAGTGACATGGAAGATGATGCAAATGTAGTCACAATAGTTTATGTAGTGGGTACAGGAAAAGGTGCGGAAAGAAGAATTGGGACTAATGTTAAGGGTGGTATAATGGGTAAAGGTGGGATAGATGTGAATAAAGTGGTTGAATCTAGTAAAATGGATGTGATAAGTAATGATGGAGATGTAAAATCAATGTCAGATGTGGAAGTGGGTGGGAATGGTTGTTTCATGAATGTTTCAAGGGGTAAGAATTATATGTCTATGAATGGGGTTGATCTAGTAGTTGTAGATGCAGGAATGGATTCCGAGGTAGATGTAGTTATGATTGGTGCATTTTGGGGATAAGTTTTAATGGGATTGTAGATGTATGAATAATATCCAAGTAGGTTGGTGTGAGCATTGATGAAGAAGGAGAAGTTGTTGATGGGGTAGGGTCTTGGTCAATGGTATGGATAGTGTTAATAGTATGAGCATTGGGCACTTGGTATGTAAAATAAGTGGTGGCTTGAGTTGGTTGTGCGTGGTTGGGAAATGGTTTTTTGAAGATGTCAAGTGGTTGGTTGGGTGATGCATTAGGATTTTCCACTTGAATATCACCTTGATCAATGAGTCTTTGGACTAGATATTTAAAGGTTCGACACCTCTCTATATCATGTCCTCAAACTTGGTGGTATTTACAATAATGATATTCATGATACCATGTGTATTTTTTGTCTAAATTTATATAATGTTTGGATTGGAGGAAGTTTGATAAGATTAACCACCATCAACTTGTCAAATATTGAACTATATGATTCTCCAAGGGGAGTATAGTTGGGCATAGGTCTAGGGGCTCATTGTTGAGGCCACATACTAGATGTGGGTGTAGAAGAACACTTGATGACCACGGTATTAGCCGCACTCTTAGATTTATCATTGTAATCAAATGGTTTGGTGAAATCGGATTTGGGTTATTTCTATTTAAGTTTGAGTTGGCCTTCCTCAAGGGCACGAGTTTTGAGTTTTGCACCATGGTGAAGGATTCTTTGAATGTTTGGAAAGATTGGATTTATAATGTAGAAGAAATATGTTTCACACAAGAACGTGAGAAGAGTTTGATGAGTTTGGTTTGTGGAAGAGTAAATGATATTTGGTTTATAATTCCATGCCATCATGTGAAAAAATATGTAATAGATTCATCCTCAAACTATCTAATGGCATATAATTCATTGATAGTGATTTTGCATACAATATTAATCGAAAAATTCTCTAGAAATAATTGCGTGAGCTGGGTGAAAGAGAATAGGGAATGTTGAGGAATCCCATTATACCAATCCAGTATTAGGATCACCAAGGACATAGGGAAGGTACGAAGCATAAGTTCCTAATCATGTGTGATAAGGTAACATGCGTGTTTAAATGTGTAGAGATGTTGTTGGGGATCTTCCTTGCTATTGAACTTGGTAAACTTGGGAAACTCCCAATGAGGAGGGTAAGGTTTTATTGGAACCGATGGATGAATAGGTTCATTATATATTTTTTATAAGATAATGTAACCTTGGGTCCTAAGGTAGTGGCCTCTAGACTAGCCAACCTATTCATTAAGGCATGAATAGGATTGTTCAATGTGATGATAGGTTGGGATTGTGATTGTGTGGCATGGAAAGTATCTTGATAATGCAATTGATAAGTTTGTGGATGTGTGGGGGTTTGAGGAATCATTTGATAAGGAGTTTTTGTAATGTTTGATGTTGTAATTGTTGGGATTGGATTGGCTATTGTGGTAAATGATGAGTGGGAATGTAGGTATGAATAGGAAGAAATTGTTGATGAGGTAGATTAGACACCACATAATGTAAATAATTCATAGGTGGAGGTTGGGAAGAAATGATATGTACATGTGATGTGAGAGGAAAAGAAGAGTTACGATGTATAGATATGGGAAACGACATCTAGGCAAATTGGGTAGGGTCACTAGTAAGGATAATGTCTAAAGAGGCAATGGGAATGGTTGTGGTGATAGTTGTGTTGATTAAAGGAATATGGGGAGGAATGAGTGTGACTAACTGATTGGTTTGATGAGGTGGGGATTGGTAGAGGATGAAGCAATATCATGTTGGACTATAGCAAGTTTTGAGGAGGGAAATTGGGTGATTTCGGAGTTTGATTGATAAGGGTAAAGTTGTTGAAGTGGTAGACCATCAACATTAAGTTGAGTTGAATTTATAAGAAGGTATTATTGAAGAGATATTGGATTGGCATCAATAATATCTTTGAATTCCAAACTACCATGAGGGATAATAGGAGGTCCAAAAGGTTTAGATATAGGATATGGAGGGGTGGCTGGTCGAGATGGAATGGGATGATGATAAAAGAAAGGATTAGTCTCATTTATGGTAGTAGTTTGAACAAATAATCCTTGGTGAGAAACATTGATAAGAGGTTGGGTTCCTATGGAAGAAGTAACCAAGGGAACAAATGAGACACTAGATCATGATGGATGTTTGTTGAGATGAGACGACATAACTGTTCAATGCAAATTTTTGTTCCATTTTCTTGGCTACCGAATGAGTAATTATGGGCATGAAATGAAAAACGAACTAAATAAAATAAGTAAAGAATAAAAATATATATTTTTGAATTATTAAGTGTGAAAAAGAAAAGGGTATAGATAACAAGGTACATAGGAGAAGGAAATCTATGTCTAGTTTCAATTTGGTATGGGTGGGAGTCCTCAATGTAACCGAAGGTATGTGAGGCACAAGTCTATACTGAAATTTCTAACACGGCTTCACCATGATGTCTTTTTGTTGGGTGATGAAATCCAAATTAGTTCACGTAGTAGGATGATGTTTTAGATGTGTGATTTGGATGTGTGAGTTTTGGTTGTGTGTGATAAAATGTAAGATGTAACAATTTAAACATGTACTTAAGCCATGTCATCAAGAAGGATTTAGAAAAGGAAGGTTTTTTTTAAACCAAATCCAAATGTGATCTTTCAATGAGGACACACAAAAAAAGGAAATTACATGCAAAAGGAGAAAATAGGGGAAATGAGGAATACTTGGATAACACTTTTCTTTTTATCTAAATTTTAAAGCGAAGAGTGATCCAAACATTCGAACCCAACACGAGCAAAAAAAAAGTGAAGCCTTGTGCTACATAGTGTTAGTAAAAGATAGAAGAAGCAGAAAATAGCAAGAAATGAAAAGGATCACCTAAAGGGTGGTCCCACTGGGCATGCTAGAATGTTGTTATAGTTTTCTCGTTTGATTCAAATTAATGATGTTAGCTACTAAAGAAAGCTAAAAACTCAGAATATGGAGGGTTTATGGTACCTCAAATGTGTGATATGGATGAACAAGTGCAAAAGTAATTGATCCTCACTAGAACTGGATAACCTATAAAACTAGAGAAAATTGATTAGATGGTATATGCGGGGGCTTCTCGACAAAGCTAGTTCCAAGAAGTGTTACCTTCCTTTCACGGATGTCAACCCCCGTTTGATAAAATAAAGTGATATAAATGATAAGTAACTAGATAGCATGCAGAAATAGATACAAAACAGAATCTGAAACTGATAGAAATAAATGGAAAAGCATTGATCTAATCTAAATGAACTTGAAATAAAACTTACCTAGTTGGGTAGACGGTGACCCGGACTATACGAGAGGTGGGTTGACGATGACTGCATGAGTGAATCTGGAAAGAAATGCAAATATACGACTTGCAAATATCTAGATGCAAAATGTATGCGCGGAAGCTTGTAATCTTTGGAAGTGACATGCGAAGGGAGTTTGAGGAAAAATAATAAGATAGACACGAAAAAAACATAGATTTAGATGGATTGGTTGATGAATCGGAGACTTGGGTCGACGGTGACTATAGTGAAGATAAGATTGATTCAGTGTGATAGAGAAGTAGGATGGAAAATATGAAGTCAAAGAGGGATGATAGAGTCAAAACACAAATAGAGAAAGGATCTAGATATAGGAAATGCAGTGATAGGGTGATGGGTCGATGGTGACTGGGTTGGGTGATGGCGATTATAGCATAGTAGAACAAAGCTGAAGATAAATGGATGGAATGGATGACTTGTTAGCAAGAGGTTGGAAGAGAAGGCTGATAATGGAGCTTTGAATGCTACTAAACCTATAATATGTTATATCTAACAAGATAGTAATAGAAATAATGCAATATAACACAAAAAGTAATGTAAACCTCCCAAAATCAAATGAGTTATGAAAATAAGCTTCCATGGATTGTAAGAGGGTTAACACAGCTACTGAGATGCTTTGGTTCGAATATGGATTCACATAATGCAATAAAGCTAAGCGTTTTACCACACCTGTGTGTTTGTGTGTATCTTTTGGAAAGGGAAGAACCCATTCTTATAGGGTTGACGACGCATGGGCTGGGTCGTCGCTGACTATGGGGAAACTTTCCCCAATGGGGTTAATTTTATGATTTAGTCAGGATTTCGTTTTTAAGAATGGGAAAAACTCTTTAAAACTTGTAGGTGGGAAGAGGTTGTTTAGGGATGTGTTGTGGGTAGTTAGGAGATAAAACTAGGTAGGATAAAAACTAGAAAAAAACATAAGGATTTAGATTTATAATAAAATCATCCTAAAGGGAAATTCCATTAGGGCTAATGGATATTAATCAATTAATTAATTAATCAATGTTAATTAATAAAGATTAAAGGTGATGCGATATTAAATGGGCATTTAGATAAATTAAATTAAGGGGTTCTAGCTAGGACCATCATGAAATAGGTGCACACGGAAAAACAAGGATAGGGATACCAAATTTAGGTGTCTACACTAGTGAAGCATTATATATAAATAGTTTATTAAATCCATAGTCGATGTAATTCTTCATCCTTAATCACATTATCTTCATAATTTGTAATGTTGCTTTGTATTGTGGTTTTATGGAATTTGTGGAACACCGCTTTAAACCATGAAAAAGTATTTCATGGCTTATCTAAAACCCACAATGCATTTATAGTTGTTCGCGGCTTGTATAAGTCCATTGACAACTGCGGTAGTGTATTGTGGAGTTGAAAAATTCATGGGACTCTCATTGTAGTGCACCATGGAACCGAAAACCCATAGAACAAGTGCTTTTGGATTTTATCCTAAATCATGCATCAATTTATGGATTGTAATTCCTTTTGTACCAAAAGGTGACTTGGCATAAGGAACAAACTTTGACATATTTTTACATGTTTCCCTACTTAACATTAAGGGGATGTTGGGTTTATAATATTAAGTGGGAAACTGCTTATTTATGAAACCCACCAAAGACTATATGTTTTTAGTTTATAGATTATATTTAAAATATAAGCATGTTAGACCCAAACGGGTTGACTTTTAAGAGTGGATCATGACCACCCACCTTATATATAACAAAAAAATTATCATTAGAGATCAGTTACACACAAGTTATAACATGTATGCAAGCTATATGTGCAAGCTGATTATAGATAGATGATGTGAATGAGATGAAATTCATGAGAAAATTTATGAGACAATTTGTAATTGCTTTAGAAGGTGTAACTACATGTGGAAATAGTGGGATTGTTGGGTGAAAGTTTATTCTCAATAAAGATAACTAATTTTCAGTGGGTTTTTAACCTTTCATGGTTTTCCCACTTATATCTTGTGCCACTATGTTCTTTACTTTCTTTTTATGGTGTTTATATTATTTAATATTTATTATAAACATTTAAATCTATGGTTTTAATTACTTTAATTCATAAACTATAATCTCGGTAATTTGTGTTGAGGATTTATAATTGTAACATTATTCATCCCTTAAATTTACTAACAACAAAAATATCCGAAAGGTATCCAAATAAGGAATGTAATAATGCTCTAAATAGTGTAAGGACACTCTGTTTGAGCCACATGATGGTGGAGAGGCCTGGAAATGTATGTCAATAATGACAAACAACCATGTTATAAGTGTCAAGCTAGTCTTCAAGATGATCAAGATCATTGGAGGTAGGTACTTGCCCATACAAGATTGGATAGAGGTCATCGTGAATGAGAAAACATTCTAAGCTCAAATGCCAAAATGCATAATTATCCCTACTAAGAAGAAGATGCAGAGGCTTTGATACAATAACAACCTTATGAATAATAAGTATGTAAATAACATCCTCCATAGTGCACTAAAAAATATCAATTAGTGCGAGATGAGTCACGAGACAATAAAGCACACTCAAATGGACATCAGAATCAACCGAGAATGCATTTGGAATACAAGAAAAGAAGGGAGAAATAATACACATAAGGTTGGAAGACGTCAAAATCAAATGAGAATTGGTCTACAAGTAATTACAACACCTTGAAATAATATTAACCCCCATTTGTAGCACTTTATAAATAGTTTGTTGGTTAGAATAAGGTGTGTTCATGTGTCGTGAAAAATTGGCCATTCACTTTACAAAGAAGAAAAATTGCACAAGAATGAAGGTCACAATAAGTTTAAGTCGATAACAATGAAACAACATCATAACAAGATCAATAAAGGAAAAACCAAGTGAAAAGGGAAAATACAAAATTATGTGTGAGAAACAATCTCTCACATCACAAATTGTGCTACCGTTTTGTAGGGTTATGGCGAGCACGCTCACTAGCCCACAAGTAATAACAAGAGCACTACAAGTAAAAATGACTCTGAAAGAGTCAAAGGACCTCCCAAAATGTGAACAAACCTCCCAAAAAAGGGATGTGAACCTCCACAAAGATCTCCACAAAGCGTGTTAGCGAAAAATTCTAAGAAAGGGCCTATGACGAATGGAAAACACCAAAAACACTTCCATAACATGTTATAAAAATCAGTTGGATGCCCAGAAAAAGTTGGATGCAAAGGACTTCAAAGATTTCAGGCCTATCGGTTTGGTAAATTTTATTTATAGGATTTTCAAAAGATTCTCACCACTAGAATGCAACCTATTCTTATGGAGATCATTTCACAACAAGTAGAGTGGATTCATCCAGGAAGAATTATTCAAGATGGAATTATCATGGTTCGTGAAACTATACATTCTATGGATAAAAGCAAAAGCGGGGATGGCCATCAAACTGGACATGCATAAAGTGTTCAACAGAGTCTCTTGTAGATTCATGGATGAGGTCTTATCCAAGTTTGGGTTTCAAATCAAATTCAGAAAAATCATTCACTCTTGTATCTCTACCTCTAGATTCTCTGTGGTTGTTAATGGGGAACATGTGGGTTTTTTTGCAAGCAATAGAGGTATCCAGCAAGGTGACCCAATTTTCCCTCTATTATTCATTATTATGGCTCACAATTTAAGTAGATCTATTTCCAAAGCTATTGGCATTGGCATGATAAAAGGCTTCCCTCCAACTACTGGTAATCAGATGTTAGGATACATTTTATTTAATTATGCATAGTTATTTAATTTTATTAATTAAATAATAAATTGTTATTTTGTTATATGGTTAATCAACCATATTTGTCTGTATGCATACTGATATATTGTTTTCAACAATATATTTGTTTTTATGTAATTGTTGCTTCCCGAGGTGATTTGGAAGCTTGTTTATTCTGCATTTGGTTGCACATGTGTAACTCATTTTCCTGGATGTATTTGGGTATGCAAGCAATATCTATAAATATTGCAGCCTATTCAATCTTGTAATTTTTAGTTGATTGAGATTAATAAAATTACACAGGCTTCCGCCCCTGTTTCTCAATCTACATTTGGTACCAGAGCAAAATTCTGGCCCTGTGAAGGAGTGGAAAAAGAATGCAGCAGAAATAGAGAAGATTGGAGAAGAGTATGCAGCAATAGAGAGCCTGTGCAGCCTCCTGCAACCTCCCAGCCTCATCTCTGCCTTTCCACATCCCCCAGTTCGTTCCAGGTGTTTGGAACGCAAATTTTTTTTTGCCTTTGGTGCACTCAAAGCACTGAGAAAAATTAGCTTCTAATTATTGGAAATAATACTATTTTTTTCCAATAAAGGTTTTTTCTCTACATTATTTGGTCTCTACTTTGTATTTGGAGGTTGTTTTGCTTGTTTTGGAGGTCTATTGAGCTATTCATCAAGCCCCAGCCGAGTCTTGTCTTGCACAGATCAAACTGAACATCATGTGCTTGAGGATCGAGTCTTTTCTCTACAAAACGGCCTCTCCACGTTCTGATCTGCATAAGAAAAGAAAACAATAAAAGAAGGGGGGCAGTGGCTATTTGATACTCTGCCACGGACCTGCACAAAAGAAAAAGAAAGGGAGGAAGAACAACGAACAAATACACAGCAAAAGCGGCCTGTACAAAAGAAGAACAACAAAAAAGACGCGCCCAAGCAAGGAAACGTTTTGTTTAAGCAAAAACCGCGCCATTCTTTGCCTCCATCGACCTGTACAAGCAAACAACAAGCAAACAACATTAAAAAACGTGGCCAAGGCAATAAAAAACGTGGCCAAAGGGAAAAAACGCACCAAAGGAAAAAAATACGGCCTGTACAGTGCGTGGCAAGCTCAAAAACGCGGCCAAGGAAGAAATGCGGCCTGTACAAGCAAATAACCAGCAAAATCTGTGCGTGCAAAGCTAAAAAACGCGGCCAAAGGAGGAAATGCGGCCATACAAAGGCAAACAAAGCTTCAGATCCGTTTTTTAGGCAAATACAACCCTAAAAACGCCTCTTCACCAGCATGCGCCACGTGGAGGCTCACCAAGTCGCATTTTTTTAAAGGTAAGTCAATTTTACTTATCATTAAATACAATTTGCTTCCTTTCATAGCCCAAGCGCCCTAAGTGGGCAAGTTGGCTAGTGCATGCGCCTTGGGAGTGAGAGGTTTGAGGGTCAAATCCCACCAAAAACACTCAAAAACTCTCCTTTTGCATCTGGCGGAAATTTTGGCGGAACTGCTAAATTTAGCAGGCTTTTTTGAATTTAGTTACAACTAACTAAATTTAGCGGAGAAATCCCTAATTTAGGGTAAAAAAATTTCTCCCATCTGGTCTGTTTTCTCATTCCAGACATTTTTTGCAAAAGGAGACCCACCTAAAAATTGCATTTTCAGCTATTTTTTTGCAATTTTTAGCATTTTGGGTAAATCGTTGGGCTCGTGGAGGTCACCAGACCCCAAACTAAATTTTTTTCACATTATTCAAATTGTACTGCATATTGTACTAATTTACAGGTTGCCATAGTCAACTGCAAAACTTTGTAACTGCTCAGAAACTGGCAGAATTGTAATAAAAAACAGTAAAATTGGTTCTGTAACACTCACGAGATCCTAGATCTCATTCACAGCGTTCGGTATATACGGTGCCTCAGGAAGTGCTTACGGGTAAAGCCGTCGTGACTACTATTGCACTTAACACCTAATATAGCTACAACAACGTCGTCAGGCATCGTCCCTATAAATCGATGGGGAGTAATAAGGTCACAGTGCACACACTATGAACCATCCCATCCATCTGTGAACGATTGCAAGACATAAATCCGGACTGAGAAATTATCCGAGTATATAGCGAAGTTACGCGCACGTATGAGGATATTTCTTTGAGCCGATGTCAATAATCGCATGACAGACCCCATCGATCTTGTCTTGGTACCACGTATCGAATTCTTTCACGTACGTTAACGCCTCTTTCACGTGCACCGGGTATATAGAAAGGCGAGCTTCTTCCACGTGCCGGGTATATCGGAAGGGTGCGTATATAGAAAGGTTTGGTATATCGGACCGATGGTATATAGATTGGGAGACCTAATACCCGGGTGATAAGAGCCAAACCCATCGGTGATCTCTCGCAAAATGGGCACCAATGCCCCCAAATTTTTCTTCCGGATTCACAATTGCTTAGAGGAAGCAACTATGTCACTTGAAGACAAAAATCAAGACACAGACTTGAGTTTGAAGAAATCGCTGTTGTGGATCTGTACTCTAACCGATCACCAACGATGCAACACAACAACGGCAATTTGATAGAGCGGATCAAAAGCAAAACTCATCATCTTGTTTGGAGTATCCGACGATGTGCAAGCCCACATTCGAGATGCCACATCAGCAAAAGAAGCATGGGATAAGCTGAGCATAATATATGAGGCCAAAAACAAGAATGTCATACTCAATTTGCAGAGTCAGTTACATACATTGAAATTCAAACAGAATGAGAAAATTGAAGCCTTCCTAAGAAGAGTTGCAGAGTTGAGGGCTTCACTTCTAGCCCTAGGAGAAGAGGTCAAAGATGAATCTCTCGTTCCCATTATTCTGAGAGCTCTCCTTCTTCTTACCGCATTTTTGTCACAACTCTAAACTTGTCAGATACAACAATTAGTTTTGACAAGCTAGTAAACCTACTGCAACAAGAGGAAGCAATGCACAACAAGGATGATGAAGAGGAGCAGGCACTGTCTTCACATCAAAAATGGAAAGGAAAAGGTAAAGGAAAACCTAAATCCTATCAAGTCCCACATCGAGAATCGGTATCGATTATCATGGGACAATCAACAGAAGAAGTGATGTCCAATTTGCAAAAGAGGACATGACTTGCAAGAATGTTGGTTTAACACATATAAGAAAGGTTCATCAAGCAATTCTAGACCACAACAACAACAATCTTACAAGGGACATTCAAACAACTATCACGGGCGGAAAAGGGCTGGAAAAGAAGACCCCACCAAAGAGTAATATTGCTTTGAGCAGCAAGAAAACGATCGAGATAATGAAGACTTTTTGTTCATTTGCTCAATCAAGTGAACCATCCACGTCATCTAGTGACGTCTGGTATGTTGATTCGGGAGCCACTCGACACATGACCGGCCACAGAGACTGGTTTATTTCAATGAGGGACACGCCATCGAAAAATCATGTTTCGTTGGGAGATGATTCTTCATATACAGTTCAGGGGATTGGAAACATTTCTCTACCCCTTGGTTCATGCAAATGCAAACTATCAGATGTTCTATATGTCCCTAGGTTGACAAAGAATCTTCTTTCGGTCAGTCAACTCCTAGATCACAACCTGAAAATTGACTTTGATAGTCAATCCGGCAAGAAAATGTGTTTGATTCGAGATAAATCCAGAGGCTCGAAAATAATTGCAAAAGCCTCAAATGTGGGACGAATGTTTCAACTTGATTTCATTCACAAAATGATCAAGCACTTGTGGCTAAAAACTCCACCTCATCGGCTCGGTTGTGGCATCGAGATTTGGTCATGTAAGTTTCAAATATCTTAAACACTTCGCGGTGTAATATGGTACATGGGCTACCATCTCTTGAAGGATACGAGCATAAGTGTCCTCACTGCTTAGCAGGAAAACAACACAGAGTTTCATTCCAAACGAGTACTTTTCGAGCTCATGGTAAACTTGACCTGGTTCATACCGATCTGTGCGGTCCAATGCAGCCAAGTCATTCAGGGTTCCAGTACTTCATGCTCTGTGTTGACGACTATTCATGCAAAATGTGGATTTTTTGTCTTCGTAAGAAAAGTGAGGCCTTTGAAACATTCAAAAAGTTCAAAGTGGCAGTTGAGAAAGAAACTGGTCGTCACATCAGAACTCTCCGCTCAGATCGAGGGGGGGAATTCACCAGTGATGAGTTCAGAGACTATCTACAAACTCACGGGATTCGTCGACAAATGCCTCCTCCACACACACCGCAGCAAAATGGTGTTGTTGAGAGAAGAAATCGTACTATCATGGAAATGGTGCGATGCATGATCGATGATTCCGGACTTGCAAAGACATTTTGGGCAGAAGCAGCAAAAACAACAGTGTATTTGTTAAACAGAGCGCCCACAACTGCTCTTGATGGAATTACACCACAAGAAGCATGGTCAAAAAGGAAACCATCCATTGCACACCTCAGAGTATTCGGGTGTAAAGGCAGCATGCACATACCCAAACAGAACAGAAAGAAATTGGACATGAAGTCACAAAATCTCATCTTCATTAGATACAGTGAAGAGACTCTTGGGTACAGACTGATGGATCCTAAGACCAGAAAAGTCTACACAAGCAGAGATGTTGAGTTTTTCGAGAAGAAGGAAGCAGAGACTCCTCCTCCCACTCAAGATGTAGATTTTTCACTAGTTGTAAAAATTGAAGCTAATGTTCCCTCAGAAGATGAAAGTGATGATGGGGATGATGGTGTTGATCAGATAGAACCACAACCCATGGGAACAGGTCAACGTATGCCTAAATGGTGTACAAGTACATTACGAGATGCAAGATTGGATGCTCCACCGGATACATCCACCCCTGGACCACGGACTCGCAGTAAAGCAAGAGAAGAAGTTAACTTTGCTTTGATGAGTAGAGTTATTGAATTAGACGAGCCCTCTACAGTCCAGGAAGCCCTACAGTCAAAAGCTTGGAAAGATGCCATGGATTATGAATATCAATCAGTGATGAAGAATAACACTTGGCAGCTTGTTGATCTTCCACCAGGGAAGAAACCCATTGGATGCAGATGGATATTCAAAACTAAGTACAAAGCAGATGGGACAGTGGACAAGTGCAAAGCAAGACTTGTAGCAAAGGGGTACGCACAGAAAGAAGGCATTGACTATGAGGAGACATTTGCTCCCACAGCTAAGATCAAAATGATCAGGATGATCTTTGCTCTAGCTACACAGTTTGGTTGGAAAGTCCATCAGATGGACGTAAAAAGTGCCTTCCTGAATGGAGATTTACAAGAAGAAGTCTACATGACTCAACCTGAGGGATATGTAGTACCTGGTCAAGAAGAAAAGGTATGCAGACTCAGGAAATCTCTGTATGGCCTCAAAAAGGCACCCCAAGCATGGTACATCAAGATTGATGAGCATCTCGTACAACATGGATTCATCAGAAATCCATACGATCCCAATCTCTACCTCAAAAAGCAAGGGGGGGAGATGGTGATTGTTGTAGTTTATGTTGATGATCTAGTCATCACTGGCATTTCAGTGAAGATGATTGATGAAACAAAGAAATATCTTAAGCGATCATTCGACATGACAAATCTCAGGCTTATGCACTACTGTCTTGGACTGGAAGTATGGCAGAAAGAGAATCACATCTTTGTTTCTCAGATGAAATATACCAAGACAACGCTCAAGAAGTTTAGGATGATGGATTGCACACTAATTGCTACACCTATGGAGAATAGATTACAATTATCTCGTTCAGATCCATCTCCTGAGGTAAGTGCCACTCTCTCTATCGGTAGGCTGATTGGGAGAATCATTTACGACCTACACTAGACCGGATATCGGCTTTGCAGATGATGAGCTATCTATCCAGGTTCATGTAGGAACCCAAAATTTGTCATTGGAAAGCAGCAAAGCGCATTTTGAGATATCTCAAAGGATCAGTGGATCTTGGTCTAGAATACAAGAAGAACGAAAACTTCTTCTTGACTGGATATTCGGATTCAGATCATGCAGGTAACATTGATGATAGAAAATCCACTTGGTTTGTATTCTTTATGGGATCTAGACCAATATCATGGGGAAGCAAGAAACAACACTTTGTTTCTCGCTCTTCCACAGAAGCCAAGTATCGTTACTGCGGAGAAGGCATGCGTGAAGCGATTTGGCTACGTCGCATACTGGAAGGACTTGGAATACCATAGGACAAACCAACCACCATGTATGTTGACAATGAAGGTGTTCTCAAACTTATTCACAATCCAGTTTTTCATGAGAGAACAAAGCACATTGAAGTTCAAGTTCATTTCATACATGAACATGTGTTAAAGCACAACATCCACTTTATTTTTGTCTAACGGTGAACAACGAGCAGATATTTTCACAAAGTCACTTGCACGTGACAAGTTTGAGTTGTTGAGCATTTCTCTCCTCATCTCTTGAGAATGATGCACAATTAAGGGGGAATGTTAGGATAAATTTTATTTAATTATGCATAGTTATTTAATTTTATTAATTAAATAATAAATTGTTATTTTGTTATATGGTTAATCAACCATATTTGTCTGTATGCATACTGTTATATTGTTTTCAACAATATATTTGTTTTTATGTAATTGTTGCTTCCCGGGTGATTTGGAAGCTTGTTTATTCTGGCATTTGGTTGCACCTGTGCAACTCATTTTCCCGGATGTATTTGGCTGTGCAATATCTATAAATATTGCAGCCTATTCACTGTAATTTTTTAGTTGATTGAGATTAATAAAATTACACAGGCTTCCGTCCCTGTTTCTCAATCTACACAGATCTCCTCACACCAGCCGGTTTTTTGATGACACTTTGCTTCTACCGATGGCCTCTATCATTGAGGCAAAGGCTATCAAAACTATCCTTAGATTCTATGAGGAAGCCTCGGGACAAAAAGTTAATTTTGACAAAAGATCTATTTATTTCTTCAATACTCCTTAGGAAAGGCAAAGAAAGATTGCTAATATTCTAGGATGCACTATTAATTCTCCACCAACTACTTACTTAGGTTTACCTTTAAGTACTGGCAAGATTTCTGTGGAGGTATAGAATGATCTTATTAAGAGATTTCAAAGAAAGTTGGTTGGCTGGAAAGGAGTTGTTCTTTCAAGTGTAGGAAAGTGCCTTTTGGTTAAAAGCATGCTCCAAAACTTGCCTATTTACATCATGTCAATGTTCAGCATGCCTGCAGCAGTGATGAACAGTATTGAGAAGATTCAAAAGCACTTTTTATGGCACGGTACTGAGGACAGATTCAGATATCATCTTGTGGCTTGGGAGCAGGTTTGTAAACCTAAGAGACTTGGGGGGTTAGACATCAAAGATATCAAACATATGAGTACTGCCCTTATTGAAAAATTAGGATGGAGGCTTATAAAAGAGCACAGACCTTGGACAGAGTTGGTTAAGATCAAATATCTTTCAAACCAAAACAAGATTTCCTTCATATATGATCAGTCTCTTCCAAGTGGTTCTATTTTCTGGAACAACCTTCTTCGTAGCAGACACATTCTCTCTTAGGGGTGTAGCTGGAAGCTTGGAGATGGACAAAACATAAACTTCTGGACTGATAAGTGGACTGATTCTAACTAGATTTTTGCTTATGATCACATTAAAGACAGCTTAATTACAAAGTATGGGCACAAAATCCAGGGGTACATTGAGAGGGATGGAAACAAAAGAAAATGGAAATAGCTAAAAGTGGAGAATGATAGTATACGGGGCTGATATTTCATCTTTACGTAATCAACTTTCCCTTATCCATATAAGTAATCAAAATATGAAGGATGAACTCATCTAGAAAGATTCTTTTGATGGGGAATACTTTGTTAAATTAGGATATAATTCTTTCTTTGTATCCATGGAAAGTGAAATTAAGTGGCACAAGCTGTGGATGCCAGAGTTAACCCCTAGAGTGAACTTCTTTTGGTGGCTAATTATTAATGGCAAGATCCTAACTAATGACAACCTCATCAAGAAGGGATTCATCATGCCGAATAGATGTTGCATGTGTCAGAAAGAGACAGAAGATATAAAGCATTTATTCCTCCATTGTGAGATTGCTTCCAAAATTTGGTAGCTTGTTTTTGCAAAATTTAATCTGAGATGGATTTTTCCCCTTACCTATCTTCAGGCCTGGGAGCAATGGGACTCTCTGTTTAAGCATTGTGTGGTGAAAAGATTGTGGCAACTTGTTCTACCCCACACTATGTGGAGAATTTGGAAGGCTCGTAATGATAACATTTTCAGAAACAATAGACAGGCTTGTAACAAAGTCTACAAGGAAATTATCATTGTTGTGCAAGATAATATTGCTAGATTTAAACCCCCTAAAAATAGACTTTACCCGAGAATGAAGAATACATCCTGACTGATTGGAATATTGACACTGTCAATAGGAATAACAATGGTATTGATAGAAACACAGTCCGATGGATTAAGCCTCCCACTGATTGGCACAAGTTAAATTTTGATGGGGCCTCAAAAGGCAATCCGGGAGACTCTAGAGGAGGGGTCATCAGAGATCAAAGAGGCTACTTTATTCTTGCTTTTTCTAGGAGAATGGGCAAGCAGACTAATCATTATTCTGAAGCCCTAGCAGCTCTTTGGGGTATAAGACTTGCCAAAGATTGTAATATTCCGAATATTATAATTGAAGGTGATTCTCTGAATATCATCAATCTTTTAAATAAAAAGCAACACCCCAGCTGGTCTATCAGGGATTCTATTGGGGAAGCTATTGATATATGCAAGAGCTTTGAAAATGTTCAAATCACCCACACCTATCGGGAAGGAAATAGGGCCACTGACAGTTTGGCTAACTTCGGTGTTAATAATTCCTTTCAAACTTGGCTTAGGGGGGACGTTACGCTGCTCAAATCAATAAAGCCATAATCATTGATCTACATGGCAGTGAAAATCAACACTAATGGCTGTAATTTGGATGCTAATGTGTGGATCCTCAAGGCACAAAAGATATGGATGATTGATGCAATTTGTGCGGAATGGACTGTCATCATTTCTTAGCATAGGAGGAAAGCCGAGGAGCGGGGAAATAATAACAAGTATGGCATAATAATTAAACCTACTTTCACGGAAAGGAAAGTTTCAAATACCAAAATCAAAGCTCTGCCTGTCCCGCATAGTGGTAGCTTTTTTACCATTGATAACAGGAAAAGGAGCGAGGAGAAACATGGGGTCCACCTTGCAAACCGAATCGACCCACAATCCTGCGTGGAAAGAGAATATGGAGCTTTGGAATTACACGAAATCGGGGTCTGTCTAATTTAATTGAAAGGATTCAAGGCTTCAACCAAGACATTTCTATCAGATTCACCCAGGGATGGAAGAATAGGATTGTCAAATACAGTAACATGGAGATGGAAATCACGGAAGAGCTCATCGCCCAGATCACGGGCCTCAGCCTGGAAGGCACCAAATTCTTCAATAAGAAGGTGGACAGGGAGGTGGAGACCAAGAAATTTCTGGACGAGGGGGAGAATCTTGAATTCGTGACTGCTAGCATCAAGGTGGCGTCGATTCCTGAGCCTTTTGCTGAGCTTGCCAGGATGGTGGTTAGGTATGTAACTCTTGAAGGAAGATTTGTGACTATACCTCAAAAACATCTGATATTTCTAAATCACTTTCATAGAAATATCATCATCAGCTTTCCTCACTATTTGATAAACTCACTGGAGAAATCAATTAGGGAAGTTCAGAGCCACTCTAGGGTTGTCCCTTTGCACCAGGGACTTATCCTCCTGATCCATCGCCACTGTTCTAGCTACCCCGTGAATCCTACCCCACCTCCTTCCTCCATACCTCCACCTGCTCGCACCGCTTCCACTCCCCCTGCTGAAAAGAAAGATTGAAGCTGTTATTTCCAGCAAGAAAAGCAAGAGCATCAAAGCTAAAATCCCTACTTCCCAATGGGTCCTAAGGAGCCACAAATACCTAGAACTTGCTGAAAACCTCCTACATATTAGTAAACCGGTGGAGGAGCCTAAGGAGGAGGAATTGATGGATAGAGTGGATAGATTAGAAAAGGAGATACAAGAGCTCAAAGGGACTATAAAAAATATGGAAAGAGCTAAGGGAAAAGGGATTCTTCAAAGTGATGAGGAAGAGGGGGTTATTGCTGAAGTCTTCAAGAAGTTACAGTCCTTAGATGGTAGAATGGGGAATGCTAAAAGTCGCAATGACTGCATATTGTCTACCCTCAAAAGTATTTATAATTTCATTGAACAACATGTTCATAGTGTCTGCAGTTTAAGTGGGGTTAATGAGGACATTTGGGGCCCTAAAGAGAAAAGGGATATTGCAATTTCTTAGGCGGATATGCAAGACTCCTCTCAGGCCACTGTCATTGCCTTCTTCATGTCGTTGTAGGCTATCAAGACCAAGATTGACAGGGCTATCAAGTAACAGGTTGTTGTGATGTTGTTTTTTGGCTGCGAAGTTGCTGTTATCTGGTGGTTCTGGTGCTGTTTTTTGGCGGAGCTCTATATGTTGTTTCTCTTTTGGTTACTTTTTGATCTTTTCTGCTTCTTTTTGGATCATTGTACGTTTGGATCCTTTTATCACTTATATTTTCATATTTGGTTATTGAGCCCTCTTTGGTTGCGCTTTTACCCTTCTCTCTGGGTAAGTTTTTCTCACCTTTACTATCTGGCTTTTGAGCCCTTTTGTATACAGGGTATAGTCCCTTCAAAACTATTTGCCCTTAATAAAAAAAAACATGTTAGAAAAAATCCCAATAATTTTATTTTTCCAATATTTTGGACCCAAGTAAATTAAATTTCCAAAAAAGGAAATAAAAATTAAAAGGGTCAATTAAAGAAACTAGTCCCTAAACTAGATAAAGGCCAAATTAAAAATATATATTTCCTTCCTTAAAAATACAAATCCCTCACTTAGTTTAAAAAATAAGCTAAGTTATTAAAAAATAATAAGTTAGATTTAATATAGTCTAGGTTATATGTATTAAAAAAGGCAAAGCTTTCAAATTAAAAAGGAGGGAAAACATAAATAAACAAGGGTCAAAACAAGGCCACATGAATGTTATGCGGCTGGTGGGAGGGACTCAAGGTATGGACATAATATGTGAGTCAAAGGTGACCAGGAGGAGAGGTGGTTTGTGAAGGAGGTTGAACAAGTGGACGAGTCGATAGGGTTAGCTTTTCTTGGATTTGGAAGAGTCGAGGGAGACAATGGTGAGGACGTAGAACAAGGCCTCGGCGAATAGGGTCGTAGAGCAAGGGTTGAGAGAAGGGAAGTGGAGAGATATGAGAAGCGCAGAGATTGGATGAGCTCTAAATGGTGGGCTCACCAAAACCAGCAGTCGAGCCTAGGAAGATAAGTATCCCGACATAGGAAAAAGGAGGGTGTCAAGACCAAATAGGGAAAGGCACAACCACCACACAGACAGTGAAGGATGCTAAGAAGATGCTCAACATAGACACAAAAATAGATAGGTTTAAATGGATCCAAGGTGAGGGTGAGGTGAATGAGCCCAAGGAGGCTTATCCAAAAACATATATATTGGTGAGGCCAAGGTGGTTCTACGCACCCAACGTTGTTAATCTGTGAAGCTCATCCAACTCACAAGGCCGAGTTGGTTAAAGGGAAGAGATTGAAAATAATCTAGGAGGAATATCTCAATGGCTAGAGAGGATCTCGGTGGTGAGAGGATAAGATGGTAGGATAGGAGCAAGGCATGAATGAAGGAAAGAGGATATCTTATTTTAATAGGTAAAATAGTGAGGATAGAGTAGGAAAACCAAAATGAAAATAATGAGCATAAATACCTCTAAAATAAGCTTCCCACCAAGGATATCCATAGACATCCGTAACTAGAGAAGAAACTCCTAAAAATCCAAATGCAATATAGAAACAACAACACCAAAAACACACATGAAAACTCCATGAAACAATGAGTTTAAACCAAATTAATGCATGTAGAGCAAAAATATTGTTAAAAACTTTCACAATAAACTAGTAAAAATCACAAAACCGAGAGTAGGAGGAATAAAACACAAGTGAGTGACATGATTACCAACAACATCAATATGATACCATGTGAGATAATGTGAGAAAAATGATCAAGCTGGAATACACACACATGAACTTAGTTTCACTCGAACAGAACCATGACATAGCTCTAAGTAGTAAGCAAACAATAACCACCATGAAAATTTTTCAAGCAAGAAAAAGGTCTGATAATTCCCTAAGATAAAAAAATAAGTACAAATAGGAGTGTTTTGTAACTCCCAATGCAATACCCATCATACCTCCACAAGGGAGAAATGAGTTACAATCTAGAAATGGAATGTAACTCTTGTATGATGCACTAACACACACCTGAAGTGAATGACAATTTTATGGAGTCTTTTCATGCATCATAAAACTCCTAATGACAACCTAGATACCTATGACCTCACCTAAGGTGAGATGACTTACCATGTGTGAGGGAAAAACCTAATAAGAGGTAAATGAAATCCCTCACACCAACATAATTATTGTGCAGAATAAATGTACATAAAAAAATATCAAAGTGACCCAAGATCAACCTACTCTATTCAATCTCACATAATTTAGAAGTTTTATTTGGGTCGTAAATTTTTACCATAGGTTTATCCTTAGGTTCTCACACATATCCTAGGTGATCAACTAGATAGCACATATACAATCCAAGATTGATTGGACTCATGCATGAGAGTGCACTATTCAAGTTCTCAAGAGATGTTTTCATAAATTTATTATTCTCACAATGAAAAACATAACACACTCCTTTAAACTTCACACCAATGGATCTAAATATACACTTAGTGTAGTCCTAATGCAACATGGGAATCTAATAGCATGATATTTTTAATGACATGATGTAAAGGGAATCCACTTATGGGAAAGATGATTATGTTTTTACACTTAACTAAGAAATAACATCACTATATCTTTGGTAAGGAGAAAATTATTCATTCTCATCATAAACCACATTATTTTCAGCAAATTAAAAACAAGCTAGAGAGTGTGTAATACATGAAGTAGACAACTTACCTTCAATAATTATTGTGATAAAATACAAGGGATATGGTAACATTGTTTTAAATTAGCTTAGTGACTATTCGTACATGTGCTCATCATAGTGATACATGTGATAAGTCAAACATTATTATATTTTTTTCTATACTTGATAGTTAAGGATTTTGAGGACACCTATACATCACTTGTACATGGTGAACAAGTTTAGGATATCTATTTAGTTGACAAGATTATCTACAATCTTAGAAATCTCTATGTACTGATGGTATACCTTCTTTAAAGACTAATTTAGGAGGAATAATAGGTAAAGACATCAAAAACTTTTAAATTAAAATGATCCAGAGCTCATTAAACACCTTACATGCACACAAGTTAAGAACACTTCATTCATCCAATAATCTGTTTTAGAAGAACTTTCCTTAGTCTTAATAGCTTAAACTAGTAAAAATTGACCTTATTCACGTTATGGATCTTCACCTTTCACCTATACTATGTCCAAGCACCTTTTGCAATGTCAAATCAACATGCAACATGAACAAATTTCATTAGAACTTCAAATACCTTTATTTTATTCATTTTTCCAACCCATGTTTCTTTTCTTGGGTTCCTAAGACACCTTGTATTTAGATTGTGGATGTCTATTTTTGTTCCCTCTTGTTCTTTCTTAGGTTGGGTTTCTTGGTTAATCCATCATCTTCCTGTTCCTCACACCTTCAATCACCAACCCCTCTAGTCACTTCCTTGCTAATTACTCTATACTTTCTTGGAAAAAATCCTTATGATCTCCTCAATTCTCATGTTTTAACTGTGGTAAGATATTATGAGTCATTCATTCATTAGACCAATGTAGCCCCTTATTAAGTTCGACTTTCACAAATCCCAATATTGGCTAGTTTACTATGCCTACATTACATCTCAAGACCCTAATCTTCTTGAATGGATTTTTAATGTTGTATCCAATAGCTACAATGCTTAAATCATAGTCACAGATCCTCCCATCATGATCAAAATGAAACATTAGAGTCATCCAATCACTTACACTCTTCCACAGTCTATTAGCCTGACCAAATTAGTATTTCAAAGATAAATTTTGTTTTACTAAATATTAGAACAAACTAACAGTAGTTTCAAGGACCCATTTAGCTTATACACTTGTCCCATTCATCACTCATACCCTTCCTTAACCAAAGTAGTCCATATTTCAAGTTACTTACCTTAAATAGGTCTCTTATACACAATTTAAAAAAGCTGTTGAGAAAATAAGTGATTGTATAGTGTCAAATTCATGAAACTTAGGAATGTTATCCCTAAGCATGCAAGGATCAGAGGTTCCAAATTTCAAAGAGTTTCATCCATGAAATCTTAATTTATAGCATTTTTCTTTCAAACCCTAGGTTAGGGTTTACTATGAACTGGTAGACTAACAATGACTATAATTTATTTCAAACTTATCTTCAAGACCTCAATTTTTTACTAGAGATTTCTTTCCTAATACTCCATGTGAATTATTTACAAATAAGACCACAACTACCCAAAATATTCTCAAATACTTTTCTTTCCCATTGTTATGCTCTGTGTGAGAAGGGTTTCAAACATGCTCACTTTGTTATTTTACAAAAAAACTTTCCTTATCTTAAAGGAAATGACTACTGGACCTTCATCGCGGTTGAAACACCATTCCTAATTATTTCACTCATATCTCCTCAATGTATTATCACATAATTTTGCTCATATATTCTAAAGATAGTTCAAAGTACCATTCTTGTAAGTTGAAATAGAGTTTGGTCACGTACTTATTGTCACTAATTTCCAAAATTATCACACGTATACCTTGAGAGTGTTGAATACATGTTTTAAAGGCATTCTTCACTCCACCACCCCCTTAAAATGTCATTTCAGGAATTACACATGAACCTCTTACCACAAAAACAACCAAAAACTTTATTTGAAGCCAAAAAAAGTATTTCCAGTCTTACCAGGTCCTTAATGATTGAAACAAGAACAAACTTGAAAAGTTGTTAAAAATTATTTCACACCCTAATGCACCTATACCTTTATGTACTTGAAACAAAAACTCTTAAATTTTTCGTGACATCTCAAACACAAATATATTTGACCACTCATAGAAAATATCAAGTTAATAGAACAAAGTAACATCTCGCACCATAAATTCCACCTACCTATATCATGTCATACTCATTGAAATAAGAAGGCACATGAATAAAATGATAAATCCATCCTTATTTTACATTTCCAAAAGAATTTTTACTACACACAACTTTATATTTGCAAAAACTCCTTCATGCATATAAGGATCCTGATTTTCAAAGCTTCATGACTTCATTACAGGCTCCTTGCTCACATGAGGCTCTTTGTTTTATACTTGAAGCTCCAAATATCCTATACATCTTCTCTCCCCCTCTTCTCATTTAAATACATACCTTTTATGAAAAAAAAATACAGTGAATATATAATTTTCAACCCTAACTCAAGATGACAACTAACCAACTCATGGTTAAACTTGACTAGACATGGTATATCAATGGAATTACTAGATTGAGTTACATTTAGACCTTTAACAACCTTACATGACCCCCATTTGCTTCATTACACCCTTCACACTAAGCTTTACATTTTAAATATTTAAATTCACCTTTTTGGAGGAAAAGGTCTTGATTTCATCTTTACATAGCCAAGAAGGTCCACATGGACACAAAACACTCTAAGAATATTGAATGGCCTCATAAAACCTAGAAAACCCAAAAACCAAGATTTATTCAACCATACAAATGATGCTTCTACATTATACTTCCAAGGTGGAAGGAAATGAGTCCCTATATAAAGAGTCTTCTTCTTTTTCTTCTTACAATTGTAGTTTCTTCTTGATTTATTATTTCTCTCAGGTGATTCTTCTTCATTTTATTTCTTTCTTTGTCCTTCATCTCTCTCTCTCTCTTCCATCTTATTCTTCTTTCTTTTTCTCTAAAAATGTACTTAGTATTTTCCATATTCATCATTTGATCCCTCTTAAGAGCTTATTTTTCAATTATCCTCATATATTTATAAATTATACCTACACATTCACAGTCAAACCAAACATTAGATGTAAAAATTTAAGACTCTAGAGTCTCCACCACTTCTTTTTGTTCATCCTCTAACTTTCCCTTCATGAAATCATTCTCAAAAATTGTCTTTCCTTCACTTTTTTCTTCATTTTCCTCTTCAAAAACCTATCCTCATCCTCAAATTTTGTACAAGCATCATAATATTCTTCTTCATCTTCATCCTCTTCTTCATTTTTGAAAAACTCTTCATCTTCATCTTCTTTTAGGAAAGCTAAGAATCTTTCTATGAATTCATCTTCATCTATTTTATAAATCTCTTCATAGATCACCCCTTTTATGACCTCTTTCTCTTCCTTTCTTACATTCTTCTTCACTTTTCTCAGCTTCTTTTCCTCTTTTGTAATAATATCTTTCATTGTACCTTCTATATCTCTTCATAAGAAGCTCTATAGACCACTTTACCCTCTTTTTCATAAGAGATATCATTTCATTATAATGTTCCATCATGCTCTTAGATCTCACAAACTCTTCTAGTTTCTTCACATCTTTTCTTGGTTCTTTCAACTCTTGTTCCATCCATTTTTCTTGTTTTCTAGCTTCTTCTTTCCTCTTTTCCTCTCTTTTATTTCTTTCTCTCTCATCTTTCCTCTTCTTTTGGCTTAACAACAAAACCAACTCTTTCACTATCTCTTCCTCATCCATTTCTCTCTTATTTACTTTCTTCTCAATCACCCTTCTCTCTTTATTTTCTTAGCTCTTCACCCAAAACCTGTCACACTTTATTCACATACACTTACACAAATTTTTATTAGAAATTAAAAACATGAAATTATCAATAAAATAATGCTATGATACTACATGATGCATAGCTCATTAATCCACTTGCATGTACACAAAAATTTAAGAACACTTCATTCATTCAATAACATGTTTTAGGAGAACTTTCCTTAGTCTAGATAGCTTAAACTAATAAAATTTGACCTTATTCACCTTATGGATCTTCACCTTTCACTTATACTCTATCCAAGAACATTTTGCAATGTCAAATCAACCTGCAACATGAAAAAAAATTCATGATGACATCAAATACCTTTATTTTCTTCATCTTCCCAACCCATGTTTCTTTGCTTGGATTCCTAAGACACCTTGTATTTAGCTCGTGGTTGTATAGTTTTTTTCCCTTTTGTTCTTTCTTGGGTTGGGTTTCTTGGTTAATCCATCATCTCCTATTCCTCACACCTTTAATCACCAACCCCTCTAGTCACTATCTTGCTAATTACTCTATACTCTCTTGGAAAAATCTATATGCTCCCCTCAACTCTCTTGCTTTAACTGTGATAGGATAATCAAAGTCATTCTTACCTTATTGCTACTCTATTCTAGGACTTATAGAAAACTTATCATACTTCTCAAACATGATTGAGCCTCAAATTCTTACAAATTATTCACTAGACCAATGTATCCCCTTATTAAGTAATGATTGTCACAGTCCCAATGTTGGCTAGTTTACTATGCCTACCTTACATCTCAATATTCTAATATTATTCAAATGGATTTTAGAATGTTGTCTCAAATAGTTACAATGCTCAAATCATATTCACAAATCCTACCATCATATTCAAAACAAAACATTAGAGTCATCCAATCACTTACACTTCTATTAGTGTAGGTTATTATTTATGCTTTTACTTATTTATTAGGATAATTCTTACACTTGTGTTATCCCTACACTTGTTGGGTTAGCTTGCTTAGGTGCACTATTTGTGTGGAGTTAGCTTACTAGTCTTTTGGAGTTATCTTAACTACCAATATCAGTTAGTGGGAGTTCTTCACCACTGATTTAGGTAGTAGTTGCACTTCCCTCCTTCTATATGTACATATTTCTTATTGATTAATTCAATTCATTGTATTATAATGTATTGAGCATTATGGATTATGATGGATTTCCATATATGGTATTATATCTCTTTTGTTTTGAAAATCTAATGTGGTGTGCTTTTATCATCTGAGATCATGGATTGGAACAATCTCATTATCATTCCTTTCATGGTATCAAAGCTATAGATGATGTAGACATCCATCTGTAAGTTTTTCTTTACAAGTAAGGGTTTATTATTTTCATGTATTTAGAATTTGTTAGCACTTTTCTGTAGCATGCATTTTTATACAAAATGGAGTGTGCTATTAGATTTGGAAGGTGCCAAAATCCTAGAATCAACTGTAAACTCAACCATGTTTTGAGATAGTCAAATCTGAGACGGATCGGTACCATCTCAATGCGCATCTTTTATCTATTGGATATAAGCGTGTACCTTCTAGATGCATTCTTTTACCCTCCAGATATTTCTATTTTGGATGCAGTCTTTTATCCATTGGACGCAGATCTATACCCTCTCGGTGCATTCTTTTATCCATTGGATATAAGTGTGTACCTTCCGAGATGCATTCTTTTATCCTCTAGATATTTCTATTTTGGGTGCAATCTTTTATCCATTGGACGCAGATTTGTACCCTCTCGGTGCATTCTTTTATCCATTGGATATAAGTGTGTACCTTCTTGATGCATTATTTTACCCTCTAGATATTTCTATTTTGGATTCAAAAGATTTTATCCACTTTGGACGTAGATTTGTACCCTCTGTTTGCATTCTTTTATCCATTGGACGCAGATTTGTACCCTCTCGATGCATTCTTTTATCCATTGGATATAAGTGTGTACCTTCTTGATGCATTATTTTACCCTCTAGATATTTCTATTTTGGATTCGATTTTATCCACTCGGACGTAGATTTGTACCTCTGTTTGCATTCTTTTATCCATTGGATATAGACGTGTATCCTCCAAATGCAATGATTCACCCTCTAGACATTTAGGTTTTAGGCATAGGATTTTATCCTTTGGTTGCAAGCCTGTATCATATGGATGCACTATTTTACCCTTTGGACATTTGGGTGCCATGTGTACCTTTTAAAAAAACATCATCATTAAAATATTATTATAAAAGCAAAACCTTCTAGAGCTCATAACTTTTGATTAGTAGCTCAGATTAAAGTAATTTTTTTGAAATTGTGTATTTTTTTGAGATATACACATTGGTGAAATTTTTATACACATATTTCAAATGTAAAAGGTACTTTTACTCATTATAATATTTACATGCACTTAATTATAAAGTGCCAAATTTGGGAGGGTGTTGTAATCACTTGTGGACGCAATTTCGGTTGAGCCCGACGTCCTAAACTTTTGGGTGTTGCATTATTGTATCTATGGGTGTATACATTTATATCTCTCTTGTTTGTTGAGATATTTTGGATATGTATTTTTGACACTTTTTTGGCATGTTGATAGTCTCTCTTATGGGGAGATATTTTGGTGAATCCCAGTATTAGTTTGTTAGTGTTTGAGTAGTTGATTTTGGCAACTCATACAGATATATGGTGTCACTCTACCCATTCAGTAGTATGGGAGGGTGTGGTGTTGATACTAATTCTTTGGGTTTTGTGTCCTTGCCTTGTTACGTGTTGATACTACTTCTTCGGGTTTTGTGTCCTTGCCTTGTTACCTTGGCTTTTCTTGGATCGTGGCACTCCTTTTTTTGGATCTCATGTCCTTTCCTTGTTACCTTGGTTGTTCTTGGATCATGGCACACCTATTTTTAACAATTGATAAAATTATTGTTGGTGTTTTTTTGCACTTTTGACATCACTCCATTAATGAGTCTCTTTGCATGGAGATATTTTGGTGAAGCCCAATGTTAGTTATTTTTGAGTTCTATGATTGAGTAGTGGATTCAGACCACGGTGCATACCAAACATCTTCAACATTATACAATTTTTTGGAGCCATGCTTCTTAGAATATCTTGCAGCGGGATTTTTCTCTCTCTACTTTGTAATTACTAGTTTTAGGTACCTTGCGGTCTCCTATTTTCCTAGTTATTGTATGTGGGTATCTTATTAGGCCTTATTTCCAGGACCCGCCTTCTTTTTCTCCCACCTAAGCTATGCTTACGGGAGGGTGTTAGTGTATATTATTATTTATCCTTTTATTTATTTATCGGGATAATTCTTACACTTTTGTTATCCCTACACTTGTTGGGTTAGTTTGCTTAGGTATACTAGTTGTGTGGAGTTAGCTTACTAGTCTTATAGAGTTAACTTAACAATCATAATCAGTTAGTGGGTATTCTTCACCACCGATTTAGGTAGTATTTGCACTTCCCTCCTCCTATATGTACATATATCTTATTGAGTAATTCAAGTCATTGTATTGTAATGTATTGAGCATTACGGATTATGATGGATATCCATATATGGTGGTTTAGCTCTTCTATTTTGTAAATATGATGTGGTGTGTTATTATCATATGAGATTGCGGCTAGGATAAATCTTCTTATCATTCCTTTCAAATTCTTCAACCCTACTTCCATAAGTCTATTATCCTTGCCACATTAGTATTTTAAAGATAAATTTTGTTTTCTTCAATATTAGAAAAAAACCAATAGTAGTTTCAGAACCCATTTAGCTAGTGCACTTTTTCTATTCATCACTCGGACCCTTCCTCAACCAAATTAGCTCATATTTCAAGTTACTTACCTTGATTAGGTTTCTTATACACATTTTTCAAGATCATCAATAAAATAAGTGACCGTATAGGGTAAAATCCACATGAAACTTAGGAATGTTATCCCTAGGCATGGAAGGATCATATGTTTCAATTTTTATAGAGTTTCATCAATGGAATCTTAATTTATAGAATTTTTATTTCAAACCCTAGGTTAGGGTTTTCCATAAACCTCGTAGACTAATAATAACTATAATTTCTATCAAATTTATCTTAAAGACCTAAAATTTTAACCGAAGATATGTTTCCTCATACTCCACTTGAATTATTTACTAGTAAGACCAAAACCACCCATAATATTCTCAAATACCTTTCTTGCCCATTGTTTTTCTCTATGTGAGAAGGGTTTCAAACATGCTCATTGTTATTTTACAAAAAAACTTGGCTTATATTCAAGGAAATGACTGTCATACCTTCATCACGGTTGAAACACCATTCCTAATTCATCCATTCATAGCTCCTCGATTTATTAACACACAATGTTTCTTAGATATGCTTAAAATAGTTTAAAGTACCCTTCTTGCAATTTGAAACAGAGTTTGTTCACCTACTATTGTCTCTAATTTCCAAAATGCTCACATGCATACATTTATAATTTTGAATACATGTTTTAATGGCATTCTCCACTCCATAACCCCCTTAAAATGTCATTTGATGTCTCACACGTGAACCTCTTACCACAAAAAGCAACCAAAACAATTTATTTGAAGCCAAAATAGAGTATTTCCAATCTTACCATGTCCTTAATTATTGAAACCAAAAAAAACTTGAAAAGATGCTCAAAATTCTTCCACACCCCAATTCACTTGTACCTTCATGTACTTGAAACAACAAATCTTAAATTTCTCCTAGCATCTCAACCACCAAGACATTTGACCACTCATATAAAATATCAAGTTAACATAACAAAAGTAATATCTGAACCATAAATTACACCTACATATATCATGTCATACTCATTGAAACAAAAATAAAGAAGAATACCATGAGAAATCCATCCTTATTTTCAATTTGAAAAATACTCTTTATTACACACAACTTTATATTTACAAAACTCATTCATGCATACAAGGATCCTGATTTTCAAAGCTCCATGACTTCATTTTAGGCTCCTTACTCACATGAGGCTCTTTCTCCTTCTCCTTAAACCTCCGAATCTCTTACAAAACTTATCTCCCCCTCTTCTCATTTGAATACATACTTATTTTATGAACAACAAGATGGTCAATAACTAATTTTCAACCCTAAATCAAGATGACAACTAACAAACTCATGGCTAAACTTGACTAGAGGTGGTATATAATTAGAATTACTAGATTAATGTAATTTTAGACATGTAACAACCTTACATGATCCCCTTTTATTTATTATACCTTTCACACTAAGATTTACTTTTAAGTATCCAAATTCTCCTTTTTGGAGGAAAAGGTCTTGATTTCATCTTTACATAGCCAACAAGGTCCACATGGACACAAAACACTCTAAGAATCTCAAATAACCTCTTAACACCTAGAAAACCCAAAACCAAGCTTTATTTAACTATACAAATGATGCTCCTGCATCATACAAGGACTCTAACGACATTACAATCACAATTCTATTTCCAAAACATGCACATAGATGTGAGTACCACATCAATTCTTGTGTTAATTATTTCTTCACCACTCCCATGAATAGGAAGCTAATACTCTACACACCTCTATCAGTTCCATCAAGGCTATAGTAATATATCACCATGGATTACATGACTAAACTTCCTGTGACAAAGTTCCAAAACAACACATTGTTTGTTGTAATGGATAAGTTTTTAAAGATGGTCATCATTGTTCCTTATGATAAAAACATCAACTTAGTTGTCACTACTTGTTTATTCTTCAAGTATGTATGGGTTCACTTTAGACTCCCTAAATCTATCATATATGATCATGATCCTCATTTTGTTGGTCATTTCTACCTAACACTATGGAAATTGATGATTATGCATCTTAATTGGTTGATGAAATTTCATCCTTAGAAATATGGATAAACAAAAGTTGTCATAACACTCTAGTTAATATTATAAATATGAACAATTGTGTGCATGATCCTACTTGGGATAATAACTTGTTTTACAATAAACATGACTACGATAAATTTATTCAAAACAATTGTTGTCATAATCCATTCACAATATGTTTTAGGTTCCAACCAGTGAAACATATAGAAATCTCCTATCATGCTCAAAAATACTTATCGGTGCTCATAAGGAAAGGAAACTTACATAACAAATATGCTTTTACCAATTTTTTTACTAGTATGTTCAATAGATTCTATCTCACTCGTAACATAAGTATAAATAATGCCACAATGCACATCACACACCTCATACATTTCAACTTGGCTATAAGGTATGGCTTCAACTTCAGAAGAAATATCTTAAGGTCCACATAGAAATATCAAGTCTATGTGGTATGATCTTTACACCATCTTGTGTATAACTAGTGGGAATGTCTTTATTATTGATGTTCCCCCATACTTTGATATACATTGATTATTCACATGGATATTCTTAACTATTACTCCCCACCACTTATTAAACCAACATTGAAACACCATCCTTATAATATATATCTCAAAATTTTGTTCCTCCTTCATAAGGAGCATATTATCAAAATGATGGAAACATAAAACCATTGAGACACACATCAAATATTTGGATTGGTTAAGGCTGGGAATATGTTGATTATGCTAAGTGGTAGACATTTCAAAAAATTCAAGTGAAGGATTTGAAATGTGTACCACTTAGCATAATCATTCTTGCATATTGTAAATGACACAATAGGCACCCTTACTCTTCAAGAAAGGGAAAAAGGATCAATATAGTAGAGAACATGTGCACACTCCTCATTTGTTCCCTTTTTATATTTCAATCCCATATCACTTTGGAGATCACTTGGTGCCTCTTTATACATCACCCCTCCTAGCACAAAAAAATGATAACTCTCAGCTACCTAGATTAAACATTTCTTATAACCCCATGTAGAGATTTTAAACATAAAATCATCGATGCCTTATCATTCATGTTCATAATATTTCACACTTTTGTATCCTACACAGATCCTGTAGTTCCTATATACATCATCAAAATATTACATCCTTTTGTTAATATTTCCTTGTTTATTCTTATACCAAATTCTCTTCAAACTCTTATGCAGTCCCACATTTCATTAAATGAATCTTCTTCTCAAAGCATCGTATCATGCCAAAATGATAAAATTACTTCATTTTAGTATCTAATTTAACATTATATACATTATGTATGGATAATAAATCACATGTTCAAGTAGTGTGTAGCTAGGTGTTACAAGTTATTATTCATTTGTAGTGTCGGTTATGTTATTTGTTCAGTTGGCTAGTGTGTACTAGTTATATCTCATCATCATGGGTATTTATCTTGAGTTATAAATAATTGTCCAATGAGTTGTTTGATGTATATAAGTATTATAACTTACATTTGATTAATATAATGATAATATTTAATTGCATGCACTCTAATTTATGATTTTACAACATTTGGTATCATATTTTTATTGTGTAAGCATTTGATCAGTTGAGGAGAGAGATAAAAAAGTGTGAGGTTGAAAGTGTCATAAAAATATACCATTAAGTTACAAATTTAAAAAATGAGAGGTAGGAGAAAATTAGGCAATGGAGGAGTAGCACTAAGCCCTTCCGACCCCAAAGTGCTATTTTTTTTTATAAAGTTTCATATATATGAAGGTGTGGTGGTTTGAAGGTTATTTTCATGATTTGAAGTGTTTTATAGTTTTACCCATGTAGAGCTCCCTACTCATCCATATCACCAACCTCTACATGCATCACATATGAGATCATCTTGATGAATTACCTCTTCATGTATTACTAGCACCCAAGCTCATAATCACTACATCATCCTTAGTATTTAATCGTTAGCTCATCCAACCAAGCTAACTATTCTAAATGATATCTATCGTACTCTTTGTATTATGTATTGATATTGTTTTTAAATCCTCTTCATATTGAGACATTTGATAACCCAAACTAATAGCTTTAAATTCTCGTCTTAATCGGACCATGAAAAGATCTCTTACAAGTCTAGCTCACTCATGTATCCTATAATCCATATCACTTATTAAGCACCCAAAATTACCTACACCACTCCCCTTATAAAATTCCTCTCTATCTTGGTCATCTTATCTAACCCATGGGTTTGTCATTAGCTCCTATCGAGGTAGATCTCATATCCCATCTTCTCATTGCATAAACTTCATGATATCACAACATTGATATCAAATCTATTGAGTTCTCCTACAAATCATTCTCTCTTCAATCTACATACAAACACCCACAACTTGACATTGGGCACTACAAACCCCAAATCATACCTGTTATCTTCAATGCATCGGGTGATGAATCTTAAAGTACTAGAAAAACTAAAATGCATGTCAAACCGATTAAATTAAAAGTTAGCTCCAAACCAAAAAATTGATGATCAAGCATACATAGAGAATGTTTTTATACTAATGTTTTAGTTTTCCACAGAAAATGCAAACCATCATGCTTACAAAAACAACAAAAATAGAAAAACTTGTTAACAAAACACACTCATGAGATATTTTGATCTCTTTTCAAAACATTTAGTACATACAATGCACATAGGTAAAGTTTCAAGTTTTAATTATTGTGTGCAACCCATAATAAGTTGTAACAATGATTTAGGTAGTGTCATCAATATAAATTGTCAAGGAGTATTAAGGAAACTACACTCACATCTAGTCCTTTTATTTCCCATTTTTCATGATCGCTAGGTGTAAATCTTGAAATTACGATAATACGAGTATATTAGGAATTTTCACCCACGTAAAAGGACATAGCTTTAAGCAGGGGTCACTAGTTGGATGAATCCCGAGTACCACATACCACTCTTCTCTCAAGTGTGTTAACAATCTCTCATGTATGTCTGTAAATATTGAGAGGAAAAGATTATTCTCCATACTAATGGGTGTATAAGAAGGACACTTATATAGAGGGATTTTACGCATTGGACTAGTGTTACATAAAGAAGATGACATTCTAGGATTGATTAGTCACCATTCCATCTCTCATAGTTTGTGCATGATGGAAAATGGTCCTATGTTATTTATGCAAGAATCACAACTCATACATGGAAAACCAAATTCAATACATGTTCATAGTATGAAGATTTGTATTATATTTACATGGCTCCTTTGTTCAACATGATACTAACACTTTGTTGGCGAGAAAATTTTTTGATTGGAAAAACTTGTGGAATTGTTGCCAATGTTATGGGAATACAAGTCCCTCTACATAACCGATGTAGTTTCCATATATGCATGTGTGAGTAAAGGTGGATTTTTCTAGTGGCCTTGTGGCTAGAAATCCAATAGGAGCACTCCATTGATCCCGCAAAATGCTAGCAATTTATTCCTAGAGAGGAATTTTTCAAGAGAAGAGGGAATTAATGTCATGGGTAGAAAATCAGAGTCCCATACCCATTAACTAGAAAGTTCACACACGCATTAAAGTTAAGAAGAAACAACCCTACAAATGGCAACAAGATGAGTTAAAATTGAGAACTCAAAGTTTCTAAAATATCACCATCAAAAATTCATGAAACTCCTTCTTGTATTGATGCTTGAGCAGAAATTGTACATAGCATGGAAATGGAAGAAATTTGAGAGTGGGGAAAATGGAAGAAAATGGCTATCTCCTTTGTTCTCTCTAAGTACAATGTACTCTTGAGTCTACAAAATTGATCACCAACCCTTTGAAATGGGAATGGATTTAAAATTTATAGGAAGAGAAAAGACTCTTCATATGACCCCATTGACCCTTCATATGCCTTGAAACTTTTCACCTTCTTAGGAAAACTTTAAGTCCCCTTTTATAACTTAAGGGTGACTTATTACATTGAAAATAAAGTCATTTTTAATTAGTTAAGGCATTATGAAAAAGTGTAACCCCAACAAAAATTAGAACATTGAGAAGAGAGAGAATGTTGGGGAGAGAAGAGAGAGAGAGAGAGAGAGAGAGAGAAGAAGAAGGAAGAATGATGTTGATGATGAAAGACTCTGCCTCCGATAAATTCTGTTGATCCTTCTAGATGACTCAATAAAGCTCTCCAATGTGATGAACTATGAATCTCCAAACTCTTGTGCACACTGATAAAATTCCTTTGGATGACATGTGAACACTGTGAACTAAGTGTTTAAAAACACTGTCAAATGACTCATTCGATGGCCATGAGTATCACTCATGAAGATCCTCCTCTGAAGGGACTGGAGCCTTGGAATGAATCTTGTCTTGACTCCCTATAATGTTGTTGCGCTACTAGGTGATTCGAGATATGACCTTGATGAAGCATCTTATGAATGATTTGACGGTGTCAACTATGAATTCCACCTCCCGCATACCAATTGAAGCATGAAATGAGTGTTGAAAGACACTGTTGACATCCTCACTATCATCTACTCTGCATAGTATGATGATAGAGATTGCAATTTTTTCTATCTCTTACTAAAAGTGAAAGATTGCATCGAAACACCTTCGCCCGCCTATTTATGCTTCATGATTTCTTCAAAAAAACAACTTACTATTTTTAGTAAGTATGAAAAATCAGCTACCTCTAACCTCTACTAGATGTCAACACTTAGATTTCCCTTTCTCCCTGCATTCCTCTCACCTTTTGGATCAATTTTCTATTTTTGGCAGGTGCTCAGGGAACCACTTACTATTTTTAGTAAGTGTCAAAATTGGACCAAAATGCTTGTTTTGATGAATTCTTAGATCCAATGCATCTTTTGTGTTTAACGTCCCCCTCACAGGTTCTTCTATTGATGACTTTCCCAAAAATAGCAGTACACTATGTAGAAGACCTGCTATTTTATAAAGAGGGCTTCGGAGGTCAGATTGATGTGGAACAAAGTTTTTCGATATGGGTTTTTTTCCAATATTAGCCCTCTCGAAATATTAGACCTACCTACTTAATAGTTTAGGAGATTTTTAACTTTTAAATTTATGACCTAGCAAGACTTCTAGACACGACATACCATTAATGGACCTTGAAAATTGTATATATGGTTTTCTCCTCTTTTTTCAATGGAAATCAAATTTTTGATATGGGTTTTTACTTCTTGTACTTCCATTGAAATCTTGTTTTGATCCAACTGCTGGTTTGATGAGAAATCCATCCTTTTTCTTCGTTGGGCCAAAAAGAGGATTTCTTCACTGAGAATGTTTTATGCTGCAAGAGGAGGGTATGAAGGTGCATTTTTGATGGTTTTTGATAGAGGTATGGACATTAAAAAAATGGTTTGTCAATTCATGCATCTGTTTGCAAGATTTCTTCAAAATTTGATTTTGCGGCAATGGGGATTTTCACTTTGTTTCTTCTTCTTTGTTCTTCGTTTATTCTCCTTAGTTTGATGAAATATTATTTTGAGACCTACATATCACCATGGGAAAGAGGATTTTATTTCTGTGGTGGATCTGGTTTGAGATTTGACAATGGTGGAATGGTGGTAGGAAGTTGTAGAGGAGTTTGTAGAGGAAGCTGTGCACAAGAATGTTAGATGTTAGATGTTAGAAACATGAGGGATTTGTAAAATTTGAAAATTTAAAAGGCATGGAGAGAGGATAATTTTCATTTTCTTGATTTACCTCACCTCAAAGGGATGTGAGGGACATCAATTTTCACAGTGTGCCTCAACTTGACATGTGGTGGAGATCCAACGGCAGGGGATTAAAGCTAAGAAGCTTTCGCATGAGGAACCTTGAGGAATCATGAGGGTTGGGCACATTTTTCAACCCTAATTTCCCTCACCTCAAAGGGACATGAGGGACATAAAATTACACAACAGCGTGCTTTAGAAGCTGCCATTTTTCATGATCCGGCAAGTGGGAGAATGAGCTTGAAAAACACCTGGGAGCTGAACTAGCGATCCTGGAGGTTGCATGAGGGTCCAGAGGGCTTATGGGGGATAGGATAATTTTATTGACCTTGATGTCCTTGACATTGAGGGATTTAAGGGACACAAAATTGTGTCAGGCTCCTAGAGCTGACACGTGTCCTCATCAAAATTTGACTAAGTCCCAAACTCGCTCCAAGAGGGCAACTTGAAATGACAATAACTTGAGCTCCCGGTGGAATGTTTCGATGAAATTTACTAGAAATGGAATTTAAATCCAATGTTAGGGATATTAGGTCTTTATTCCTCCATTTGATAACTGAAAATTAGAGTTATTATCCTGGTACTCCACTTGTGCATGAGAAAAATTGCCTATAAAACCATTTCACCAAAGTGTTGTGAAAAACATAATTTCACTATCTTGAAGGGATTGGAATTCCCTCTATGAGTATATTTTTTTCTCCTAACTCCATCTAGAGCTCCCAGAATCACCTTCGGAAGCTCAATAACTGTTTGGCATGTGCACTATCTAGGCCTCGTGAACCCCGATTTTAGTGAATCTTTCCAGCTTCTCTAGATCTTTCCTAAATATTCCTAAATATATTCCATGAAATTCCTAGGCCTTTGATTCACCTCTATGTCTAGTTTATATTTTATGTTCCTCTCAATGGGGTTTCTTGAGCCTTAAGAAGGCCATTGATAGCCCTTCCCACAACTGCCTGAAGCTTGCAATTTTCAATGAACTCCTAAAATCACCTAAGGGGAATGAATGGACTTTCCTAAATCACCTAGAGGGATGAGATAACATCAATTGGGAGGTCACTTGGACTGACTGGGCAGACCTGGGTGTCTTGGAGGGGTAAAACTTGAAAAAATTAACACAGGGGTATAGTTGTCATGCTTGGAAATTGTCAATTTACTTATTGCACATTTGCATGACAACACACTTAATAAAAAAAATTTGACAAGGAAAATTATAAATCCAAGATTTTTATAGTGTTTGAAGTTACATATGACATATAAGATCACATAAGAGATGTTGACATTGCTTTAGATCAATGTAGAACAAGATTATTAGTATCTTTTAGGTGAAGAATCAAAATACCATTCTCTATTTATAAATTCAATTTCATAGTTTGGAGTTAAAATCCTCATAATCTATATAATTCATTTCTAAAGATAATTATGAAATTGAGGGCCTCCTTATTAGTCTTCGATGTATTAATGTTAGATGAATCTCTCATACCCATTTTCTTGAAATTTATATTGACCTCGTCAAGGGGTTCATGAACACATTCATTGCCATAGATAATAATAAATTGACCTTTGAAAAGTTGGTTAACTTGTTTAAAAAAGAGGAGTGGTGCAATAGGATGTAGATGATGATGATCTTGTACTTTCTTTAAATCACAAGGGAAAGAAAAACTATGTGTTCAATATGAAGCAAGGTTCACAACAAAATGGACAGACATCTAGCCTCAAAATCTTGTCTTGTCTACAACAAAGGGCGTGATATTAAAAATAGTTGGCACAATGGGTTGAATAATAATTATTTATATTCAAAACCAACTCAACACTAGTAATCCTCAAACAAACAAAAGTATTAAAAATTAAATCATTTAGGAAAAAAATTTGGAAGAAGAAGCAACAACACCATGACAACATTTTCGATCAAGAATATGATCACTTTGATGGGGATGAAGTTTATGGTGAACAAATAACTAATGAATCATCCTCATGAAGCTCTATATGGTATGTAGACTTGTGAAAAACCAAGAACATGACCTCGTGTGAGGATAATTCACCACACTCATTCCATCTCCCACAAAAAAAAATCCTTGGGGATGGTACTTCCTATAGAGTTCAAGGTATTAGAATATCAAGTTTTCTCTCAAAGACTAAAGACTACACAATAACAAATTTTTACTATACGATAGTTAAAATTATCAAGTTGATTTTGAATACATATGTGGAAATAAGATGTACTTCATTCGGGATAAAGCAAGAAGTTCCCAAATTGTTGTGCAAGCGTCGTTTATTAAAAAAATTGTTTGGACTTTGTGCCATATAACGACAAAAAAAATGATTGATAAGGACACCAAATCTATAAGGAGATGCGAGTATGTAATATTTTGGTACTTAGCATTACTCGAGATAGAATCATATGTTTTAAGGTTATCCATTTTGAGGAAACAAACAAACATATATATACACACACCATTTTTCTAGCAAGGAAACATCACCAAACACCATTTCCCAAGAAATAATTATATAGCCACAAGAAATTCAGACCTATTTTATATTTATCTTTGTTGAAAATTTTCATAAACATATATTAGATATTAATAATTCTAATTCTTTCTTGATGAATATTCACAAAAGATGTGGATATATCTACTAAATACCAAGGATTGAGCCTTCAATTTTTTCAAGATGTAGTCTTTAAGTCTACCTAATCGCTATACATGTTGGTACCTCATTTAGAGATATCTAAATGCTCGCCCAAAGTGCACACAACTACCAAGTCCCTCATTTGTGTTTTCTTGTTAAGATGTTAACATGCATAATTTTCATGACACTTAACCAAGTATTCATTCACACATAGTTAATCAGTTCACTCACATCGTTATGGAAACACATATAATAAGGAAATAATCAATCCATGTAAACCATTATTAATGCTAATTACACTATTATATTACCATCCTTGGATCCATTACAAATCATTATCCAACCACAATTATCCATTAAAAAGGAATTCATTATATAACAAGGAAACTAAATACAAAACCAGTCATTGTAGAGCCTCACGTAGACTAGGAATGCACGCATCAAACCCTAGGTTGCAACATAATATTTAAAGAACATAAGAAATCAAAGAACTACATACTACCACAATAATGGCATACAACAGGTATATATAGGGGTGGGGAATTTCCCTTAACTTCCCATGCACTCTAATAATAAGTGTGCTCTCAATATAGACTACATGCATGTTTTTACAATAGTTTCTAATAATAGATATCCCAATTATGCACTGCTTTAATCCTATTAATAGTTGTCCATGTGTTTTCTTGTCTGCATGTTCATCCTCTAAAAATAACCTTTTCTTGGCCACCAATTCATCATGATTTAGTTATTTTCTTGGTCGACACTCCATCCCACTTTTCCTACTTTTAGCATGTGCCTAGAAAATGGCTAAGTCCTTTTTCTTTCTGTCTATATGTGCAGTCCCTGCGCCAGTTTCCTATACGTGTGCATCATCCTGGCACCATCCTTAACCTTATGCGCTCCCCTACACATTTCCCATATGATCCTTAGCATTTTATTTTGACCAACATTACCCCATACTAGGTATGTTGTCCATCCTCGACAAAACTTAGCCAAATAATATCCATGAAATAATAAATAATGTGTGCACAAATAATGAAAGAGTGTTTAGCATAGATTTATCTCCAACTCCTAAATCAATCAAAACTCTTTAGAAATCTTTATTGAGGGTGCTCTCCAATTCACCCAATTCTACCAGCCCCTTAATAGTTGTATCTGGGACCAACCCAACTACCTTTTTCATCTCCTTAGGGTCATGTATTCACCCTTTTTCTTCAGCCCTTATCAATCCTACTAAAATCGATATTATTCCTTCCATGAAATCTATCTACCACACAAAGAGGATTCTAGCTCCTTAAACCTTGTTTCATATGCATCTTTGACTGTATTCAAGGCATCCCGCTTATGTGCAATATTTTCTAGGATTTCCTCTCAACTAAGTTTTCTGTCCTCCTTTGTGGCCTCCACGCTCATCAAATATGCTTCCTCTTGAGTTTTATTATCCTTTCAGATGGGTTCAAGGTCTTGACAATGGTCAAAGGCCCATCCCACCCTCTTAAATGCATCCTTCATTGTTTGGAACATGGATTCATACTCCCCAATTTTACTTGTTATGATCTTCTTATTCTTCTCCTTCTTTATTTCCAAGTCCTCTTGTGTCATCCCTTGCACACTCATTTTATTTTGTAGTAGCATATGAATTAAATCTTGCAAATAATGTAGTGCTAAGGGATACATATCCTTATATTTTTCTTCAAACTCTAGGCACGCCTCTAATATTTTATCTACAATATGTACTTTGCCATGTCTCGGATAGTCTTCATGTGCCTTTCTGCCTTCTTGTTCTCCTAATTTAGCCACTGAACTTCTTTCACCTTTTCCTTTTTATCTTCAACAATGTCCTGGATGGCGGTCCCCTTGTTCATATTTCTGCAAGATACTTTTATCACCATCTTGTTTAGAGCATTGTTGGCTTTCTCATTGTAATATTTGTTGGCCTTACCATTAAAATTTTCTTTGATGCCTTCTTAAGTTTACGTGTAGAGAATTCATAATTGGTAATCTCAAATTCAGGCTCATCCATATGCATCTACATGCTCCATGACAACATTTTTATTGTGTGCATAGATGCTCATTCTAAATTTATAACCTCCCAACCATATAGTTTCTCCGTCATCACAGTGCTTTGAAATCTCACACACAACACCTTGATAGATCATTAATGTAGCTGACTTGAGGTGTGCACATGACCTTATCCTTTTTCTTCCATCTACCAGTGCACCTTCCTGTGGGTACATGTTGTTCATTCCGAGTGTGCACACTAGTTTTCTTGATGCTTCATCCTTTTCTACGTCCTATCTCCTTTATCTTCTTCTTCACCCTCAGGATGGTCTATATACACCTCATGTACCTCATATATCTCTACATCATGGATGAAACTCTCCTCCATGTTCCATTTTCCCTCCAAATCATAGATTGGAGGTCCCTTCTCTTCTGATTCCTTCTCACGGTTGAGTTCCTCTCTACCTCTTCTTCATGCACACATCCTTCAACTCCTCTCTTTCTTATTTTCTAGGCTAGGCTTAGGTGGTGAGGCTTTTGGTGACTTCAAAAGTTATGATGGTCTTGCACCACTGTCTTGCTCCATGCAAATTCTATGGAACCTGATTTTGGGACCTTGGTCAAAAGTTACACTATCTTCTTTCTCTTCTTCTTCTCCTCCTCCTCCTCGTCCTTATTATTTTCTTCCTCTTTATACCTTGGAGGAGTGACCTCATGCGCTTTATTTTTCCCAACCTTTTACGTTCCCTTTGGTGGCTCGACACATTTAACTCATCCTTGATGTACTTTCCATTGACCAATCTAGGCTTTAGGTAGATGTATACCTTTTCTCTTCCTCATTTGCTACCGCCAAAGTTGTGGAATTGATGTTGATATCATCCGATATCATGGTCTCAATGTAGGCTGCCTTCCCTATATACATATATGTTTTGTTTATTATATGGTAGTCACAGTCTACCTTATCAACATCAAATCTTAATGTTCACGAGTCCAAGAACTTGTTCATTGATGCCTAAAATAACACATGCTTGTGAAAGCATAAGGTAATTTACACCAAGGGATCTTCTTTCCATTCTTCAGATAGAACCTTTTGATGTAGAAGTGTTGGTACACCATGAAGTCTTCTTTCCCTCCATGAAAATGGGAAGATCACTAAGAATTTCCACTCGTACTCAAAACCTCACACATTCTCCTATACCATATATCCACCCTTAGCTTATATGTGTTAGTAATTCCATTGTAGGTGTACTCACGAGAATATCTTCACTAGGAATTTTTCTCGGTGGGTATTTCCACATTTTATCCTTGGGACCATCTAGGAGTTCAATCTCTCAGTAAATATAATCAAAAGGATTATTCCTCCCCAAGATATCCTGTCACCCACATTTTCTTCCTCAATAATCCCTTCTATAATAAAGGAAACAAAGTTGTATATTGTTCCCTCAGACATCTTCTTTACAATGTGGATCGATTTCTTATTAAGTTAGCCCCATCTCTCTTGCATGTTCGACTTGGTTAGTAGATGTGCAAAAATCCTGACAAAAAGGTCAATGAGTTTGGAAACATCCATGGTGCACCCTCCTTTTTGATATTTCATCTCCACCGTAGTGGTATCCACTCCTACTTTATCATCTAAATCTATCACAATATTAGTACAGAGCTACATAACCCTATAATTATTCCAATCATGGGTGCGGTAATGTGCACCCTCCTTCCATAAAAAAGTCCTCATGAGGAACTTAGCCATCGGTAGAGGAACTTCGGTTTTCCAAAGTAGGGAAACTCATAAATCTAAAGTACTCCCACACCCTAAAAAATCTAGTGCCCTTTGTATCATCATAATTGGCCTATTATCGTCAAATCCTTTGGTTTGTTTTCTACACACTCATTCCCTATCTAGCACTTGTTAGCCTTAGAGTGATGATTATAATCACTCACCTTACACTTTTCAAATGTGGGACTCTCAGACATGTCCCATGATGACACCTTCTAGATATTGCATCTCTGAGAATCACTCCTCTGGTGTTCTTCCTCGACCTTAACCTCTTCCTTATTTCTTCTTTCCTTTCCCTTTTTTGTTATTAAAGATGATATTTTAGGTGTCATTCCATCTTTCCAATGGTTCACACCATTTTTTTATTTGTTTACACTCCTTGCTCGTAAGCACTTATCTCTTATCTATAAATAGCGTGCCCTAGCTCAAGTTCATGTATATGTAAACCCTAATTTACAACTCTCTCTCATAAATCCAAACGTCCATGCCTTTTATGCTTAAAACTTCCATATGAAAGAGATCTACAAATGGTCATGTATCTCACTCGATATGGGTTGCTTCTATTTTTCACACTTTGTCATAAGTTTACACACAATTGTGTAGCTCTGCACTCTTCAATGCTATAATTCTTCAAGGCAAGGTAAATAATGAACCCTCTTCAATGCCCCTTTTATAGATTTACAAAATCTCCCACATTTATTGCTTTCCACCTACCACCATACTATAGATTTAAATATGATTTTCTTCTTTTTCATGATTTTCTCTATTTCGCACACTACTAAGTCATAACGTTCAATGCATGATCACTACTTCCCAGCCAAGACATCCTTATGTGTGCTTCCCCTACACCATCGCATATCTTTCCTCTGTGCTTTCCATTAATTAGTCCATCCTACTACTGCCTACCTTGTGTTACACTATGTGGCCTCTTCCTAGCATGTTCTTTAATCTGATAAATTCTTTCCACATCCTTTTCACCTGTAACACCTTTCTCTTGCACACATATTTTAGAGAGCATCCTAACTTCACACCTTCACATATGTACTTATATCAAGTTTTCCATGCAATTCCATTTGCTTATAAATCCCAACATCAACAAGTCTCTTTTTTGTGCATATGCACCTGGTTCACCCTACACTAAAAGCATGCATGGTCCTCTGCGCATGAACTCAATATATAGTAATCAAATTCCCACACACAAGCACACTTATCACAACAAAAAAAATGAGAAAGATAAAACATAATGCATGAAAGGAAAAATCTAATCTAAATGGCAATACTTGCCTTATTACAAACACCAAAAAGCTTTATTTATAGTAGGGTTTCAACCTAATCCCATTAAAGTAATCAGGCAACATGGTGCCATCCAGCACCTATAATTGATGTGTTTGATTCAAGTGTCTTGGTTACTACAAAAGGTCCCAACCAATGCACCTTCAAATTTCTTGGGTGGTGTGCAATTTGGAGTCATAGAGAAGGACCATTTTTCTAACTACAAATTTCTTATTCTTAATGTGCCTATCATGTCAGGCATTTTGTCTTGCCTTCTTAGTCTTCTAGCTCCAATTCATAAAGATGTGCCACTCATCCAATTTCATTATTATGTCGATGTTCTCCTTAACATATATCTTATCATCTAATCCACTTACACGGGCAATACACAAGGATGGTAGTAAAAATTCCACCAAGAGTACTTCATCTGTGACAAACACTAGCTGAAAGGGTGTGGCCTTGTTCAATATTGTATAAGTGGTCCTATAAGTTGAAAGTACAACTGAAAATTTATCATCCTAATCCTTTCTTCCAACATAAAAAATATTTGTAATATTTTGGCCCGAGATCTTGGTGAAATCTTTTGTAGTTCCATTAACTTGATGGTGACAAGGATTAGTTTTATGGTGTGCCACCATAAACTCTGCCAACATGATTATGATTGTATAATTCAAGAAATTTCTTCCTCTATCACTATTCAAGCTCAAAGGACAACCATACTTTCTAATTATGTTCTCCCAAAGGAACCTTCTTATTGTTGCTATAATTCAATTATTTATAGGTGAGACTCTTCCCACCTTGTAAGATAATTTGTACATGTAATAATGTAACACGCTCCTATATTGCGTGTGGGTGGTGAAATAGGTACTACAAATTTTATGGCCCACTTCTCAAAAGGTTCTGCATCGATATGGGCCTCAGGAGCATGTCATATCTACTTGCTTATTTTTCAAGGCACTGAAAATGATCACATTCTTTAATATATGCCTTGGTATCTTTTACAATGTTTCCCACCATAGGCCAACCATAAGGATCTTGTGCATAGTGCAATCTGATGCATAATGTCCTCATATTATTCCACCATGAGCCTCTTCATAATGGCTTCATGCTCATGCTCGAGAACACACCAACGGTAATAACTCATCTCTACCCATCTTGTATAAGTCTCCACTAATTAGCTGATAAGGCATTACACGTATAACAAGATGTTTTTTCTCCAATGTCTTCATCCCTTCGGTGTGAATCCAATAGTGTAAAAAACTTCCATGTCTTCCAAATCTACGGATGTACAGTTCATCCTAAGAAACTACGCATCGGAATTGTGTCCTTAATACTATGTGTGTCATCACTATAATTGATTCTTGATAGATGGTCAAGCCTAAAATTGCTCTTTCCTAGCTTGACAACAACTATGAAGTCAAACTCTTGAAAGAGAAGTATCCACCTGTAGATGCATCCTTGTAAAATAGGCTTGTTGACCAAATATTTTAATGCCATATGATCTGTATAGAAAATAAATAGTGTAGCCAACAAGTACTGTCAAAATTTATGAAGCATGTAGATCATAAACAATGCCTCACACTTAGTTGTAGTGTAGTTCTTCTCTCTGCTAGTGTGTCACTTCCTGTTTAAAAGGATATAAGATGATCCACATTCCCATATCTAGGTTACACCAAGACTACATCAATCGCCATGCTAGAGGCATCAACATGTACATGAAATGGTTTTTCCCATGAAGGAAAGTGCAAAATTGGTGTAGTGGTAAGATTTTCCTTCAATGTTTTAAACACATGCTATTACACGTCACCTAAATGAAACTTTCCTTTATCCTTGAGAAATTCTTACAAGGGTGCAACAATCTTTACATATTCCTTAATAAATTTTATATAGTATCCAGTATGCCCCAAAAATCTGCACACTTCACTCTAATTGATAGGCTCTTCTAATCCTAGATCACATATCTATCTTGGCTAGGTCGACCAATAAATCTTCCTTGAATTGATGTGCCCAAGAAACATTTCAAATTGCAAAGATAAAATTTTTAATGTTAAGATATATGTTTATCTACATGCACCTCTCAAACATAAGCCTCATATTATCACAATGATCCTTAACCAATCCTTACGCAGTCCAATCATCTAAGTACACCTATAATTGTGAATAAAATCATGAAATTCCTACACAACAATAAACGAAAATATTGTTGGTGCATTCTTCAACCCAAAAGGCATAAAAATGTATGCAAAAATTTCCCACTTAGTGGTAAAAGTGGTATTTTCTAGTCTTTTGGCATAATGTGCACGTGATGATATACTTAAAATCCATCTGTAAAGAATAAATCTCGCGTCTTGTAACTCCTTCTAGGATTTCCTCAATCAATGAGGTGGGAAAAGGATATATGACACATGTGGCATTAAGTTCTATATTTCCACAAAAATCTTGATCTACCCATCCTTCTTGATACTAATAACCATAGGGCTAACCCACTTAGACTCTTCAATTGGCTCAATAATTCTAGACTTGAGCATCTTATCAATTTCCTCCTTTACCTTCACGCACAAAATTGGGTTCATCCTATAAGGCCTCTTCCTAACAGGTCACATACCTTCTTTCAACTTAATCTTCATCTCTCCCAGAGAAGGATGCATACCCTTCAATTCATGGTAACCTCTTGGAAAGAGATCTTGAAATTCGGGAAAGAGATCAACAATCTTGGATACTTCTTGTTCTGACTAGTAGTCTCCAATTATGGCCTCCTTAGGAACATCCTCTATGTCAATGTTAACCTTCTTTGTTTTCATAGGAACATGGTATGCGGGCCTTCTCATCCATAAAATCCATTACTTCTCTCATACCTTATGTATCAATAATATCTTGCTTTTCCACTCTTCATCATTAATCATGTATACTAGTTTTACCTTTTCTTTCCAGTCATGACCCATTTGTACCTCCTCTATATCCTCAATATCCATGTGCACCTGTGAAGAATCAAGTTTTCTAAGTATCTTGAGCATGAGCTCTTCTTCTTTCAAGTTATCCCCAATGTGATGTACCTCATGATCTACAATGCTTCATGGACTAGAGGATTAGTAGAAAATTAATCAAAGTTCTGGAAAATACCTTTAGTCATCTCATGTCAGAGTTCATTTTTTCCTTTTTTAGTTTGACATGGATGTACCAAACGCATGTGCACCCACATAGTGTGGAGTAGAAATTATTTACCCAAAGTGATGGTGATAAGGCCTCATGGCCTTGTGCCCATAGTCTCTCACAATTATGGACATGTACCAAAGCAAGAGTCTTCCCATGATATTCACATATGTATGTAGGTACATTTCTTCGAGTAAACCTTATGGAAAAGGTGATTCTCACTTCTCACCATTATAACAGGTTATCTTTATGTGTTACCATACAACACGTTGTTGTCTCATGCACAAGGTATAAACTACCATGTTTCTTTTATCCCCTTCATCCAACCATTGATTCCCCATGGTATGCAAGAATGTATTAGGTTTCACTTGACCAATATATCGTGGTACCCGAGTTGATCCTAACCACCTCACCATACATGGCCTAATCATCATGGTGGATCATCCCTTAACTTTATGTCGTGCCATCTTTTACATTCCATGAGCCCAATTATAACAAGCAACATTAGTAGTGTCACTTACAGACTATGAATCTTTCCACCGAAGTACCTCCCATCGATGGTTCCATATTTTTTGGATTACGTACCATCTATGCATATATCCTATTAATATCTTCTTCACTTAAGGGATCAACATAATGTTCTACCTTTGCATCATTTAGAGGTATGATCACACACTCATCTTTGTTCTCAAAATTGATGTATCTCTTATTAAAATGCAAATAAACATTTTTGCATAACACCATGGTCACCCAAGTAATGTTGGAAAGTTGTCTACTTTAGCAAGCTTTAATACCTCAAAGTCTCTATTAAAATTGGCTCCCTGAATAGTAATGGAAGCATCCTTTGGTACCCCAATAGGCATAGCCCTATTTTTGTTCATGATATACAACACATTGGAAGATAATTGTAATGTCATTCTGCCTATCTGGTTCCATGCATCTAGATTCAACACATTTACCTCAGCGCATGTGTCTATCATAATATTACTTACCAACTAGCCATCAATTACCGCATCAAGTGTAATCTCCTTATCAAATTCATGATTTTGTGGTGGAAATTTTGCATGTATTTTTTCGATCGCACTCAATTCCAAAGCATGCGCAGAACCTTCTCTCATAACTACTCCCTAAATAATGGGATGATATTATCCTATCACAACATCTTGTATACCCCCTTTAAGTCATCAACATCCTTCTGTAGGAGCTCAACATTATTCACGCACTATCTCACTCATGTTTGTTCTTTCAAGCATTCTATCTCACCTTGCAGACTCTCTCGATCACTCTCATAGTCTCTTGATATACCTCCTTCGATGCATAACATCCATGGATACTTAGCATGTATAATATATTCTTTACGGATGATATTTTATCCTTCGAGGCTCACGTGCATGTGTTTCCTCCGTCATAGTCACCTATATGGGCTGTAACTCTAGATCAAGAATTTTCTTGGGCATCCATTGATCAATATTCATAAATTGCACCTTGATCATCCCCATGCCCCTGTCCTTATTCTTGGCCTTACTCATGTGGTCATACATGTTTGAACAATATTCTAACTTATGCTATTTTTTGCACCATGTGCATAGTATATTCTATGGATAGTCACATTGGTAATAATCGGGGGACCCAAAAGTGTAACAAGTTCCTCGTGGCGACCTACCTTTACCACCACCATGACCTCAACCTTGATATCCTCCTCGAAGCCTCCATTCCTATTATCCCCATTATTTTTCCCTTCATTATTTTACTCTTCTTTCTCCTTTGATCCGCTCGCCACACTAATCTAGCATAATCTTGTTTCAATGACTTCATGGATATGGTCAATCAGTCTAGAATCAGATGTATCATGGGTATATGCATCATAAATTTTACAATACATGGAAATTTCTTCTAAATCATATGATACAAGAGTGGGTAATTTTACACATCATGATTCTTATGAAAAGATCACAAGACTGTAACAATACGCACACTATCCTGCGTGGGAAGCTATCATTAGTGTGTCTCTCAACCTCACAATTGGTGCACCATATACCACGTTTAGTCTCTTGTATAGAATTGGAAGAGAGCTTCTCTAACTACTTTTCTATCGTGGTTATATGTGCCTCCAAAAATGGGCTCACTCTAATATCAACACTTCCAACTACCTCAACATGCAAAGTTGCTTTCAAGGCCTTGCGTGGGTCTATTTATGTCTTATAATATAAATATCTTCGGAATGGAGTCATAAAACCCCTAAAGAACCACTACGTGTGTTGACTCGGATGAATATCATAAGATAATTTAGACAACAGTGTCTTAAAATACACATCGTATTCCCTTACACTTTTTGATAAACCTTGTTTGATTTCCTTGAGTGTGATGATACTTTGTTGCTCAAACTTTAGAATGTGAAACTCATCCAAAAACATTGTGCGTAAAGCATCATAACCTAATACAATCAGTGTGGGGATCATAATTTCTATACCAACTATGTGTGTAACCTTGAAGTGTAGTGGAAAATTGACATGTGTAAGTGTAATTCACACATGTGCATGTGCTCTCCTAAATCCTATACACCTTTGTACTCTAGAAATTGGAGAGACATTTCAAAATAAACTTGAGGTTTCGATGAAGTGGTTCTTTGAGGTGGGGTTTGATGAGGATGGTTTGCTGGTGCCTACTATGGTGGTGGTTATTTTCCCTACCCACTAGATCCGGATCCTAAACCTCTACCAGAATCCCTCCATGTGGTGGCTAACGCGATCCACCTAAGCCTCATGTGCCCCTACTACGAGATGTGTCCTAGTTGATGAACTTCCTTATGTCCCAATTATAGTACTAAAGTAGACACCCAAAGTGTTTTCTTAGTCATAGCACCCACATAAGTGCTTTCAATGGTCTCGCATGCCAATACTCTACCCTATTGATGCTCTTGAAAACAATCCTACAATAGTAATCCCAAACATTTGCACGTGTTGTGTTGCCATGGTTGCGTTAATAGTTTGATTCACTTCTTAATTCAACACAGAATGATATCTACATGTATTTTTATAACTACCTTCACTATAATGTCCTTTAACTATCTTTGGATTTGGAACACCTAACACAAGGGCTAGGTATCTAGGCTTAGTCTAATGTGTGCCCGTGTTCCTCATTCTCTCCTTTGACACGATATAATCCAAAGTCGGTAGGGAATCTCTACTACACATTCCCAAGGTTGGAGGACATGATGTTGTGGCTCCTCGTCTTCTACGAGAGCTTTAAAAACTTTATGAAACATCATTCTCCTCGACTACAATGGTACCTCAATTTCCCTCTGTTGGTGTAATTTCTGGTTTTCACACTTTGCCTTAATTTCCATGCTTCATTTTTGCTCCAAGACGTCTTTTTGGCTCAGAAATGGTGATTTGCAACTCGTTTTTTTAGTTGGATGCTTTCAAACTACCCTCAATGTTGTTATTTTGCCCTAAATTGAGGCAAAATCCAAGTCCCCCCCCCATTTGTGCCCTAATTTATTCATTTTCACGGGTTGTATCATTTCTCCTTTGTCAAATCGTGAATAAACTCGAAGTTGATCAAATCCTGAATTTGTGCAAGTGATTCCCAATCCCAAGTTCGAAAATGATGTCAAAAGATGATTCAGTTGGTTTAAAATGAAGAATTCTACCTTCCCTGTCAAAAAATTTAGTTTCTAGGGCATTCCCTATATTTTTCACGTTTTGACGTGCTCTCGCCGTCAAATTTATCATTCAATCTTTATGCTAACGTGGCAGGCTACTTTTATTGGTCGGGGATGTGCGGAAAACATTATTAACTTGTCATTTTTGAAATTTTGGTGAAAGGAAAATTATTGACCGCGCCCATAGCAGATCTTACTGATGATGTGCCTCACGTGGCACGATGTGATTGGTCAGATGAACCGGTGGGTGGCGGGGTCACTTAAACTTTTTCTTCATTTTTGAAAAAGTTCTCAATGTTAAATTTTTCTCGAGGGCCCGCGCCCAATGGTATGGTGACACGTGGCATGGGAGGATCAAATGGGCGGCGGTGGATTTTAATTTTTTTCAATTTGTTGGGCTCAAAATGTCAAGGAAAAATTTTGACCCGAGGGACCACGCCCAATGAGAAGGTGACACGTATGTGGGGATGAAATGGAGGCGGAAGTTTTAAAGAATTTGAAGTTTTAACTTCAAAATTCTAAAATCAATTTTTTTCCCGAAGGCTGCAGTGAATGGCATGATGACATGTAACACAGGATGGTTAGGCAGGTGGCGGGGGTAACTTAAAACTTTTCTTCATTTTTGAAAAAAGTTCTCAGTGTTAAATCTTGCTCTGAGGGCCCGTGCCCAATGTGAAAGTGACACGTGGAAAAGGAAGGATAGGTGGAGAGGTGGGGGAATTTGAAATTTTTTTGTTTTAAGCTCAAGGCATCAGAGAAAAATTTGGCCCGTGAGCCCACGCCCAGTGGTAAGTGGACACGCATCCAGGGAGTGAAGGAGATGCGGGGTGGTGCGTGTTTGTTGGACTTTTTACCTTTGGAGGTAAAATTTCAAAGTAAAAATTTGAGCCAGAACTCCGCACGAATCATAGTGTGACATGTATGTGTAGGGATGAAAGGGAGGTGGCAGAGATGTGGAGCACGTGGAGAGAAAGTAATATTTTTTCCAAAGTTTGGCAAAATCTTAAGGATGATCTGCGGAAAATTTGGAGGTATACCCCACATCCAATCAGGGGGAAACACGTGGCATGTTTCAAAAGGAAAAGGAAGAAGCATGGGCCCGCAAGGGATTTTTTTCTCATGGAGGAGTGAAGGAAAAAAAGGAGGGGTCAGTTCCGCAGTGAATGGGAAACCGCCACGTGGTAGAAGCGGTAGTGGGCGTTGGGGGGAACAGAGCATTTTGAGAAAATTTTCCTTTTCTTAGAAAAATGGTAAAATGCATCAAATTGGCCCATGGTTTTGGTGAAGGCCCACAGAAGGACACGTGGCGCATCCAGGGGCTTGTGGGGAAAATTTTCAAAATTTTCCCAAGGTCAAAAAAAGTTCAAAACACATTTTTAAGGTTGGAGGCTTGGTCTAATGGTATTTGGACACGTGTCCACTTTATCCAGAAGTTAAAGAAGATATTTCTTAGTCTGCATGACGAATCTCATCAAGACACGTGGATGGTGAAATTTTAAAGTTGATTTTAATCAACGGTTGCTGTGTGTTTTCATTTTTGGCGCCATGGATGCTCCAAGAAGTGTGGAATCGTCATTTTGCACCAAATCACATGAAATTTTATATGAATCTGCATCCCTTCAGCCTTCTGAACACAATGGCACCATTCTTTTGAGCTGATTTGATGCCTTATGATGTTTTTTGATGAAATTTTTCCCTCGACCCATGAAAAAATGTGAAAGGTGAAAGTAAAAAGTTGCAGAGTTAAAAATGGTAAGGGAAAAAGGTGAAAAATGATTGCAAATGCATGCTGGCATGGTGGAATGCCAAAAACGTGACCCTGGGATGGATAAGGATTTGAGTTCATGCAATATTTTAAAATATTTGTGCATGTCGGCATTTGGCGAGTTGTTTCACGCTTTTATATCATTTTTCATCAAATGGATAGGGTTTCGTAACAAATTTGATCCCTTTGGCATATTATTTTCTTGGGATACAAGGATCCAAGTTGGCATAGGGTATATTATGTAATTTTGAGGCATTTTTGAAAGGTTTGTTGAGAATTTTGGAGAAAGAGAGAAGAATTTTAATAGGAAAAGCTGGAAGAAGTCCATTTCCTTTTGGAGAAATTGCTGAGATCCATTTTTGATTCCAATTTACATCAAATGTCCATCATGTTGAGTTGGTTTCAGCTTTAAATCCATCAAAAATCTTTGAGATTGTCTAAATAACATTCCCTTGCTGATATATTTGATCAAATTCATGGATTAACCGGTTTTATCTCTTGGCAAAGCTTGCATACACTTGTATTAGAGTATGTTTTCAATTTGTGTTTCATGCTCATGTTACAATCTTGTGTTTGGGATCTTTATTGGTCATACATGTTCTCATTTCTTGTAGAGGGTTTGAATGCATCTGCAATCTTCCATTCCAAAGAGCATTTATTTGAGTGGAGATAAACAGATTTAAATTCATCTTACCTTCCTTGTAAATTGAGGGTGTTTGTAAACCTTTGGGTGTACCTTAGGTCATGATCTAACAAGAGGTTCCGAATGCTTTATTGATATTTTGCTTCAAGCCTTTGTGGTAGGTTATCAAAGTTTGTATGGAATAGTGCAGATTTGGGCATCCATATGTGCACACATCCTGGTTGAAAGAGCACTTCAAATTCATTGAAATATCTCTGTTGTTTAGGTGTTGTAATTATTTTGCAAGGTTTCCCAAAGAAGGTGATGAATCCTAACTATTGTTGTCCCAACATCTCTCATCATAATTTAATTTTAAACTAACTCATCCTACCTACAATACCCCTACATCTCGCATTGTGTGTCCATAAAATAATTCAATCCTTTCACAAAAATGCAAAAAGTTTATTAGGGTTCTATCATGTCTTTAACAACTCTATCTTTGTTTTGAAAACATTTCCATCATTTAGTAGTGACAACTCCTTTGAGTTTGGATAATGGATACTTGATCATGTTTTCATAAAGCCTCCTCCACATCATACGCAAAACACAAGGATATCTCCATCTCCTTACCATACAAGGGCTGCAATATAGGTTCTCTTGCCTTGGTTGATAGGCACAACCTAAAATAGTGAGGGTTAGATCAAAACCCTTATGAAGGTGTTATCCACTCCTTCAAATATTGAATGCAAACAAGCAAATAGGTGTTCTCCCACTTTCTGACAAATGACATACAAACCATCTATCTATCCTTGAGTGTCTTGTGCAAGTTCATGATGATGTTCAATTTGTGAAGGAGATTAAATCGGATACCAACACTGAGTGGCGCCGCCGTTCTTAGGGACTTCTTGGAATTTCTTGGTGGTTTTGAAGTATTTGAAAGGTTTGAGAATTTGTGTGATCAAGTATTTGAGCTGTTACATTCTTGAGATATCATTTCATACTTCATATCTTGATGTTTTGGGTAAAAAAGATTTCAAACTCAGCCTGCTCTTCTCATTTACCAACAGTTTATATGATTTGGATGCACTATTTTGGTTGAATTAAGAAGAATAAAATCTGATTTGTAAAGCCCTGCAAGTTTTCAGTTATAGCATGCATTTGATAGAATATTTTTAGTGCTTTCTTGCACAACTAAGGTGAAAATCCTTAGTGGCGAATCCATGCTATTTGGATCTTGAAATACCAGTTGTCTTACACATTTTTATCATTTGAAATTTTTTGTTTAAATTTGTCAAGCTGGAGGGAAGGAGATCCCTCTTCACCAAGGACTCCTCTAAGAAGTTGCTCACCGAATCAAGAAGCTCAGAACTAGAAGGAAGAAGAGTGTGGAAAGTGGTTGGTGATTTGGTTGTAAGGAAAGAAATCCACATAGTTGAATGTGAAGGGGAGCACTGTCATTGAAGATTATAATTCCTCTTCAAGTATATCTGATTTAGGAAATCTTCTTGCTGATTTTCATTCTCCATCAGGTGAGGGACCTTCTTGTGTATTTAAAAAAATTTCTCCTAGATCTGCTCCTATGGTTTCTAAGTTTGCTAAAGTTTATCAAGAGAGAGAGCCTTTGGGGGGTTGTCATTCTAAAGATCATTCATATATTCCAATCGACCCATTACTACTCCTCATCACTTGTTTCACCTCCAAGATCACCCCCACCCAACTATATGGCTCAACCTAGACCTCCATTTGTTTTAAACACCTTTGGTCCTATAAATTTTGGAGCAATGGATGGTTATCCAAATGTTGTCCCATAGGATGTGAGAAATAGGTTACCAAAATTCCAAGGTAACAATGCCATTCTTGGTGATCGCATCTCAAACTATTTGTTAACATGATGGAAGACTTTGAAATAGAATTTGAGGATGTGTATATCAAGTTTTTATTTATACACTTGAGGAAGATGCAAGAGATTGGTATAAAGCTCTGCCTGATAACTCTAATGATTCATGGACTGAGATGAGTAATGCATTCAAATTACAATATGGAGACAAAACAGATCCAAGGTTCCTTCTATCTGAGTTTGAGAACATCAAGAAGAACCCTAATGAGACCGTTCATGATTTCAATACAAGATTTAATAAGACATTGAGAAGGCTTCCTATAATTTTTAGGCCTTGTGATGAATCTTGCTTGATCAAATATGTAGATGCATTTGATAAAAAGGCAGCCTATTACTTAAGAGACAAAAATCCTACAAACTTGAGGCAAGCTTTCACCATGGCACTCCAAATTGAAAATAATATCAAAGCTATTGGTAAACCACTTAAGAGGGATGGTGTGAAGCTGATAAACCCTAAGAAGCCTCAAGCTAGCAAGGGTGCTGATTTGGAAGATGTTGTCAAGACTTTGGCAGAAGGTACATTGAAGAAATTTCTTACAAGTTAGCCCGAGATGAGAAAGGAATTGGGCAAAGTTCACAAGGATAGTAAAGAACTCAAAACCATGATAGATTTGGAAATCATCCTAGGGGTGATCAAAGACAAGATGATAGAGGTAAAGGGCCTCTGAATCTGCAAATAGACAACCCCAAGCACATGAAAATAGAGTGGTGCCTGACCCTCTGACTGCAAGAGTTGCTTTGTTGTTCAAGAAGTTGCTGATATGGATTGGTGTGATAGATGTTTTCTTCCTCATCCTCCATGTGAAATGGACCAGCAAGATATTGATGATGATAATGAGAATGAAATGGATGATGACATTTGTATGATGGGAAACTCTTCGGGCTCACAAAGAAGCAAACATCAACAGAGATGTGATAAGTGCAAGGACTGCTACAACCTTTTGGGATTGCATAAAGAGGGTACCATTTCTTTCTCTTCCTCAAACTCATGATGTAGATGTAGTTCAGGCCTTTGAAATTCCTAATAATGACTTTGAATATATAAGGGCTTTAATGATCAAGAAGTATGATGGTGGTATTCCTTCGGAGGAAGATAGACAATTGTTAATGAATGTTGTGGTTGGTCAAGAAAAAGAGTACAATACTAGAAGTAAAGTTGTTAGAGGAGCTGGTCCTCAAACCAAGCCAAAGACACCCTTGCTCACAAGCATTCCCAAAGATAATCCTAGAAGATAAACAATTTCTAAGAACCTTGCTATCCCATGCAAAATATCAGTCCTCTTCATGCCCAGGCTATCAAGAATGCTTCTCCATCCGATGAACCCGATTGTTTCCCATCCAATGTTTTTTTACCGAAGAATGTTCCATATGATATAGCCCAGGTTTTGAGCCAAATTAAAGTGTGTGTTCCCATCATTGAGTTGCTTAGAATACCTAAGAATAAGAAGAGAGCATTCGAATACTTGAGATTGAAAGAAGAAAAGGTTACCCCAAGCAAAATGTAAATGTTGTTGAGAATCCTCTTCAAAGCATTTCGGCCTTGAGACATCACCACCAATGGAAGATATTAGATAGGCACCTGAAGTGTATTTGGGGACATCCTTGGTTGATTCCCAATTGAATGTTGATCCATTCTTCACAACTTTGCTCATAAAAGGTAGGTCGCTTCACAATTGCATGTTTGATTCCGGTGCATCATGTAATGTTATGCCTCTAGAAGTTACAAATGAGTTGGATATCAAGGTGACAACAGCATATGGGAAGTGTACAGCCATGGATTTAAGGGAAGTACTAGTTTTGGTTGTGTGAAGGGGTTATTAGTGCAACTTGCGGCCTATCCGGATAAGAATTTAAAACTTGATGTTGTAATTGTTGACTACCCTGCCAAATGGGGTATGCTTTTGTCAAGGAAGTGGGCTACAAGTGTTGGTGGTAGTGTTCAAATGGACATGTATTTTTCCACCATTCCCATCGAGGGCAGCCTTGTCAAACTCTATGGTGAAAAGAAGATGTTACACTTGATTGAAGATCCCAACAATGCTTCTTATGAATTATTGTTTGCTGATTTAGATGTTGAAAAATTCATTGGTTTTGCTGATGGAAAAGAGAACAAGATGGACAAATCAGAGTGCCTTGGTATGGTAGGTTCTCCATGGACATTACTATTTGATGGAGCTTGCTCTAAATTTGGTAATGGTGCTGGTATAGTGTTGGTTTCCCCTAGTTTAGAAGAGTTTCGTTTTTCCTTCAAGCTCAATTTTGAATATACTAACAACATTGCTAAGTATGAGGCATTATTATTCGGATTAAGGATTACATGGATGTATGGAGTGAAGGATATTGTTGCTATGGGAGATTCAGATCTGGTTTTCAAGCAAGTAAGAAAGTTATATGCTACAAAAATCAGCGTATGAAATAATATAAGCATGTTGTTTGGGACTTGATTGAAATGTTTGATTCCTTTAACATTTTTTACCATGATAGAATTCTTAATGTTGCTACTAATAAGCTGGCTGTTCTGGGTTCTAGATTCGACAATTGCACCATTTCACCTTTTTGTGAATATGATATTGAGTTGCTAACAAGGCCAGCTATCCCGGATAATGTGAAACATTGGCATATTTTTTATGATGATGCACAAGTGTTGAGATTCTTACAATGCCAAGGAGAGTTTTCTGGTCAGAATATTGATTAGGAACCAATGGTGTGCATGAATGAAGGTAGAGAAACTTTGTTTGATAAGGATATTATATAATTGAAAACAAATACCATTCCTAAAGGTCTTGTTGCACTTGAATCCAACTTTAGCAATGTTGATTGCATCATAAATAGAAACTTGTTTGCTTCAAGGGATGTGGAAGAGCACAACTTGGGAACTAAAGACAAACCAAGGAAGATCTGGTTGGGTAGTCATCTCAAAGCCTGAGAGAAATAATCCTATGCCCAACTTTTAAAGAAATATCAAGATCCGCTTTGCTTGGTCTTATTCGGAGAGTCAAGGCATATAGAGAAGATTTATTTCAGCATGAGATACCTCTTGAGGCCAAAACCAAGCCATTTAGACAAAAACAAAGGCCTATTAACCCACTACTTTCCATGAAAATGCAAGAAGAGTTGAAGAAATTGAGAGATGGTGGCATCATTCAGCCTACTAGATACTCTTCTTGGGTTGTAAACCTTGTCCCAGTTAGAAAGAAGAATGGTGATATTAGGCTTTGTGTGGATTTTAGGAATCTAAACAAAGCATCTATGAAGGACAACTATCCTTTGCCAAACATGGAGAATATGCTTTGCAGCTTGTGACAGGGTCAAAGATACTTTCTACTTTGGATGGTTTCTCCAGATACAATCAAGTAGTTGTCAAGGAATCAGAAAGGCTTAAGACAGCCTTCACTACTCCTTGGGGGACTTATGTTTTTATAAGGATGCCTTTTGGATTGATGAATGCTGGTGCTACTTTTCAAAGGGCAATGGATGTTGCTTTTGCTGGTTATATCAATGAATTTATTGCAGTTTATCAAGATGATGTGACTATTTTTTCAAGACAGCGAGCAGACCATCTGCAACACCTAGAGAAGATGCTAATCAGATGTAGAGAGTATGGCATTTCACTTAATCCAAAGAAGTGTCATTTTGGTGTGCAAAAGGCCAAGTTGTTGGGACATATTGTATCTAAAGAAGGTGTTATGATAGACCCTGAGAGAGTGGAAGCAATCAACAAGGTGCCTATTCCAAGAACCAAGAAAGGTATCCAATCTTTCTTTGGCCAAATAAATTTCATTAGAAGGTTTATTTCTAATTTTGATGAGCTAACTCTCCAAATCACAAGCATGCTAAGAAAGGATCAAGTTATTAAGTGGGAAAAGGATGCCATCCAAAATTTTGAAGGAATAAAGGATGCACTCAAGCATGCACCCATTTTGGCAGCTCCAAACTATAAGATGCCTTTCCAAATCTTCTCTTTTGCATCTGAATTTACTATTGCTTCAGTTTTGCTACAAAAGGATGAAAATGGAGCTGAGAGGCCCATTGCTTTCTTTAGCAAGGCTTTACAAGCAGCTGAATTGAGGTACACAATTATGGAGAAACAAGCATTTGCATTAGTAAAAGCAACAAAGATTTTCAGGCCCTACATTTTGAGTTCAAAGGTTGTTGCTTATGTTCCCCACACCATGGTTAAAGACATCTTATCCGACATGGAGATATCAAGAAAGAGATGTAGATGGGTTAACAAATTACAAGAATATGACATGGATATTCAAACAACAAAGCTGGTAAGAGGTTTGGGTCTTTCCAAGCTCATGGCTGAGAGTAATTTGCAAAATGTAGAAGTGAATTAGCTAGGGAAGAAAGGGCGGATCTCCTTGACAAATTGATGAATTCTGAATGGTACAAGGATGTGGTCTATTACCTCAATCACTTATGCTCTCCCAGTCACTTCAATAAAAACTATAAAAGAGCCCTCAAGCGGCTTCTTAGAAATATATCATAACGGACCTTGGGCTGGCTTGGAAGAACCCCGAGGGTGTCCTCTTGAAATGCATAACGAAGATGAAGCTCCCAAGTTGATTGCTGATTTCCATGGGGGAGTTTGTGGAGGGAATTTTTTTGGGAGAGTGACAACACATAAGATTTTAAAAGTTGGTTATTAGTGGCCAACTCTTTTCAAAGATGCAAACCAAATAGTTAGAAGGTGTGATAGTTGCCAATGTTTTTCAGGAAGATTGAAAGCTTTAGGCTCCTTCCTTTGCAGCTTCAGTATCGGTTGAAGCTCCTTTCAAACAATGGGGAAAGGATTTTATTAGTGAGATTTTAGATCCTTTTAGTGCTGGTTACAAATGGATCCTTGTAACAATGATTATTTTACAAAATGGGTTGAGGCAATTCCATCTAGAAAGGCAACACACCAAGTGGTAATGGATTTCTTCTTGAATCATATCATATGCGAGATTTGGGGTTCCATTAAGATTGTGTCGATAATGCTATGTGTTTTAGAGCCAATCCTTTTATGGCAATGTGCAATGAATATGGGATAAATCTGACTTATTCTTCAAATTACAACCCACAAGGGAATGTGCAAGCTGAATCAAGTAACAAAAAAATTGCTCAAGATCATTAGAAGAACCTTGGAAATCAACAAAAAGAAGTGGGGAGAACAGGTTGAAATTTGTAGTTTGGGCTGATAGGATAACTCCAAAAAGAGCAACTAGTAAAAGTCCATTTGAATTGGTCTATGGAATTCAAGCATTGCTTCCATTACACCTGCAATTATCCACTTTTCAGTTTACCTTAAAATTGGAAGATCAAGAGCATGGCCCATATAAATCAAGAATCAATCGGATCATTGAGTTGGATGAAGAAAGGAGAGCTTCTCATCAAAGGCATGTCAAGTATAGGGAGAAATTGAAGAAGTTGTTTGATAAGAAGGTCACCCATAGAGCTTTCATTGTTGGAGATCTGGTTTTGCTATGGGATAGTAGGCATGAAGACAAGGGAAGGCATGGAAAGTTTGATGCTCTATGGATGGGCCCTTATGCCATTGATATCAGGATTGGAGAAAATACATTTTTTCTCAAAGATTTGGATGGGGAGTTGCTGGAGGTGCCTGTTAATGGCAGACATTCAAAAAATTTCTTGGATTAAATCCCGATGTGAGGTATGCACAAGTTGTACATTTTGTATAACCCTTGTTTTTGTTTTGTATTTTCCTTGTTCTTGTTGTTGTTGGCTTGTGGTTTTCCCTTTTGTCCTTGGCAACCATTGTTGGTGTGGTTTTCTCGGTCTTTTTTTGGTGAAAATTCTAGTTTTGGGCTGCTCTGTATGTTTTGACTCCTTGCCCAATGGATTTCTAGCACTTGGTCTACATTTTGATCTTGTGGCACTCACTGGGAGTGCCCATCCCTGCCAGGAGCCAATGTTGCGTAATTTCTAGGTTTGCACACTTTGCCTTAATTTCCATGCTTCATTTTTGCTCCAAGACATCTTTTTGGCTCGAGATGGTGATTTGCAACTCATTTTTTTAGTTGGATGCTTTCAAACTGCCCTCAATGTTGTTATTCTGCCCTAAATTGAAGCAAAATCCAAGTTCCCCCCCATTTGTGCCCTAATTTATTCATTTTCACGGGTTGTATCATTTCTCCTTTGTCAAATCATGAATAAACTCAAAGTTGATCAAATCCTAAATTTGTGCAAGTGTTTCCCCAATCCCAAGGTCGCAAATGATGTCAAAAGATGATTCAGTTGGTTTAAAATGAAGAATTCTACCTTCCCTGTCAAAAAATTTAGTTTCTAGGGCATTCCTTGTATTTTTCACATTTTGACGTGCTCTCGGGCCGTCAAATTTATCATTGCAACCTTTATGCTAACGTGGCAGGCTACTATTGGTCGGGGATGTGCGGGAAAACATTATTAACTTGTCATTTTTGAAATTTTGGCGAAAGGAAAATTCTTGACCACGGCCCCGCAGTGCTACAGTGATGATGTGCCTACGTGGCACGATGTGATTGGTCAAATGAACCGGCGGGTGACGGGGTCACTTAAACTTTTTCTTCATTTTTGAAAAAGATCTCAATGTTAAATTCTGCTCTGAGGGCCCGTGCCTAATGGTATGGTGACATGTGGCATGGGAGGATCAAATGGGCAAGCGGTAGATTTTAAAATTTTTTCAATTTTTGGGCTCAAAACGTCAAGGAAAAATTTGGACCCAAGGGCCTGCGCCCAATGAGAAGGTGACACGTGTGCGGGGATGAAATGGAGGGGTAGAAGTTTTAAAGACTTTGAAGTTTTAACTTCAAAATGCGAAAATAAAATTTTTGCTTGAAGGCCCCAACTGAATGGCATGATGACACGTAACACAGGATGGTCAAGCGGGTGGCGGGGGGTAACTTAAAACTTTTCTTCATTTTTGAAAAAGTTCTCAGTGTTAAATCTTGCTCCGAGGGCCCGCGCCCAATGGGGAAGTGACACGTGGCAAAGGAAGGACAGGTGGAGAGGCGGGGGACTTTGAAATTTTTGTTGTTTTAAGCTCAAGGCATCAGAGAAAAATTTAGCCCGCGAGCCCGCGCCCAGTGGTAAGTGGACACATGTCCAGGGGAGTGAAGGAGATGCGGGGTGGTGCATGTTTGTTGGATTTTTTCCTTTGGAGGCAAAATTTCAAAGTAAAAATTTGAGCCAGAACTCTATGTGAATCACAGTGTGACACGTATGCGTAGGGATGAAAGGGAGGTGGCGGAGATGTGGAGCACGTGGAGAGAAAGTAAATTTTTTTCCAAATTTTGGCAAAAATCTTAAGGATGATCCACAGAAAATTTAGAGGTGTGCCCCCACATCTAATCAGGGGGTGACATGTGGCATGTTTCAAAAGGAAAAGGAAGAAGCGCGGGCCCACAAGGGATTTTGTGCTTGCAGAGGAGTGAAGGAAAAAAGGAGGGGTCGGTTCCGCAATGAATGGGAAACCGCCATGTGGCGGCGCGGCGCGTGGCGTTCGAGGTGCGGAGTATTTTGAGAAAATTTTCCTTTTCTCATAAAAATGGTAAAATACATAAAATTTTCCCACGGTTTGGGTGAAGGCCCATGAAGGACACGTGGTCCATCCAGGGCTCACGGGGAAAATTTTCAAAATTTTCCTAAGTTCAAAAAAAAGTTCAAAACGTATTTTTTAAGGTTGGAGGCTCGGTCCAATGGTATTTGAACACGTGTCCACTTTACCCAGAAGTCAAAGAAGATATTTCTTAGTCTGCATGATGAATCTCATCAAGACACGTGGAGGGAAGAATTTTAAAGTTGATTTTAATCAACGGTTGCTGTGCATTTTCATTTTTGGGCACCATGGATGCTCCAAGAAGTGTGGAATCATCATTTTTGCACCAAATCACATGAAATTTTATATGAATCTGCATCCCTTCAGCCTTCGAACACAATGGCACCATTATTTTGAGCTGATTTGGTGTCTTATGATGTTTTTTGATGAAATTTTTCCCTCGACCCGTGAAAAAACGTGAAAGGTGAAAGTAAAAAGTTGCAGAGTTAAAAATGGTGAGGGAAAAAGGTGAAAAATGATTGCAAATGCATGCTGGCATGGTGGAATGCCAAAAACGTGACCCTGGGATGGATAAGGATCTAAGTTCATGTAATATTTTAAAATATTTGTGCATCTCTGGCATTTGGCGAGCTGTTTCATAGTTTTATATCATTTTTCATCAAATGGATAGGGTTTTGTAAAAAATTTGATCCCTTTGGCATATTATTTTCTTGGGATGTAAGGATCCAAGTTGGCATAGGGTATATTATGTAATTTGGAGGCATTTTTGAAAGTTCTGATTGAGAATTTTGGAGAAAGAGAGAAGAATTTTCACAGGGAAAACTGGAAGAAGTCCATTTCCTTTTGGAGAAACTGCCTGAGAGCCATTTTGATTCCATTTTGCATCAAATGTTCATCATGTTGAGTTGGTTTCAGCTTTAAATCCATCAAAAATATTTGAGATTGTCTAAATAACATTCCCTTGATGATATATTTGATCAAATTCATGGATTAACTGGTTTTATCTCTTGGCAAAGCTTGTATACACTTGTATTTCAAGTATGTTTTCAATTTGTGTTTCATGCTCATGTTACAATCTTGTGTTTGGGATCTTTATTGGTCATACATGTTATTATTTCTTATAGAGGGTTTGAAGGCATCTGCAATCTTCCATTTAGAAGAAAATTCATTTGAGTGGAGATAAACAGATTTAAATTCATCTTACCTTCCTTGTAAATTGAGGGTGTTTGTAAACCTTTGGGTGTACCTTAGGTCATGATCTAACAAGAGGTCCTGAATGCTTTATTGATATTTTTCTTCAAGCCTTTGTGGCAAGTTATCAAAGTTTGTATGGAATAGTGCAGATTTGGGCATCCATATGTGCACACATCCTGGTTGAAAGAGCACTTCAAATTCATTGAAATATCTCTGTTGTTTAGGTGTTGTAATTCTTTTGCAAGGTTTCCCAAAGAAGGTGATGACTCCTAACTATTCTTGTCCCAAAATCTCTCATCAAAATTTTATTTTAAACTAACTCATCCTACCTACAATACCCCTGCATCTCCATTGTGTGTCCACAAAAGAATTCAATCCTTTCACAAAAATGCACAAAGTTAATCAGGGTTGTATCATGTCTTTAGCAGCTCTAGCTTTGTTTTGAAAACATTTCCATCATTTAGTAGTGACAATTCCTTTGAGTTTGGATAATGGATACTTGATCATGTTTTCACAAAGCCTCCTCCACATCATACACAAAACATAAGGATATCTCCATCTCCTTACCATACAAGGGCTGCAATATAGGTTCTCTTGCCTTGGTTGATAGGCACAACCTAAAATAGTGAGGGTTAGATCAATACCCTTATGAATGTGCTATCCACTCCCTCAAATCTTGAAGTCAAACAAGTAGATAGGTGTTCTCCCCGACTACAAATGACATACAAACCATCTATCTATCCTTTAGTGTCTTGTGCAAGTTCATGATGTTGTTCAAGTTGTGAAGGAGATTAAATCTTGATACCAACACCCTCTCTCATGCTTCATTATACTTGAGTTGTCTTTTCTCTCTATGGTTTTCTTCCACCAGTGGTCATCATCCTTCCCCACACCTACTCCTTCCTCTACACATGGTGGAGATTTAGCTATCCATAGGGAATATTTCCAAATCTATTTATACCATCAATATTTTGATTTCTAATGGTATAATGTGAAAATATGATCCTCCTGGGATCACGCAAAAACTTAAACTCAGCTTCCTCGAGAATGAATACAGAGAAAAAATATATTCCAATGTATAATTATCGAACATACCAACCCACCAATTATCCACAACTCTAGTCCAATCCTCATCCGTATCAAAGAGATTTAGATAATATTTCTGCATCCAAATCCTCTCAGTATAGGATTCCAAGCTTTGTTTAATGTATACACTTCTAACCACTAGTACAATTATACTGGGAAAAAGATGAATAACTTCTCATATAATTCATGATAAATATTATCTTCCACCCACTTATGCGCATTAAATCCAAGTCCAGTCCTTTAACTCTACGCAAAATTATCTTGGTCATCTTCTATCTAACTTTCAATGCTTTCCAAAGATAATCGATAAGCCATCTACATGCAACATCCTAGCAGACAAGTTGAAAAGAGGTCTCGAAAATAGAACCAAAATGTAGCATTTAATTCTACCTAATTTTTATGCATGTTGACACCTCATTCAGAGAGATCTAAATGCTTACCCAAAGCACACACAACTACCAAGTTCCTCCTTTTTGTTTTCTAGTCAAGATGTTAGCATGCATAATTTTCATGATATTTAACCAAATATTCATTCACACGATTAATCATTTCACTCACATCATTATGGAAACACATATAATAAGGAAACAATCAATCCATGTAAACATTTTACTAATACCAACTGCATTTTTATTTTACTATCCTCAGATCCATTAACAATTAGTATCCAACCACAATTATCCATTACAAAAGGAATTCATTACATAACAAGGAAACTAAATATAAAACCAGTCATTGTAGAGCCGCATACAACTAGGCACACAAACATCAAACCCTAGGTAGAAGAAAATGGCTAAGTCCTTTTCCTTTCGCCTATACATTCATCCCATGCACAACCTTATTTATATATGTGCACGCCATCTTTAACATCGCACGCATGCCCTTGCATGTTTCCCATGTGATCCTTAATATTTTCTTGACCAACACAAGATTGTTGTTGAAAAATAAATGATCATCAAATCAACTTCCTCCACTCATATCAAGGGTCATAATTCACCAAGAATTCATTGTTTGCATATTTTAAAGAATTCATTATTAATTTATTGCACCTTTCTCTCCACAAATGAAATAATGAAACAATAAAATTATGGAAATGGTGTGGAAAATAATTGATAATTTAGGATTGGATATAACTAATCGGGAAGAATAAAAAATAATTTATATTCTTAATAGGTCACCAAAATAATAATATGACAACATGAATCCATAATAATAATGTTCATGGTAAAAACCCTCTATTTCTCATCTTCAATTTTTTTGATGCAAGGCTCATTTACAATCTCAAAGTAGAAAAGGACAATGTTGGACCAAAATTCACACCACACATCTTTACAAAATATAGTGATGATTAAATGGGATATAGATTGGCTGATCTTAAATTTAAAAATGTCTACATCAAGTAAGGATGTTGAATTTGATGAGAGAGGTGATTCAAATCTACCTTCCACATATGCACACAATATAGAGGATACAATAGTAGGCATGTTGAATACAAAATATGAAAATTATGGTGAATTTAAATTATATTTGAATAATCTCCAATACCCACATCTCAACATATGCCAAGATGGTGAATAAATGTGATATAAGATGACAACTTAGATGGATTCTTAAACACATTATTATAAACACAGAAACATACAAATTATCGTTAAGAGTTTGACATGGCCTTGATGTGTTGCATTGTAGAATCCAATGAAAAAAATATATTCAAGTAATCTCTTGATTTTCCACCTTGGAAAATGGCCATGGAACCAAAATGTCAATCAACGATGATGAAAATACACACTTGTTGATCTTTCACTAGGGAAGAATCCAATCGGTTACAAGTGTATTTTCAAAACCAAGTACTCCAAATATTGTATAATAGACAATCACAAGGCATGAATTGTTTCTAAGGCTTATTCCCAAAAGGAAGGAATAGACTTTGAGGAGAAATTTTCTCTTATAGCCAAGATTAAGACAATGATGAGGACTTTTGCCTTGGCTACACAATTTGGTTGGAAAGTTCATTAAATGGAAATAATATTGAATTCCTTGATGGATATCTAAATGAATAAGGATGCATGACACATCCATAATTTCTTTTCACACCAAATCAAGAAACATATGTGTAAATGCTCATAAAATCACTATATGGTATCAATAAGGCTTCTAGATCTTGGTCTAAGAAAATGGATGAACATATCATTCATAGTGGATTCAAGAGAAATCCATATGATCCTAATTGAGATACCTTAAATAGTAAGGGATGAAATTGTGATCATAGTAGCCTACGTTGATGACCTAATAAGCATGGGAAATTCAATGTAGGTGATTGAAGATACAAATAAAAAATTGAAATAGTCGATAAACATGATAGTTCTTGGGCTACTTCATTATTTTCTTGTACTTGAAGTATGTCAAAAAAAAATCACATTGTTGTGACCCAAATTAAATATGGAAATACATTATTCAATAATTTTTAGATGATGGAATGTAACCTGATTGCTACACCTATGGAGGAAATGATTTAATTGTCTCAATCAAATCCATCATCATAAGTAGATGCAACTCCCTATTGGCGCTTAATTAGGAGTCTCATTTACTTAACCTACACTAGGCTAGATGTAATATATTCAGTAATCTACCTATCGAGATTCATGCAAGTTCTGAAATTCAGTCACTCAAAATCAATAAAAACAAATTTCAAATATATCAAAGGGACTATGGACTTCATCCTACAATACAAAAATAAAAACTAATTCTTCATAATAGGTTATTTAGATTTAGATCATGTAGACAACATCGATGATAGGAAATCAAATTCTAGCTTTGTCTTCTCTTCATGATATGGATTGATATCATGGAGGAAGAAAAATAAATGGTTATTTCATTATCTTCCACAAAAGAATAATATTACATTGTAAGTGTATTTTTCTTTGAAGTAATATGGTTACATCATATTCTATAAGGTTTTGGAGTTCCAAAAAGTAACCTATCATCCTACAATGTAAAAATGATTTTTTTATAAATCTTGTGTATAATCCCATGTTTAATAAAATATCCAAGAATATTGAGGTTCACGTACATTTAAATCATGAACACACCCAAAGAACACCACATCTAACTCTAGTATTTACCAACAACACTTTAACATGTATATGTTTTCATAAGGAACTTGCACATGATAAATTTAAGGCAATTACATGATTCCTCTCGTGTTCACTCAAGAAAATGAAAAAGTAAGCGGGGATGAAAAAAATAGCTTATTTTAGTATTTAATTAAAAATTATATGGATAATTTATAAAAAATAAAGCACGTGTTCAAATGATATTGAAAATAATGTGTAACTAGGTGTTACACAGCTTGTTCTCTATAATGCTAGGTTTGTTACTTTTTTGGTTGACTAGTTTGTTGTAGTTATCTTGCATCATCATGGGAGCTTATATTCAGTTTTAATTGATTGTACAATTGCTATAAGTAATGCAACTTATATTTGATTAATATAATGATTATATTTGATTACTTTTACTTTGATTTATGGTTTTACAATGTTTATTTTATATGGCTTTCCAAGTTACAACTTCCCAAGGCTATGGTGTGCCTAAATCATATTATGTAATTGTTAGAGCAATAGTTGTAGCACTATGAAAATTTGAAGGAAGCTCAACCATCAAAAATGAAATATGGAATGACGTGCAACCACTTCCCATACAAAACAACCCAAGTGAACTACCCTCTTAGAATTGTTGTATGTGACATACAAAACAACCCAAGTGTTAATCAATTCTTGATTGTTCATCACAAATAGTAAGAATACTTGCATGTTTGGTATGTCTTGTAATTTTCACACCAATATGTAATTCTTTCCAGTCTAGGAATATCATTCAAAACAACTTCCCTTATAACTCACTAAATATCACTCTTTTTAACTCTCTACAATGTCAGAACCTATATACTCATTCCATATTATTTGTTAATGAATGGAAGCTGCATATTATGAAAATAATTATTTCACAACATAATTGTTGTATTTGGTTTATTGTACTCAATAACTATAGACACTAAAAATTGGTATATTTTCCTTTTCAATGCCAAGTTTTGTTATCCTCTTGCTAAAAACAAATGCTCACATTTAGAATCTAATCATTATATCTCTCTATCTCTTTCATATCTTGCTCATCTTTACAATCTCATTTGTCATCAATTTAGGAAATATTATTAAATCAAGTCAATTAATTAGCCATGTTCATTATTCAATAACATTTTTTTTTCATCACACCTTTTTTATTCTAGACCATACAATTTGGTCGGATGTGAAATAGTGTCTTGGTTGACCTATATGGTCCTAACCTTTTACATCCTCTAACTTTCCTTTCATTTTGATTATTTTAATCATGTCATTTCATCTTCTTAGGGTTGGAATTATTAGAATATTTCTCCTAAAAAATATTACAAAACCAAGTCAATATCACTTTATAACTCTCCTGACAATCTTACAAGATCCTATTGCAAAAATCATTCCGAAAGTAGTCAAGGCTACCTAAAATATTCTTAAATTAGTGACACATGAATTATAAAATCCCATAATATATGTTTAAATGGTTAGAATAGATAAAATAATCTAGTTTCCTTCATTGGCAAGCATGAAAATGTCCTAGAGTTACGTCTTAGTAAGAGTAAAGTCACTCTAAGAAATTTCATAGAGGTTTCAAGAAATAAAGGGTTAGGTCACACAACCGAAGCACACCACATCAATCTACTAATGCGTTAAGTACATCCTATACCATATATTCTTCCTATTATCTTTATGTCAAGATACATGAGGAAACCCATAGGGGTTGGCTTAGATCACTCTCACACTTGAACAATCACTTAGGATAACTACATGAGGCTTTATCTTACACAATGGCATGAAGTGAAACACTTGGATTGGTTTGGTTAGATTGAATTCCAACGGTAGTATAACCTCATCACACACATGATTTATCCTTTTGGTTTGATAATATTTTGATGAAGGTTATTTCATTTTTCTATGGTTTCCACTTTGTTGCAAGTTATCAGGTCATCCCTATTTTTTTGCGAACAAGAGAAACATACAAAAATGACATTTCAAGGCAATAAATGTACACATGAAGTTAAAAATCCCAATTTTTAAAGGGTCCAAGACCATAAAATTCTAGTCAAGACCATTAAATTCTAGTTCTAGACCATAAAATTTCCTACGGTCCTACACCAACTTTGTTTCTATTTTCATAATTCATAATTAAACATTTCGAGTTTCTAATCTACCTTTTCCACCTATCTACACATTTAGATCTTCCTTTTTCTGATATGTACATCTAATTATTCATCTTCTCTTGTGTATCCTTTATTAGTCATTTCAAGTATTAATGCAATGTTTCGATAATGTATGTTTAATGGTGAATTAATTATATCATAATAGTCTCTTGTTACAAACCCTTACATCCTCTTAATTATTTTTCACATAACATAATTTGATTAGGGTGTAAAAACTTGTGTGAAATCTTGCTAGCATAGGATTTCCTCTTAGAAATCAAACTCGCCCTTGTTGTGTAGATCAATAAATGTAATAATTATATAGAAAGATTAGAGAAATAATACTAAATAATGGAAATACCTTTCTTGATTATTTTTGAAAGCTAACTATACAATATAAGATATTACTCTAAAAATTTGTCATCAAGATCCATAGTAAAATTCTCTAAATGAAACTATGTTTGGATAGTATCAAAAATATAAATGATACTACTGAAAAGTACTATCTAAGGAGACTAGAAGTGTATAGGAGTGTTTGAGGCCTCTACAAATTTGGGGGTTATTCATTCATATATATACTTATAAATTAGGTTATCATAAAACTTTTATCTAATGTGATGAATCCTATTTAGACCTATCATTTGTCAAAAAAAATTACAAACATTCAAGCAACACATAATAAAATTCCCTAAGAACTATTGAGTTAGGCCAACCACTACATGATCAAATACATGTGATTAGTGCATTACATATCAATAATCTATGAGGAACCATACCACACAGCTTCTACATGGTCCTAGTGGAAATACAACTATGAAATTGATATGTGATCTTGATTGATATTTATTTTTATCCTTTTTATAAGTAAATGATTTTAAATTGAGCTATGAACCAGAATATATACATACATACATACATACATACATACATACATATATATGTATATGTATATGTATATATTATATATACATATATATGTGTGTGTGCGCGTGCGTGTGTGTATAACATAGTTCCATACAAAAACACACTTATATACAATATATAGAGGTTAAGAACATTAATCACAAGGTAAGTGCAGCAAGTTGGGGGCCAAAATGGGGTCATAAGTGGATGTCATATTGCAAAAAAATTCAAATCTCAACTTGTAGGGATTATTAGCAATGTGTGCACTCAAAATTAGAAAAATTTATATAAATATGAATCGTAACATCTGGAATCTAGTTTCTAAACTACTATTTTTTTAAAAAACGGACAAGTTTAGCTATATTAAACACTCAAAATTCAATGACTTGGTTTTTTTTTTTTTTAAAAATCCTATAAGATTGTAGTCCATTTTCCCGCAATTTGGATGACCAAAACTTGATTTTTTTTCCTTTGGTGAAAAGTTAGATGCCACTGTCTATCTTGGGATAGATTTTATTTTGTATTTTTTGAGATTTTTTTAATGATTTTTTCGTGAAAGTGGTCTGAAAACATAAAGAAAATGGAGCACTTTCCATTTTCCCACCATAACTTCATCAAAAATATCGAAATCAAATACTTTTTTTTGAACGTGTATAGAATTTTGCCATAGTTGGGATGGTATAGGTTTTATCACATTCTGACAAGTGAAAAAAGTTACAGTCTTAAACGTAGACATGAACATTCACGGGAAAAAGTGTCTTAAAGACCTATTAGTAAAAATTATAAAATAATGTTTATCATATTCTATTCACTTTAAAATAAATATTTCTATGAAACTAACAATCTCCCCTATGCAATGGTACCATTTTTGTGACATGTTTTTTATTTTTCAGCATGGTTTAAGTCCGCAAAAAATAAAATTTGATGTTTTTGGCCTTTCACCCGCCATAATGACCTCCCAAAGCTCAAGTTCGGGAAAAATAGATATTTCCCAAGCCTCAAGGATTTGATTTGATGATACAATTAGGACCATGATCACAGTTTATAAATAGTGATTACGGTTCAATTGACCTATTGGTAAAATAACCACAATCGCGGTTCTTAAAATCATATTTACATGAATTGCGAATGTTTTTTTGGTATTAGAGGACCTTGATCACATTCTTAAGTTTGGGAATTTCTTGAACCTAAAAATACAAACCTCTATCACGCTTTTAAAACTACAATCATGGTTTGTAAAATTCGGCATTTGATGTCCACTTTTTGGTCCCCCAACTTGTTGCACTTACCCCACATCAGTTTTATTCATCATTAATAATATAATAGTATATATTTAATCTATTAAGAACAAAAAATACTTGTCCTCAACTAACCTTACCACTTCATTCCACCTTCTAGGTAAAACAACTTCATCTACAACATGTTGTTTTCCAAAATTACACCTCCATGTAATTTTGAACAACTCATCAAAAAATGAACTTAGCCACTTTTTGATTAGAAAATCCATGGAGCACTAAGTTATTATTCGTGGAGTGTTGTCATGTAGTTTTCTCATGGGTTCTTTTAACCCATGGAACAAAGGAGCAACAATTTGAGATTTAGGTGGATTTTGAAAAAGGTAGCATTTTACGTAGTACTAACGAAGTCAATATTTTGTGGCACCAAGGAATTCAATCTTCTCGGGGCACTAAATTAGTATCTAGAAAGTCAAAGGAAAGCTAGAGCACCACGGGTTTTACATGCCCATGAAGAATTAGAAAATCGTAAGGATGGCATCTACTGGTTGAATAGTTGAAAGAAAAAAGTTAGCACTTCGCAATATGGAAAAAAATAGTGTCCCATAGACTCAAAGGACACATCATTATAGGGAGTTTGTCAATTTCATGAAATGAAGGAAAATTCCACCAAGTTAAAATCTATGATGAAAATAAAAAGTTTTTTTATGCATCGCACGACAAAGGAAAGGAAATCAAGTAGGAAAGTGACTATGGTTGGAAACCATGTACGATAGAAAAATGACAAGCGAGCATGGGAATCTACAAGTAACTCTTCCTCACACCCGACCTCCCAAGGTCATGCCGAGACAGCCAAATGGTGGGGATGGAATATGTGTGGGATGCAGAAAAACTAGTTAGGCAATCTAATGTCTTCAATACGCACTAGTGGAATTTGTGAATCTAAGGCAAAGAAGGCCCTCCTAACTTGAACTGGTGTGATAGATTGATCAGCAAGGATGACTGCTTGAAGGCTCCAATCAATATTGAGCTCTAGCGTGATTCGGTCTATAGGTTGTGGAATACATGGAAAATGACCTGGGATAGTTTCATGTATGTCTCCAGACAGGGTCATAGAGTGGATGATAGATGTAATTGACTCTATGGGCAATTCTCTAGCCTAGTCCAGAACTCTTTAGCTTTGTTAGATGTTTTATCTAGTAAGGATAACTGCTCAATGATTATAGGTGGAAGTGGAGTGGATCTCGAATACTAGTGTGCGTAGGCTAGTGTCTATGTCGATTGACTTACGATTCGTTGGGTTGTGGGATTTTTGGATCACAACCGTAGACTCTTGGTTATTGCAGTCCTACTATGGTCATGTATGGAATCAGTCCCTAATCGAAGTATCCAATAATCATATGCTTTCTCAAACCTTCTATATTCAAAATTAATAGTTTATGCGATTTTATCGAGTATCTCACGCATTCTTACTGCAACCTGAATTCTTAGGCTTGTATCTATATCTATGAGGGTGTCTCCTACGTCCGGCTATGGGACCAAAGGATCACAACCAAACATTTTCTCTCTTTCAAACCCCTTTACAGTCATATGGATGTTTACCTAGGGTAATCTGTAATTTGGTTGATTTGACCAAAACGTGTGCGCTTGGTCATCTTCTATGTTTAATCCGCTCAACTAGGAATTTATTTGTTGCAAGCTTACCATTGTTCGGAAGACTTGGATCCTAAGATTTTGATCTATATCATTTATTTCTGTGATGAGATTGGGCTGGGGCACGATTGGCTCGAATACGTATACTCTGGGCTCCCTAGGTCCCGTGATTGTCATACAAAAGTAACAATGTAAAAACGAACAGCAAGAAGAAAATGAAATATAACTACGTGAAGTATATCTATAGCATATATGATTTCTCTCTCCCTTTTTTTTTTTTGTATTTTCTCGATGAATCTTTTATGAAATAATTTTTAAAAGAGCAACGACTCTTAAACTATAAACAATGGCAAAACACTATTCCAGGGAACCAGAATCATAAATGCAAGCTTATGGCGGTGAAAGAAAGTTGGTAAAATGTTGAAATTACGTGAGTCATGTTAAAAGAGCTTTCTGGAAAATGTGTAAAGGACCGCTGCCCTGAGCAAGGTGGCGGTTACAGGACCGCCGCCCTATTCAGGGCGGCGGTCACGAGACCACCACCCAGGCAGGGCGGCGGTTTCGTCACTGAAGAGAAAAAGGCCAAGAAAAGAGGGAAAAGGGAAAAAAAAAAAAAGCATGCGGGGGCTAAGCGGGGCATGCGGGATGTTAACGCACACTTGGAGATCTTTTCCGGATCCCGAACACCTTGCAAGGAGACCTGTATCATCATTGGGGAACTTGTTACGTTGTTTCGCAATACAATACCTTACAATTTTGGGTACGTACATATTGCCCCCTCGGAGAAGCATTTTAGCCATGAAGAGGCGTAAAATGGTGGGTCCGAGTATGGTGGTCTGAAATGGGAAGTTAGAAGTTATACCTGATACGTCCGTGTGTTGAAATGACGCCGTCCAAAATTCCCACTACCTGTAAAACGAAAAGAGAACTCAAGTGCAGATAGACACAATAGTTTGGAAAATAAACGCTAAAATAATAGGAAATGAGAATGTACCATTTGTGCGGGATAAGAACTTACCTCCGTCGGCGCTCCAAACCTGTGAAAAGGGCATTTAAAATGAATCAGGGTGCTATATATATGAAAGTGGGCCCATTTTCCTATTCATTTGCGCAAGTTGATTTGATTGATTTTGAGCTCTGGAACCCACGGTGACGGTTTCTTGCGTGAGTAGAGTCAAAATGTCCGTGACGGGATAGTGATCATGCCTCCGTGAGCGGAACATCGACCCGCGAGATCATAGGTTAGTTTTCTTCAATTTATCCTTTTTACCCCCTTAATTTTGAAATGCTAAAATCTTTGTCGTGGGGGGGTAATTTTTGAAAATGTTAGTGTTAAAAGGTCCATCTAGGGGGCACCTACTGGGTAGGCTTTGTTTTTAGGTAAAATGGTTGTTTTTAGTGCTTTTAGGCTTTTTAGGTTTAAAACCCGCGTGGGTTTTCGGGCCACGACCACCACCCCTGCTTCAAGGCGGCAGTTACATGACCGCCGCCCTTAAGGCGATGAGTTACAAAACCGCCTCCCTGCTCAGGGCGGCGGTTTTGCACAGAATGCCAAAAGAACATCTATTTGAGATTGTTTTTGCATTTTTAGCATTTCTAGGCGCTTTCATGATTTTTCCAGTATTATTCGGATACTAACTTGCTCTGTTTTGTGTGTTTTTGGGTGTATGCAGGCGAGAGAGGAGTATATTCGGTGGATCCGGAGAGGGAGTGTGACTGGCTCCCAGCAGTGTTAGACGCCCTCTCACAGGACGAGGAGGATACTCTTCAGAGGGCTGGTATACTGCGTATATCACGCGTGCCCCACGTTGCTCCATCCAGTCACATTCTTTGTGACTTGTTCTCATATTGGGATGCTGATCGGAACACCTTCCGATTACCAGGGGTCCGCAGTGAGTGGACCATTACTTTGGAGGATGTCTATCACATTCTGGGGTCCCAATTATTGGGAGACGTCTCACCCTTGAGACAGCAGGTTCGTGGGCCCAAATAGCACAGTGGGCTTCCTATATGGGAGATGCAGTCATCTCCACGGGGTCGAAGAAGGGGGTTAGAGTTCGATCTATTCCTAGTTTGCCCATCCCCTACTTCGCCAGCCATTATGGGGATCCTTGCCTCGAGACTGATCGGGGACAAGGGAGGAGACACATTGTTATATTGCTGGTCCCCTATCATTGCACAAATAGAGGGACATGGCCGGATATATGTCCTGGGAGCAGACATACTTGGGACCACCTACCATGATTTATACAGGGTAGTCCATTTATAGGGGCAGTCCTTGAGCCATCCGACCCTAGTCATGAGTTGGGTCTATGAGCACTTCATCCCCTATGGCAGAGGTGTAGAGGTGGTAGATCTCGGAGCTGTGAGGGAAGCTAGATGGACAGATATGTCGGTGCTCCGAGCACCTCATCTCGCCAGCTTCTTCTCGACCACTACCGACACGTGGAGGCCACACCATATCGTACAATGGCAGGTATATGGGGCGAGGAGGATCTTACTTTGATCTCCTGCTCCACCACAGGGTAGCTTATTGATAGAGTGGGGCGAGTGGAGATACACCCCTTTGGTCGAGTTCCTCAAAGCAGCTTTGGCCTACCCTATATGGGCATGCTTCCCCGGTAGCACCAAAGATACGATTAGTCTCGGGAGGCCGCAGGGGGCCTAGAGGTCGGGGTTGGATGCTGGTTACTCCCGCATTCCTATTGCGGCCGGGAGGGTAGTATGTGCTGCAGGGAGAGCCGGTGCGGCTGTGCACCCTTGCTTTAGATTGCTGCGGGGTCCTACCCATAGTAGTGATGACCCCATTGACATAGACTCCGAGTCTGAAGAGTTTACAGGGGGAGAGACAGAGGAGGATAGCGATCCTGAGTGGTATGACACTCAGGATATTATGCAGCAAATGAGGGTGAGAAGAGTGCAGAGAGAGTGACTCGGTTCGTGAGGAGCCACTCTCCTGTGGTCATGGCGGGAGGATGAGTCCATTGCGGGGTGCTATGTTGCTCCAATCACGGAGCAGCCCCTCGGTCGCTGGCGACATCTGTGGCAGGTGCTGATACTATAGATCCATCCCGAGGCCTCGGTGATCCGAGTAAGTTACCCTCTCTCCTTTTAATGTTTGTTTTTAGTTAGGATTTCTTTAGTTGCTATCTCTCCTTTTGTTTTATCTTGTATTTCTAATCTCTTGTTTGGTTTCTAATTTGTTTTCTCCTTTGTTTGCAGAGACCGCCGATGAGTGGCGGGACTTGATTCGTAGGGTATGCACCGATACCCTGATGATCCCCATGGAGAGGACCCATGCCGAGTTGTCTCCGTAGATGCCGGGAGCCCTCGGTGCCGGTGTAGACACACTAACATCTTTGCCCCCGGGCTTGGCATGTGGCCAGTGCTGGTATCGAATCTCCGCATGGAGCTAGCGGGGTATAGGATGGCCGAGCGCTTGATGAGGAGCCATTCTCGTGGTGAGACTGTGGCTGCCCTCGAGATCCTGAGCCCTCCGTGCACTCGTGAGCGCCGGCGTAGCTGAGTCCTAGGCGTGGCGTGCACCTTCGAGAGGGTCTCGTAGGGATTGAGAAGCCACTTGGATCTCCTAGATTTTATATGATACATTCTTTTGTATATCCCGACCTCTTTGAGCATTTTGACCATGCTTAGTGCATGATGGAATTGTATAGAAAATTTGATCATTCAAGTATATATATTCTCTTTTGGATCAAAACCCTTGTATCTATGGCTTACTTTCCATTTCCAGTTTCCTTATGTAGATTACGATGTATGTATGCATGCATGCTCTTTAGAATGTATGCAATGGAGAACAAATGATGCAAGTGTTTATTTTCCTTTTGTCTTTCATGATGCTTTGATATATGATAATGTAGATACAATGTGATTTTGAATCTTAGTTTCTTTAAGAAATTTTTGATACTTCATATTTGTTTTGGCAAAGTGATGAATATAAACCGGTATGATGAGCAAATAAACTCGCCCCTTACCCCCAACTCCACGCAACTAGTAAATTGCGAGGGCTCATCACCGAGAGTTGGGAAGGGCACAAGTTATGAGATGTGTTGAAATGATATTGATGAAAGATGAATAAAGCTTTGGCGAACCAAATTAGGATACCACAAGCCCACTCCACTCGAGTGACTTCATAGTTTTGGATGTAACTTGCTTTGCGGTTTATCTAGACTTAGATCCGTAGATGGCCACATAGTAGACAAAATCTGGGTTATTAGGCTTTTAACTCTTTTGGAATTTTGGACATCTGATTCATTTGTTTTTGACTCGAAGACTTCGAGATTTGAATTGTTTATGTATGACCTTTTGCATTTGTTTGTCAAGAGGACCCCCTACACTTTGCCCCATGCTACTAGTAAGAAGCGTGGGTCTATCACCATGGGCAAAGCATAGGCGAGTAAGGGCATTTCCATCCTTTCCCAACCCTACGTCTCTAGTAAGAGACGCAAGCTCATCACCAAAGGTTGGTGAGGCAAGGAAATGTGTAAAATTAAATTTTCTGTTTGATCAATATTTGACTTGTTTACTTGAGTAAAATGTCAGTATGTGCTTATTTCCAAAGAGATATACATATGGGATAGATGTGACACCATGAAGCTTCTAGAACGCACCATAGGCAAGACACTTATCCCAAGAATAAACCAAAAGTGAGAATAAACCTACAGATCTTGGCATGGTTACCGTTAAGACTTTGTCATATCTAGCTTTATTTGATAAAATGATTCCGAGATAGTTTGATGATATCATGAAAATGGAGAAGTATGATTAGAGTGTTTATGCCAACAACATCATGAGTTTGTAATGAATTGCTTTGAGAACAAAATTCCTTGATCACAATTTGTGTACGAAACAAGTGGACAAAATGATCTTAATCTATATGAAGATGCAATGTAAATATAATTATAAATAGTGCTAGTTGCTTACGCGTAGAACCGCTTGAGGTGTAGGGAATTGACTGTTTCACCAAATTCCTCACCTTCCAGCGTACATAAGAGGTATGCACCATTTCCATAGTCCTTCATGACTCGGTATGGGCCCAACCATTTGGGCCGGAACTTCCTTCCTTCACCGGTCTTCTTGTCGATCCGGCTGTCTAGCCTTAGAACTAGATCACCTTCATATATGTCGCGTTCATAGACTTTCTTGTTATACTGCCGGCACATCCAAATGCAAGATAGGCTCACTGTGCCATTGTTCAACATCTAACCTAGCTTCATCTAGGCTTTCTAGTTGGGAGAGATGTGCTTCCCTGTAAGCGTCTTCATCCAGAATCCCTTGTAATGAAATATGGAGACTGGGTATTTCAACCTCAAGTGGGAGAACTGCCTCTGCCCCGAATACTAGTGAGAAAGGAGTTGCTCCCATTGGTGTTCTTATTGAGGTTTGGTGGGCCCATAAGGCCGGATATAACTTCAAGTGCCAATCTCATTTGTTTTCTTTCACCATTTTAAGGAGAATGGCTTTTAGTGTTTTATTTGTCACTTCAGCCTGTCCGTTGGCTTGAGGGTAATACAAGGAAGCCGTATGATGGCTTATTTTAAATTTATTACACAATTCGCGAACTTTGTCATTCTTAAAAGAAGTTCCATTATCTAAGATAATGATTTGTGGGATACCATACCTGTAAATGATTTGGTTCAAAATGAACTTGGCGATTACAGAACCCGCATAGAGTAAGAGGCATAACCTCTACCCACTTGGTAAAATATTCGGTGGCCGTGATTATAAAATTATGGCCATCTCAGTAGATGAAGGAGAGAATTTCCCTATTAAATCTAGGCCCCACGTAGAAAAGGGCCATGGAGTTGCGATTGGTTATAGAGTTTGTGCTGCATGTGGATCTCATGGGAGAACTCTTAGCACTTATGACACCTGCATACAAACTCTACTGCGTTGTGTTCTAGAGTGGGCCAGAAATAGCCCATTCGATGTATTTTACGAGTGGTGGCATGGCCACCAAAGTGGCCTCCACACATTCCACTGTGAGATTCATGGAGAATCTTCTTGGATTCTTCTGTGTCGACACATCTTAGAAGCATTCCATCGAACGCTTTCCGATAGAGCACTTGCTCTATAATGACGTATTTTGCTACGATAATGCGTAACCGCCTTCTGTGTTGTGGTGTAGCCCCTTCTGGATACGTATGGTCCACAATATAATTAATGATATCAGTGTACTAGGGACACTCGTAGATAGGAGGTCTGGTTTCAATGTAGTATACGCACTCATCTGGAAAATCCAGATCTACTAGATTGCCTCCATCTAATGGGTTATCAGCTAACCAATCCACAATGATTTGTCCCTTTAACGGATTTCTAATTTACAAATGGTAATTCAAATTCTCCCATTAAGGTTATAAAACATCCAGCTTTCTTAGACAAGGACCCTTGCATGAGAAAAGTTCGTAAATGGTCTGTTTTTACCATGACCCTTGTTTCTTGATTTAGCATATAATGTCTTAAGCATTTGGTTGCAAAGACTATGGCGAGGCATTCTCGTTCTGCTTGTGTATAACGTGTTTCATAGTCAAGCAACGTTTGGCTAATGAAATAAATCACACGTTCTCTCTTGTCATCGTCTTCTTGAGCTAGCATATAGGCTAGCGAGACATTGGTAGCTCACGAGTATAAAATTAACGGGCGATCTAGCTTAGGTGGCATTAGCGTAGGTGGTGATAACAGAAATGCTTAACTGCATCAAAAGCTTCATTGCAGTCTTTGGTCCAATCAATACTATAATCTTTCTTGAGAAGATTGTTGATTGGATGGATGGCGAAGCTTAAGTCCGGGATGAATCTCCGGATTGCACCAAGTTTTCTGAGAAATGACCTGATTCCAGATTCATTTGTAGGTGGGACCATTTCAAGGACAACCCGAATTTTGGTTGGGTCAACATCTATCCCTCGTGATGATATGATGTAACCTAGGAGCTTCCCTCCTGTTACACCAAAGACACATTTTTCTGGATTTAGTGTGACTCCGTATTCTATCAGACGTGAAAGAATGATACGGAGTACTTCTAGATGGTCACAATGCTTCTTGGCTTTAGCCAACAAGTCATCTATGTAGGATTCTATGATTTTATGAATTAGATCGTGAAATATATATGTCATAGCTCGCTAGTATGTAGCACCAGCGTTCTTGAGACCAAATGGCATAACAACATAGCAATAAGTTCCCCAAGGAGTTATAAGCATGGTTTTAACTTGATCTTGTTCAGATATTCTGATTTGATTGTATCCCGAGAATCCATCCATGAGAGACAAAATTTCAAATCCAGCTATCACATCAACTATGACGTCAATGGATGGTAACGGGAAGTCATCTTTAGGACACGCTTTGTTAATGTCTCGTAAGTCTATGCAGATGCGTATCTTTCTTTTTTTTTTAGAACGGGAATGATATTAGATACCCATTGAGAGTAATCAACTGGTTTGATGAAACCTACTTGGAGGAGTTTCATTACCTCTTCTTTTACCATGAGAGCTACTTTTGGTTTAATTGGTCTCGATTTTTGTTTAATTGGTTTTGCATCTGATTTAGTGACAAGGTTGTGCACCACAATGTGGGGTGCAACCCCTATCATTTCCTTATAATTAAATGCAAATACCTTCTCGATGTTCTTTGAGGATCCGAGTGTGTATTTCTACTTCTAATGGAGTTAACGAGGATCCTAACTTTAATATCCTTGGTTCATCTTCTGCTCTCGATGTTAACATCAATTGTTTCTTCGATTAAAGAGGCATTACTTTCTTCAAACTCGGTGGGGCTAGAGGTAAATCCAAATCGTCCTCATTTTCTACTGTATACGCTAGGTTCCATTTACGAGGAAGCTCCATCATGGGATTTCAAGTAGGAAGACAAATGTGGGATTAAGGACAAATCTATCATATGATAGGAGAGATGTAATACTGCATAGGTGTTTAAGTAATTCGAGTGGCCATATCACTATCAATGTGGTCTAAGATAGTAGATTTGTTGTCATTTCCGTTAAAAGAGAATTTGTCATTGTTTTTATCAATGGTTCATCACGAAGGGATACTATGAAACGGGTATCCTCTAACTTACTGTTTGGAGTAAAACATGATGCTAAAGTTGCTATTGAATCAGCGAGAATATTTTTCTCTCGCGGGATTGCTTCAATTGATATGAAGTCAAACTCCTTGCTTAAATTCAACACAGCTGTTTTGTAAAGCTGTAAGTGCTCGGCTTTGGTTTCATATATCTCAGAGACTTGGTTTGCTACCAATTGTGAGTCTCCTAAGACTCGATGTTATCAACACCGATTCTCTTATCTAAAATGAGGCCAAGGAGGAGGGCTTTGTACTCAGCACCATTGTTTGTGCATTTGAATTTTAGTTTAAAGGCAAATGGTAGGACTTTCCCCTCGGAGAAGTAAGGATTATACCTGCCCCAGCTCCATAACGACATCTAGCCCCATCAAAATGGAGAGTCCAATATTTAGCTGGGAGTATAGATGTTGGGATATTTGTTGTGTTAACATCTTCTACTTCTACCATGCAGAGATCTACTGCTGGGAGAGAACCGACACCCAGGGAATATCCCACGCCTACAGAATCAAATGGTAAGAACATTGGTAGATCTTGTTCTATCAATTCAACGATTTTTGTAGTAGTTCCTAATGATAATGTTTCTACAGTGTTAGCCTCATCTTTAGGGGTTGGGGTTTCCTTGGCTAGGCTCATAGTTTCAAGATCTGTCATAGGTACCAGCTTTTCTTTTGGTTTTACGTCGGTAGGTTTATTAAGTTGGTTTGTTGGGAGTTCAAACTCCGAGTGCATGCCTGGTATTTTATTTAAGTCAGCTAGGTGTACATCGAATGGTTTTGGATCACCTTTGGCTACAAATAACTTTCCTAAGTGTAAAAACCTTACTTCTTGAAATAGCGTAGAAGGGATTGCCTTCATGCGGTGTATCCATGGTCGGCCGAGGATCATATTATAGTTAGTTTCCGATCTATAATATAAAACTCACCAAGATGGTTTTGGGTCTAAGGTGACCGGTAATATTATAGTTCCAACCGAGGTGGCTTTAAGGCTATCATAGCCCCTTAATGTGTTTCGAGTTGTGGAACAATTGGTTTCTCCATACCCTAGATTTTGAAGGAAAGAAAAGGAGACTATGTTAACTACTGCCCCATCGTCTATCATTGCACACTTTACATAGTTCTTATAAACCCATACTTGTAAATGTAAGGTTGGATCACCTCGACGTGTGATCTCAAAGATCTATCAAAGATTTTGTTTATCTCGAATATGAATTCGACATCCCTATTCGCCTGCCCCGGAGGATGAACATCAAAGTATATATGATTTACCTGTGTTTCAGGAGGTGGAGTGATGTTAATTAAATGGCCTAAACCTAATGCTTCTAAAAGAGCAGCCTTGTGGGCAGGAGAGTTCTTTAGTAAGTCTAAAAATGAAATGTGTGAGAAGGTTTTTGTTAGGTCATTAATTAAATAATAGGCACCCACAGGCTTTACTACTATTTTTTGGAAGTTATATGTCCCTAGCAGGTGGCTTGGACTTGGCTGAGAGAAATACTCTCGCAGATCCTTGTTACAAGTTCAATGGGTAGTTCAAGGCCTAACTCTACTAAACCTACCATCTTAGGTCGTGGCTGACTTCCTAGTTATGGTGCAACTAATGGATTTAGCGAAGTTGAAGCTTCATGATCATTGTTTCCTGTCATTACGCTCTTGTTCATCCCAGTTAGACTTAGCCTGTTGTTATTCTGATTTGGGAGTGGATCATTAAAGATCTTTAGGGGTGCATTTTGAGGGGAAACGCCCTCAAAAAGTATTTGATGCTTTGTGACGTAGGATCTCGCTAAGAACATATCCATGAAAAGTTGTCTTTGTTCATCTAGCAAGCGTTGCATGAATTTATTGTAGTCACGACACGTTCTAGTGTCATGGCCCTGAATTTTGTGGAAACCACATTATGAATTAGGATTTTAATTCCTAGTTTGTTGGTTTGGTGCGTATTGTGGCCCAAAATTTTGATCAAACCGTTGTTTATTAGCATTAAAATTTTGTGTTTGTTGTCTTTGGTTTGAATTCTGGTTTTGGTACCTTGTTGAATTTTGGCTTAGACCCTGTGTGGGATTTTACCATTGTTGTTGTTGTGGATGGTTAAAATCCACTGTATTGATTGTCGGGGTAAAGTTGTTGTTTCGTTGGTTGTTTATTTGTGATGGAGTATTGACAACATTTACCTTCTTAGGTTGGTTGGTTACTCCATCTCATTGTTACACCCCGATTTTTATCAAGGATTTTAGGTCCTTGATTAACGTCGTGGTAGTAGAATAAGTTGTAGTGTTCTCGGTTGGAGGTGACTAACTTCCCATTTGCTCCATATGTTTTGCGACCACTATCAATTTCCGCTTGATCTATTTGAAGAGAACTCTCAAGTACTTCATCGTAAGTTCTTAATGGGAACTTCTGGACTTCTTCCTTCACCTCTCTGCTAAGAGAATGAAGGAATAAATCACATAGTTCCATTTGATCCATGTTTGGAGCACTTTCCGAAGAATAAAGAACTGTACACCACCTTTAGATGAAATGGGCGACAGATTCGTTGTGTTCTTGCTTGATGTGTAAGAATTCCCTGATTCCTGTCCTTAATAATTTGTTCATGTCAAAAGCCTTGATGAATTCTGACACGAGCTACTTGAACGAATTGATGGAAGCCTCAGGTATTCTATAATACCAATCGAGAGCGATTCCTTCCAAGGTTTTTGGGAATATATTAGCAACAACCCCATCCCATGGGAGTAGTTCTCGAATGGTCAGTAGTGTGAGCTTTGATGTGTGTGTTTGGATCTCCTCACCTTTTATTTGGGCAAGTCGGGAAGAGATCTTGGAAGCATGATGATTCGTATGAGGAAATCTAAGGGCTCTTTCAAATATTCTCGAATAAGTAAGTCCCTATCGCATAGGTTTCACCATTAATGGTACTTGGCCGAGGGAGTAGAGGTGGAATGGGTTGTTGATATGGCGTAGCGTATGCATTGGTAGGGGCATAAGGAAACACTCCGTGTTTGAGCAAACATGTCAGTGAGAGGAGAACATATCCCTTGTGGTGATTTGGAGTACATGTTTAAGTATGATGGGGTATTGTCAAGGAATGGATATTTTTGTACTAGACCTGGAGGAACAAAGTGTTAGAGATGGTGGGTCTAGTTGGTGTTTGTTGTGAATACTAAGGAGTCATGCCTAACGTGCCTACTCCGGTGAGGAGGTCTAATTGGATAGGATGGTGTGGAGGTTTGGAACTTCCTGCTTGCATGAATTGAGAATTTTGACCTGTTTGGGTAAGTTCTAACTCCCTAACCTTTTCTACTAGAGCTGAAATGACTTCATTTGGTGAAGTCACAATACTTTTCCTTGACGGCATTTGTTGTATATCATGGTGTTGCTTAGGCATGTGATATCCTGCTATGAACTCGATCACCCCTGCAAGTTTTCCCGAGGGAATTTCCTATATGACGTGGTATGGAGGTATTTTCTTGGAAAGAGATTTTAGGTTGTGTTTGTAAACCTCCTATATGTGGGTACATACTTTGAGAACGTTGGTCATTCCTGGAATAACGTACCAAATGTTCATCATCTAAACCTAGGTATGAGTCTGATTGTCTACTAATTTGTGGTCTAAGTAGTACCTGAGGGGACGAACCAGATTCTTGGTGAACGTCATATTATTCGAGCCTAAAGGCTCTATTTGTTGCATTTGAGCGAGCTGATCTAACTCCTCAGTTTGAAACGATGAGTTATATCTGATCCTTGGAATTTGTGTTGACAACTGGTTAGATGAGTAGTTGTCACCCCATATTGAGAGTGAGGGTGATGATTGCCTATTTTATTAGGTGTAGTATGCCTCAAGGCCCAAGAGGGGCCTGCCATATGCATCGAATCCTGACATATTCGGGGGGTATATAAATACCCGCAGAATAATGGGAAGGAATGAAGGTGATGGTGAAAGCTAATGAGGTAGTAAAGATGAAAGAATCATTTTTAATTTGAAAGAACCAGTATAAATATGACTCCAGACTAGAAAGTAGAAAGGTTCATGTCGGGTTCACCAATTTTGTATGACGGAAAAGTGACAAGTGAGCACGAGAATCTACAAGTAACTCTTCCTCACACCCGACCTCCTGAGGTCGTGCTAAGACAGCCGGTGGGGATGGAATATGTGTGGGATGTAGACAAACTAGTTAGGCAATCTAATGTCTTCAATACGCACTAGTGGAGCTTGCAAATCTAAGGCAAAGAAGGCCCTCCTAACTCCGAATCGGTGTGATAGATCGATCGCAAGGATGATCTGCTCAAGGCTCCAATCACTATCAAGCTTTGGAGTGATTCGGTCTATAGGTTGTGGAATACATGGAAAATGACTCGGGATAGTTTCGTGAATGTCTCTGCATTGGGGTCGTAGATTGGATGATAGATGTAATTGACTCTATGGGTGATTCTTTGCCTAGTCTAGAACTCTTGAGCTTTGTTATCTTCTCGTATCTAGTAAGGATAACTGTTCAATGATGATAGGTGGAAGTGGAGTGGATCTGAATACTAGTGTGTGTAGGCTAGTGTCTATGTCTGATTGACTTACGGATTCGTTGGGTTGTGGGATTTGTGGATCGCAACCATAGACTCTTGGTTGTTGCGGTCGTGTTATGGTCATGTATGGAATCAGTCCCTGATCCCTAGTATCCAATAATCATATGCTTTCTCGGCTTTTATATTCAAAATTAATAGTGTGCGATTTTCTCAGTATCTCACAGCATTCTTGCAACCCGAATTCTTAGGCTTATATCTATATCTATGAGGGTGTCTCCTGTGTCTGGCTATGGGACCAAAGGTTCACAACCAAATTTTTTCTCTCTTTCAAACCCCTTTACAGTCATATGGATGTTTACCTAGGGTAATCTGTAATTTGGTTGATTCAACCAAAACGTGTGTGCTTGGTCGTCCTCTATGTTTAATCTGCTCAACTGGGAATTGATTTTTTGCAAGCTTACCGTTTTTTGGAAGACTTGGATCCTAATATTTTGATCTATATCAGTTATTGTTGTGATGAGATTGGGCTGGGGAACGATTGGCTCGAACACGTATTCTCTGGGCTCCCTAGGTCCCGTGATTGTCATACAAAAGTAACAATGTAAAAACAAACAACAGCAAAATGAAATTTAACTTTGTGAAGTATATCTATAGCATATATGATTTCTCTCTCCCTTTTTTTTGTATTTTCTGATGAATCTTTTATGAAGGAATTTTTAAAAGAGAAACTACTTTATCATTCCTAGAATTTGACAATTGATCTAATGATGAAATTAAAACAAACAAGATAACCTAGTGTAGCTATTTGTCTATTCAATTTTGAACCTATTATAAACAATGAAATAATTGACTTAATCTATTTGCAAGGCTCTCGATCCTACCTCAGAAGTGAGGAGTGAATCATAGTTTCTCGAAAACTATCAATCCCCACATCTTCCTCGCAATATCGAGAGTAGAATTGACTGAAATAAAGTGATTGGCTACTTTATTTGATATGTTTCTAACTAGAACTTTGAAAGCTAGAACCTGGATTCTGCAATGCAGTGGCGAATCCGATGGTGTGTGTGATTTTGTCCCCTCGGTGATCTCCTTGTTCCTTCGTGTTCACGTGGATCCGAAAAGCGTGTAATGCTAAGCATCAACAAGTAGATATTGGGATAAAGGTAGCTTTAGGATACAGATCCGAATACAATACGAGTAAGAGAGGGATAGTGCAAGAGTACAGATCTTGGCTTATGCAGTTCCTAGAGGGATTTATCATGCGAGTCATGCAACATAAAACGACCGTAACCCGAAACTATCTTGTTTGAAGAACAAAACCTGCAACTTTAATGGCTTCCTATTGAAAACAAACTATTCTACTCCAATGGATTGGATAAAATGTCAACAACACTTGCACAAGATGGATATGTGGCTTCCTAACAGCAAAACAATACTAACTAAGCATGCAATGAAAGAAACTAAGAACTCTAAGCAAAATGAAAGGCTAATCTATTGCAAAGAGAAATTCAGAGGCAAATTTGAGGGGCCATTTGCTTGAGCACAAGCCAACTATTTATAGCATTTGCATTTACCCAAGGTAAAAACCAAATAAAACTCTTAAACTATAAACAATGGTAAAACACTAATCCAGGGGAACCATAATCATAAATGCAAGGTCATGGTGGTGAAAGAAAGCTGGTAAAACATTGAAATTACGTGAGTCGTGTTAAAAGAGCTTTCTGGAAAACGCGTAAGGACCGTCGCCCTAAGCAGACGGTGATTACAGGACTTCCACCCTGAGCAAGGTGGCGGTTATAGGACCGTTGCCTTGTTCGGGGTGGCGTTCATGAGACCGTCGCCTAGTCGTGGTGGTAGTTTCATCACCGAAGAGCAAAAGGCCAAGAAAAGAGGGGAAAAGGGAAAAACAAAGCATGCGGGGCTAAGTGGGGCATGTGGGATGTTAAAGCACACTTGGAGATCTTTTTTGGATCCTGAACACCTTGCGAGGAGACCTGTATCATCATTGGGGCACCTATTACGTTGTTTCGGCAGTACAATAGCTTACAATTTTGGGTACGTACAAAAACCATGAAAACTATCCTAGTATTCCGTGAGTTTCCCAATTACAAGTGTTGTGCAAGTTCTCACAAAGCCATGGAATGAAGGGACATGGTTATACATCAAAGTTTCATGCATGAAGAAGGAAAGATCTAAGCGACATGGTGGGAGTGATGAAAATGCAAAGTGCGAAGTTTTCAAAACCACAAAGCAGGCCACATAAAATTCAAAGTTGCATAATAAATAAATAGCCACGCGATCAAGGTTAGAGGCTACAAAATGTAAAATAATGCCAACACTTTAATTCTCTATAACATGAAGAAGAGGGGAAAATATGGTTTAATGTATTACAAGGGTCGAAATAATTCCACTCATCATCTCGAGAGTGCAAAAGTTGTGAGAAACTAATAAAACCATCCAAAGTTCACATATTACATACAAAAGCCGCACATAATTTCAAAATCAACATTCAACCACTCCACCAAATAGAATTTAATGAAGTGTGGGTTTTATTTTTAGAAACGAGAATACTGTATCTAAAAATAAAAAAGATCCCTTTTTTTTAAATTATAAAATAAGGATACACATCCACTCCGATTAGCAGGCTTGGTTGGAAATCGTACCTCTAAAAGAGATCTTTTCTTCTCTTGCAAAATCTGATGGCATGTGAGTCCATGTTAGAAACCCATACCTACCTATATGCATCTATGGAAATTGGTCCTTGTGGTTTAATCTCTTTTTTGGTGCCTCTCTCTCTTCTATTTGTATTATTATCATTCTCTATAAATTTGAAACTAAAACACATAAAAATAAGATCCATCTTTTATTGTAATGACACCATGCCAAAATTTTGGCCAACTTTCCATGAGTTCAAAACCTTGGATTTTGTTTATGTAATGTATTTAGTTCCTTCGCCACTCGAATAAAATAGTTTGTGCATCCTTTGCTCATAAAATTTTGCATTTTTTTCTCTTTCTCCCCCATACTTGTGTTTTATCACTCCTTTCATCTTCATTCTTTCTCTGGTATGTTGTATTATTTTATACTTGCATGGTCTCCATTTTTGTGTTTTCAATGTGTGAGATGGAGGTTTATTAAGAGTGTTTGTCTATGGCATGTTGTCTACCCTCTCCTCCTAAATTTTTTTCCTTCCTCTCCCCCTCGTGGAGAGTGATCACCTTTCTTTTTGTTGTTATTTCCTTTTTTTTTTTAGATTAGTTTTTATTCTTTCCCCTCTCCTTCCCTCTCTCTCTTTGTCTCTCTCTCTCCCCCATTTCCTTGGATGTGTTAGTGTAGGGTTAGTTTAGAGGTAGTTTTAGTGCTAGTTTAGATAAGTAGAGGAAGTCAACATTCTCCAAAGTTTTGTCTCAAGATGAAAGTCCCACACTTGTAGATAGTCCCATGTTGAGTAAAATTATTTCTCTTCTATGATCAAATCAGGGTGTTACTTTTATTATCCGACGCTTTTCATTCTCGGTTGACCAAATTAAAGAACTTTATAACTTCATATCATCAAGTTGATGTTTTATTGGTGATATCAATCCTTTTGAGTTAATGCTTAACACATTTGATGACTCTACTAATCCAAAACCCATTATCTCATCCGCAGACCTTTTCCTTTCTTCCATTTTTCTTCTTTTATAAATTTGTGTAATAATGACTTCATTCCCTCACTAGAACCCTTAGTTTTAGTAGCATTATTAGTCCCTTCCACCCCCTTTCTTTCAAAATCCTCCTCAAGATTAGTTTTATGAGCCCCGTCATAATGAATATGCATATGACTCTATCCCCATTGGTCTATATGGTTATTCGAATAACCATGATGTTTTTCAAGAGTAAGGATATGTAAATGATAATGGTAATCTCATCGATGATGTTAATTCCCGAGGAAGAATCGGGTATGTCAAAAACGATAGTGCATATAAGGGCTAAACGTCAAATAAAGGCATTTAAAATTGGTTTTAGGGAGCCCTATCCATGGTCTATTTATATACCAATCTGGTTTAGCCCTCAACGAAGCTTGATTTTATAATTCAGATTTCACCTCAAATAACAGAGTGGGTTTAGTTAATGGAGGCTCACCAATCTAGTTGTAGGAAACCCTATCAATGGGTAAATCCTACATTAATGTATTACAACCATCCCATTTCTTCTTCCCAACATTTACCATTTCAATTTGGCTTCCATGTTCCTATATTTCTTCCAACTCCCCTTGAGGATTACCCTTCTCCATATCATCCCCTTCCAAGTATCACCTCCATTTTTCCATCTTGTTTCCTTCCAAATCCCCTTCTTCTCCATGTTTTTCTCCACCTTCTCAACCTCCTTCTCTTCCTCCTCTCCTCTCTTTTTTCTTCCCTCTTTCCTTCTAAGTCTTCACCTCCTCCTTGTATTTTTCTAATTCCCCCTACGAAGCCCACATCCACAAGGAAATGTCATTACTCCCTCATCATTAAAACCTCATGCTATCTTGATTGAGAAATATTCCAAGGAGGATGAAGTGACTTAGCCTATGGAGAGTGAGATTGGATTTGATAGGCACTGCAGGATTAAGGAGGAGGATAAATTTGAGTTACCAAGATTCCTTCTTGAAGAGGATTAGGATGTAGATTAGAACGAGGTAGAGTTGTTTACAGAAGAAGAAAAATAGAATCTAATTCAGATTGAAAAATCTCTTATGAGGAGGAAGGTCTTCATGATGACCCCATTCGTGGGGAAGATCTTAAAGAATATAAGAAAATTCAAAGGATCAAAACATCTGCCAATCAAATATCTAGCTAGTTTAGAGAAAAACATATTAGAGAAGGGCCATAGATATGCTAGTTTGAAGAATATGTAGGTGAATGATGCGAGACATGAATTATTCCAAGATAAAACAAATAAATTATACAAGACTCGCAAATTATGAAAATACAAAAGAGATAATTGTAATAACATAGAAATAGCTCCAACTCAATACAATCAAATAGAATAATGAAAGAGATGTACATATAGGAGGTGAATGTGTAACATCCTCCTCTTATCATGGAAATATCCACCTAGAATAGTGGTAACCAACACCTAGAATGGTGTAGTCAAGTGGTAACCAACACCTATAATAGTGTAGTCAAGTATACACCTAAGAAAGCATATCCCATAAGTGTAAGAAAAATCCAAGTGAGGTGGAATATCCTGAGTAAGATAATACAAATGAACTGAGGAAAATAAATCCTACACTAACACCCCCATAAGGAAAAATTAGGTGGGCAAAGTGAAAAACTAAATTGGGTCCTAGAAAAAGGCTTGATAAGGTACCCACGTATAATGCAATCTCTCATAAGATAGAGTAAAAGGATAAAACCTAGTGGGAAAAAATCCCTCCCAAAAGAGAGACATGAAGAAGTGAAGAGGCTAAAAATCCCCCAAGATGATGAAGCTACTAATGTAGAATAAACCCCAAGAAGAGATCGTAGATGGATGAAATTACTCTCAGTGAAAATTTTGGTGAACATGTCAATAACCTGATTTGAAGACTGGAAGAATATAAAATTGACGACCTACTCATGAATGAGCTCCTAATGAAGTGCATGTGAATCTCAATGTTATTGGTCCTCTGATGAAGGAATGGATTCCTGTATATCTAGATGGTGCTCTATTTTTCACAAGAGATGACTGTAGGATTCCCGATTTATATGCCAAGATCGGAAAGAATCCCTTGAATCCAAATAGCCTCGTAGCTACATTAAGAGATCTCATGTACTCTACCTCTATGGATGATATAGCAATAGCATTCTACTTCTTTCTTAACTAACTGATAGGACCAGAACCCAATGAGAAACTATAACTTGAAGTGGAATTACGAAACTTAGTGTTTCCAACCCAATCTAAGTCTGAGTAGAGGACCAAGTCAATGTCTAAACCAACCCTGTAGTGAGTCCTATATTTGTGATCCCTAAATGTACTGCAAAAATACTCTTAGTTACTTTCCAATGTAACTCATGAGGTTTCTGCATGTACCTTGAAACAATACCAATGACATAGGAGATATCAATTCTAATGTGAGTTAAATAAATAAGTCTATCAAAAAGTTATCGATACAAAGTAGCATCAACCAAGGGTGTGGAAAAATCAGCCTTAAGCTTGACTCTAGATAAGAAAGGATTCAGAGGTGGCTTTCATTCATCCATGTGAAACTAATCCAAAATATTTAGAGATTACTTGGGCTATGCAAGTGAAATCATTGGATTTCACCGTGTGATCTCAATGCTAAGGAAGTAGTGCAGTAGACCCAAGTCAATCATGGAGAATCTATCCTGAAGAGTTGTCTTCACTGCTAAGATAGCCAATGAATTACTCCTAGTGATCAAAAGGTCATCAACATAAATTAATAGTATTAGTAATGAATAATCATGATACAATAGATGTACATTCGAGTTTGAATGGAAATGAGTGAAACCAAAAGCTAGGAGGAAGGAATCCATCGTGGCATACTAAGCTTGAAGGTATTGCTTAAGGCCATAAATGGATTTCCTAATTCTAAAAACTAAGGATGAATCTTGAAAAAACCCGGTGGTTGCTCCATGTAGATATCCTCCTGTAGGTCTCCATGAAGAAAATAACTCTTCACATCCATATGGTGCACACTCCAACCATGTGTTGCAAATAAATAAAGTGTGAGTCTAATCAAATTTATCTTGGTTATGGGTGTAAAGGTTTTTAAGTAGTCTATGTCTTCTACCTATGAAAACCCTTGGCTACTAACTCGAGCCTTGTACTTATCAATTGACCCATCTACTACAAATTTGGTCCAATATATCCATCGACATCAAACCATCTTCCTTCCCTTATGAAGTGAATTCAAATCTCAAGTGTGATTACTGATTAAGGAATTATATTCCTCATGCATAGCAATATCCCCCTTAGGTCATGCCTCTTAGAATGTCTTTTGATCTCACATGAAGCATAAAAGGAATATGGAAAACTCTAATAGTCTTCTTGAGTACATATGTCATCCTTTGGATCTCCTCCCAAGCTCATGTATTCTAAAGTGTATGCCTATCCCAAAGAGGGCCTAAAGTGGGTGATTCATGTGTCAAATCCTCATCCTCTAAAGTATGACTAGAAGTAGATGAGGATGACTCCTCATTACTTTTCTTGTTTTCCAAATTAGAATAAGCAAAAGATGTTACCTCAAGAACCTACTGTGGATGATCTAAATCCTTAGACTGCTCATCAAAACTGAGTGAAGCCAAAGTATATGGAGAAGCATCAAGTAAAGATTCAGTGAGACTCTCTTAAAACTTAACACTTATCTCAATGAAAAACTCATGAGTAGTAGGATGGATAATTCTATAGCCCTTGACCCCCTTTGGATACCCAACAAAGATGCAAGGTTTGGATTGAGGCTCCATTTCCTTGTGTTTATTTTTGGGAATGTGTGTTATCACTAGTTGATCTAAAGACCTTGAAGTGATTAAATTTTAGTTTCTTGTTGTGCCAAGATTCAAAGGGAGTTATACCTTTTAAATCTTTGTGGGGAACCCGATTTTGTATATAATAGGCACAATTGATGGCTTCTACCCAAAACTGTGGAGTCAAATATTTAGAGTGGATCATACAGTTTTCCATCTCTTTTAAGGACCGATTTTTATGTCTTACAACACCATTCTATTGAGGAGTGTAAGGCATTGTCCACTATAGATCAATACCCTCTATGGTGTAAAATTACTCAAATATTTTGCTAACATACTCCCCTATTATCTGTTTGAATAACTTTGATGCTTTTCCCAGATTGATTCTCAACAAGTTCCTTGAAGTCTTGAAAGTAATCGAACACTTCATATTTTTTCCTAAGGAAGTAGACCCATGTATATTTGGAAAATTCATCTATGAAGGTGAGAGAATATTTGGCCCTAGTGAAAGAAGGATGGGAAAAATTCCATGTGACATCACTGTGAATCAACTCTAAAGGTGTTGAAGCTCTCCAAACTTTTCCCTTGTCAAATTTATCTTCAAGGTGTTTTCCAAAAGCATAACCCTAACAAAGTCCCTTTGAGAATTGAACTATAAGAAATCTTGTAACCATGTCATGCTAACTCAGTTGCTCAAGGTAGTGAGAGTTAATATTTCTAAACCACTCATACCATTATATGCTAACTTCATCTAAATGTGTAAGAAATCCAAAGAGCGGAAACATTTGGTGAAAAGTGTGAGAAGGTATATAACCGAGCATGGTGATCTTCCCTTTCCACTACTACTATAATGTCACTATGCAACTCCTTTATCTCAACTGTATCTAGCTAAAATATGACTCTCATGACCTTCTATATATGATTCATCTGATACACTGACAAGATATTAGTTGAAAGTGAAGGTACACTAAGAACATTTGTGAATGTTCCACCTTTGACTCTAATAGACCTTATCCCTAAAAATTTTGCTAGATTATCATAACCCAAAGTGATGGAGGACATGTTTTTAGGCTCTAAGGATGAAAAATCAACTCCGTGATGAACCCATGTAGTGTGAAACACCGCATTCGATAACCCACAAAGGATTAGATGAGGATGTTGATGAATTAAAAATTAACTAATATGTAGTATGTGGGGATAGTTAATCTAAGGTATGAACAATCAGTAAATAAAGTAAATAAATGTAATATAGATAGTATATAAATGATCCAAGTAACTATGACTAGAGAAATGCTAACCCTAATACATAAGAGGGAAGAGAAAATAACTTAGCTAAATAGAATATGGTCACAAGACATTGTCGCAGTGACGACCGGAAAATTAAAGCAAGAAAAATTATGGAGAAGTCCCAAAAGGATGCATCTAGATGATCTAGCTAGAGTGGAGATCATATAGAGGGACTAGGTGCCTGCGGTCACTCTAGTTTGCAATTTAGGTGCCCTGGTCTATGTAAAATTTCTAAAACTTATCTCTCGAAAGCTTAGGAGGTGATCTGGAACCTTCATTGTGTGTCATATCAGATTTTTTGTGCTCCTTGAGATGTCATCAATAATCCAAGATGAGAGGAAGACTTGCAAGAAAAAAAAGCATCAAACCCTAAAAAATAAAAATTCATATGAAGGGTTCAGAATAACCTCACCTACCACATTGGTGGACTTACTAGTTGAGTGTTGCACTACATCTCAGACCCGATGTAGTTCTATGTGCAAGTGTGTGTGAAAATGCCCTAGGTTGCTCTTATGTTAGCCACACTATGTGAAGTAACAAGAAATAACTATGTGTATAAATATGTAATAGAATGTGTGCATGAAATAGAATATAATCCCTACCCCGATGAAGTGTGATGTAGATGTTCTATCCTTATGCCTTGATGATGGAGCTATGTTGATGGAAGTGATATCCAATGTAATGGATGGATGCAATTCTAAATGAGTGATAGTAGTAAGTGATGCTAGGTCCCTCATTATGGTCTCATAACTTTATATTTATAGGGTTATTTTGATCTAATGTCATAAATAACCTCAAAAAGGCCTACCACAAGAAATATACATATCTCGAAATGGCTAAAAAGATCCCAAAAAGTGGCGGGAAAGTGTAAAAGTACCGAGGCGCCCTGGTTAGACCAGGGCCCCCATGGGCGCCCCCGATTAATCTTGCACCCCAATCAAGGCTAAAATAATACGAGGATGATAGAAGTTGATTGGGCATATGGGTGTAAGAGGTAATGAAAAAGTAAACCAAAACAAGATGGCTAAGAGACGGGGTTAATTAGTACTTTCTTCACTCAAGAACCTTCTAAATAGTAGTATGAAATCATGATAAAATAATTTCTAATGTGCATGATTTTGTGTCTACATTTTCCCCACTTTATGTTGGTGAGCGTAAATCTCGGTAATATAAAGTAGATAGATATGCACACCTGATGTACACATAGAGTGATGTAGATAACACGCTTAAGGATTAGAAAAAGTGTGGAATAAAAAAGACGGAGGGGCATGGAAACTAAAGATGAAAAATGCACAAAAAAGTGATGAGAGTGAACCTAGGGTGGAACATGTGTGTGTAGCTGCCGCATAGTGTAGTATACTTGCGTATAAAATGTGATTTATGTGTTATATTGTGTTACCACATAGTGTTGTTGTCATTGTCATTGTTATTGGCCCCATTTGACTATTTGGTTCTCATACGGTCGGACTGCAAGGAGAAAACAATCTAGTAGTAAAATATATATGTATGTGTAAAAACACAATGTAAAAGACACATACATATGTATGTAAATGTAAAGTATGCAAATGAAAAAGTGTAAATGGAAAAGTGTAAATGAAAAATTTGCACCTGATCCATGTTGAGAGAAAGAGTGTAGAAGGATATTATGCACCGTGATTTTTTTGGGCAATCTCACGCCATAGACCAAAGAAGTAAAGGGAGGAAATAATGTTTAACCTCTAAGCTCTAACTACTTCCCTCAATTTGTCTCAAGATATATTTGTATCATCCTAGTGTTTTAGGTGATCTCGACCCCACAAGCCAAAGTAGTGTAGAGACGAACACCCACTATAACCTCCAAGCCTATAACTGCTTCCCAGAAATGCTAAGGACACCATGTCCTGTAAAATCCATTGTGTTTCCCGTAATGCTAAGGACACCATGTCCTGTAAAATCCATTGTGTATGGGGTTTGTAGACCGTCCAACCCACTCATTATATGTAAACCCACAATGCCGAGGGTAGAAAGTGCACCGAATCGAATCGTGTAAACATGTTATGTTAGTATGTAAATCCCAAATGATGCCCCCTCTTTGGGGGTTCATGTGATGTCGTTGATGGGAGAATGCAGCCCCAAAAGATGACTAACCACATGTATTGTACCCTAGAAAGTTTTTTGTAGAAACCAAGGCATGCAAAAACAAGAAGGCTAGCCAAAGACAAGTGTGAACAATCATGTATATAGAAAATAGTGTATAAACTATGCAAACAATGTGTAAGCTATCAAACAAAGTAATGTAAACACACAAGAATACAAGTAAGCTACACAAAGTGGGTTGTAAACATGGGACATCACTCATGATGTCGCAAGACATGTAATGCCATGATTACCACAAACAATAAACAAGTGTGCACACCAAACAAAGGGTGAGGCCCGTAAAAAATAACAAACAATGTAACATATAAGTATGGAAACAAATATACCTGCATAATAAATGTTACACATGAAGCATCCATTAGCATGTTAGAAAGATAACTATTATGTCAAAAGCATTTATAACCAAGTAATGTAAAGTGTTAAGTACAAAATGAAAAAATAGCACCTGGAAGAGACGAATGTGGATGCCCTGTGGACCAAAGGTGTAGGAAGGGTCAAATACGAGCATTCAAGTTGCGTGTAAGAGAATTGTATCCATGATCACAACTAGAAAAATACATGAATGCGCATGTGTGGATGATATATATAAATGACATACAAGTAATCAAACTAGCATATGTAATGAAGTGACCATGAACAAGAAAAAGTAAGAAAGAAAAAAGAAACCATAATATGCAATATGTTGTGGATGGATGGAATGGAATGCAAAATGGAGTGATAGGAGTCACATACCCCCGAGTGAATGGAAGTGTATGTGATGAGGTTCATTTTTCACCCTCAAAGCTGATCGAAGAATGAATTGTAAATGAGAGTGTGTCATCGGGAAATGGTTGAGTAGTATGTGTTGTGTCTTACGCGTTGTGATGAATGTGTATCGGTTGGTGAAATGTGACCTAATAACATTGTGTGTGTGAACCCTATAGCTGAAGCATATATAATAACCAGATTGAACATATAAGTGATGATTTAGCCTAATTGTATATCACTATAATATGAATGGATGAGTGATGATTTAGCTCTAAGCCTATATCACTACAAGATGAAAAGGAGTGGTTGTGTAACCTAAGGTTTATACCACTAAAAATGATAGAATAAATGATGATTTAGTGTAAAGCGTATGTCACTAAGATGGAAATGTCATATGATGAAAGTTTGAATAGTAAATATGTGATGAGTGTTGTTGGGACCCCAAAGTAGTGGATAATTACACAAAGGCGCGTAGGTGTGCAAGGCCTAGTTGAATAAGAGTGCACAAGGATAAGGCACACAGATAGGATTTAAGGAAGGGTTTAAGAAAACCCATGGCGCATGTGTAGACAGAGCCAAGGTTTGGGCAGGACATGAGAAAAGTGTGACCCAACCGCACATGCAGAGTGGATAAGTTGCCCACTGCAACGTGATGCCCATGAAAGGAATATGCCCTGTGATAGAAATTTCTAGAAACATCATGGCAAAAAGTGAAGAGCTCGGGCCTAGAGAAGAATGCTCCCATAGAGGACCACATTCGACACTTGGCACCAGATATGAGGCCGTGGAAGGATGAGTTAGCACATTGGGATGCCTATATATACGAGCGCCCGTAGGAGAAAGAGTAGAGAGAGATCAGATAGAAAAGAGAGGATAATATAGAGAGCGGAGCTCTACAAAAATATTGCGAGAATTCTGTGGGATTGGGTAGAAGCTATATAAGGGAGTAATGTATTAAGGGGCTGGGTTATAAATTTTTATTTGTATGGATGAAGGACATGATCCCTGCTGTGATGTATGACTTCGGGCCAATCAAGCTATGGTAGTCTAATGGATCCATTGAATGTAATGAGGTTACAAACATGAATGAGTATGAATATAATTGATTCAGTTGATATCTATATATTTTCATTTATGTTCATGGATGTTATGGAATAAATGTAAATCCTTATGTATTTTCCTTCCTATTGTAGTTCTATTTGTTATCTGTAAACACTCTCTATTTGGAATGAATACATTTGTCTAGAGGTTGTTATGAGCCCTATGATGATTAGTATGTCTCATTTCAACCTTTATTCATTAAGATTCATGACATAGATGATGTTTTCACACTTAAATCACATAAAAGAGAAACTCGGTGCCCGCGCATGCCTCGGGTGAGCACCCAGTACCCACTAGGTGATAGGCCAACATGCATGGGATTCCCTTGTTCTTCTGGTGGGTGTAAAAATGACTACATATTGGTTTCGTTGATGGGACCTCTTTTCAAAGTTGTAGTGGGAAATGGCATACATCTTGATCTGTGTAATGAGTAATGACAAATTGTTTAACTTTGGAAAGTGTTGAATCATGGTTCAAAATCATGGATGATGAATTTTCTCAAAGATTCAGCACTAGATATGAGTTTGATGCACATAGATGGGTAGAAGAGAACCTCTACCATGATTTATATGAAACTTTTTCTTGTTGCTTCCCAAGAGAATCATGTGTGAATGGCTCTCAACATATGCATCTAGATCAAGTTGGTATTATAGAACATACGCATGGACCCAAGAAGAATGATAGAGGCATGAGGATGCAGATCTGAAATGGACTCATGTTGTGGATCATTGGTGGAAAGGTGTGTTGGCTAGCTACACTCTGGAGTACACTATTTCTACATACTCTTGTCTCGGAAGTTACTAAGTTTGAGTTTCTATAGAGCCCAGAGGATCATTTCTACATGTTATCCCTTTGGAAATGAAGATCTTGATTGTTACCTTGAGTTTAGAGGCATTTCCAATGGTCGGCTAAACCATTCTGAGCACTGGGCAAGGAAGCTAGGGTGGAGGAAGATGGCAGATATTACAATGGAGAAGGAAAGGGAGGAGAGGTGACTTAATTATGGTGAAGCACATGAAAGGGAGATTTCTAGACAACGTGGGGTTACAAGTGTGATGGATCTATGAAGGCGACGTTGGAAAGAATTTGAGGTTCACGCAGAGGATATAGAACCTAAGCAGCTATGCTACCCCATCATGGCAAGTGCGTAAGAGAGACCCTTCGGCTTCGATGAGAGTTCATCACGTGGAGAGAGAAGATTCATTAGCATGTATTTGAAACCACCTAGTGATCAAACCACCGGTGCTTGGTTTTCCGATCAAGGAAGGAGTATCGCTGACCCAGGTTGGTATCAAAGGAAGTGACAGATCTGTGCCCAAGAGATGCATTTTTCATTTCCCACTTTTATGGCTACCCATTCTATTCCAGTATTCAAAGGAATTTTTGGACAAGGAGCAAGTACACAAGCCTTCTGGTCTCACATTTGGGAGTGGCATGGAGTACATTAGTGGTGGCTAGGAATTATCACAGATCGTCAAAGATGCGCTTCAATGGAAATTTGTGGACCCTTGGAACGACTCTCTACAGACCTTATGGATCTGTGGGTCGAGGCATAGGACTCGGTGGATTTAATGGATCTGGTGGCTTAAGAGGCACATGACCCGGTGGATTTGGTGGATCTGGGATGCAAGAAACCAAGGATATGGTTTAGGAGGAAAAGGAACCCAGCCTACCCCCTCTTCTTCTTTGAGATGTCTTTGCATTTTCTAGATTATAGAGGTATTGAAGATGTTGCGAGAACATGTTTAAAAGTGTGAGCTGCTATAGCGTGTGAAGGGGATCACAACCCCAGAGTGGAAGGATAGTTAGTTTGTGCATAGTTGGCATAGGAAATATGACCCTCATCAAATGGTGGTGGATTATACTACTTTAAATAACACCTTCTTGGTAGAATTCCATATCCTTGAGTTTGAGTAGAAGAGCATTAACACCCTAAAGGAGATTCAATAGGGAATGGCAGAGAGTATACGAGAGTATGATGCATGTTTCAAAACCCTCATGTAAAAATTATCATATGACATTCACCCTTCACAGCATGCTCAATGGTTTGTTGGGGGCTTGATAACACCTTTTAGAAGAGCCCTATCTCATAAAACTTTCACAAATCCATGCAAGGCGTTGGAAGCTGCTCTACATGCCAAAGTTGTTAGAGGTGTTGATACTAATGTTATCTTGTTTCTAGAAGCTCGTATCACCGCTATGGCTAAGCAATTGGAGAAGTTGTCTGTGGACTCAACCCATGAGACTCACAGTGGTATATGGTTTACAAATTGTGAAGTAGAGGGGCGTGTCAAGGATAGTTGCTCCTGGAGGAAAGTATGCATCGTAATAGTAGACTGTGAAATATGTAATGGAGACCATGATGCAAGTAGATGTCCCTTATTACAACACGTAATTCGGAAGAATGTGTCTTGCTACTATAAGATCTGCACCTCTACAACCCATGATACTAAGGATTGTAGGCTTATTGATCAGATCCATGAGGCCATTGATCATGAGGTGCGCCAGACCATAATTACCAATAGTTCTAACGGTTATGATCACCATTATGAGGAGCGCATAGATGGAGGCACGTGTAGAAGGGGATTTCAAAAATGATTCCATGGTCATGGTAACCATAGAGGAGGAAGAAGTGAGTTCCCACATGGAACCTATTTTAATTGTGGGTCTACAGCATTACAAATAAGAGTGCCCAGATCTATTACAGTGCTCATGGTGTAGGAAGAAGCACAAGTATGAGGAGTGCCCTAAGTTGTTCGAGCACATGAAGCAACAACACTGGAAAGACAAGGGCACCGCAATGGTTAAGCATTAAGAGGGTGAATGTGATGTGGGTTTGGAATCTGTTATGGTAACAAAAAGAGCAGAGGCTGCATGCGCAAAGGAAATACCAAGGCAGAAGAACCTAGTTTCAAGGGAAGAAGTGGTACATGGGAATTACCCGGATCTTGTGCATCAAAAGGAGGTATATCAAGATACCATGGATGTCATTCAAATTTTACAAGGAGAAATATAGTGTCTAAAGGAGTAGTCCAAGAGGGAGGAGAAAATAAGGAAAATCGAGGCACCAAAAGATGACCTGGATGAGGTCAGGGAAGTATGTAAAATGCTAAGGCAAGAGAATATTATTCCCTTGCTAGGAGCATTATTGAGAGAGAAGGTACCACACACTAGAGAAGATTGCGAGGGGAATGTCTTGCATGCAAACATTCCCCCTCACATCCTTGACTATGATAGGGAGATCACGTTAAATGTCATCATGGATGGATGGATCCTTAGTAATATCCTAATTGACACAGGTGCGGAGGTTAATGTTCTCATCTTGAATGCATGACATCAGATGGGAAGGCCTACATTACGAGCATCTTCGAGTGTGTTGTATATGAAAAAAAAATGAAGGCAATGTACATCGGTTTCTTAAAGGATGCAACTATCACCATTCAGGGAGCTAAGTTTACTGGGGACTTCAAAGTCTTGGCACTCACCGAGGCAGACAATTTCCCAAAGACTACTTAGGTGCCTATGGTGTTATAAGAAGAATGCAGATCTTTGGTTCAAAAAGGGATACATAAGCTTTGAAAATGAGGAGGAATGGGTCATCATACCCTTGGGCTGATGGGTAGTTAACACCCTATACTGAACCTTTGGGAGAAGAGGTCCTGGATAGAATTTATGTGCGCTCAATCAAGGATCTAGAGATAATTCATCCCACAGATGGAGTTATCCAATTTGAGGATGCTTAGTCCCTAAGTGACACCACTAGTATAGCATGCAATAATTGGGTACATGGAACCTATGAGTTAATTGGATGACATTTCAGGATCGGTGACAAAGGTGAAAAAGGCACGTATGATCCGGCACCTAGGAGGAAAGGAGCTACCTAACTACTCAGAGGATCCTCCCCTGAGGTATTTTTGTAGAAGATGAAAGCTCAGTGGAATGAGGAAAATTAATGAAGGGGGATGTTAATCTACATCCTACTCAAAACTACTGCATGCTGGTGGGCAACACATCAAGATAATCTCTTAGAATGACACAAAGTGAGAATTTCCTTCTCTGTTCATTTCTCTAGAAGCAACACGCCCACCACCATCAAAGACTACCATGGTAAGGAGCCCACCTATTTCCACATCCAAGCTTGTGAGAGAGCCTAGAGGGATGGTGCGAAAGCTTTTCCACCATCCCTCTAGGTACACAAACTATATTCTACATTGTAGGGTTGCGCATGCGCATGGTACATCCATTTTGAGACATGCCACCAAACATGGAATTGGCAAGAGCTGGAGGCTAATCTATTCCAAGCATTTGAGTATCAAAGCACCAAACCATCAATGGATAAGGCATTGCAGGAGTTCAAGTGCCTTATGATGGGGGATAGTGCAAAGTTAGAGGATAGGCTTGTAGAATTGATAGAAGAGCCATGCTTGGAGGGACAAATTGGTGAAGACGAGTCTGATGAGGTGCAGTTTGAGTGTGTTTGTGAAAAGAAAGAAAAAAGGCAAGATGGTCTATGTCATAGACAAAGGAAAGATGGAAATTTTGGAGGTTAACCATTCTCTAGGCTTGGGTGAAGTGATGGATAGTGCTGATGAAAGAATGTGCACCTATCATGAACCTTTAAAGACAAAGAAGGTTAATATTGGGTTGGAGGCGGAACCTAAGGAAGATATCATTGGAGATTATTGGTGAGGGGGGAAGTCTCTAAGATCATTGATCTTTTACGTGAGTTTGAGGATTTATTCCCGCGCGGGTATCATGAACTCAAAGGCATTCACCATTCCTTGGGGGAAATGAGAATTAAGTTGAAGGAAGGTGTACGCCTGATCAGAAGAGACCATACCGATGAATCCTAATCTGCATGTGAAGGTCAAGGAGGAAATAGACAAGATGATAGCGTCAAGAATCATAGAGGTTGTGGAGGAGTTAGAGTGGATAAGTCCAATGGTGATTAGTATCAAAAAGGATGGAAGGATAAGGATATGTGTTGATTATAGGGATCTGAATGCAGTGTGTGTCATTGATCCCTTCCTAACCCCGTTCACTGAAGAGATCCTAGAAGGAGTGGCAGGGCATGAAGTCTACTCTTTCACGGATGGGTTCTTAGGCTATCACTAGGTGAGGATTGTAAAGGAAGACCAGAGAAAGACAACCTTTGCCACCGAGTGGGGAAGTTTTTCCTATACGGTCATGCCTTTTGGGTTGAAGAACGCACCTACTGTTGTGTTCTCATGCATTGTAGTGTAGGCCTTCCAAGACTTCATCCACAAGTTTCTCTAGGTTTACCTTGATGATTGGACCATGTATGGACTGGTCAAGGACCATTGTGACAATATGAGATTGATGTTTGAAAGGTGTCAACAGTTGAGGATATCCCTCAACATCAAGAAGTGTGTATTTGCTACCCTGTTTGGGACCCTGTTGGGACACATCATATGCAAAGAAGGATTGCTGGTGGATCCTACCAAAATTACAGTGATTATGGGATTGGGGAAGCCAAGTAGTCAAAGCATAGTGCATGGGTTTCTTGGACACGTGGGCTACTATCAAAAGTTCATCAAGGGGTATCTTTGAGATCATCATGCATTTAGTAGAGTTTCTCGACATAAAAGTGCCTTTCATTGGGGAGAGGTGCAGCAGAGAAGGTGTTTGACACATCAAGGATAGGCTTTTCACCATGCCTATATTACGTTTCCCCTCTTGGGATAATCCCTTCCATGTTCATGTACACGCCTCCGAATGACCATTGGGGTAGTACTTGCACAACCCGGTGAGGGAATTGTTGATCACCCCTATGCTTTGCAAGAAGCAATTTACACCAAAGAGAGCGAATTATACTACGAATGAGTGTGAGGCATTGTCTATGATCTATGCGCTTCATAAGTTCAGCAAGATTCACGACAACTCTCTTTCCTTCTACATTGACCACATGGCATTAAAATACTAGGTGAACAAGCCTATCCTACAAGGGTGCGTATGTCGGTGGGTGTTGTTATTCCAATAGTTTGAGTTCACAGTGGTTGTCAAACCAAGAAAAATTAATTCCGGACCTGACCATTTATCTAGGACTGATTCGGGGAAGGACACGCAAAGCATTGCAGATACCATGCTAGATGCATAATTGTTTAGGTTGTGGTACACACCCTCAAACTTGGAGGATATTGTTGTGTTCCTTAAAATGGGTATGGCCCTGAAGGGATGAGGAAATTAGAGAAAAAGCAACTAGCCATACGCATCGCACCCTACATGTTGATCAGTGGGGACTTATACAAACTAGGGCGTGATGAATTTTTACGCAGTGTGTACTAGAGCATAAGCGCCTCGCCATCATAAAGGAGGCACACGGAGGAAGTGTACGTGGACATTATGCAGCAACGCCACCGCACATAAAATTTTAATGGCAAGATTGTGGTGGAAAACTGTATATAAAGATTGTAAGGAATATTGTAAAGCATGTGACCATTGTCAGCATGTTGGCAAGCCAGGAAGGAGAGATGAAATTCCTTTACACCCTATCCCTAGTGTTGAACCTTTTGAGAAATGGGCAATAGACTTTGTAGGCCCTATTGCACCAACAATGCATAGGATTGGATCACGCTATGTAATCACTTGCACGAACTATTTGATAAGGTGGGCATAGGCAGCCCCAACTAAATACTATACAAAGAGCTATAGCAACAAGATTTTTGTGGGAGAACATTATCACAAGGTATGGATGCTCTTTAAGTTAAACCCGCGATAGGGGTCATGATTTCTTCGCAGTTGGGAAAATGGTTTTATTGTATGATTCTAAGTTTTTCCGCCATCCCGGGAAGTTAAAAGTACATTGGCCGGGTCCCTATACCATCTCACACATCCTTGATTTGGGCACATGCTAGTTACAAGCACTAGATGGGACTATATTTCAAGGACACTTAATGGGAGTAGGCTAAAGCCCTACTATAAATAAGTCTTATTAGTGTTTGTAAATAAGATAGTATTACCGGCTAGTTTAGGATTTTCTTTAGTGCATTTTCCTTTCTTGTGTTTCCTATCTCATTGTTGTTTTGTGTTGTACCTTGGGCATCGTAATCTCATTACTTTTTGAAATTTATAACTGTGTAGAGGACAGCGCATTGTTTTAGTGTGGGGTGGAGTAAGGTGGAAGAAATTGACGTATGAAGTGCCAGGAAGGAATGCATTAGAAAGCCTCGTTGAATGGCCCCGTGAAGAATTTACATGAAAGGAAAGGTGAAAAAGGATGGTTGGTGTTAGGATAAATCCACATTGGGGATCCACGTACAAGAGAGGAAGAAGCACAAAGTAACATGATGTAGGTGAGAGAAAAAATCATGACGTAAGAAGTTCCTTTAGTGCTAGTTATGCACGCGCAAGATTCTCCTATCGGGATGGATTAGTTGCACACTAGAAGGTTGGAGAATTTTTCGTGCAAGGATGGGCCTGTGAGTTAAAGTGCTAAAGTCAGGTTTGTTTGAAAAATCTGCATTAAGTGTTAAAGTACGGTGGTAGGTAAGGTAGCATTTAAAGTTACAAAGTAGGAAAAAATATAAATAGAAGGTCAAGGCATTTCATTATTTACTTTGTGTATATGAAGAGAGAAGTGCTTCTACATCATTACAAACTAGGGCTTCTAAGACTGATCCATGTGAAGAAAAATTTGAAGAGTTTAAGCGTGAGTAACTAGTTTGGATTTGTGAACCAGAAGGAAGGGATTTCACGGGTGTAAGAGAAGTTGTGAGAAGGCACCATCTTGTGAAATTATTATCCCAGCTAGGGTTTGAAAAACTAGGGCATGGGTTTAAGAGGTTTTCTTCACAAGTTTGAGATCTTAAGGTTGGAAGAAGTGGAAGAGAAAAGTAACAAGAAGAAATTGAAGTATTAAGAGTACCTAGATAATGGCACCCAAGAAACCAACCGCGTCACCTAAAAATCCAAAGGGCAAAAGGAAAGGGTAAGGACAAAGAGCCAACAACAACCAAAGACAAGCATGAATGAGGAGTGGTATATAGAAATGCAGACCGAGATGGATTTTTTCTTGGGAAGGAGATAGAATCCTATTTGAGAAAAATGGCAGTGAGTGATTATAACCATCACACAAGCACAATAGAGAAGGAAATGGTGTTGGAGTTAGTGCACCCAACGAACAAAAGGACACCAGAGGGTTTTCCCATCTATAGTGATGAGGTAAAAGTGAAGTTGAGAAGGCAGGGTTATTACAACTCTATGAGTTTCCCTACTTTGGAAATCCTGAGTGCCTCTATCAGTGGTTGATGTCATGCATGCATGAGGATCACTTTTACTTTACAGGCACAAGATGCACATAACCCTTAGCTGATTTCTAAGTTTATAGGCCTCATCTACATGGGAGATAGCATAGATGATGACCTGAGTGACAAGGATGCCATCAAAGCAACCGTCGCTGCATATGATTACAAGAAGGGGTCGAGTTATTTTGATATTGTGGAAATCTCAGATCCCGTCATAAGAATGGCTGCGTGCCTAGTCACAAAGTTAAATGATCAAGAAAGGTGGACGCGGATGAATAAGGCCTGGTTTAATATATGCAAGAAAATATCAGAGGGCACAATCTATAATTTATTGGCCTTCATTGCAAATGAGATAATCAGCAATGCACAGAAGGAGACAAAATACTCTTTGGAAATATCTTCTTGAAAATTGTATTTTCGAGATAGGAGTACCTGACGTTGTAGACAAGTTTTTTTGGGAGTATCCAGCTGAAGATCCCTCACCCACGAAAATATTTACAAATTATACATGTGAAACAATGACAGCCTCCCATAAGGTGCTTCTCGGACAAGTGGTATAAGAACTTAAGGGATGCGTTCAGAGAAGAGTGGAGAATCCTAGAACAACTACCAATGCTTACAACAAGAGAAGCTAAGTTTTTGTGTACCAACACTTCTACATAGGTAGATTTAAGTTGATGGATGAAACCATGAGCCCATGATGTAAACTCCCATTATCCTTCACTGCCCAGTACTTCCAAGATGGAGTTAACATGTCCAAAGAAGCAAAGAGACTAAGGTTTGACCTTAGTGAAGTTGATCAGGACCACAGGGAGTTACACATGATGCTGGTCTACCTAAGAAGCATGCATACATGGAAAAGTATGTAGCGCATGAAATAAGAATGATGAAACCCTTGACTCTAAAAATTGCAGGAAAGACCATGACACGTGTATATCTCCACATTAGGCCAAAATTTGAGAAAGGTGCATACCTGGAGAATGATGTCTCTATACCTAAAGATCCCACTTTGGTAGAAGAAATCCCACGCTAAGGAGAAGGGAGAGGGAAGAATAAAAAGTGCCAAGTGTTCGACTACCCAATCGGTAAGTGTGTTGATGGAAAGCGCCAAACCTAGCACCTATACGCATAGGAATAAATCCTCGGTAAAAGAGAAGACCCCAGAAGAAGAGGCACCGTGAGTAACCCTCGCTAAGGAGAAGTTTCCAGAGGAAGAAGAGAAGGTTGGATCCCCTACGGAAGAGTCACCTCTCAGAAAGAAGTAGAGGATAGAATAGAAAGCTGACTTAGAGGAGACATATAGCTTAGAGAAATACATAGGTGAAAAGGATGATGATGATGAAGAAGATGATCCTGAAGAAGATGATCCTGAAAGAGATCAAGAGCCACTTGTCTTTAGTGTGCACGATTCAAAAGAAGAGGGAGGAGGAGAAGAACAGAGTTCCTTTTCATGCGGTGCAAGGGTAGCTAGGAGAAGGAAGGCACCCAAGACATGGGAAGAAGTGAGGAGGTTGGTGCACAGAAGCATAAAACTTCAAGCCTTACGTGGGAGAAAGTAATTTTGGTGGTAGAAAGAGAAGAAATGAAAATAATTGAGGCCTTGGTAGAATAAGAATTAGAGCGCAGCACTGACATAGTGATGGGAGAGGATAAGGAGGAAAGTGTTGAGAAAGAACAAGTCAGTATGGGAGGAGGTCCCAGTCTAATGGTGAGTTTCCCCAAAGCCATGCACTCAAGAAGGAAGAGCCTTGATACAGAATAAGGACAGTCATGGGCTATGTTGATGACCAAAGGAAGGTGTTACGCATGCATTTCTAGAGCATTGTACCCATAGAAGAACTTCTAGCTATGGAGTCATTTGATGAGGAGGGCACGTACCCCAGAACAAGGAAGATGCTCTCTTGGGCATTTGAGTCCCATATTGATGAGCCAGAGTTTGAAGTATACCAAGGGGAAATCATGTCAGTACCAGATTCTAAGGGAGCCAACCCCTTGGTAAATTCCCAACAACTCTCAGATGAGCAGTTATGTAATGCGCTGAACAAGGTCATAATCAAGGCTGAGGCTAGGCTCTTTGGAAGAAATGACAGAGTAAGATTTCTAGAGGGAAAGCTAGAAAAGAAGGAAGAGGAGCTGGCTGAGAAGACTAAGGGCTTGAAATAAGAAGAGTTGATCAACGTGTAGCTGAAGTGTGAACTAAGGGATGAGAAGGTGAATGTGCGTGAAGTATACATAAAGATGGAGTCTATCACAAGATCCATTATGTTGAAGCATCCAAACCTAATGCCGCCGCGTAGAGAAGTACGGATCCGCTCTTGAATGCTTAGAAGATTTGACGTGCATCCTCACCATGGAAAGACAACCATTCGCCCTGAAGTCCGCAGAAGAAGTGGCAACATGCTTAGAGAGGGAAGACAAATTAAAAGTGGTAACAATCATTGTTGAGTATAGCAAGGTACTTACAGATGTCAAGATTGCTACCCAATCTGCTGAGGCCACATACGATAATTGCGTAGACAGGGATAGAATGGCAAGTAGCTTGGTTGCCACTCACAAAGTAGAGATGAAGGAGTTTCAAGAAAAGAATAAGGGAAATAGGGCAGAAAGGGACAAAATCCTTGTGGAGATCGAAAATAAATTCGAGGGCATTGAAAGCTTAAGGGGTTCAATCAAAAACTGGTTGAAGGAACTGTACCCGCAAATCACGAGAAGAATGGACACACTTTAGGACATGGGAAAATAGTTGGAAGGGGTAGTTGAGAATACGAATACCTAGGAGATGGGTTAAACTTTAAAGAAGTGAGCACCTTGGTCAAAGAACCACTACCAGAGCGTAGAGTGAAGTAGATACCTGGAACAAGCTGAGGTGACCTAAAGAGGGACTTCCCACTCCTTTTGCAGAAATAATTACCCTTCCATTCTTTTATTCTTTCCCATTCCTTCATCCCCTTATTCTTACTCTTCCAAAATTCTTTTATTCTTCTGGAACATACTGTAATTCTTTTGGAGAAGTGTTCCCACGAACGGAGAATAGGCATAGTGTGGGGTGATGTTGGGACCCCAAAATAGTGGCTAAGTACACAAAGGCACGTAGGCATGTAAGGCCTAGTTGAAGAAGGGCGTGCAAGGATAAGGCACACATGATAGGGTTTAAGGAAGGGTTTAAGAAAACCCGTGGTGCGCGTGGATAGAGCCAAGGTTTCAGGACTTAGCCATATTGGGAATTTTGGGCAGGACATGAGAAAAGTGTGACCCGACTACGCATGCAGAGTGGATAAGGTGTCATCCTGGCAACGTGATGCCCATGAAAGGAATATGCCCTGTGATAGAAGTTTCTATAAGACATCATGGCAAAAAGTGGAGAGCTCAGGCCTGGAGAAGAATGCTCCCATGGAGGACAACATTCATACACTTGGCACCAGATATGAGGCCATAGAAGGATGAGTTGGCACTTTGGGATGCCTATATATGAGAGCGCCCATAAGAGAAAGAGTAGAGAGAGTGTAGACACCTATAATTATGCCCAAGTAATTTAAATACTTAAATTGCGCTAATTATCTCCTTTCCCGCAAATTGACGACATATTGTCAATAACGCTCATCTTCTCTTCCATTGTCATTAATTGATTACATTAAACTAATTAATTAAGTCGCCTATCCAACACATAACCTAATTAACGACCCTTTGTTAATTAACACCTTCTATCTAGTCTAATTAATTAGCCTCCCTTCTCATTAAATCAATAAATCACTATTTAATTGGTTTAATTCCCTTAATGGTCCAAATCACAATATTACCCATCTAAAAGCTTATAAAATCTTGCACATATATTTAATTAATCATCTTGATTAATTAATACACCCCCTTTATCCACATGAGCCACTTAAGGACAAACTATACCCTCCTAAAGTTAACTCAACCCCATCTAAACCCCCCTTATCCATAACTAACTCTACATCTCCATTAGTCCCACATTCATGAGGATGTGTTGAATCCTTTATCCTTTGGGCTATATAAACAACCCTCCCTCTACCTTTACACCTACACCTAAATCTCTCAAGAGACAAAAGAAAGCACATAGTTTCATACTAATAGCCTTTTGTCATTCCCGAGATCCCCATCCTCCATTCTTGAAGAGCTAAGCCTCACACCCAAGCATCCATTAATGGATCAAAGCAAGAAAATATAATTTGATTGCCATTGGACTACTTAGGTCCATTTTAATGTTAAATTAGGCAATTAGGAGAATAGAGTTCATTAATTTACATTGTGTTTTGATCAATTTCAAAGTTATTAATGTTAAGGGTAGGACTTGCTCACTTTTTCATCATGATGGTGTAATTTCTCATTTTTATCTAGGTTAGAAAAAGAAAAGGAGAAAACATGTCATCCACTAGTGGAAACCATGCAATTGTGGCACTTTGGATAGGTCCTTGGGTGAAAACCAGTTTACGCGCCCTCGGGAGGATTCGTTGTTCACAAGCATTCTCAGTATCGGGAGGGTAGTTTTCTTTGGCCTAGATCTGGTTTTGCCTTCGAGGTTCCTTGTGTGCCCTCTCTAGTCAAGCTTTGATCCAGTTTGCCTTCTTCTATTCATCTATGAGGGGTATGGTCTTTTGCTATTCCCCATCTTACTGCTGGGAAATTCAATGACTTCACCTTATTGTTCATAAGTGCGTGGATTTTGCCCTTGTATATTCCCCATCTAATGCTGGGGCATCCACACTTTCTTAGTTACTGCACATAGATTTGGAAAACCGTTGGAAAAAACCAAAAACAATAGAAAATTGTTTGGAAAAAACCAAAAACAATAGAACATTGTTTCACAAACACCAAAAACACTAAAAAATTGTTTCACAAAAATAAAAAACAATAGAAAATTGTTTCACGAAAATAAAAAACAATAGAAGATTGTTTTAGAAACACAAAAACAATAAGAAATTAGTGCATGAAAATTTATCTTACAAAAAAATAGTTGTTTGCATTGTCTTGTTCTTTGCTTTGCTTGTTGCTTGTATATTTATTTTTGTATTTCGCTTTTTTGGTTGTTTCTTTCTTGTGTTTATTGCATATGTATGTTTTTGCATGCTAGTGAATATTAGGAAATCATGATGTAATTTGTTAATTCATTATGTTCTTTCTTAGGCATTTGATTGTGTTTCTTACATGTTAATAAAACATGGTGAATCATGGTGTATTGTATTATTTCTGGTGTTCTTTGTTAGCATTTGGTTGTGTTATTGCATGTGCTCTATTTTTTATCATTCACATCACATTACCATCATTATCATCACATCTAACATCATCTATACATCATATATAAACAAAATTCTAGGTTTTACATCATGCATGTATGTTAAGCTAATCATCTCATGTCGTATCATCAATGGGGGCAAGAGGGGTTACGCATGATAAAAATATATCCCCCACACCAATATCATCATATCATCTTGTCCATATACATCAAAAATAACACATGAGAAATGCATTTGATATCATCTAACATCTATAGTGCATGTGTACATCGAACATCAAAATCGATACATACAAAGTATAAAATTAGAGAATGCATCCATAAGTGCTAAATCAAAACACATAACATGCAATGGGAATCAAAATATGCCCACTCATGTCACAACTCATCCATGTGTGCTGAATCAACAAATGCAGCACACAATGAAAATCAACGTAGAGTAATTTCTAAAAAAGGGTATTTTTGCATCATAAAACTATCCCACTCGTATCACATGCATCAGGACACAGAAACAATATAGTACATCATCTCAGTAAACATGTACATCTGAGCCAAAAAAGTAATCCTCATATATATACATGTGTGTTAATATACATCTGTATCAATCAAAACTGGATACAAATCAGTGCTCCATATCAAAAAAATGCCTTCAGCTGAGGCGTACAAAGATGCTACATCAAAAATGTCTATACAAATTTACAATATATAGATCGGTACTCAATACAATACATCATCGATACACAATGCCATCAAAAAGGGGCATGTATCTAAAAGAATCAAGCCTTCATCATGAGGCATCATCAAAATACATATATACAAGGTTGTACATCAAAAATTGGCCTTCATAAGAGGCATACATATAAAGAATCTGTACAACAAAAATGTGGATCTCAACCGCAACTCTCACCCTCGCCGGGGCTCCCAGATCTGTCCTTTGGTCGATGAAACACTGGAGGCTGGGATGGCACTAGTCTGGCCGGCTACTCTGGTAGGGGTTATCTCACTGATCTGGTAGAATGCCCTGATCTCCATGATCGAGAGCCTGATGCACTCGACCACGATAGCCGTGGGCGATTTACTCTCACTTCTCTGGAGGAACCACTTTGTAATAAGCAGTCTTGTAAAATAGGGCCTCACCACCAAGCCTAATGGTGTCGCGTATCAGGTTGACATCTCTGGAGGTGAGCACCGCTTTGCGAACGGTAATATCTCACTCGCCCGTTTGTCACTCGGCCTAAGTCTGCGCTTGGCCTGTCTAGAGGTAAGCAGCCTCTTGGTCCCTCTCTTTAGTCATAGCATGCAGCTTGGCATGGGCCTGATCCTCTATGCTAGTAGTGCCTATGATCGGGCATATACATGGTCTCTCTGTGAAACCACCATCCACACTGTGACTAGGAATGATGAAGAAGACTCAATATTTGAGCCCCCTGTGCCATTGTCTCCAACATTTGGCTCTGCCATACTACTCTGTCATCTCCTGGACCAACCTGGGCCCGAGCCTGATCCCGCTCTGAAAGTAAAGTAACAATGTGAGCTCGAGCCTCATCATGCTCTCCTACGGCAGCCACACACCAGCCTTGAGCCTCATCTCTCTCTACTCTGCCCGTATCTCTCTCGGCTATGGCCTGCTGTAACTGCACATGTACTGTGGCTATCTGTGCCACTGGCTGGGAGGCTGTGTGTACCTTAGGGACTAGTCCCTGAGGTGCTCTAGAAGACTGTCCCTGTCCAAAACCCTACCTCTAGGTGGCTGCACTACGCCTATACTGGGCCCTGCGGCCTCAGTCCCTATGCCTGTGGGGCACCCTGTCCATCATGTGGGATACCATCAAAGGATCCTCTAGATCTGACCTGTGCCACTACTCTCGCCCTGCGCTCTGCACCGTGCCATATCTCTAAAAGTGGGCGAATGCCTGCTGCCCAAGCCTCCTCTGGAATGGTGAGACGTCGGGGTAATACTATAGCGTACCAAGCTGCATAGTCAGCTGTGGTCCCGGGATCTCTCACCTATCGTAATGGGTCCCATACCTATGGGACCACCTGTGTGAAACTCACCCTACCTCGGGCCACCAATATACAAGGCCCCATGGTCTACCTCTCTAAATCCCTATGTGCATGCTAGATATCTGGTTGGGGGACCCCCGTGCACCTACCAAGCTACCGCCTGCAATCTGTCCACTTGATATAGCTCCATGATATAGCTGTGGCTGCCAATAAGAAAGTGCTTCACTAGGCACACACTGAGCTCTATGGCATCCTCTAGCCACTGGAAATGCCTATATGGCCGCCAGATGACGTCTATCACTACCAGCTCATCAAACTCCCACCTATATCTGAATAGGCTACCAAGATGGCCACGTACATCCCCACCAGCTTGCTACCCATGCCATGTATGATGGCTCCTCGGGATCTCAAATGTGGAAAGGGCCCATGGGGCATCCGATCGTAATATGATCCCACGACCATATCTGTAGTAATGAGGTTGGCCCCATGGTCTTCTGACCATGGTATGTAATCAAGTGCAAATCCCAGTATAGGTGGGCCAGTATGCACTACCCCCAGTAATATCTCTCGCCGTTGTAGATGCCATGAACCAAAGGTAGTAATCCTCTCAGGAATGAAGTCCCTGTCTTATCAGTGAGTAGGAACCCACTGATAAGAGCCATGATGTATAGAGAGGCCCCCGATGCAATGTGGGGTCGAGAGATGCACTCATGCAATGCTATAGTCATCCGTCGTGTGGTATATCATCCACACCAAAAGGCACTGCAAGCTGCTCTAATCAGCCCTGCATCAGAGTTGTACTCAATCAAGGTGCCCATCATCGGCATGCGAAGAATCCACCATACATCCTCAATAGTGATAGTCATCTCTCCTGTCGGTAGTCCGAAACACTGACTCTTGCTATGTCATTGCTTGGCTAGCGCAGTCAAAAGGCCATGATCTAGTATGATAGATGGCATCCGGGACATGGGGCCTAGCCCCACCACCTCAAGTAGTATCGCCATGGCTCGCCAAATCACGTTGGCGCATATACCCTCTAACTCGGCAATCTAGGTATCTTGCTCCCACATCTCGCAAAACCGGTATTTGTCTCGTAAAATAACACGCTGCTCATCAGTTCCTAGCATTTCTTCTAAAAATCTATCTCATCTTTTAGGGTTAACCCAAAAATCCTAAAAATTCTTCTAAGTGTCATGTTTTTGACACTTTCCTATCTTTTTCTTCTTCCGTCTAGGGCACCTACGTGCCCTTTTGGGCGTGTGTGCCACATTTTTGGCACATGTGCTTACGCGCGTGTGTCTTCTGGTGCGTGCACCCTCTTTCGGGTGCCTGCATGCCCTTTTTGGTGTGTGCACCACACATTGGGTGTCTGCGCTTATGTGCATATGCCCCCATGTGTGCGCTTTCCCTCTCCATGCTTGCACCATGCTTTTCGTGTGCCCCATTTCCCGCATGTGCGCGTGTGCACACATGTGCTTGTGTGTGTGTGTGTGCATGTGTGTGTGTTTTCTGTGTCAGTGCGTGTGTGCGTGTACATTTTGGTGCATGCGCCCCAAAAAAAGCCACCCGCACGCCCTATCCAACACCTTCACTTGCGCACGCATGCTTATGCGTTTTCCTATGACTAAAAGCTAAAATTAATGCATTAATGACAAAAATTAACAAGCAAGATTTCGATACTCACAAAGGTACCGTTGTGCCAGTGTCTTCTTTAGTACCCCGAACTACATCTGCATGCCTCAAATGGTCTCGTGCGATCACCATGGTTCTCCTCAGTGTCAGAGCCTCATAGTAAAATTTCTAAACTGATCAGTTAAAATGAATTAGTCGCGATGTTTTTACCCCCCCCTGGTGGGGTATATTAACTTGTTTTTCACCGTTGGGAGGGTCAGGTGGCCTGCCCGACCACCGTTTTCTCCTCTGCTCACTTTGTGGAATTATTATTAAATAATTATTTTCTTTTATTTTTCACCGTATTGGGGCATTTTTTGTTGTCCAATACCCCTTTCTTCTCCCTAGGGAAATTTTATTTCTCCCTGACGATTTTTATTCTTCTCCACACTCTCGTAAATAATTATTTTTCAAATAATTATTTTTTCTTCATTTTTCCACTAAACAAGGACATTATTTGTCACTTATTTCTTCTTTCTTCTACCTAGGGCACTTTCTGTTGCCCCTAGGCCCTTCGCTTTCTTCTTCTACTTTCTTCTACTGTTCACCATGGTTTAGAAAACTAAAACAATAAAAACAATATATATTCAAAAATCCAAAAACAGACAAAATTTTTCAAAAAATCCTAAAAAGTAAAAAACCCTACAAAAATGGTAACTTGCTTATTACGGCTGAAACTTGTGTCTTGTGCATGGTATTTTCTCCATATCCTATTGGTTTGTCTCACATCTTCCCTGATTAATATGACTCATGGATCACCGGATTCACAACCATTCACAAAGCTAGTTGCTTGCTTCGTCTGTACTCTGGGGCACTTTCGTTTCCTGGTGTTGTTTCGTTGCACATAAACACTTTTCATGGACCCCATGTCCATTGTCATTTCCCCTTGCATGTATCCTTTCTCGGGCCATCATTTTTAACCCTTGTAATCAATCATGAACTTTTGGATCTCTTCAAGACCGATAACAAAACATTTGTATAATCTGTCTTGGCCATTTTTGGGTTAAAAATGTGTGTTCGTACTTGTTTTCCTGTTAAATGAGCTTATTTCCTTCTCGTATTGCATTGTATTATTGTATGTTGTGTGGAGTTGGTATTTTCAGCAATGAGCAATTGTTCGTAGTATGGCTTTTTCATGTCATTCTACTACCTTTTCGTATGCTTACATTCTTCATAAGGACCGATGATGTAGTTCCTACTACGGCAATATGATGACATTCAAATTATTCTAATAAAACAGCAATGGCTAGAGGCTAAGCTCTTCTCTCCCTTCCTCCATATTTCTTCTACATCACTTCCCTTTCACCCCTACTTTTCTCTCTCACTAGGGCACCTTGCCTCTTCCCCATTCTTCTGCCTATCTCTCATCTTTTTCGATCGTCGATTGGCTTCTTTCATCACCCCATTGACACTCGAGGGGCATTTCTCCCTCCTATTAATTGTTCTTCTATACCTTCAAAATTTTCTTCCGTCTACTATCTTTGAAGTGGTGTCATTCATGCCACCCCAAAGAGGGGCAAATGTAGACACCTATAATTACACATGAGCAATTTAAATACTTAAATTGCGCTAATTATCTCGATTTCTGCAAATTGACAACATATTGTCAATAGCACTCATCTTCTCTTCCATTATCGTTTATTGATTACATTAAGCTAATTAATTAAGTCACCTATCCAACACATACCCTAATTAATGACCTTTTGTTAATTGACACCTTCTATCTAGTCTAATTAATTATTATTAATTAATTAGCCTCCCTTCTCATTAAATCAATAAATCACTATTTAATTGGTTTAATTCCCTCCTAATGGTCCAAATCACACTAATATCCATCTAAAATCTTATAAAAGCTTGCACATGTATTAATTAATCATCTTGATTAATTAATACACCCCCTTTATCCACATGAGCCACTTAAGGACAAACTAAACCCTCCTAAAGTTAACTCAACCCCATCTAAACCCCCTTATCCATAACTAACTCTACATCTCCATTAGTCCCACATTCATGAGGATGTGTTGAATCCTTTATCCTTTGGGCTATATAAACAACCCTCCCTCTACCTTTACACCTACACCTAAATCTCTCAAGAGACAAAAGAAAGCACATAGTTTCATACTAATAGCCTTTTGTCATTCTTGAGATCCCCATCCTCCATTCTTGAAGAGCTAAGCCTCACACCCAAGCATCCATTGATGGATCAAAGAAAGCAAATATAATTTGATTGCCATTGGACTACTTAGGTCCATTTTAATGTTAAATTAGGCAATTAAGGAGAATAGAGTTCATTAATTTACATTGTGTTTTGTTCAATTTCAAAGTTATTATCAAGTTAAGGGTAGGACTTGCTCACTTCTTCATCATGATAGTGTAACTTCTCATTTTTAGCTAGGTTAGGAAGCTATTTCTAGGCGTATTTTCTTGCTAAAATTGTAGAAACACTCGCACATAGAGAGATCGAGAGAAAAGAGAGGAGAACTCTGTGGGATTGGGTAGAAGCTATATAAGGGAGTAATGTATTAAGGGGTTGGGTTATAAATTTTTCTTTGTATGGATGAAGGACATGATCCCTGTTGTGATGTATGACTTCGGTCTGATCAAGCTATGGTATTCTAATGGATCCATTGAATGTAATGAGGTTACAAACATGAATGAGTATGAATATAATTGATTCGGTTCATATCTATATCTTTTCATTTATGTTCATGGATGTTATGGAATAAATGTAAATCCTTATGTATTTTCCTTTCTGTTGTAGTTCTATTTGTTATCTATAAACACTCTCTGTTTGGAATGAATACATTTGTCTAGAGGTCGTCTTGATCCCTATAATGATTGTATGTCTCATTTCCGCCTTTATTCATTAAGATTCATGGCATAGATTATGGTTTCCCACTTAACTCACATAAAAGAGAGACTCGTCACCCGCGCATGCCTCGAGTGAGCGCATATCACCCACTGGGTGATAGGCTGATGTGCATGGGATTCCCTTGTTCTTCTGGTGGGTGTAAAAATGACTACAATAATATCACTATAATATGAATGGATGAGTGATGATTTAGCCCTAATCCTATATCACTACAAGATGAAAAGGAGTGGTTATGTAACCTAAGGTGTATACCACTACAAAATGATAGAATAAATGATGATTTAGCCTAAAGTGTATTTCACTAAGCTGGAAATGTCGCATGATGAAAGGTCGAATAGTAAAGATGTGATGAGTGTAAGTTCCATTTGATTTGTAAACCCTCGGTAGTCAAGTATAGACCTAGGAACTAAAGTGCATCATAGGCTAGTGAGTGCAACGATATAAGACAATGTGATAGAAATGATAGTAATGTATGAGTAGAATATATAATGTATGATGTAAACTGACAAGTGTAATATGTGTGATGTGAAGTAAGTGTAGTATGTATAACAATGCAATGTATAGTGTAGAGTGCAATATGTGTAATGTGTCAACAACGCATAGTATGTATAATGCAATGCTAGATGTGTAGGATGTGTAAATTATAATGTATAGAGCAATATGTAAGATGAGTAATGTATAATGTTATATGCATGATGTGGAAGATGTGTCATTAGATCAATGTGTATGGTATAATATGTAGTAGAAGTAGGATGATATGCTAGACTAGTAGGAAAAGTGATTATTAAAATGTTGTAGATGAAATGTAGAATAGATGGGGTATGATGTGTAATGTTTGATGAAACACCTGTCTAATGCCTATGGTACAAAGTTTGGGGTTCATGTGTAGTAAGCCCTCAACAGTCAAGTGTGAGATGAAGCACAAGAGTGTGTCATTGCGTAATGATGCTAGAATATATGATGAGGATTCCTAATGAATATATGAAAATTTAGCAATGATGGATGTAACTATGCTATGGAAAGGTGGGGAAATGTGAAGTGCCATGCCCCCAAATCATGTGTGAATACTAAGAATGTGATGTAGCCCTATGTAAGAATGAGAATGCAAGGATGAGGGATAGGTCTATGATGTTAATGTGATGAGGGGGAGGTGTGAGATACGATGCCCCCCAAGTGTATAATATAGGAGAGGGCTATGTGCCACTATCACAGAGGTCATCATTGTCATGGTCGAAACTCCGTCAGAAACATTAGAAACTTGATAAAATATAGAGTGAGGATCATATAGAGACCCATTACGGTGGATCATGTAGACATTCATTGTATATTCTTCATCGCAGAAAGGTAATTGGTAGAAACCCGTTAGTACGCCAATGAGAGATATTTGGAGTGTAAGTAGGAGAAGAATCATTATGGATAGAAATATTTCTAAAAGGCATAGGAAATGTGAGTAAAGAGTGATGATATTTTACTTGTACCACCAATATAATCAAGCCAAGATTGTCCAAGTCTGAGTGGAGAGTCACAAGGGGTGCATACAACAAAGACCATCAGATGAAAAACATGCAAGCCATAAGATGTCATAGTGTGAAAATATCCATGGTAGAGATGTGGTGAATGAAGAGGTGGTAAAATTTCATTGAGTGTTATGTCAAACCTAGCCAAACTGTCGTGTGTAAAAATAGTTTCAAAGCATGTAGAATCGATGGGGATGTGTTGTCAAAATGTCTTATTGATGAATAATGTGCATGTAAAAGTAGGAATTGGGGTTTTAACCCATGGAGGAGAAGATGAAATAGCATCGACACTGTGGATAGATCCCTAATATAATACCATAGCATTAGTAGATGGAGGGGTCTTAAACCTATATTCACCGGGCCATCATCCATAAAGGTTTCTTCGAAATAAGAATCATCTACACCAAGAGGGGTAAAATCAAGTTGTCTTAATGCTTCATCCGTAAGTTCAATAGCATCAAATTTGTCATCAAAATCCTCATAATCATCAGTGTGAACATCATCATGTGGTATAGCATTATCAAGGATGTTGGTAGGTGGCACTGTAGGTGGAGTAGTAGAGGGTACTATAACTGGTTGATAAGGAATACAAGGAGGAACCAATACTGTAGGTTAAATAATAACCATAGTATAAGTAGAAATAACTAGAGTAATGACAGTTATAGAAGGGGATTGTGAAGCACTAGATTGACCAATGTCATATGTATCAAGACTACTATATGGAATACATTGTGAAGGAGGTATAGGCATGGTAGTAATAGGGTCTATGCAACAATATTTGAATGGATCTAGATGTATGGTGATATTATGTTCATAGACATCACGTAAAAACTTGACACATTGGTGAATAGTAGATGGACTTGCTTGCATTATGTGAATCCAATGCCTATCTAACAACAAATTGAACTAAAAGGAGGCATCAATAAGATAGAATTTAGTGAGAATAGTCTTAGGCCCAACACAAATATGTAATGAGATAGTACCTAGGCATGAGTGAGTGGTAGAGTCATAACCGTGAATGAGGGTAGAATTATTAGTAATTAAATCATCGCTAATACCCAATTACTTTAAAAGTGAGTGAGCACATAAATTGATGGCTAATCCATTATCAATGAGGAATATTTTTATGCAAGTAGTGCTAATAATGAAAGTGATAAGCAAGGTTCACATGGATTGCTTTTAGCAAAATGAGACATATCCTCATCGGTAAAAGATATAACATGTAGTAAGTTACAAAGAGATTGTATAAGATGTCCAAAGGCTGCTACGGAGTTATCACTTTCAATATGAGTGGCCCAAAGGGAAGCTTCTAGCGTGTTACAACAATCGACACATTAAGCAACAAGTAATAAAGAGAGATCTTAGTGGGCATATTTTTAAGTTGTGGGGGGAGCTACTGGAGTAATGGGTGGAGGAATAGACATGAGTGGATCTGTAGGAGGATTAAGAAGAGTATGATGAGTAATAACTACATTAATAGATGAATCAACCCTAGGCATGACAAAGCGAGGAGGATGTTGGGTACACATGTGCATGAAATCAACAATGGTAGTAACTATGTCTGAGACCTTAGTGGGTGCATAGGTAGGATAAGAATATTGAGCCATAACTTGATAAGGAGATGACATGATCAAAAAGGAAGTGTTGAAACGGTCGGGTTCACCAAAATGATTAACTAAAAATTAACTAATATGTAGTATGTGGGGATATTTAATCTAAGCTATAAACAACTGTAAATAAAGTAAATAAATGCAATAAAGAAAGTATATAAATGATCCAAGTAACTATGCAAAGAGAAATTCTACCCTAATACGCAAAAGGGAAGAAGAAAGAACTCATCTAAATAAAAGATGGTCATAGGATAGTGTCACGTGATGACTAGAAAAATCGTAAGAAAGAATGACTATTGAGAAGTCCCAAAAAGGATGGATCTGGATGATCTAGCTGAACTGGAGCACCTGGAGAGGGACTGGGGTGCATGTGGGTGCTCTGGTATGCAATCTAGATGCCCTAGTTTGTGCAAAAGTTCTAAAACTAATGTCTACAGTGGTGGGAAGTGATCTGGAATGTTTGTTATGTTTCGTATCAGATTTTTCTGTGCTACTTTAGATGTCACCAATAATCCAAGATGAGAGGAAGACCTACAAGACCCCAAAACAAGCATCAAACCCTAAAAATGAAAAATGCATATGAAGGGTTTGGATTGACCTTGGCTGTCATAGTGGTGGACTTACTTAGTGTTGTACTACATCTCAGACCCAATGTAGTTCTATGTGCAAGTGTGTGTGAACATGCCCTAGGTTGATCTTGTTCAGTTGCACTTTGTGAAGTAGCGAGCAATAACTATGTGTAGAAAAATGTAATAGAATGTGTGCATGAAATAGAATAAAATCCCTCCCCATATGAAGTGTGATGCGAGATGTCTTATCCTTGTGCCTTAATGCAGCTATATGGATGGAAGTGATCTCTAATGCAATAGATGGATGCAACTCTAGATGAGTCATAATAGTAAGTGCTGATAGGTCCCTCATTATGGTCTCATAACTTATTATTTATAGGGTTCTTTTGATCTAATTTCATAATTAACCCCAAAAAGGTGGACCACAAGAAAGATAAAGATATGAAATTGCTAAAAGAGTGCAAAAAGTGGTGGGAAAGTGTAAAAGAACCGGGCACCCGGTGGGGACCAGAGTGCCCACGGGTTCCCCATTACTAATATGGGTGCCCCAATCGAGGCTAAAATAATGCGGATGGAAGAATTTGACTGGGAATTTGGGTGTAAGATTTTGGTAATGACAAAGTAAAAAAACAAGATGGTCAAAAGATGGGGGTTGATTATTAATTTTTTCACTCAAGAACCTTCTAAATAGTAGTATGAAACTGAGATAAAATAATGTCTAAAGTGCATGATTTTGTGTCTACATATGCAACCGCAACTAGTGTCTTTCTCTTATGTTTCTCTTTATCATTTTTATTTTCCTTAGTAGATTCTTACGTTGATCAAGATTGTTTGATAGATTAAAGGACCCCGTACATACCAAAAATTATATGTATTGTAGCATCGCGTAAAGATGTTACGAAACCCCAATGATGATTTAGATCTCTTCACAAGGTGTTCAATCCAGAAAGCACACTGAGTATACATTTGCATCCTAAAATGCCTTATCCAGCCTTTGCATGCTTTGTTCTAACCCCGTTCCTCTCTTTTCCTTGCATTTTGGTCTTTAGTTATAGGACCGCCGCCTCTACGCCGGTGGTGGTCCTATGCGTGTTTTCCAGAACTCTCCAACGCTTTCGTCAATGTAAAAAAATCAAGTTGCGCTCAACCACTCTTGCTTGCATTTAAGTTTTAGTTGCCTGGTAAATAGTAATTCCTCTTTTTTATAATAGAAGAGTTCAATTCAAACTTACCCTCTGGTAAATCAAAGTGCTATAAATACCAAGCTTGTTTACAAGAAAATGGCCCCTCTCCTCTATGATTTATTATTCAATGTGTTTGAAAGTTCTTCAATAAGTCTCAACAGGTTTAGATTTTGTAAAGCTTTCAGCCTCTTAGTTCAAGGCTCCACAGTTTTGGTTTAGAGATCACTAGATCTCTCTAGTTTCATCTTGTTCCATTGTTGTTCTCCAAACAACTAGTTTAGCATAAACAGTTCTAGTTCTAGATTATGTTCATTTGAATCTTGATTCTGCTTAGAGTTATAGGTTGTTGTTTCGTCACAGAAGTATAGGTCCTAGAGATTTCAGTGTGCTTGTATTTCATCTCAATAACAATTCATTAGGAATCGCATAGTCAAGCTCTGTTCTCTTGCACTATCCCTCTCCTACTTGCATTATGTTCAGCTTACATCCAAGCTGCCACTATTCGAACATCTTCTCCTACTACCATTGTCACATTCCCACTTTTCTGGATTCATGAGAACACGTAGGAATGAAGAGATCACACTGAGGGGACAAATCACAATACAACTGGATTTTCCATTGTTTTGTAAACTCCAAGTTTGAATTGTCGAAGTTATAGTTACAATATATCAAATAGAATAGAAAATCATTTTATTTCAGTTAAGATTGCTTTCAATATTACTAGGGAAGCTATGGGGAATGATAGCTTCTGAGAAGCTGTGATTTATTCCTCACTTCTGAGGTAAGATTGAAGGTCTTTCAATTAAATTAGTTAGTTATTTATATTTAGGATCAATTCAAAAATGCACAGGAAAATAGCTACATCTGGCTACCTTGCTTTTTTAATCCCATTATTAGATTAATTTTTCGTTATATAAATATATTAGAATAGTCGCTCTTTAAATTTTGTTTAAATTCACATCTTTGAAAATATAAAAAAATAATATAAGCATAGCGTAGATTTATTTTCATAATTAGTTTACTTCATTCAGTTAAGTTTGGTTATCTCTTGCATGACAATTACGGGACCTAGAGAGCCCAGGGATTACGTATTCGAACCGGTAATACCTCAGCCAAATCTCTTCACAACATTAGCATATATAGATCAAGGTCTTAGAATTCACGTCTTTCGAACAACAACAAACCCACAAGCAGTTAGTGAGCAATTGAGAGAATTAAATATTGAAGACGACAAAGCATACGAATTCTAGTCAAATCAACCCAACTATAGATTGCCTTGATAGGATATCCACATGACCATACAAGAACCTGAAAGAGAGCAAACATTTGGTTGTGATTCATTAGTTCCGTAGCCAAACACAGAGACCTTCTCATTGACATAGACACAAGCTTACATATACAAGTTGCTAGAACACCCGTAAGGTATTTTGAGAAGATCACACAACTCCTGGTATTAAACATAGAAGATAAAAAGATTATGACTATTGGATAGTTGGAAGAAGAGATTGATTCTTCACATGACCATAACAGGTCCACAACAACCACAAACTCATGGTTGTGATCCCTAGGTCCCACAACCCAATAAGCCTGCTAATCAGTTAAACATTGACACCAGTTTACGTACGCTGGTATTTAGATCCTCACCACTACCGCCGGATATCATAACACAATTTTTCATATTAAATATAGAAACCAATCAAGCTAATATTTTCTGGGTTAGACCAGAAAACCGTCCATAGTTTCCTACAAATCCACTACACTACCACTTTCATGACCTTATCTAGAAATATACATGAAGCACCTATAGGTCATTTTCCACACATCCAACAACCAATAGATAGGATCTCGGCAGAGCTCGACATTGATTGGAGCCTCCGAGTAGCTATTATATCTGAACGATCCATTACACCAATTCAGGTTAGGAGAGCTTTCTTTTCCTTAGACTCGTAGATCCCATTATTACGTGTTGAGGATATAAGATTTCCCAACTAGTTTTTCTACATCTACATATATTTCATTTCCACCGGCTGTCTCAGCACGACCTCGGGAGGTCAGGTATGAAGAAAGGCTACTTGTTGATTCTCATGCTTGCCTGTCACTTTTCTATCGTACAAAATTGGTGAACCCAACGTGAACGCAATAACTACTCCCTTTTCATTTCCATTTCTTTCATCCATCTTCACTCCTTCCCATTATTCTATGGGTATTTATATACCCCGAATATGTCGGGATACGATGCATATGGCAAACCTCTCTCAGGTCTCGAAGCATATTATGGCCAATCGAATAGGCCACAGTCACCCTCGCTTTCTGCATGGGATGACAACTACTCAAACAACTACCTTTCATCACAAACTCCTCCTCAAGGGACTAATGCTAGTACTTCATTCTAAATTGAGGAACTAGACCAACTCACACAAACACAACAACTTGAGCCATCAGGCTCTAATAGCATGACATTTACTAGAGAATCCAGCTCATCTCCTTGAGTTTTGTTTAGACCAAAAATCAGTAGGCAATCAGATCCACTCCCATTCTTGGATGAGGAGTACTTAGCATGCCACGCCAGAAATGAGCAACACTTCCAAAACATGTATCCATCTCTAGGAAGTTTGCAAACACAACCCGACACCCTGCTTCAAGAAAATACCCCCATTCCTCCACCAATGGAAAATACTCTTGGTGAACTTGGGCAAAGTAATGAAAAATTCATAGCAGGATACCATACCCCTCTGCAACCTCAAAGAGTACCACAACAGCCATCAAGGTGAAACACTGGGCCATCACCAATCGAGGTCATCTCAACTTTGGTCGAGAGGGTTAGAGGACTAGAACTTGCTCAAGCAAATCAAACTTCATATTCGGGGCAAGTGGGAACTCCCAACCCTCCACATTATCCTAGTCAAATTGACCTCCTCACAGAACATGCATGTTAGGCATGCCTCCTCAACATTCGTATAACTACCCATAGCAAACACCAACTAGAACCACATTTTCAAATGTTTCTCCAATTGAAAGTATGATACCTCCCGGTTTAGTACCAAACAACCCATATCAGAGCAATGCTCCTCCCTATTTAAACATTTATTCAAAATCGCCACAGGGAGACATGTTCTCTTCTCCAGATGTTTTCTCAACCACAGGGGTTTCCTTATGCTCCTGCAAATACATATGCTATGCCATATCAACAACCCATTCCACCTCTCCCCCTCAGCAGGCACCATCGATGGTTGAGACCTATGCAGTAGGGACTTACTCATAATATTTAAAAGAACCTCTAGATTTCACCATACGAAGCATCATGCTTCCAAGACCTCTTCCCAATTTTCCTAAATTCAAGGGGGAGGGAGATCCAAATGCACATATCAAGGCCTATGCCACGGCCATTCAAGAATTTCTCCCTTGGGATGTGGTTGTTGCTAAGATATTCCCTAAGACCTTAGAAGGTATTGCCCTTGATTGGTATTATAGAATACCTGAAGCCTCGATACACTCATTCAAATAGCTTGTGTCAGAATTTATCAAAGATTTTGACATGAACAAATTGTTAAGAATAGGGATCAGGGAATTCTTACATATTAAACAAGAGCACAATAATCATTTGTTTATTTCATTCAAATATGGCGTACAGTCCTCTACTCATCAGCAAGTGCTCCGAACATGGATCAGATGGAACTATGTGACTTATTCCTTCATTCTCTCAACAGAGAGATAAAGGAAGAAGTCCAGAAGTTCCCACTAAGGACTTATGATGAAGTACTCGAGAGTGCTCTCTGAATCGATCAAGCGGTAATAGACAACGGTTGTAAGACATATGGAATGAATGGGAAATTAATCACTCCCAATCAAAACACTACAACTTATCCTAATGTCGGGAATACCAATCAAGGACCCAAGATCCTTAACAAAAACCATGGGGTTACAACAAATGGAGTCACAAACCAAGTTAAAAGGGCAAACATCGTAAACACTCCAGCACCCATTAACAATCAATGAAATAATAACTTTACTCCAAAAATCAACATGGTGGATTTTAATCATCCACAACAACAACAAAAATCTAGACACAAGGTCCAAACCGAAACCCAACTAGATATTAGAACCAAATCCAAAGGAAACAACCTCAAAATTTCAACTCTAACAACCAACAACCTAGTCAAAATTTTGGACCACAACAAGTTTTAAACCAACAACCTCATAATTATAATCCCAACTTGTATTGTGGTTTCCACAAGATTCAAGGCCATGATACTAGGACTTTCCGTGACTACAATAAATTCATGCAATGTTTTCCAGAAGATCAAAGACAACTCTTTGTAGATATGTTTTTAACAAATTCTGCATTACCCATGCCGAACACCTATACGAGATCAGTTTCCCCTCAAAATGCACCCCTCAAGATTTTTAATGATCCTCTCCCGAATTGTTCTAACAATAACATGTTAGATCCAAATGGGACAAACAAGAGTGTCATGGTAGGAAATAACGATCATGAAGCCTCAACTTCATCAAGTCCACCGGTTGCACCCCAATTAGGAACTCGACCACAAACCAAGATAGTTGGTCTGGTAGAATTAGACACCGAGCTATATGTAGAAACCATAACAAGAACATGAGATTATTCTTCTCAACCAATTCCAACCTACCCATTAGTACCAAACAATGTTCAAAAAACACTGAAAAAACGCTTATGATCTAATTAATGACCTAACAAAGACCTTCTCTCACATTTCCTTCTTGGATTTGTTGAAAAACTCTCCCGCTCATAGGGCTACTCTCTTAGAATCACTTGGGTCTTGGTCATCTGATTAACATCACTCCTCTTGAAATGCAAGTAAACCATGTAGACTTTGACATCTACCCTCTAGGGCAGCTAGATAGGGATATTGAGTTTATATTTGATATAAGAAAATGCCAACAGACGCTAAAATTACACGTAGAGGTGACCCAACCTTGCATTTGTAGGTATGGGTTTATAATAATTATGTTAAGCACACAATGATTGATGATGGGGCAGTAGTTAACATAGTCCCCTTCGCTTTTCTTCAAAAGCTAGGATATGGAGAAACAAATTGTTCCACAACATGAAATACACTAAGGGGTTATGATAGCCTCAAGGCCACTTCAATTGGGACTATAGTGTTACCAGTCACCTTAGGACCCAAGATAGTCCTCACCGAATTTTATATTATAGACCGGAAACCAACTATAATATAATTCTCGATCAACCATGGATACATCGCTTGAAGGCAATCCCTTCCACATTATTCCAGGAAATAAGATTTTTACACTTGGGAAAAATCTTCATAGCACATGGTGACCCAAAACCTTACACTTAGCATATTTGAAAAAGAGACCAGGCGTCCACTCTGAGTTTAAGCTCCCAATGAATCAACTTAACAAACCAGTCAATTCAAATCCAGAATTAAAGTTGGTACCTACAATAGAATTAGAAGTCACGAATCTAGTGAAAGGCATTCCGGTACCCAAAAATGAGACTAACGTCATAGAGACAATATCATTAGGAACTACTACAAAAATTTTCGAGTTACTAGAGAAAGATCTACCTATTCTCCTACCATTTGATTCCATGGGTATAGGATGTACCCTAGGAATTGGATCCCTTCTAGCGGATGAAGTTTATATGGTAGAAGTAATCGAGGAAAAAGAAGAAGACACGAAGAATGTTCCAACATCCATTTTTCTGAGAAAATATTGGACTCTCCACTTCGATGGAGCTAGATGTCATTTCGGTGTTGGGGTAGGTGTGATCCTTACTTCTCCCGAGGGAAATATCCTACCTTTTTCCTTTAAGTTAAACTTCGAATGTACAAACAACGGGGCTGAATATGAAGCCCTCCTCCTTGGCCTCATTATAGCCAAAAGGATGGGCGTTGATAACATTAGAGTGCTAGGAGACTCACAATTAGTTGCAAACCAAGTATCTGAGGTATATGAGACAAGAGATGAGCACTTACAACTCTATAAAATGGTAGTATTAGATCTAACCAAGGGATTCAAATTCATATCAATCGAAGCAATCCCATGAGAACAGAACCTTCTTATAGATTCAATAGCAACCTCGGCTTCCCATTTCACTCCAAGCAGTGAGTTGGAAAATAAAAATTTCATGGTATCACTTCATATTGAACCATTGGTGCGTAAAATACCAATAACCCCGATCTTAACACATATAGAAGTTGAGAATGAGTTTACCATCCTAGATAATGATAGGGTCACTCTTGGATATCTAAATGCCTATGTAGAATTGCATCTCACTCATCACATAGTAGATTTCTCCCTAATCCCATATTCCTCTTCCTATTTTGGAAATCCCATGATAGAATCTCCCCCGCAAAATAATCTCAAAATCTATGAGGTAGAGAATGAAGAAAGTTTGGAACTACCTCTGGCCTCTGAATTTGAAGAAGGCAACGCTTCCTTAATCGAAGGAATGATTGATATAAATATTGGAATGAAGGAAGAACCAAATATTTTGAAGTTGGGATCCTCATTAACTCCAGAGGAAATAGAAATACATACCCAGATCCTTAAGGAACATCAAAAGGCTTTTGCATTTAATTACAAAGAAATGACGGGAATTGCACCACATATCGCGGTACACAATCTTGTCACTAAACCAGATGCAAAGCCAATTAAGAAAAATCGAGACCAATGAAGCCAAAAGTGGCTCTCATGGTGAAAGAAGAAGTAATGAAACTTCTCTAAGTGGGATTCATCAAACCAGTCGACTATTCACAATGGGTATCTAATATCGTCCTCGTTCTAAAAAAGAATGGGAAGATATGCATTTGCATAGACTTCTGAGACATTAACAAAGCTTTCCCCAAAGATGACTTCCCATTACCATCCATTGACGTCATTGTTGGCCTTAAATGTGGATTTGAGCTTTTGTCTCTCATGGATGGGTTCTCGAGATATAATCAAATCAAAATATCTAAAGAGGATCAAGCCAAGACTACATTTATAACTCCTTAGGGAACTTATTGTTACGTTTTCATGCCATTCGGTCTTAAGAATGCTAGCGCTACATACCAATGAGAAATGACATACATATTCCATGACCTTATTCATAATATTGTGGAATCCTATGTAGATGACTTGCTAACCAAGGCCAACAAGTGTTGTGATCACCCGTATACTCACTGTATCATTCTCTCATGATTGATCGAATATGGTGTCACATTGAATCCAGAGAAATGTGTATTCGGTGTAATAGGAGGAAAGCTTCTAGGTTACATTATATTGTCACGAGGGATTGATGTTGACCCAACCAAAATCTGGGTTATTCTTGAAATGATTCCACCATCAAACGAGTCTAGTATCAAATCATTTCTTGGGAAACTCGGTGTAATTCGAAGGTTCATCCCTGACTTAAGTTTTTGTTCATCCAATCAACAATTTATTAAAGAAGGATTATAGCATTGATTGGATGGAAGAATGCAACGAGGCCTTCAAGCAGTTAAATGCTTCTTGTTGTCTCCTCCCACGCTAATGCCTCCTAGACTAGATCATCCTTTGATCTTGTATTCATGGGCTACTGATGTCTCGCTAGCTTGCATGTTGGCTTAGGAAGATAATGATAAACGGGAATGTGTAGTTTATTTCATTAGTCGGACGTTGCTTGATTATGAAACATGTTACACACATGCAGAAAGAGAATGCCTTGCCATAGTCTTCGCAACAAAACATTTAAGACATTACATGTTGAATCAAGAAACAAGGGTCATTGTAAAGACATATCACTTACGAACATTCCTCACGCAAGGTTTTTATATAAAATTTTTGGATGTTTCATAACCTTAATGGGTGAGTTTGAGATAACATTTTTAAACCAAAAATCCATTAAGGGAAAACTCATTGCATACTAGTTGGCTGACAATCCATTGGATGGGGGTGATCTGGTAGATCTAGATTTTCCTGATGAGTGCATATAGTTTTTTGAAACCAAGTCTCCCATATCTATATGTCCTTGGTACACTAACATCGTCAATTTCATCATGGACCACACATACCCAGAAGGGGCCACATCAAAACAAAGAAGGTGGTTACACATTATCATTGCTAAATATGTTATTTTAGAATATGTTCTCTATCGTAGAGCCTTCAACGGAATTATTTTAAGATGTGGTGACATAGAAGAATCCAAAAATATTCTTTATGAATCCCACAATGGGATATGTGGAGGCCACTTCGATGGCCACGCCACTGCTCACAAAATACATTGGATGGTATATTTCTAGCCCACTCTGGAACATGACGCGGTAGAGTTTGTGTGTAAGTTTCATAAATGCCAAGAGTTCTCCCACGAGATTCACATGCCACAGGCTCTGCAACCAATCACAACCCCATGGCCCTTTTCCACATGGGGCCTAGATTTGATAGGGAAATTCTCTCCCTCATCAACAGATGGCCATAACTTTATAATCACGGCCACAAAATATTTTACTAAATGGGTAGAGGCCATGCCTCTCACCACCGTACTAGGTTTCTGTAATCACTAAGTTCATTTTGAATCAAATCATTTGTAGGTACGGTGTCCCACAAGTCATTATCTCAGATAATGGCACATCCTTCAAGAATGATGAGGTTCGTGAGTTATGCAGCAAATTCAAGATAAACCATCACACGACCTCTCTTTATTACCCCCAAGCCAATGGATAGGCTGAAGCAACAAACAAAACATTAAAATCCATTCTCCTCAAAATAGTTAAGGAGAACAAACGGGATTGGAATTTAAAATTATACCCGGCCTTGTGGGCCTATTGAACGTCAATAAGAACACCAATAGGGACAACCCTTTTCTCATTGGTATTCGGGGTAGAAGCAATTCTCTCACTTGAGGTCGAAATACCCAGTCTGTGCATCTCATTACTAGGGATCTTGGGAGAAGAATCCTATAGAGAGGCACGCCTCTCTCTAATTAGAAATCCTTGATGAGGCCAGATTAAACATTGAACAATGACACATAGCCTATGCTAACCGGACGTGCCAACAATATAACAAAAAGGTCTACGAATGAGAAATATATGAGGGAGATCTAGTTCTAAGACTAGATAGCCGAATTGATAAGAAAACTATTGAAGGAAATTTCGCCCAAGTGGTTGGGCCTATACCGAGTCATGAAAGACTATTGAAACAGTGCGTATCTCTTGTGTACACTAGAAGGTGAGGAATTCAATGAAACTGTCAATTCCTTGCATCTTAAATGGTTTTACGCATAAGTCATTAGCATCACCATTTGTATATTATGTCTACTGCATTACATTAGTCACTCAGTTATTTCATTTTGTTCACTCATTTCATAAATTTTGTGGTCAAGGAACTTATTCTTAAGCAATTTATTACAAGCTTCTGAAAATATTGGCAAAAGCATTCAAATCATATCTCTTCAATTTTCATAATATCATCAAATGGTTTCGAAATCATCTCATCAATTCAACAGAAAAAAACCATACCAAGGCTCTGCATACTTTGTCATACTCATTTCTTCTACTAGGTTAAGTTGTTCTTACCTACGGTCTATTCTAGAAGCTTCTTGGTGTCACATCTATCCCTCTTACGTCTCTTTGAAACAAGGATACTCCAAAATCACAGATCAGAAATGTCAAAGCCAAATTGAATAAAAATACTAAACAAAATAGAATATTTTATTTTACACACTTCTTTGCCCTACCAACCTTCGGTGATAAGCCCGCATATCTTACTAGTGGTGCGAGGTTGAGAAAGGAAAGAAGTACCCTTACTCACCTATGTCCCACCTTCGGTGATAAGCCCATACTTCTTACTAGTAGCATGAGACAAGGCGTAGGGGGTCCATTCACGCAAATTAATGAATCTTAGTATTTTAAAAATTCAAAGCAAAGTGTATTAAGTGAAATTAAGCATCCAAATTCCAAAGAGATCAAATCCTCAAGTTGTTATCAACTTACATATTACATAATGTTACAATAAATATTTAAATAAATATTACATCATAACATAAGTAAATAAAGAAATACTTACATGAAATAAATAACACAGGTGACACAATATTTATAGTGGAAAACCCCAATAGGGTAAAAACCACTTTGAAAATAACCTTTTACTTTAGAGAACTTATTTTACATCCAGTAAGATCACCTCCTCCTTTGAAACCCTATTTACCAAGGGTAAAACCAAATCACTTGATTTGCACACCTTTGATATATTTCCCAAATATATCAAATGAGGACCTAAAGTCCTTTTTATATAAGGTGATCGGGTATGTCTCCCGACCCACCTTTTCAACCTAAAATGGTTGACACATACACCTAGGTTTATAATATTTAATATTAGAAATATAATCATTTCATGATATTAAATATTTAACCTAAAGTATATACCTAGGTTAGCATATTTAATAATAGAAATATAAATATTTCATATTATTAAATATTAACCTATATATTAGTGATGGACCCATATACATTAAGGGTTGGCCAGACCACTTAATCATTATGTTCCAACACTCCCCCTTAATGTTAAGTGGGATAACATAACATATGCCAATAGATTACCTACCTGTGGTACACTACAGATTTACAATCCTTAAACCATAAAGGTTTTAGGCTAGCATATCGGTTGAAGGAATTATAACACCTTCATCATACTCAATTTACCTTTTGGTACAAAAGGATTTGGAATCCCAAAGATCATCCCATGATCAGTGGCTAAGTATGATTTGTGAGTTTTACATGTTCTCACAGGTTCTCATAAAAGGTTATTGAACCCAAGCATATAGGAGCCTTTTACAACCAAGGACCTCCTTAACAATATGCTTGTATTGGATGTTTACCAGTAAACTCAATAGCACTAAAGAGTTTACTTGAAGACCACCTTTAAGATCTTTCTACACTTCTTTCTAAAAAAGAAGTTGAGAGGTATACATGCCCGAAGGTCTTTTTACACTTGCCCAAAGGTCTTTTTACACTTTCCCAAAGGTCTTTTACAAATGCTAAGGTATTTTTACAAAAACCAAGTTCCATTAGGAGGTGACATTGTCATGCACACTCCCCCTCAATGGAAACTCTGACAATCCAAGTTTTCACAAAAGTGACAAAACTTTACAGCACTTAGGGGACTTTGTGAAGATGTCAGCAACCTGCTCTTCAGTCAACATGAACTTGAGATTTATCTCATCACTTTGCACCTTCTCACGGGTGAAGCGTATATGTATCTCAATGTTCTTCATGTCCTCTGATGTTGAACTAGATTCTTAATCAAGAGTAATACAACTCTTGACCACCACATAGAAGAGAAATACTTCCTTTAGCTTCCATGTGTATCTCTACCAACAGCCGTTGCAGCCACATGGCTTCTTTACTTCTTCCATTGTACTTCTCTACCTCAGTAGAAGAAATGGAGACTATTGATTGTATTTTTGTTCCAAGTAATGGTTCCTACACCAAAAAAATTGAACACATATCCAATATATTTTATAACACAACATCAGTATGGTTAGAATCACAAAATCCATATAAGATAGCATTTTCATTCTTATTATAATGCAACCCATAATTGATTGTTCCTTTCAAATATCTAAAAATTCTTTTTGCAAGATTCCAATGATCTCTAAAAAAGGTTCTGCATAAACCTTGAAGTAATTCCTACTATATAGGAAATATCTGATCTAGTTATAGTTAGATAAATCAAACTATCAACTAACAACATATATAAAATAGGATCAACCTTTTTCATATGTAGATTTAGGATCAATATTTATTCCAACTTCCATTGAAGTAGAAAATGGTTTACAATCAATCATAAGAAACTTTTTCAATACAATGGTTGCATATTGTGTTTTGAAAAATAACAATAGAATGAAATACAATCATACAAATAACATGATGTGAGAGACCTAACTCATTCATTTCAAAGTATTACTTCAATTTCTCTTTAATCCTATGAATTAAATCAGAATTATCACCAGACATAAGAAAATCATCAACATATATACATATAATGATAATATGTGAGCCTTATTGCTTAATGAATATATCATTGTTAGAAGAACAATTAACAAAACCTAACAGTTTAAAGAAGGAAACAATTTTTGCATACCAAGCTCTAAGAGCTTGTTTTAAACCATACAAGGATTTCTCAACTTACAAACATAGTTTTCTTTACCAGTTTCTTCAAATCCTTTAGGTTGAAACATGTAAAGTTCTTCTTTTAAATCACAATTCAAAAATTTTCTTATCCATTTGGTGGATTTCCCACCCAAATTGAGCGGCAATTGCAAATAAGGCCCTAACAGTACTCATTTTAGCTACAGAAATGTCTCAACATAATCAATACCAAGTTTTTGAGTGAAACCTCTAGCAACAAGTCTAGCTTTATGTTTGTTAATACTACCATCAACATTATATTTTACTTTGTATATCCACCTAGACCCTATAATACTTCATGGCTCAGGTTCATACAAGGTAATTAATGCATGGTACATATGATGGCTTCTAGTCATTTTCCTAAGGTTAATAGGATTTGAACTTTCTAACATAGATTGAGCCCAATTTAATTTCTTATCTAGGAAGATAAGAGTTTTAGAAACATCTATAGCATCAAAACATCATCATGACCATTTACTAAATCAGAATCAAAACCATCATTTAGAAGCATTTAATGAAGTAACTTCAAGAGAAGAAGACAACACATGTAAACCTTTCACTAGATTATATCTATACATTTCATATAAGCTTTGATAATTAACATGTCCTAACCTTTCATGCCATAGTTTTGAATTATTCAAACTTTGAGATATAAAACAAGATGTAGAAGAGAAATCATCAAAAATATACAGACCATTTCTTTGAATTCCTTCAGCTATTATACTCTCATTACTATCCTTGATATACCAAGTATCCTTCATGCATGGATTCTAGTTGTGTCCATACCTCTTTTGGATGTTCGATATTACCAATGTGTAGAAGGTACTCATCATTCACATTGCATAGAATCATAGAAAGAGCATCTTACATTCGTTGCAAGAATGTATTCATGTTATCTATAGTTGTTTGATGACCGGTGGTGGGAGAACCTCAGATCCAGAAACAATCATCTAGAGTTTCCTCACCATAAATTTTGTTTTGACCCAAATGTTGTAGTTGGTTTCATTCAGATCTGGGTTTTGTCAAGACAAAATAGTTAGATGCCATTATTTTCCTAAACTTGTAAAACACACCCCATTATAATATACAATGTACCATAGAGTTAGATACATATTTATCGATAATAAAAACAACACTTTTAATAGAATCAGATCTAAATTTTATAGATCTAAAGAAACTATTTGATCATAACTAATTTTGTCATTACAATGCATACTAATTAACCTCCCATGATCAAAATAATAACCCGCAATATAAAGGGCTCTACATTATACCCCATATTTATATAAAAAAATATTTCCGACCATATAGAAGTGAAGAAGAGACCCTAAGAATGCATAACAACTTCAAATTTCTGAAAAAAATAATGTAGACAAAAATCCGGCCAACTTAAATTTGACGTCTAAATGACCATCATAATGGCTTATTTTTTTGGTCTATCGTGATGGTCATTTGACCATCAATTTTAACACAATTAAAGTTTCTAAACCTATGAGCTTAAATTTGATGTCTAAATGACCATCATATTGTCTTATGTTTGGTCTACCGTGATGGTCATTTGACCATCAAATTTAATGAACAAAACTTGTGTATATTTCCAGAATGTGAAATTCTAGAATTTCTTCTTCTATATAATATTAGGGAGGTTATATTTTAACACATTATAATAACCTATTATAATTTATAATGTAAAAATATATACACTTTTTTTTAAAAAAGGTATATAGTTTATAGAATGTAAATAAAAAATAACATATAGTTCATAAAAATTATAAACTATAGTATATTTTTTTATATAAAAACACATAACCCTTATTAAAGGGGTTTAAAGGACATAGACTAGGTTAAAAGAATTTTACCAGGTGCAAGTAGATTTATGAGAGTATAGATTAACTTGCATATTTTACAGAGGGGACAAGTAATTTCACCCGACCAATGAAATAAATTGAAATCCCTATTTTCATGAACCTTGTCTCCTCCCTTCATTTACTCTTAATTTTACCCTGCACACATTTAAAACTATGAAAATATTGTAAAATATTTTATATAATTCTTACTGAAGCTAAAAACTTTAAAACTTTTATGTGGCTATAACTACCAATATTTTAATAAATATTTACCACACTTCACGTGGGCCACCAATAAACTAGCCCCCCTTTTTAATTCTCCATTTATACTTGAGAGTTCCACATTTATACCTGAGATATTATCTCATTTTATTCTCCACTCCCACTCTTATATAAAAGAAAACCTTTAAATAGGTTTATTTATATAGTTTTTATAAACTATAAGATATAAATGAATGGGGCCGCCCCCTTACATGGATAATATAAATGGTTAGGGACACATGTTAGGTTTTATTTAATAAGTATTAAGATTTAAAAAGTAATCCCTTCATGGCCAAGCAATAAACACAGGCCCCCTTACTAAAAAAAAAAAGCACTTAAGTTTTTTTAAAACATATATAAACCAAATCTAATAAAATTTATATTTTAAGCGGTTTAAACTAACCATATATATAAAATATGATTCAAACTTAGGTTTGTTTCTTTTTTTTAAAAAACTATATATGCCTAGATTTATAAGTTAAGTTTAAATATGATTTAAACTTAGGCTTAGAATATGGTCATTGACTCTTCCCTCAATCCCATGTAATTTTAATATGGTTTAAGGATTTTAATATATAGTTTTTTTTCAAAACTATATAAATTTTAATATGATGTTTATATAAATTATTATATAAACCTTATTCTATATTATATATATTTTTATTTAAAAATAATAATATAGTTTTCAAATTATATAGGATATAGTTATAGATTAACTATAAACTATAGTTTTTCAAATCAAATCCTTTTAGAGGGGACCAAAGAACACGGGTATGAATTTACCTTCAAAATATTTAACCTACAAACATTTGAAATTATAGAAAACATGAAAATTATTTCATATAGTAATAAATCTTTTCTTTTTTGTATGTGATTTTCACGCAAGTAAATATTTGAAGCCCCTTTCACCTGTGCACACATCAATCTCCAAACAAACATTAATTCCATATAATTTACAAAATGTAAATGAAATGTAAGAATCATATCATATTACATCTCCCCCAAAAAAATAGGGATTTAAAATTGAAAAACCCTAAAAATTTTTTTACCGAGAGTTTAATTACACAAATGTAATGCCAAAATAAATTGGGAAAAAAAAAGGGGACCGGATACTTTTAAATACCCTTTCAGGTTGGTTGAAAAAACTCATACAAATTAAATAAATAAAATACAAAATTTGATCTTAATTTATTTAATTTACCTCACTCTGTTACCATGTTAGAATTTGAGGATTCTAATAAATACGGATTTAATCAACTTACATATTACATAATGTTACAATAAATATTTAAATAAAGATTACATCATAACATAAGTAAATAAAGAAATACTTACAGAAATAAATAACACATGTGACACAGTATTTATAGTGGAAAACCCCAATAGGATAAAAACCACTTTGAAAATAACCTTTTACTTCAGAGAACTTATTTTACATCCAATAAGATCACCTCCTCCTTTGAAACCCTATTTACCAAGGGTAAAACCAAATCACTTGATTTGCACACCTTTGATATATTTCTCAAATATATCAAATGAGGACATAAAGTCCTTTTTATATAAGGTGATCGGATATGTCTCTCGACCCACCTTTTCAACCTAAAATGGTTGACACATACACCTAGGTTTATAATATTTAATATTAGAAATATAATCATTTCATGATATTAAATATTTAACCTAAAGTATATACCTAGATTAGCATATTTAATAATAGAAATAAAATATTTCATATTATTAAATATTAACCTATATATTAGTGATGGACCCATATACATTAAGGGTTGGCGGACCACTTAATCATTATGTTCCAACACTTATCACTTGTCATCCATTGCATACATTCTGAAAAAGCATATAAAAACAAAGATTCTAAAAACATCTAGTGTACACATGAGAAACGAATCACAAAACTCTAGATACAAAGAAGATCTAGATCCAAAATATATATATATATATATATATAGGAATCGTGTTTTACATACAATGCCATCATGCACTAGGCATGGTAAAAACGCTCAATGAGCCCAACAAATACAAAAACAACTCATATAAACATCCATAAAAATCACTAAAAGAATACCAAATGGCCTCTCAATCCCTGTGGGATCCCTCGGAGGGTGCGCGACCGCGTCTAGGGCTCCTGCTACGATGATGCTCTGAATGCACTGAATGATGGGAGTGCTCATGATCACAACCACTGGCTATGGTCTCACTACGAGAATGGATCCACCTCATCAAGAACTTAGTAGTCTTGTATCTAGCTATCTCAGTACGAAGGGAGGACACTAACTCTGCCACCTTCCAGATAGGGAAAAACACATCAGTGTGTCGATGGTCATTAAAGGCTCTCCGACATCCTCGGTAAGCTAAGCCTGGGTCTTCCTTGAAGGGAGTAACAGGGTGTCGGCACACACCCGTGGTGAATAAAATCCCACCATCCCTGAGTAGTCGCTGCAAATAAAAAAAAGGAAATAACAAGTTAGAAAATCACCAAAAATAAACTCAAAAACAAACAAAACAACAAAAGAAATATCAACCAAACATCTCTAACTAACAGGGTCGAGAAAAGAGTAGTAACTCACTCGGATCTCCAGGCATCTAGGTAGGGTCTCTAGGATTTGCGCCTACTACCGATGCTACTGCCGACTGTGGAGCCTCCCAAAATATGGAAAGAAATGACATCCTACCACGGACTCATCATCTCCCTCAAAGTCCTGAGAAGGAAACTCCTCTGAGACCAAGGTCTCCTTCTCCGCACTCACCTCTGCCCTCTCTACCCTCAAGATATCCTGAGTGTCATGCCACTTAGAATCGCTATCATCCTCCTTGGCCATCCCACTGGCCTCACCTCCAACTCCCTCTCCCATCGTCTCCTCCTCAGTCTCCCCTCCTGTGAACTCCTTAGAGTCTGATTCCACATCAACAAGCTCATCCTCCTCCCCACTGAAAGCAAAAGAAACTATGATATGAAGTAAGGGTGATCGAGGAGCACCAACTGCCTTCGGGCACAAACCACCTACCTAACCGCAATAGGAACTCCAGGAGTAACCATGGTCCAACCTCAATCTCCTCTAGGACCTCCCGGGCCTCACGAACAGTCTTGTATACTAGCCCCGCTGGAGGAAGCATATCAACATAGGGAGGCCAAACTGCTGAGGGACTCGATCAAATGGGTGGACCTCCACCCTCTCTATCTTGTCTACTAACTGACTTGTAGTAGAGCAGGAAATCAATGTAAGCATCTCCTCTCCCCATACTCCTGCCATGGCCTGATAAGGAGTGGCCTCCATATCTACAATAGTCAGTGAAGCCATTGGCTGATGTGGCATCCTGAGTATTGACATCCCCGTCCACCTCGCTACTCTAACAACCCCTAATCCTCTACTAGTACACCCCTCCCATAGGGGACGATACGCTCATACACCCAACTCATAACTAGAGTAGGATGACTCAAGGACTGCCCCTATAACCTAACCACCCTGTATAAGTCATGATATGTGGTCCCAAGAATGTCTGCTCCTAAGCATAAGTATGGCCATAGGCCTCAATCTGTGCAATAATGGGAGCCCAGAAGTATAACAGAGTATCTCCTCCCTTATCCCCAATCAACCATGAGGCCAAGATACCCATAATAGCCTTACGGATGGTGGGGATAGGAGTAATGTAACAATAGATCGACCTTCACCCCCTTCTTTGAGCCAAAGGAGACAACAACATCTCCCATATAAGTAGCCCACTGAACCATCTGAGACCTGGATCTTGTTGTCTTAAGAGACAGCTGCCTCCCAAGAATCGAAACCCCCAGTATATGATAAACATCCTCCAGGGTGATATTCCACTCACCCCTAACACTGGAAACCGGAAAGTATTCTGGTCCGCATCTTAGTATGAGAATAAGTCACATAATATGTGACTGGCAGGAGCAACATGAGGAACCCGTGAAATCCTCAAAATATTGGCCCTCTTCAGAGTGTCTTGCTCAATCTAGGTCAACATATCTAACACTACCGAGAGCCAATCACACTCCCTCTCTCTGCTCTGCTAAATATACTCCTCCTTTTGTATCCACCCAAAAGAGAAAAAGAGAAATTTATTGACATAATCCAATAGATAAGATCTTTAAAAACATAGAAAAATGTCAAAAATGTAAAAACAATTAACTTAGGAATATTTTTTTGCTTTCTATCCGAGAATCGCCGCCCTCTACAGAGCGGTAGTTCCATGACCACTCCCATCTAAGGGTGGAAGTCTTGTGACCGCCGCCATCATAGGGTGGTGGTCCCATGACCACTACTTTGTGCAGGGTGGTAGTCCTGTGCTGATTCAGCGTGTGCCCGTAAAGACCTAAAAATGCTTTAAAAAAGCAAAAATGCACCATTTTGAGAAAAATAAAAGTCTACCCCATGGGCACCCCCTTAGAGACTCATTTAAACACTAAGATTTTTGAAAGTAAGCCCCCAAGACAAATATTTCAACATTTTTATATTTTAAGTATAAAAATAATGAATTGAGAAAACTAACTTTGAGACTTTGCAGTCGATGTCTTGCTCTCGGAGGCATGATCATGATCTCGCAATGAACATTTTGACTGCAATCTCATCATAAACAATTACCGTGGGTCCCAGAGCTCAAAAATTTCCAAATCGACACGTACAAATGAATAGGAAAATGAGCTCGTTTTATTATATATATATATATATATATATAACATTCTAACCTTGTTTTGAATGTTCTTTTACAGAGTTGGAGCACCGATGGAGGTAAGTTCTTATCCCTATACAAATGGTAAGTCCTCATTTCATTTTAATTTACTATTTATTTTTCAATTTCTTTATCTATCTGCACTTGAGTCCTCTTTTCATTTTACGAGATAACGGGAATCTAGATGGCGAAATTGTGACAAATGTGTATGCCAGTATAACTTTTGACTCCCATTTCGGGTAAATACTTGGACCCACCGTTTTATGCCCCTTCATGGCTAAAACACTTCTCCGAGGGGGAAATATGTACGTACCCAATAATATATGTCTTTGTCTTCGCCGAAAGAGGTTACAGAAAAACCCAATGATGATTCAGATCTCTTCGTAAGGTGTTCGGAATCTAGAAAGCATGCTTGAGTATACATTTGCATCCTAAAATACCTTATCTAGCCTTCGTATGTTTTATTCTAACCTCGTTTCTCTCTTTTCCTTGAATTTAGGTCTTTAGTTACAGGATTCCCGCCCCGCCTAAGCAGCTGTCCCGTGATCGCTTGCCCGGACAAGGCGGCGATCTTATAACCACCGCCCGCACTGGATGGCGGTCATATGTGCATTTTCCAAAAATATCTAATGCTTTCATCAATGTAAAAAATCAAGTTGCACTCAACCACTCTTGCTTACATTTAAGTTTTAGTGGCTAATAAATAGTAATTCCTCTTTTTTATAATAGAAGAGTTCAATTCAATCTTACCCTCTAGTAAATCAAAGTGCTATAAATACCAAGCTTGTTTACAAGAAAATGGCCCCTCTCCCTCTATGATTTATTATTCAGTGTGTTTGAAATTTCTTCAATAAGTCTCAATAGGTTTAGATTTTGTAAAGCTCTCAGCCTCTCAGTTCAAGGCTCCATAGTTCTGGTTTAGAGATCACTGGATCTCTCTAGTTTCATCTTGTTCCATTGTTGTTCTCCAAACAACTAGCTTAGCATAAACATTCTAGTTCTAGATTATGTTCATTTGAATCTTGATTCTGCTTAGAGTTATAGGTTTTTGTTTCATCACAGAAGTATAGGTCCTAGAGATTTCGGTGTGCTTGTATTGTATCCCTATAACAATCCTGCTAGGAATCACATATTCAAGCTCTGTTCTCTTGCACTATCCCTCTCCTACTTGCATTATGTTGATTACATCCAAGCTGCCACTGTTCGAACATCTTCTCCTGTTGCCACTGTCACATTCCCACTTTTCTGGATTCACAAGAACATGTAGGAACGAAGAGATCACACTGAGGGGAAAAGTCACAATACAACTGGATTTTTCGTTGTTCTGTAAACTCTAGGTTTGAATTGTCGAATTTGTAGTTACAATATATCAAATAGAATAGCAAATCATTTTATTTCAGTTAAGCTTGCTTTCAATATTACCAGGGAAGCTGTGGGGAATGATAGCTTCTGAGAAGCTGTGATTTATTCCTCACTTCTGAGGTAAGATTGAAGGTCTTTCAATTAAATTAGTTAGTTATTTATATTTAGGATCAATTCACAAATGCACAGCAAATAGCTACATCTGGCTACCTTGCTTGTTTTAATTTCATTATTATATTAATTGTTCGTTATCTGAATATATTAGAATAGTCACTCTTTAAATTTTGTTCAAATTCACATCTTTGAAAATACAAAAAAAAAGAATATAAGCATAGCATAGATTTATTTTCATAATTAGTTTACTTCATTCAGTTAAGTTTGGTTATCTCTTGCATGACAATTACGGGACCCAGAGAGCCCAGGGATTACGTATTCGAACCGGTAATACCTTAGCCAAATCTCTTCACAACATTAGTAGATATAGATCAAGGTCTTAGAATTCACGTCTTTTGAACAACAACAAACCCACAAGTAGTTAGTGAGCAATTGAGAGAATTAAATATTGAAGACGACAAAGCATACGAATTCAGGTCAAATCAACCCAACTATAGATTGCCTTGATAGGATATCCACATGACCATATAAGAACCTGAAAGAGTGAAAAAATTTGGTGTTGACTCATTAGTTCCACATTCAAATGCGGGAGACCTTCTCATTGACATAGACACAGGCTTACGTATACAAAGTGCTAGAACACTCGTAAGGTATTATGATAAGATCACACAATTCCTGGTACTAAAAATAGAAGTTGAAAAATCTTATGACTATTGGATAGTCGAAAGAAGAGATATATTCTTCACATGACCATAACAAGTCCACAATAACCATGAACTCATGGTTGTGATCCCCAGGTCCCACAACCCAACGGGCCTGCTAATCAGTTAGACATTAACACCAGTTTACGTATGCACTCTTCCGGATATCATAACACAATTTTTCATATTAAATATAGAAACCAATCAAGCTAATATTTTCTGGGTTAGACCAGAAAACCATCCATAGTTTCCTACAAATCCACTACACTACCACTTTCATGACCTTGTCTAGAAATATACACGAAGCACCTACAGGTCATTTTCCATGCATCTAATAGCCAATAGATAGGATCTTAGCAGAGCTCGACATTGATTGGAGCCTCCAAGCAGCTATTATATCTGAACGATCCATTACACCAATTCAAGTTAGGAGAGCTTTCTTTTCCTTAGACTCGTAAATCCCGTTATTACGTGTTGAGGATATAATATTTCCCAACTAGTTTTTCTACATCCGCATATATTTCATTTCTACCAAATTTGTCTCGGCACGACCTTGGAAATTTGGGTACGAAGAAAGGCTACTTGTTGCTTCTCATGCTCACCTATCACTTTTATATCATACAAACCCCTCTGTTGTTCTTCTCTCAAGGAGATGGTACCGAGGTGGTCAATCTATTTCTTCATACATTTTTTTCTCATCATTCCCAAATTTCTTGTAATAAGAACACACTCAACCTTTTCCTTCTTAGGCTTCCCACTTGAACTAGAGGTTTTCATGATAGACTTGGAAGAAGTGATTTTTTTTTTCTTTCTTCTTTTCTAGATCCTTTCTCTTTTGCTTCTTCTCCTTGTTTCTAGAGGATTTTTGTTTCCCATTCCCATCAATGAGGGCTTGATGTTTGGATGAATTCATGGTACCCATTTGGACTAACTTGTCTTGATCCTTAATCAAATCAGAAATGAATTCATCTAAGGATGGCATAGACCATGTGGCTCCAAGATCCCTCTTGGTAGCATAAAATGTAGAAATAAAGATAGATTAGTCAAGACCTAGTTTGGAAAGCATTGAAAGAACTAGATGTTCATCCTTATTTTCTGTTCCACATTCTTTTAATTACAATCATAAGGACTTGATATTGGTAAAAAAATTCTTCCAAAGCATCAAATTTTTAGGACTTAAGTTTATAAGTTATATTTCTATCTCATGACCCCTCATAGTGTTAACTTTTCCAAATAAGGTTTCTAAGGTTTTCCACACCTCGTTGGGATATTTGGCTGACTCTATGTGAAAGAGGAGTTTAAGAGACACTGAAAGACACAAAATACCAAAGGCTTCATCACACTTATTAAACCACTTAACTTTGTTTGCAGCTTCACTAGGCTCAAGTTCTAACCCCATTGTGATACAGTACAACCTTGTTCTCCTAAGTGAAATGGTCATTTTTTATTTCCATTCATGGTAGTTAAAAGGTGTAAGTGGGTTAATTGAACTTAGATCCATTAGTGCGAGAGAGAAATAAGTTCCGAACAAGAGACAAAACACACTATACACCCCCCCCCCAAAGTTTTGGAACTTTATAACTTGGTGTATTTTTAAAAACAAATAGGTCCAAAGGTTTGGGAAATGAAAAATATTCAACATTTGCAAAAATGGCATTCAATATTAAGATACTAATAAAAATTTTACAATAATTATTTCCCGTAATAAGCCATATTTGGAATGAATTTACACTAAAGTTGAAATGCACTTTTTCACTAAAAACATATTTTTAGAAAATAAAGGAGGTGGGTTTTGATGAATCCAAGATAAGCACCTTTAAATCGGATCAAGGTTGTGGCTACATTGGATCAAGGAGATATGCATTGTGGTCTTCCATTTTCCATAGATCTCGAGTGTAGCGAATAGCTTTGCCGTGTGACTCAAAACATTAAATTAAGTTGAATCAGTAATGCTTCTATGGGTTGTTAAAATATTTTTTGCGAATTAAGTCTCAAAATGATTCTTGATCGGAAAATTCCCTTTACAGGTCTGAACAAGTATGCAAAGCACTACCACAGGTGAAAATGCCCTTCACAGGTCTTAAAACACCTAGATCTAGGTAAATCTTCCAGGATCTGGAACAATGTTTTAGGGCCTACAAAAAAGCAACCTCCAAAATCGTATATACACTATGTAGGCCTATAAACCTCTCGAATCTTAAAAATAGGATATATACCTACAAACCAAGCAAAACTAGCACAATAAAACACCCAAATACTTGTAAATAATGACCTCAAATGAAATTAAACTTGCAGAATAATAACTAGACAAGCTCAATACCAGCTTGGCTCTGATACCATATCAAAGAAGTTTCATGAATCTTCTTGTTCAAAGAATTCACGAGACTAATATTGAACTTTTTCAAAATAAAACTATTCCAAGATAAAACAAAGCAAGCATACAAGACTACAAATTACAAAAATACAAGAGAGATAATTGCAATAACACAAAAATATCTCCAACTTAATATGATAAAAATAGAATAATGCAAGAGATGTACATATAAGAAGTGAATGTGTAACCTCCTCAAAGAATCATGGCAATCTCTACCTAGAATAGTGGTAACCAACACCTAGAATGGTGTAGTCAAGTGGTAACCAACACCTAGAATAGTGTAGTCAAGTGTACACCTAAGTAAGAATATCCCATATGTGTAGGGAAACTCCAAGTGGGGTGGAATATCCCGAGTAAGATAATACAAATAAAGTGAGGAAAATAAATCCTACACAAACAAAATATACAATTTCCACCAAAGTGATGCTCACTTCAAAGCATGAGGAGGAGATTTAAAGTGCCAAAGGTCAGCTACAACACATCTAACCAAAAGAAGAGCAACGTGAGGAGGTATTCATATTTTTCTAAGTTGATAAATTGAAGAATAAGGGAGTGCGGATAACGCTTGCATTCCCACCATGTGATTTTTTCCCAAACTGATCACATGGCCACATTTTGTAAGAAAAGGAAGCTACTTCTCCCATCCCGTATCAGGTTTTTTTATATTCATTTGCTTTAGGTTAGATTAGGGTAGATTAGGTTTCCTTAATATAAAATAAGTACTTGTTCACACTCTGCATGTTCCACTTCGGACATGTATGATTTTCATACTTTATATATAGTTTTGTGGGTCCTCATTGTTGTTGCACACTTTTAGCTTTCAAAGAAGGTTCCATAGTAGAAATCAAATATGTGGGGCAGTCCTCAATTTATATTCTTTCAGCTCTATAAGATCAAATTCATATATTTATAAGTCCGTGGATTACTGGAAACATGTTTTAAAAGGGTGAGATCAATTTTATTCAAGATTATTCTTATCTCCATACCCAATGGTTTCTTCAAGGCTAATGGTTTTGATCATTTAGTAGGTAGATGTCCCCTATAGGTCACCAAACTATTTTCCAAAATTACAGCCCCATGTAAGTTTTAACAACTTATCAAACAATTGAATTAGCTAATTTTTACTTAGAAAATACATGGAGCATGGAGTTAGTATACGTGGATTGAAATCATGTAGTGTTCCATGGAACGAAGGAGCATCAGGTTGGGACTTAGGAATTTTTTAAGAAGGTATTATTTTGCGGAGGTTTGTTAGTCTTTCATGAAACTAAGGAAGTCAATATTCTGCAGTACAAAATCATTCTCTCGTAGGTTGAAGGCATGTCAAAGGAAAACAAGATTCATATTACCATGAAGAATTAGCAAATAAGATAAGGATGGGATCCATAGGTTGAAGAGTGGAAATAAATCATTTATTTCTTCACGGTATGAAAAACACAATGTCATGTGGACTCGAGAGGACATAACATTCCGTTGAGTTTTTCAATTCCACAAAATGAAGGATGAAGTCTTCCAAGTTAAAATCCATGATGCATATAAGAAGTGCCACTAGGCACCACACGAAATATGAAATAAATTTTGAAAGAGACTAATTTTGGAAACCATGAAACGCTATCCTAGTATTCCATGGGTTTCCCAATTATATTGTTGTGAGGGTTCCCACCAATCATGGAATGAAGGGACGTGTTCGGAGTTCAAAGTGTCACACACAAAGAAGGAAAGATATCATCGGCATGGTGGGTGTGACAAAAGGAGAAGTGTGGAAGTATTTGAAGCCACAACAAAATCATGAAACATTCAAATTTGCACAACAAAGGAAATGTCGTGGATCTAGGTCGAGGCCATTGAACATAAAATAACGTCAACACTTGGAAACTCCATGCAATGAAGAAGAAGGGTGTGGATGGTCTAATGTATCACGGGGTCATAAATGATTTTGCGCATCATCCTAAGGGTGAAAAAACCATGGGAAACTAAGAAAACCATATGAAGTCTAGGGATTACATATGAAATCCCCACCTAATTTCAAAATTAATGTTAGTCCACTCCACCGACTAGAATTTAATAAATTGTGGGTGTCATTTTTCTCTCTGTAAAATCTAATGGCGTATGATTTGGTCCATGTTAGGCACCCATACCTATCTATAAGCATCCATGGAAATGGGAACTTGGTGGTTGAATCTATTTTTTTGGCACCTATCTCTCCTTATCTCTTTCTTATTCTATTTTGAAATCCCCACCTAATTTCAAAATTAATGTTAGTCCACTCCACCGACTAGAATTTAATAAATTATGGGTGTCATTTTTCTCTCTGTAAAATCTAATGGCGTATGATTTGGTCCATGTCGAGCACCCATACCTATCTATAAGCATCCATGGAAATGGGAACTTGGTGGTTGAATCTATTTTTTTGGCACCTATCTCTCCTTATCTCTTTCTTATTCTCATTCTCTATAAATGAACTAAAACACATAAAAATAAGAGGCCTATTTTGTTGTAATGGCACCATGCCAAAATGGTGGTTGACTTCCCATGAGTTCTAGACCTTGGATTTGGTCTCTACAATGTATTTTTGCCTTTTTCTATTAAATGAAATGATATGTGGATCCTTTAAGCATAAAATCTTGTGTTTTTGGCTCTCTTTCTCCCTTATACTGGTGTTTTATCACTCCTTACCTCTAATTTATTTCTCTATTATGTTTTTATTTTTTCTAATTATAGGGTTTCCATTTTTGTGTGTTTTCAATGCATGAGATGGAGGTTGAGTAATATTTTTGGTTTGTGGAACATTTTTCTACCCTCTCCTTTGTTTTTTCCTTCCTTTTCCCCATTGTGGAGAGTGATGACCTTTATTTTCTATTGCTATCACATCTATTTTAGATTAGTTATTTTTGATTTCCCCCTCTCTCTTTGGTTACTTAGATGTGTTAGTGTAGGGTTAGCTTAGAGATAATGTTAGTGTTAGTGTAGAAGGGTAGATGAATTCAACCTTCTCTGGAGGTTTGTCTCAAGATACAATTCCCACACTTGGAGACAGGTCCCATGTTCGAAAAAGTACTTGGTCTTTAATGATCAAACCAGGGTGCTACTTATGTGTTATAACACATCCAAAGGGGGTTCATCTGTAGTGAACTATCAAGACTAATCAGTCTCCTTTGATCACTCGTTAAGTTGTTTCTCAAAAATCTCTCAAAAATCACAATAAGAGCCACTCATAAACGATTGCATGGGAGAAATAATCCCTTGGTATGATCCACTTCTCTCCATTTTTTATCTCAAATAAAAATCTATCATAATAGATTTTTCTAATAAAAATGGGATGTCATACCATGGGAAATTAAAATTTCAAACCAATACAATCCTTATTTGCTAAAAGTACATTGCACATAAAAATTTATTAGAGAGAGAAGAGCATATTATGTGGAGAGTATAGTTATTTAATCCTTACAAACTCTAGTGAAATCTTCCAACATTAGGAACACCTGTATAATATTGATTGATGAAATCCACATCTAACACATCATACTAATTTAGGAATTCTTATCTCATCTAGTTCACTACGCCTTCTTAAATTAATCATCCAACATATCCCTTCTTAAATCCTCAATTACCTTAATTGGTCATGGATTTTCACCTCTCATCCATAAAGATGTGTCAAATTTAAATTTCTTATAGTGATCCCTCTCTTCCCTCATGAGATGTTCACCATATAAATAAGGTGTAAATGCCCTTATGAATAGTTCTCCAACAATGTGTTTAGGGTTACATTGTGATGCATGGGTAAACATGAACATACATATATGTGTCACCTCTCATATGTTTTCTTGATTAATAGGCAACCCATAATTCCTCACTAATTTTTTATAGGTGTGGTGATGACAAGAGGGTCACCTTGAAGGGATTTTTTCAAAGAAAATCTCAACCATATTTCTCTTATAAAAATAGTATAAACATTTCACACATGATGGGTATGAAGAATTTGATTGACTAAATCTACAACCCTTGTAATGATAGCCTTCAACATATAATATTATTTCTTTGGTCATCAATCCATGCCTTTAATTTTTCATTTCATCCCACTATCCAAATAGTTCCCCTTATCCAATTATTGGTCCTCTCACCTTAATTTTCTCAACTCGCAATCGCTAGGGTTTTCAAGCTTGGATATTTGGCTAGAGATATTGACCTCAAATAGAGGACCTCATTTCTCAACAATTTATTTATCATCTCTACCTCTTCATGGATCAAGTAAATAGTTGTATATATAATCCTCTTGCCACTAATGAATCCCCCTAACTCCATGATCCCAATGCATCTTCAACCTTCTTTAAATCCCTGCTTCAAAATTAGGATATGATTCCCTCCCTTGAGACTAAAACTATTCTATTAGAATATCCTCCACCTCATCTTGATTTTCCTTAATCTATAGAGCCGCCTCCTTGTAAATAGAAAACTTCTCCCCTAATTTTATTTTTCTAATAACTAGTAACGTAGAAAAGTAGATAGATGCATATAGTACATTCCATGATACTTCCACCTCCATATTCTAAATGGCATCCATTATCACTAGCTTGATTATTTTTTTATGAGCCATGACATTTAAATTATCATTGTGAACACCAACCGCCATATTTTCCATAATTTTTACAAGGAAGAAGGGAATATTAACTAACATGTTATTGTGTAGATAATTAGTAGAAAATAATGATAAGAAAAGTGAGTGAATATATACCTTCAAAATTTAAATATTTTTGGATGAAATGGTCAACTTCATTCCATAGAAAAGGCATGGATTCTTTTATAATTCCTTTTGTGGTTTATACAACAAACTCCCCTTGTCAAAGGAACAAATATTTTCATTGTAAAACCCTTTCTCTGAAAATAAAGAATCTCTCATCCTCCAAGGAAAGGCCAAAAATTCTACCATGCGTTCATCATTGACCATAATTTGTAAATATCTAATTGTTGTTAAGCCATCTTGAAGGATCATGAAATATTCCTTAGCAAGTCCTCATCAAAACCATTTTTCTTTAGAAACTCAAGCCACTCAATGTCATTGAACATCTATCTACAAGAATTATTAGATTCTAATGAAACATGATTAGATGGTTCTTATCGCCTAATACTTCCCCGTGCTTTCCCACACACCTCCAATAAACTAGAGAGAAATATAGAAAGTGGAATAACATTTTATGTTATATAACTTACGATCTTGTAGTAAAAATAACCTCTAATTTATGCCTTAACTCCATCATTTCCATCTAACAAATCTTATCTAGAGAACATTCCATTAATCATTATCCAATTCTAGACCTTCTCACAAATTCACCAAATATAATCATTTTCAAACCTATCATAACTTCACCAACCCTTATGTATTTGGTTTTAACTCCCAAGTGTGTCACTTGTGCCATTTTTAATCTTAAACATCATCCCCCAATATTATTTACCATCCCAAATTTAAAAATCAAATTATATCATTGTTCTCTCCTTTTGATATTAACTTCTAACTTATTAATAACTATTAGAAACTATTGACTGATAAATAGATATTAGGAAAAAGAATCTTTTGGCTATGTAAAAACTTTTATTTGACCGTACATCATCTTCCCAATTTAACATCTTCTAAAGATAGCAACTTCATTTTCTCCACATCATTACTTCTACCTAGTTTTTTTCCTTTTGCATATCTCTCCCTTCATATCCTTAGTTATAATATTTTTTCAAAATAAAACAAATGTCCATGTCATTAGTTCACCCGCCTCTTCCACTAACCTATCCAATTATGCACTTTCCTTACTTGTAACCTCGGCTTGCATAGAATTTTTGGTGTGGTAATTTCACATTCCATTTGTTTGGCCTCATTAAACCAATTTCTTTCCTCGACCTATTATTTTATTCCCTTACGTTATATTAGGGATTTTTAATATGATGTTATTATCCCTAAATGAGAACTTTTCTCCCATCAAATCCTCCTTGAATTCAGATTTTTAGCTCATTTTGTATCCGAAATTGCTACAAAATTTGACTCGATCTCATGATTAAATTTCTTTTTTAAAAATAGGACACAAGATCCATTACTTCTATTTCTAGTATATGTCCTTACCCTATTTATGAAAGGCTTCTTTTCTTTGAAATCCAACTCTATCTTTATTTCTATGTGCCAAATTCCCTTCCGGCCAAAGACAAAAAAATTTATCGTAGGCATATCACATTCCACCATTTGTGCCAAAATATTTCCTTCCACATCCAAAACAACCATATGTGGAAAAATTCCACCTTTTTAGCTACAATTGTCATTGTGACATAAAAAAATCCTTACCCATAGACTTTGGATCAGCCTCACGAGAATTTACCCAAGGAATTACCAATAAACTATAGGACCTCTAAATTCCAATACTCTAAGGTAAAATCATATAATCTAACCCACATCTCCCTGGATGGAATCCTAGGGCTAAATTTTTGAAAATCCTTTCTACATGAATGGATCTATACATTACCTTCATTTTATCTCCACACCGTGTTCCTCAATATCCTCTCCTTCCCAACCGTATTTTCTTTGAGAATATACTAACCCTTAAATACTTACCTTAAATTGGTCATATCCACACCTTCCCAATGATTTTTAACCATATCTCCAAAAAAAAATTCCAAAGTCTTGAAGGTAACCCCCAAGATACCTCTCTCCTCCAAATCCACATATTCATCATCAATAAAACACATACGAACCATTATCCTCTTAATCTGCCTAAAGTACATATTTTTATTGGCATTTAAATGTCACTGCATTTTATATGACAACCCCATTAAAACATTTTCCCCTTTTTGGTCAAACTGGTCAAAATAGCCTAATTTGTCAAAATTGCCAAAATTGCCCCTTTCAAAGTTCAACTTATGGGAAGGGTTTTAGGAGCCTTAAATCATTTCATAAGTCTTGGTTCTAGTCAATGGAAATTTATCATAGTTTTATCCATGATGGTATGATTTAGCAAGCATTCTGTGAGCTTCTAAATGGTCTTGGGAAAGAGTTTTTCTTGGGAATTTTTCAAGAAAAAGAGTGTGCATGTTTCATTAAAGACTCAACTTTAACGAAAGGTTTCAGGAACCCCATGTGGTTTTACGAGTTTGTATCCTAGGAATCAAAATATTTTGGATTCTACTACATGATGGAATAAGGTGGAATTCTCGGGAATATATAAAGCGAAAACCTTTCCGACACTGGTGCAAGGTGGCATTTTTGCACTTGAATTTTACATGGAAGGTTTCAGAAACTTGGGTAGAGTTGGAAGCCTAAAAATATCAAGTGAAATTACATTTAATTCTCTTCATAACTCATAAGTTTGTTTGGCTCATGTTCAGGAAAACCCTTCCTGCAACTCAACTCATCAACACACCACCCTAGGAAAAAATGGAGGTACATGTAATTTTTTTGAAGAACTTATTTTAAATATTCCTAAATGTTATCATTTTATTCATTTTCCAATTTCTATGCAATTTCATGTATTATACAGATAAAATTGACCATAGATGGACTCTAGGGTGAAGAAATGAATCCAAGATGTAAAACAAAGGTGAAAAGTATGTTTGAAATCCAATTTGGAGAATTTGTGAACTTTAAATGTCCCTTTACACCTTTGGCACACTTATGAGGTGTGATTTCACCCCATAATGATGCCTTATTCTATTTTTTGGGGAGATTCATAAGTCAAAAACAAAAGGGAAAACCAAAAGTGCATGGTGGAGATATGTGAGCAAAGTGTAACTTAAATGTAGGCTCTAAATTTTCCCTCCAAGTGGAAATTTTAAACTCCATTGCACCAAGAACACTTATGAGGTGAAATTTCATGCCAAAGTTTCACCCTCTTCTGATTGGAGGGGAGTTTTGAATGGTGGAAAGCAAGGCAAAGGAAAAACATTAAAACAAAGCATGGGTGCAAGTCCATGTGCAAACCCCATCTCCATCTCCACTCCAAGCACACTTTTTCACCCTCCTTGCACCCAAATCACACTTATGAGGTTCAATTGCACCCTAAAAGTGATCCTAGGTTCAAATCCCTCTCCATCTCCACTTTTATGAACTTTCATGCTTCTCTATGCTCCATATGCAATCCGCACACTTACCTCCACCATATAAAGACATCTCACCTTGTTTTCCTCTCAAAACAAAATAAAATTAGTTCAAAGAAGTGAGTGAATCCATTTAAACAATTTTGGAGCTATAATTTCATCCTTGCATACCTTTGAAACTCTTCATGTGCCCTAGGTAGCTCGAAGGTTTTTTTCTCATATCTCATGATGTCGTGGTGGAATCACCTCAAATATTGACCATATATTCCTCTTGAAAAAAATTCATGATGATATAATACTTGTTCCATGATATTCCCCCATCAAAAATATATTCATGACAATGTTTTTCCATCCATTATAACCTAGTTTGCTCAAAAACATCTTTTTGTAAAGAAGAATGTGCAAAATATGCACAAGAGAATCATTTCAAAATTAGAGCATCCATTTCTCTCCTTAATCTCGTTATTTTGAGATATTTAACATGATCTAAGAATAATATTTATGTACTTATGATCAAAACCATCATTCAGCTCCAAAACCCTTAAAAACCCCATGCCCATGTAAAATTGATTTGGCTCATTCTCCCAAACCCCGCAAGGGAATCTCGCCAAATTCAAAGTATCCATTCCTCTCCCAAAGAGATTTTTAATGAGCCCATTATTGCCTCATTCAAGAAAAAAAAGGTTTCCCTATGTGACCAAATGAAAATTTTCCCTCTTTCCCATTAACACTAATTTTCAAGCTTTTCCCATAACTAGAACTTTTTTGAAATTCTCATTGATTCGATAAGAGAATCTCACAAAATTTGAAGAGTATATTAATATTGATAATATATTTCAAATGAATCAATTCACATCCAATTTGGATTTTATTTTCTCTCTTTTTCTCGAAATACCAAATCAGTTACCCATAACACTGAAATACACTCAAATTTGTGGATTTTCAAAACGGTTAGGGAATCCATTTCACTTACACCATAGCATTCCCACTGATTTCTAGGGCTAGTGGGATCATAAAAATCAAATTGAAGATCCAAAACTTTGGATAAAATCTTGTTTCAGTTCTAGTGGAGCATATGGATTTCAATGATCTGAAGCAGAGGATGGAAGAAAGAAAACTCATTTGTGGACCCGAGTATGATTGCATGGGAGGATTGTTGATCAGGAAACATATAGTTGAATTATTCAATTATTTACATGATGGGAATCATGGTTGTGGTAAATTCTTGATCTTCATTTAAAAGGCATGATAGAAAGGTCTCACATGCTTCAAGAAGGAATTTTTCATTTTGTCAGTGGCCAATTCTATCTCACCAAGAGGAAGTGTCTCCATTCGAGGATTTTAATATTTCCATCAATGATTATCAAGAGATATTTGATATGTTCAAATACAAAGGAGCTTGTAGATACTAATTACAGGGCATAGATGAAGAGTTGAAACAGAGTTTCCAAGCATGACCAACAATGATCAGTCAAGATAAGGTGTGAAGCATCATTTCTCAATTCTAGACAAGTCATGCCTTGATTAGATAAGAAATTGAAGAATATTCTATTTAGTTGCAACATTCATCATAAAAACAACGAAGAGTAGGACTCCATTCTGCAACATCTATCTTATATTTCCTTTTTTCTTCTTCTCTTTCTAGAATTCTATTTCTCCGTTGAGGAGAAACTTTTGTAAAAATGACTTAATTCACTTAAAGTTTCTATTTCTTCATTGGGAATTACACTTTAAGTTGAAAATTCACATGGAAATGCGAAGATCCACCGCTTTGGCTATAAATTGTAATGTTCTTTCTATTCCAAAGGATCAATTTTTTCCCTCTCTAGCAAGTTGTATTCTTCCATTCCCTTGCATTGTAATTTTCCTTATTATGCCCTTAATTATATATCTTGCATGGGATGGATATAGCCGACTTGTTGCTATCATAACTTAATATCATGATGTATCTCTTTTATATATGATCTATTATCATTGGTTGGTCAGCCTTGCACGATGGTCATAGCATAGGAATAGTATAAATAGGGGTTATAGGTAGTGGATGATCATTATGTTGAGTATTTGAGTCTTATTATATGTTCTGGAGGTTGCCCCTCGAAGTGGCTGGCTATTATAATTTAATATTGAGAGAATTTATCTACAATATTGTGTTATTTGGTGTTCTATTTCTCGCAATAATCATAATTAATCAAGTAAATTTATTACAAGTGGTATCGAGTTGTATCTCAAATTTGCCAGACAGTGTCACAAACCCTAATTCTGAAGGTTTAGCTATATCTCAAGATTGGTAGCGAATTTTTCTACAATTTTTTTTTGGGTGAGGAGACATAAGTCAAGTAAGCTGATCTCAAATTTTCAATAAGTTTTGACTTGTTTTACAAAAGTTATTACGGTTCTATATTTATTCATAATTTGGCTCCCTAGGTGTAATTTTTGAAAATTTTCAAATTTCTTATATTTTTGGAAACCTCTCCAAAAAATAGCTAGGGTTTTTGTTTTATAAATTCCTATATTTGGCCAAAAAAATTACGAAACCCTAAACCCTAAAATTCTTCCCTATTAAGTCTACCCCTAGGCCCACATCCTTCGTCATGGCTGGTAGATCTACCCGAGGCCAAGGAAAAGGACAAGAAACTCCAGGAATGACCCCAAATAAGGAAGATATGGCTTCAGGTTCTACTGGTTCGGGAGTATCTGAGGTGGTCATCCAACTTTAGGAAAGGGTAAACAATATGGTGAGTAAGGATGACCTTAATGTTGAGCTTCATCAACTGAAAGGTAGCCTTATGAGTGAGATTCAGAAGGATTTTCATGCAATGCAGTAGGAATTGTTGAATGCTATTTCTAATACAACTTCCAATGCTAGTCATATGGGTTCTACTAGAAATGGTCACACAGATCCAAATCGCTCAAATCAGGGAGGATCCTTTAATCATTCAAGTGGATCTTCTCACCAATGGAGGGGCATGATTCCAAAAGTTGAAATGTAAATTTGATGGAAAGGATCCAATCAATTGGATTACCCAAATGGAAAATTTCTTTGATCTCCATCAGATCCCAGGAGGACAAAAGGTAGCTGTGGCATCCTTACACCTAGAACCTGATCAATTTGTTTGGTATCGTTGGTTATGTGCTCAAAGGTAGAAGAATGGCCTAAATGTCACTTGGACAATGTTCACTGAAGAGCTTCAATTACACTATAGTTCTAGTGTTTCTGAGAATTACTTCAGCCAATTAGCAAAGTTACGCCAAACTGGTTCAGTTAAGGAGTATGTCCATCAATTCCAAACTTTGTCCTTGGAGGATATTACAGAAGAGTATTTGAATTACCTATTTCTTGGGGGTCTTAAGGACCACATTGAGCATGAGGTACGCATGTTTAACCCACTCAAGGTTTCGATTCTATTATCGTGGCACATCGAGTAGAGGAAAATTTTCTTTCCAAAGTAGAAGCGGACCTTTTCTAGCATAAAAGATCATAACACCTTGTCTCCTTCTTACCCTTGGCCAATTCACTTGATACCTCAACAAATTGAAGAAAAAAGAGCCAAAGGGTTATGCTTTAACTATGATAGAAAATATGGACCAAATCATAAATGTTCTGAGAAAAAATTGTTCTACATTGAAGGATCTGGTGATGAGGAAGAATATGAGGCAACATCAATAGAGGAAGTGGAAAAATTAGAGGAAGAATCTAGAGATCCTCAGCCCACTATTTCATGTCATGCTCTATTAGGTATTAGTACTCCACAAACCCTTCAAGTTGTGGGTTATCTTAAGAAGTAGAAGGTAACAGTCTTGATTGATTCAGGGAGCACACATAATTTCATCAATCATAAGTTGACAACAAGACTAAATTGTTTCATCTACCCAACACCTGAATTTCAAGTAATGATTGCAGATGGTGGCACAATCCAATGTTCAGGTAAATGCCATAAAGTCAAAATCATGATGGGTGATTACACATTGGAATCTACAATGTTTGTTATTCCCATGGGTGGAGTTGATATTGTCTTAGGTGTTCAGTGGCTCACTACCTTGGGCACCATAGAGATAAATTTCCAGGAATTGTTCATGCGCTTTCATTCTGAGGGTAAAAAATTTGAACTTCGAGGTCTACAAGCTAAAGATCCTCTAGTGGTGAGTTCTCACCAAATGTAGAAGATTCTTAAAAAGGGGTCTGAAGGTTTTGTAGCACAATTATTCTCTATAGAAGTCCAACCACAAATGAAGGTATTGCATCCTGATCTTCAAAAGGTTATTAATCAACATGTAGTTGTCTTCAAGGAACCAAGAGGATTGCCACCTGAAAGAGAGCATGATCATGCTATTCAGTTGATTCCAAGAATCCAACCCCCAACATCAGGCCTTATAGATATCCATATGTGTAAAAGAGTGAGATCGAGAAGATGGTGGAGGAAATGTTGGAAATGGGTATTATTCGTCATAGTCAAAGTGCCTATTCTGCTCTTGTGGTGATGGTGCGTCGCAAGGATGGAAGATGGCACATGTGTCTAGATTACAGAGAGCTTAACAAGTTCACTATCAAAGATAAGTTTCCTATTCCCATCATTGATGATTTATTAGATGAGTTGCATGGTGCCATTTATTTTACAAAACTAGATCTGCATTCTAGGTATCACCAAATTAGAGTCAAGCAAGAAGATATTCATAAGACAACTTTCAAAACTCATCAAGGCCATTATGAATTCCTAGTGATGCCATTTGGCCTTACCAATGCTCCCTCCACATTCCAAAGCTTGATGAATTCAATATTTAGACCATTCCTAAGAAATTTTGTCTTAGTATTTTTTGATGATATACTCATCTACAAAAATCATGGGAGAAACACTTACATCACGTCAATACTATCTTAGAAGTCTTAGAGAAACATCAAATTTATGCCAATCCTTCAAAGTGTTATTTTGGGGTACAAGAAGTGGAATACTTGGGCCATATTGTTTCTCATGAAGGTGTTAAGGTGGACCCTCACAAGATCCATGCCATGGTGGAATGGGAAACCCCAGAACCCTCAAACAATTACAAGATTTCTTAGGTCTCATAGGTTATTATCATAGATTTGTCAAAAAATATGGCAGATAGCAATACCAATCACAAAATTATTGAAGAAGGACTCCTTTCGATGGAATTAGGAAGCATCTAGGGCATTTGAAAAATCAAGGTAGCTATGTGCACCACTCCAGATTGCAACCCCGATTTCTCTAAAACTTTTGTAGTTGAGTGCAATGCTTCAAGAAATTGAATCGAGAGCAATACTAATGCAAGAAGGACACCCCATTTCTTTTTAGAGCTGACAACTAAAAGGAAAGAATTTGTTAAAACCCACATATGAAAAGGAAATGATGGCAATACTACATGCAATCAAACAATGGAGACAATACTTGATGGGTAGACATTTTAAGGTAAAAACTAATCATGATAGTTTGAAATATTTCATAGAACAATGTCTATCTTCGTAAGAGCAAAAAAATGGGTCACTAAGATGTTGGGATATTACTTTGAGATTGTCTATAAGAAAGGAAAGGAAAATTTGGTCATTGATGCCCTGTCAGGAGGGATAAGTCCACCGAAGCATTGTTATGTGCCATCTCTCTACTACATGCAGATTGGGTAGATCAAGCATGAGAAGAATGGAAGAAAGATGCAACCACACATACTCTCATTCAAAATCTCCAGGAAGATCCGTCCATATTAGATCAATTTATATGGAAGGGGCATATATTGTGGTACAAATATCGGTTATATCTATGTAAGAACTCCACACTTAAACATCATGTTCTTTCAGAGCTACATTCTTCTCCAATAGGTGGCCATGTTGGGGTCCTAAAAACATATCATAGAGTTAAGAAGGATTTCTTTTAGGAGGGTTTGAAAGGAGATGTTCAAAAATTTGTGGCAGAATGTTTGGTTTGCCAAAAAAATAAGGGCGAGACAATTAAGACACTTGGTCTTCTCCAACCTCTGTCTATTCCTAGTGACAGATGGGAAGAGGTATCAATGGATTTCATCATCATAGATTACCTAAATGAGAATGGAAAAGTGTCATCATGGTCGAGGTAGACAAACTTACCAAATATGCTCATTTTTGTGCCATGGCTCATCCTTTCATAGCTAGTACCATTGCCATCTCTTTTATGGATACAGTTCAAAAGCTCCATGGCATGCCAAAAATTATAGTAAGTGATCATGATCCAATATTTACAAGTAACTTTTGGACTGATTTGTTCTCTTGTCTAGGTACCCAACTAGCCCAAATTTCCTCTTATCATCCCCAATCGATGGGCAAACTGAGGTGGTAAATAAATGTTTAGAGGGATATCTTCGATGTTTTACTTTAGATAAACAAGAACATTAGGTGCAATGGTTGTCACTGGAAGAATGGTGGTACAATACTTCATTTCATACCTCCTCCAAAATGTCTCCATTTTTGGCACTTTATGGGTACCATCCTCCATCACTCATATCTAGCTTGAAGGTCAAACCAAAGGTGAGAGCAATCAAGATCACATTCAGCATCAACATGAGGTACTCTCTAATCTTAGAGAAAATTTGGCATGGGTACAAAACCGTATGAAGCAACAGGCTAATCAACATAGGAGTGAGTGACACTTTAAAGAGGGAGACTTTGTTTTTGTAAGGTTACAGCCATATAAGCAATTATCCTTGAAACAACAAAAGAAAAGAATAATAAGCTTGCTCCTAAATACTATGGTCCTTACCGATTTTTGTAGAAAATTGGTAGTTTTGCATATAAGCTAGAGCTCCTTCAGAAGTAGAATACATCCAGTATTCCATGTTTCTTGCTTACAGGAAATTATTGGGCAACACATTTCCACCAAATCAGTGCTTCCATAACTAGATGAGGAAGGAAGGATCATATTGGAACCTGAAGGCATTCTTCAGACATGCACCAAAAGACTGAGAACCAGATTCATTACCGAGTACCTGATCAAGTGGAAGAACATGAATATTGAGGATGCATCATGGGAAGATGAAGCATTCATGTAAGCAACATCTCAAACGTTGTAAAATCCCTTCCCGAAATCTAGTTTTCGAACTTAGTCTTTCTCGAGCCTTTTTGGTCAAGGCGCATGAAATATCCTCAGTAACACTAGCTTTTGATGCGCCCTTAAAAGCCTTTTGCGCATGGTTTTCAATGTCAACACAACTTTTCATGCGCCAAAGGATGTTTAACCTTCCTACGTGCGCCAAGGCGCATGCGCTTGTTGGTACAACTTTTGTTGCGCCACTTTTTGGTGCGCCAAAGGGCGCATATAATCCATGTCGACAATAGATTTGGTGCGCCAAGGGCGCGCTTTATCTCATGTTGGCAGATGCTTTGATGCGCCAAAGGGCGCATCCCTTCCCGTGTCGACAACAAATCTCATGCGCCTTTGAAAAGTGGTCTGCGATTTATGTCTAGTTTTTCTATATATATATGGTTTGCGCGCCCAAATGTCATTTTCACTTTTGTTGAGCACGTGATCGTTCTGAACTTGTCAGCCTCTGCTCCGTCGTTTTCATCATCCTGTGGACCCGTTGCAACTTTTGCTATATATCCGTAAGAGGTGTTATTTCTCTCTTGTGCGCTTTTGTGCTTTCGCCTCGGTGTGTTCCGGTTTGGTTCTTTCTTGTTGGGTGGTTGTTTATATATAAATGTGTTGGCCTAGCCTCCTCCGTTTGCTTGCCCCGCCCCATGCTATCCTTCCTCTTTCCAGATCTGCTGGAGAAGGTCATTTTCTTGAAACCATGGTTATAATCCTCTTGGTTTTAACCGTTTCGTTTGCCCACTGAGCATGTTAAAAAAGAGAGGAGAAGAAATCTAAGAATCATGTAAAAAACCCCCTTTAAGAGTTTAGTTTTCTGTTTTTCTCCTTGGCGCGTCTGTCACCCCTGCAACACTAAGAACAGTTGCGCCCCCATGGCGCATCTACCCGCCCTGTTCAAAAAGCAAAATCCGCGCCAATGGCGCACCCTTTCGGCCTGCTGCATCATGAGCTCATGCGCCCTCAAGGCGCGCCTTTTCCGCGTGCTACAAGTGCTGAAACTGCGCCCCAATGGCGCACCATCCGTCCATGTTGCATCCCTTTTCCATGCGCCCATGGCGCACCCAGCTTCCATGCAACAAAAGTTTTTTCGCGCAAGTATGAAGCTATAAAGGCGCAGGCGCATCCCCGATTGCAATAACACCATGTTGTGTGAGTTTTTCGTGCGCCGCGCCATATTCCTCGGGCGCATCCCGTCCCAATGTAACACGCGCTTCATGCGCCCCTATATCAAATGCAATATGCAACATCCATGCGCCATGCGCCTGCGCCCAATTTAACCTCTCGCAAAAACTCCTTTCTCATGCGCCTCCCTATCTATTTAGCCTCGCAAGCTTGCAGCATTTTCATGCGCCCGCGCCCGAGCCTTAAAATCTCTAACTCTTTCTTCTGCTAACATTCCAATGGAAGATCAAATGGCTAATTCAACCTTTTTGATTGGGTCTCGCTTCTTCTTCATGCAGATCAGCAACTGAGTTCAAAAGAACATATGTCTACATCCAAAGAAGAGACCCACCAAACCGAAAGGAAAGGCTAAGCTTACGGAGGAAGAAATGAAATACAAATATCAAAGGGTCGATGCCCGAATCACAGTCGAATGCAGATGGATGTCGTGACTCGTAGTTGGGTCACATCGACATGGAAGAATTCCGGGTTAGGACTCGTAAGGTTACAAGAAGTCCGTGGATGGACAAATTAATAGGCAAGGCTCCGCATCGCATTTCACCGAGGAATCCCCGCCGCCCTTCAACAATGAATTCATGATGGTGATTGCACAATCTTACAACAAGGACACAAGATGTGTCGAAATAAAGCAAGGGCGAGGTAATCATAAACCTCACCGCCCGTCATTTTGAGATAATGCTCTGCATCCTCACCACCGCACACTTTGTGGCCGCACCACCAAGAAGAGTGCATCAAGGCCCTGGAAGACAATGAAGACCAATGCATGCAACTAATGAACGAAGTCTACTTGAAAAACAAGAAGGTGGTAACCCGGGGGCCCCAAATCATCCACCGCAGTGACTTCTCGGAGCTCAAATGATACTATTACTTTCCCGAAAGCAGTGGTCTTCGGCTTTCTCGACGCCCACTACTTCCATAAATGGATGCCGAGGTACTTGGAAACAATGAATAAGAATGTGCCCGAGAGCAGCACTTTTGGGAGAAATAATAAGCAAAGCATCATCTCCGAGCAAAGCCATCAACCATCTTTCGCCACAGGATGACGACGATGACGAGTAGCTTCTTCTTCTTCTTCTTCTTCTTCTTCTTCTTCTCTATTCTCCGACTTTCTTGTTGAAATGTCTAAAGTGTGTCAGCACAAATGATGACATCATCCATGTTGCATCATGGGATGATGTCATCCATCAAGTTGTCAAAGTCAACATGACTTTTAGATATTTTGTAAATATCTTTGTAAATATTTGTTGGCTCCTTTTTCTTTCTTCTTCTCTCTCTTCTATAAATACCGGAATACTTGTTGTATTCGGGGTGAACATTTTTAGATGAAAATAGAAGTGAGGAGAGAAAGACTTTGAGCTTTCTTGTAATAAAGAAAACAAGAATACAAATATTAAGACTTTGTGCTCAATAGTCAGAAAGTTATGCATTAGATCTTCCTTACGTTAGATCTCGTATGTGTTTAATCTGCTGGATTCATATCTACTTTTCTCGTCATTTGCTCATCAAGATTGCTTTGTTTATTTATGCAAGTAGGTTTGGCTCATTACTACCAACCCAAAAACATAAATCTTCCGACCTTTCTCGCTTTGAATTCATTTCTTTTCTTCCTTCGATCTGCTTCTTTCTCTTTCCCTCTTTCATTCCTTTCTTTTCGCAGCCCTGAACACTCTACCGGGATGAGATCCCAAACCCCCGAAGGCGTAACTGTGAGACTTGCATAGATTCCTCGCCGGTAGAATAGCAATAAACCAGCCGCTTTGCGACTCAAAGAGGGGCTAAGCCCCGCACACACGTTGGCTCTGCCTATCCATAGATCCGTCCAGCATGATTTTCTGGACCAACAGCTTTTGGCGACTCTACTGGGGGATCGAATAGATCTCATGATCTATGATGGTAGTAAGATAAAAAAATCAAAAAATCAAAGATTGCTCACTGCTTTGCAAAATCAACTTTTGTTAAAAATCCAAAATTTGCAAAAGTGCTCAAATTGAAAAATTTTCTTCGAGAGTCATAGATCTCGGTCCAGCTTAAAGATCTTTAGTTCACCGAAGTTTTTGAAAAATCAGATTTTGCCATAGATCTCGAAGTTTTTGACTGCTTGCAAAAAGTTTGAAACCCTCTAAAAAGTTAAAATCGATCGTAAAATCAGCTTACTAATCTTCCCCGCCATCTTATCCTCGCGTGTAAATTTGTCATTTAACCGCAATCGGTTTTCAAGAGGATAGTTTTTAAATATCTAGAAAAGTGCTCGCTGCTGGTTTTTGACAAAACCAAAAATCAGCAAGTACAACCAAAAAGAAAGTTTAAATCACGCGCCATAACATCAGCAGATCCGAAGGTACACCGCACAGTGAACCTTTACGCGCAGCAGAGAGCCCCCGTGGAGAAGTCTGATCCTACTTTCGATCCGCTTCAAAGGCACAATTTCAGCGTAACACCGACGCGCTTTTTCACTAAGTTAAGCTCGCCACCGGTCATCCAGAGTGTCTCACCTTCCACGAAGAAAAGTCTTTTCACAGGGGCATCCACATCCCTTTCAGTAGTGCTTTGCTACTCAAATGGACCACACTTCCACTGTGTTCTCTTTCCGGCTTTCAAATGGCGGTACCATGGGGAAACGCGATGGGTCCTTTGCTTTACCACATCCAGCTTCACGCGCTCCTCACGGAAATCGAAAGAATTTTCCCATTCGACGGAGCGGAAATCAAAGCACGGATTCCCACATATCCGCATTCATCATGTCATGCAAGATTTTGATGTGACCCACGAAGATGTGTCGGTTCACCTTTTCTCTCGAAACCCTACAAGGACCTCGCAAATCAATGGTTTCAAAGATTTGCCGGCCGGATCTATCACCACTGGGCCACCTTATGGGATGCTTTCAAGATAGGTACAAGCCTTCGTGAGGATGCATTTGCATTATTATCACGAATCACTCACCCGAAGAAGGAGGCGAATGAGACCATGCGTGATTTTGTCACCCGCTCAATGCACTAATCAACCGTGTCCCCGCTGCCATGCTTCCAACGCCGAAAATCAAAAGTGTTTCTTCAGAAACGCTATGAGCTCGAAAGTTAGTTTCTTGCTCCTTCAGAACGAGTCACCACCTTGGTTCTCGCCTGCCGCTGCCATTCGCATAGAGGATAATCTGATAATATCCGGCGAATTAAAAAAAGGAATCACCAAGCCTAAATCTTTGGGCCCTTCGCCCACCACTTCGCCCGATCCAAAGATTCCAAAAGATGGCAAACGATTTGCTCGCATTAAAGAAGCAGCTGCCCCAGTGCCTCTCCTGGGCTCCTCATACCGGATATTCCGCGAGGAATTTCGCTCCTAACAATGTTTCACAAAGACCGCGCTTACCTACAAATGCTCCACGGTTGGCACTTCGAGGCTCCTCCGGCCAATGCTCCGCCGAGATCAAGAAGAAGAGCAAGATATGAAGAACCTTCGCCTCAAGGCGAAGATGATCAAGATGTCGGAACCGACCGCGACTCTACTATCGGGTATATGGAATTTGATGAGGAAGAATCTGATGAAGAAGAGGGTACCCAGGGGTACGCAAGCGGGCAGTCATATGCTGTTTTTACTCGCTCGCAAGGAAAAGAAGCGGAAGTTGCTGCCCATGTCCAGCAGGAGAAGGCCGTGTCAAACGCGCCTCCGATCATTGCTAAAAGAGGTAATCCTCTTCCTACTCAACTCCCTGGCAAATCTTTTACAAAGAAATCTTTTCCCCCTATCTCTCCTCCAAATCAGTCCTCTCACATTCCTACTAAGACCACCAATCCTATTCCATCATCGCGAGGTGAGGGACTCATTCCTTTACCAACGCAACCCTTGGCCGCATTTGATATTATAGATCATGCAAAAAAGACCAAGATCCAAATGTCTGAAGCTGAGTATCTTCAGTCAAACCCCGAACAGCTTGTAAGATTAACTAAGTATATCCAAAGTCAAGTCATTATACTAATCGTGTTTCCCAAAAGGAATCCTTTCCACTCCCCCCGAATCCCATATAAATGTTGCTTCAACATCTCACAGCAAAAGATAGAGCCTTTCTATCTCTCTCTCTCGATCAATGGTCACAAGCCGAGTAATCGCATAATTGATTCCGGGCTTCGATAATGTCATGCCGCAAAAAGTCACCCATGCTTTGGGCCTCACTTTACCAAGCCTTTCGGCAGATGTTATTCTTTGAAACTAAGCAAGTTCCGTTGGTTGGCCAAATCAAAGACGCGCAATTTGCATTTGCGGCTTTCCCGATAAAAGAGTAAAATGACAAATTCTCGTTGCGACATTCCGGATATGGAATATTGCACGGAAGAAGTTTTTGCAATGCGGTTGGTGGAGAAATTCATATGGACTCGTCCAAAGCTAGAATTCCACCAAAGGCGTAATGCAGACTTTGAGCCGTAATCACAAAAGAAATACTTGGTTACCAACTCAAGACCCCAAAGCTCAAATCCTTTTTGAATCATCGTGATGGGGAATTACTTCTTATCTACCGAGACGGATAAAACAGGGGTGTTCTCGTCAGAAGGAGATCTTAATAAGATCTCGACATTGCAATTCGATGGCAGCTGTGCAACTAGTGGATGTGGCGCCGGGGTCGTGTTGATATCTCCTGAGGAAGAAGTCATTCCTCTCTCTTTCAAATTGCAGTTTTTCAACACTAACAATACTGCTGAGTATGAGTCTCTCTTACTCGATGCAAGCCGCAAAAGAAAGAGGAATTAAAATCTAAAAGTACAAGGTGATGCTGAGCTAGTCAGAAATCAAGTCAAAAGGATTTACCAAGTAAAGAATGAAAGGCTCAGCACTACCGTAATGCGGTATGGGACAAAGATCGAGGAGTTTGATGCCTTTTCAATTGAATCAATTCCAAGAGCTCAAAATGACATGGCTGATTCATCGGCAAGCTTCAAAGATCTCTCATGCTCCCACATCCAGTGTTTGAAAACAACAAGTACACCATTGAGGTGGTTTTCCGCCCGAGCGTGCTGCATAATTCTCAAGATTGGCAGTGTTCAATGATGATAATCAACTCATTGCCTTTCTCGAGAAGGCAGAAAATTTTAAAGAATTGTATTTCAAGGATCCACTTCATGCCGTGAATCAATCACGGTCAAAACCACGAATCAAAGGAGAACGATGGCATATGTCACCAAAGGAAATAAAATTCCAAAGGGCCTCGGTTTCTCTCTGAACGCCTGCTTGACATGTGCATGACCGCTTTTGTAAAAAGAAGAGGCGGGATGATCCTGACTCATCCCCAGAGACCGAACCGGTCAATTTAGGTTCGGAGGCACATCCGCAATTTGTGAACATCGGGAAATGTTGCACGCCAGAAGAAAAGCGAAAATTTGTCAAGTTGCTGAAAAAATATATGGATGTATTGGCATGGTCTTATGCCGATTTAAAGTCCTTCAAGCCAAAGGACGTTCAGCACGATATTCCGTTGAAAGACGATGCCAAAGCCTTCCGCCAGAAGCAGAGGCACTATAATCCCAAGATTTCGGTACCATCCAGGCCGAAATTCAGAAGATGCTAGACGCAAGAATCATCTTCCCTATCCATCACAGTACTTGGGTAGCAAATATTGTGCCAGTGCGCAAGAAAAAACGGTGAAATACGATCTCACGTAGACTTTCAAATTTGAATCAAGCTTCACTAAAGACAACTACCCTCTTCCGATAATGGATGGATCAGTTCTCAAGCAAGCAAGAATCGGATCGTAGATGCTCATTCCATGCTTGACGGTTTTTCAGGTTACAATCAGATTGAAGTTTCACCTGAAGATCAGTTTAAAACAGCATTCACTACTCCCTGGGGTACATTTGCCTACAGCAGGATGCCTTTCGGCCTAACTAATGCTGGTGCCACTTTTCAAATGGGGCCATGGACTTTGCATTCAAAGGTATGATGGGGAAAAGGTCATCAGTGGTTTATTTAGATGACTTAACCGTGTTCTCTAAACAACGAAATGATCATCGTGATCACTGGAGCAAGTGTTGGCCAGGTGCCGAGAACATGGGATTTCCCTAAACCCAAAAAAAGTCTGCTTGAGTCACTAAGGGAAGTCATAGGCCATGTGGTCAGCAAAGAAGGAACAAAGATAGATACCGAAAGAGTTAAGGCTATTCAAAGCCTTACTCTGCCTACAAGCAAGACTGGTGTTCATTCTTTCTTTGGAAAGGTGAACTTTCTCAGCGCTTTTGTCTCGACTTTGCCGAGAAGACCCGGCCACATATTGAACATGATGAAGGGGTCACCAACTTTCGATGGAGTGAAGAGGGGAAAAGGTCATTTGAAGAAATAAAAGCTTCGTTGCTCATGCACTACCCCCGTATGTCCCGATTTCTCCAAGGACTTCATCATGTATAGTTATGCATCCGAGCATACCGTGTCCGCAATCTTAATGCAAAAGAATTCGAAGACATCAAGTCCCCGATCGCATTCATGAGTTCTCCCTCAAGCCTCACGAACTAAAGATGACTCAATTGAAAAGCATGCCTTTGCCATTGTCAAAGCAAAGAAGAATTTCAGGTATTACATTCTAAACTCGCATACGGTGGTGCCGGTCCCCACACGGCGGTGAAATCAATTCTAACTCAAAGCAGAGTTAGGAAGTTTGCGAGGAAATTGATCGCAAAGGTCCAGAGTATGACTGATATTAAACCAACCAAGCTGGTAAGGGGCAAGGGCCTCGTGGTCGCCTAATGGCTGAAAACAAAGATTCGTAAAATCCCGATGAGAGGGGTGACTACATCAAGAAGCGCAGGACCGGCAAGAAGGGCCTCGATTCTCTCGCCTCTCGGTTCTATTTGTTGCAACTAGTGATGAGTGGTACTCCGACATCGCTTTCTTCCTTACCTACGGCGAATGCCCGATGCACCTAATCGCAAAGGAGAAGCGCACTATAAAGCTCGTGGGCGGCTAAATATGCATCTCGGGATGACGGCTTATATAAGCGCGGATAGATGGCATCTTCCCGCGATGTGTCGACAAGCCCCAAAAGTAAAACTACTGAAAGTTTTCACAATTCAGCTTGTGGAGGGCATTTCTCTTCCTCCGTGAATCGCACACAAGATCATTCGAGCTGTACTATCGGCCAACGCTTTTCAAGATACAAACACCGGGTGGCAAAGTGTGAACCCCGCAAGAATTCGCCTGCAAGCCCAAGTTGGCTGCCTTTCCCTAAGGCCGATCATTATCAATGAACCATTCGACAATGGGGAATTGATTTTATCGGCGCACTCAATCCTCAATCGAGTGCCGACATAGCTATGTCCTTACAAAGAACGGATTACTTCACCAAGTGGGTGGAAGCCATACCGCCAAGCATGCCACTTCGAGGTGGTTTGTAATTTCATTAAAGAAAATATCATTGTCGTTTCGCGCTCCAAACAAAATCGCTGGCTGATAATGCTTCTAACTTCTCCTCACGAGAAGTTATTAGTTTTTGCTATGAATATGGGATAACTTTGGCTCACGCCTCTGACTATTACCCTCAAGGAAATGGTCAAGCGTAATCCAAAGAACAAGAACTTGTGGCCATCATACGAAAACCGGTGGAATCAAATCAGCGGATGTGGCACAAGTCCTTATACGACGCTTTGTGGGCGGATCGTATTACTCCCAAGAGATCTCTCGCATGTCACCTTTTCAAGTGTTATATGGCACTCGATGCCGAGCTTCCCATTTCTCGCGGAACTTCCCGCTCTCGCTTGCACGAGCTATCAAGATGAAACTTTCCAAAGTTCTCTTGAAAAGAGAATCATGTATCTCGGCGTAACTTGAAGAAAAGAGAGTGAAGGTGGTCGATAGGATCACCGAACATCGAATCAAGTTAAGAGGCTTTTCGATAAGAAGCCAAGCAAAGAGATTTTCAAGTGGGAGATCTCGCCCTTTTGGGGACAAGCGAAGAGAGCCAAAGGGCATGCACGGAAAGTTTGATTCCCTATGGAGAGGGCCCTTCAAAATCAAGCAACTCAACGGAGAGAATAGTTTCTATCTCTCGTATCTCGGATGGAATCGAGCTCCCGCTTCCCTATAGCGGCAAAGATCTCGAAGATCTTCAGAAGTAGAGCTTGCTCTCTTCTTTGTACAATTTGCTTTAAGTTGTGTGTTTGCTTTCGCCGTGTGTTTGCTTTCGCTTTGTCGTGTGTTTCTTTTGTTCTCCTCCGGTCCCCCCTTGTTTTTGACTCTATTACCCAATGGATAGCACAAGTGATCTGGGATTCTCTACCCCGAGTTTACTCAGGATAGTCCCCAAAGAGCCAAATGTTATCCCGTGAAATCGACAAGGGCAATTTTACCGATAACCATACGGAAAATTTTGTTTCGATCCTCGTTAGGGATCCTCGCTTCAAACGTTGTAAAATCCCTTCCCGAAATCTAGTTTTCGAACTTAGTCTTTCTCGAGCCTTTTTTGGCCGGGCGCATGAAATATCCTCAGAACACTAGCTTTTGATGCGCCCTTAAAAGCCTTTTGCGCATGGTTTTCAATGTCAACACAACTTTTCATGCGCCAAAGATGTTTAACCTTCCTCACAGGCGCGCCAAGGCGCATGCGCTTGTGTTGGTACAACTTGTGTTGCGCCATGCTTTTTGTGCGCCAAAGGGCGCACATAATACCGTGTCGACAATAGATTTGGTGCGCCAAGGGCGCTTTATCTCATGTTGGTCAGATGCTTTTGATGCGCCAAAGGGCGCATCCCTTTCCCGTGTCGACAAAAAATCTCATGCGCCTTTGAAAAGTGGTCATGCGATTTATGTCCAGCTTTTCTATATATATATGGTGCGCGCGCCCCCAAATGTCATTTTCACTTTTGTTGAGCACGTGATCGCTCTCAACTTGTCACCTCTCGCCTCCGCTTTTTCATCATCCTGTGGACCCGCTGCAACTTTTGCTATATATCCGTAAGAGGTGTTATTTCTCTCAGTGCGCTTTTGTGCTTTCAGCCTCGGTGTGTTCTGGTTTGGTTCTTTGCTTGTTGGTGGTTGTTTATATATAAATGTGTTGGCCTAGCCTCCTCCGCTTGCTGCCTCCCCCCCATGCTATCCTTCCTCTTCCAGATCTCCTGAGAAGGTCATTTTCTTGAAACCATGGTTATAATCCTCTTGGTTTTAACCGCTTCGCTTTTTACCCCACCGAGCATGTTAAAAAAAAAGAGGAGAAGAAATCTAAGAATCATGTAAAACCCCCTTTAAGAGTTTTTTTCCCTCGCGCGTCTGTCACCCCTGCAACACTAAGAACAGTTGCGCCCCCATGGCGCATCTACCCGCCCTGTTACAAAAGCAAAATCCACGCCAATGGCGCACCCTTTCGGCCTGCTGCATCATGAGCTCATGCGCCCTCAAGGCGCGCCTTTTCCGCGTGCTACAAGTGCTGAAACTGCGCCCCAATGGCGCACCATCCATCCATGTTGCATCCTTTTTCCATGCGCCCATGGCGCACCCAGCTTCCATGCAACAAAAGTTTTTTCCGCGCTAAGTATGAAGCTATAAAGGCGCAGGCGCATCCCCGATTGCAATAACACCATGTTGTGTGAGTTTTTCGTGCGCCGCGCCATATTCCCTTGGGCGCATCCTGTCCCAATGTAACACGCGCTTCTCATGCGCCCTATATCAAATGCAATATGCAGTATCCATGCGCCATGCGCCTTTGGCGCCAATTTAACCTCTGCAGCACTCCTTTTCTGTGCGCCCTATCTATTTAGCCCTGTTAGCTGCAGTTTTCATGCGCCCCGCGCCCTGAGCCTTAAAATCTCTAACTCTTTCTTCTGCTAACATTCCAATGGAAGATCAAATGGCTAATTCAACCTTTTTGGATTGGGTCTCGCTTCTTCTTCATGCAGATCAGCAACTGAGTTCAAAAGAACATATGTCTACATCCAGCAAGAGACCCACCAAACCAAGAGGAAAGGCTAAGCTTACAGAGGAGGAGATGAAGTACAAATATCAAAGGGTCAGGATGCCCGAATCACAGTCGAATGCGATGATGGATGTCGTGACTCGTAGTTGGGTCACATTGACATGGAAGAATTCTCGGGTTAGACTCGAAGGTTACAAGAAGTCCGTGGATGGACAAATTAATAGGCAAAGCTCCTCGCATTTCACCGAGGAATCCCCGCAAGGCCAAACAATGAATTCATGATGGTGATTGCACAATCTTACAACAAGGACACAAGATGTGTCAAACAAGAAGGGCGAGGTAATCATAAACCTCACCGCCCGTCATTTTGAGATAATGCTCGCATCCTCACCACCGCACTTTGTGGCCACACCAAAGAGAGTGCATCAAGGCCCGGGAAGACAATGAAGACCAATGCATGCAACTAATGAACGAAGTCTACTTGAAAAACAAGAAGGTGGTAACCCGGTGGCCCCAAATCATCCACCGCAGTTGACTTCTCGTAAGAGCTCAAATACTATTACTTTCCCGAGCAGGTCTTCGACTTTCGACGCCCACTACTTCCATAAATGGATGCCGAGGTACTCCTGAAACAATGAATAAGAATGTGCCCGAGCAGCTTTTGGGGAGAAATAATAAGCAAAAAGACGTAAGGTGCAACCCCCTTTCGGCCATGACGATGACGAGTAGCTTTCTTCTTCTTCTTCTTCTTCTTCTTCTTCTTCTCTCTATTCTCCGACTTTCTTGTTGAAATGTCTAAAGTGTGTTGGCACAAATGATGACATCATCCATGTTGCATCATGGGATGATGTCATCCATCAAGTTGTCAAAAGTCAACATGACTTTTAGATATTTTGTAAATATCTTTGTAAATATTGGTTGGCTCCTTTTTTGCTTTCCTTCTCCTCTCTTCTATAAATACTGGAATACTTGTTGTATTCAGGGTGAACATTTTTTAGATGAAAATAGAAGTGAGGAGAGAAAGACTTTGAGCTTTCTTGTAATAGAAGAAAACAATAATACAAATATTAAGACTTTGTGCTCAATAGCTGTGTTATGCATTAGATCTTCCTTACGTTAGATCTCGTATGTGTTTAATCTGCTGGATTCATATCTACTTTTCTCGTCATTTGCTCATCAAGATTGCTTTGTTTATTTATGCAAGTAGGTTTGGCTCTGCATACTACCAACCCAAAAACATAAATCTTCTGACCTTTCTGCTTTGGAATTCATTTCTTTTCTTCCTTCGGATCTGTTCTTTCTCTTTTCCCTCTTTCATTCCTTTCTTTTCGCAGCCTGAAACACTCTACTGGGATGAGATCCCAAACCCCCGAAGGCAGAATCTGTGAGACTTGCATAGATTCCTGCTGGTAGAATAGCAATAAACCAGTTTCGCTTTGCTGACTCAAAGAGGGGCTAAGGTGTTCTATTCTTGGCGATAATCATAATTAATCAAGTAATTTCATTACATTCCTACATTCTCATCTTGTCACTCAGTCAAGAACATGCTAGAATGTGTAAGAAGTTAAAGTACTTTGTGTCTTATTTTTGGAATGAATAAAACTTGATAAAGCTTTGTATTTGTCTTGCAATTATCCATTTCATTATCTTGTGATGTTGTGTTGTGCTTTCCTATTTCCTCCAATTGAACTGGACATACTTTGAGTTATTGGTTGATGGAATTTACATCACTACCATTAATATAACTCCCTCTCCTTATTTTCCCATTGTTTCTCTCATGATTTTCTCCTCCTCCACCTTATACCTTTCTCCCTCTCTCACTTACAACATTGAGCTTATAACAAAGGTGTTTCTACACTTTTGTTGGTCTTCAACCACCCCAAGAGTTATAAATAGTGTAAATAATCCATATTTCAATAAATTTGAGCCAAACTATGTTGAAGTAGAGGATTCACTCCCATGAGCGTTAATGAAAGCACATAATTTTTCCTCGACAAAATATTTCACCAATAATGTTGCAATTCATCTTCAAATGCATCTTCCACAAATTTTCCACCCAATTTCTCCTCCTCCTTAGGTTCATATTATAGATCTACTTCGATACTCAAATATTCACCCTTTTCTCAAAAAATAACATCATATCATCTTCATTCATACCAAACACAATTTGTGTTTATTTCCCTTTTCCATGGGTGAAGAATTCTCGGCATTTAATTTCATATAATCACCAAAATATTTTCATAATCCTTGAAATAAATGTTATCACAACCCTATTTCCTTCCAACTAGCTATCATTTCCTTTTTTAAACCTTATACTTCCCTATCCATAGCTTTGCAATCTTCGTAACTATTTTGCAGTGATCCTTACTTCCGCAACAACCCTATCATCTGTAACCCCCTTTAATGGGTGATTTTTATAGTATCTCTCATGGTTATTGATTAATAATAAAAAATTAGTTAGAAATATGAAAATTTAAACTATTTTATTTCAAATTTATATTGTTGGACTTCTCTACGATTCTGTCTTGCAAGATTTGATCTATGTGTATAAGCATTTTGTAACTTGTGATATTCAAAGTAGTGTTTAGTTTTGTAAATGATAATGATTTTATGGTCATTTGTATAAATAGGTTACTCTTCTTTAATAAGGATGCCCATTAATAAAGTTTAGGTCAACCTATTTTAAATTTCTCATGTTGTTGTTTCAAGTATTTTGTGTTTGATGCAATAATTAACTAAAACTAATGGGGAATTTTAGAATATGGAATTAAAAATTCATAGACTTATCTAAAATATGATGAATTGATGAATAAAAATAATCTAAAAATATCAATAAGGGAAAAGCAATGTATAATGGAACAATTTTACATAATTCATGTCTTTAGTGATTGTATTTTTATCACATAACCTAGAAATGGGCTCAAAAGACTATCGTTAACAGTAACACAATTTTAACTATCTCAAAAATTAGTTGGGATATTTTCATTTATATTTACAAACTATCATCACCAAAAGGGTTTGTAAATATCTGAGTGTTGAAACCATCCAATGGATACAAAACCATCATATGCTTCTCTGAGTGATCTAAAAATATTGATGCATATTTTTCTTTATCTTAGATTTTATATTCCATATTTATATTTATGTGTTGTAATGCAATGGTATAAAATTAGGCTATTGTCTTTTGAAACTCTTATAATACTTTGAATGATAAAGCGCTATAAAATTCCATAGGAATTTTAGGTATGGAATGATCTCATGATGCACTAATGCATGTTAGTGTTACACTATATACCAATAATCCAAAGATGGATTGATTCACATGTAGTTCTCTGATGTTCCTATATGATCACTATGAATTTGACAATGTGATGTATAATTTACCTTCACTTATTACAAGAAAATTAGAAACATGTATATTTGACCTTCGTAGTTAAAATTGGCACATGGAATACTCTAAGGATTCTCTAGGAAGATTAGGGGTAGAATAAAACCTCTCAAATATGATCTCCAAGGGATTACTTTGTGGTTTTAGATAATTTAATTGTATATGAGTCATTTCATCAATTTCCCACCTAATGTCAACCAAAAATTATGTCTAGGCCAACTTATAAAGACATCCAATTTCAAAAAAATGGTCATTGGAAGAGGGTAAAATAGGTTCATGGATGTTGGCAAGTTTGTAGATCAAACTATCAAAGGAAGATGATTATGTAAATCGGACAATATGGATAGCTACAAAACTATCTGTCATGTTGAAAATAATGGAACAAAAATTGAGTGTTGTATGTATAGGTGTTGTATGAATCATATATAGACTATAAGGGATTGTGCATAGAAATAATGGACAAAATGGGGTCATAAGATTACGATTTTTTTCTAAATAGAGATTCTTGAAATCATATGGATTATTCAAGATAACTATACTCAATGTTTTAATAAAAGTTTGTAATACAAAATGTAGATTTTTGAATGTACTTTACAAAAAGAAATATTGAAAATAGTGAGTTTTAATGGGTTAAGACGGGTTTTTTCTAAGAGCTGCACATTTTTTTCAAAAAAACACATAGTATATAGGTGATAGTGATTTAGTACTTTTTTAGAGAGAAAATGTAGACACACTTTTTTGGAAAGTAAGTAGGAATTTCCACAAACATTGCAAGTAGTTTTTGTCATTTTTGAATACATACATACTTTTAAATTAATTTTGTATCAAAAATACCTTTAAAATGGATTCTTGATCATGATTTAGATATATTTTGTTGAAAAAGTGAAGTTTTAAAAACATCAATGTGTATAGAATTAATCCTAGATTGTGACTATATATTTTTTTGGAATCCACTTGACAGTTTGGAAGTTACAATAAATTATAATAATTACCTATAATGTTTTGGTATGGGAGGACATGTTGTTCATAAATAATTAATTAATATTAATCATCTTATAAGGAAGTAAAAATCACATTTTCATAAACTAAAAAATGAGATCAATGTATCTATATAATTTGTATACAATTATATTAAGGAATACATGATGGAATTCATAGTAGAAGTTGGATTTTGTGTATATAAATTCTTCTCACTAGTTTTTTTGCTTGTTTTGCAATTACAAGCCTTAGGCTCGGAAATCCAATCCATTTTGGAGCCCAAGAATTATATTTCTCATGTAAATATGTACACATTTATTTTAATAAATATAACATGATAATATCCTTTCTAACTTCAATCGGTTTAAGGTCATTTCTTGTACTTACATTTCTTATTATGTGTCATGATAATAATAGTAAGGTTTTAAATTAAATAACTCTAAATTAGGAATTTTATGGCCTTATCTAATACCGAGGAAACATATTGTTATATTATACTCTAGAGAATATACCCCAATCACCTAATCATGTTAATTGACCAACAATTTCTTGGAGTCCGAGATGGTGGAGTAGTTCATCACTAATGTGGATGTAGGAAATATACCAAGTTCAAGAGAGTATCTAGGTTGCAAAAGTTTTGGACATCAAATTTGGTGGTGAAAAAGTGGGAATCAAGCATGCATGGTAGTCCAAATTTTTACCTTTATGATCTTGGAAGGTCATCACTTGAGTCCAAGACTTAGGATAGATTAGAAGTAATTAGGTACATATAAAAGCATATTTGGAGAAAATTGGGAATATATAAAAACTTTTGGTTTTATTTGAATAAAGTTGACCGTACTTAGGGATAATTAGGTATGATTATATATATTTAGGTATAAATTCTAAGAAAATATTGGAATATTTGAGTCCACATATTTTCATGTAGCAAGATTTTCACCAAATTGTCATTACTTAGAAAAAAATGCTTCTAACTTTGTGTATCCCGACAATTGAGTGTTGAAATTTGAACAAGGTCAAGTAGAGCCCCTGTTAAATTATTGGAGGGAATTTATGTCATATGAAAAGGGATTGATAAAGCATCATGTTCTTGATTTAGGTACTTAGATCCCCTATATATCATTTTCATGGGGATGATCTATGTCATATGCAGATTGAGTGATAATGCTTGATAATTTCCTATACATTTACCATAGATCGGTTACTTATATTAGATGTGATTATGACCCAAATTTTTATATAAAGGAAGATGGGAAACCCCACTTTTACATGGTAAAATTAATTCTCACTATAGTCAAATGGGAATCCCCACTTAATACGAGTGGTAAAAATGGAGCCTCGTCATCATTGTCATGGGAAAGGTCCAACTCTATACTAGATAAAAGAAAAGGATCACTAACATTGATATGGAAAACCCTACTCCATAATTGCTAAAATCAATAGAGGATTAACATTAATATGGGAAACCCCACTCCATACATCATAAAAAAGCTCAAAGGCCCAAACTCTATACTTGGTATGAGAAGTGTTTAATGTGTCATATTAATTTTTAGGGTGTGGATTTGGAGTTTAGGGTGTCCTTATTATGTTTTTTAGGGTGACCCATTAGTGTTTGAAAGGTTTATTTAATTATTTAGTGTGTCCCACCAGTTTTTATGGTGTCGTATAGTGTTTATATTGTCCAATTTGTGCTATTGGTGTATAAGGTGTACCCATTGTGTTATTTAAGGCATGAATGATCTAAAAACTCTCATTTTTCAAATTTAGAACTTATAAAAATAAGAATAAATTTATCCTACTCAAAACTATTACTGAATGTTGGTGTGTTTCATATTCACATTTGTTGTGAAGTCCACCTAAGGTATTGTTGTTAGCAAGGTAAGATTTATTTTGTGCACAATATTGGTAAATGCACATTTAAGTGGTATTTATCCTCACATGTGTGAGAAAGGTGAGGTGTAACTTGGGAATTATCCTATCCCACCTTTTACTTTTCCTATATAAGGAACCTTTATGTCCTTGTGGAAAGTGATATTGGAGCTTAGATTCATCTCTAAATTTGGTGGAGATGTAGTCTCTTAAGGAGATTAATTTATAGTGCAGCCATTGTTGTTTGCACACACATATGCATTGTATATTCTATTTTGGTTTAATACAATATGCTTTTATTGGTGAATCTCTTCCTCTCATCTGAGTTCTTTGTGTGGATGCTTGAATTGAAGATTTTTCCTAGGCATTCCTCAATGCTTATATGGTACCGTGAGAAAATTTGCAATATGCATCTCATAATTTTCTCAAATATAGATTTGTATTCATATTTATATGCATTCTTTTGTAGATTTGAATGAAGAAGAGTATTTTGAAGAGATTTATAATATTTTTCTATTCTTGAATGTTTTTGGTGGATCTCAAATCCCCTTTGGATAATTTATGAGTTGTAGATTTTAAAACCTTCATAAAATCTAAAATTACTATGTTTCTTATCAAGCCTTTAAGCATTTTTGAGCCAATACATGTTGTCGGTTTTCAAAATTACCCAATGGATTTTATTTTTGAGTCAAACTTGCTTTTATAAGGTCATTTTTGGATTTTTTCATTTTATGGAAAATAATTTTAAAAATAGATAAAATCTAGTTTTTTTAAAATTATACTTAGAAAAATACAAATTAAAAAAATCGAGCATCTGGAAATTTTTGATGATTTTTGAAAGTTTAGATCTATAGGGAAAGCAAGGAGCAGCGGTGAAATTGTTTACCTTTTTATTCATAAACATGGGTTTAACATATATTTCTTAGATTTGCATCTCATATATATTTGTGAAAAGTATTGGTTCAAAACAAATGGAGCATTGACGCCCTTGCAACATGCGTTTGAAGTTTCAACACAATTTTGGTGCATTCTACATGCTCAACATTGTTGGTGTATTTTACATGTTATACAAAATCAGCCCATTGTCACCCATATGACCACCATATAGCCCCAAAGAACCTATGTTTAACCCCATAGCTCACCATATGACCACCTATTAGGTGGTTTTAGCCCCCAAGGGATATAATTTCAACACGCAGCCCTTTTTTGGAGTATATTTCTTTTGAGTTTCATAGATTTTGATCCGTGAAGGTTGGGAAGATTATTTGTTTTCAACTTGCCTAATTTTTCATGATATACACAATGATGTCATTTTTTACATTTTTAAGGCCTGGATTTTTAGAATTAGAATTTTTTGGCTTGTTTAGCTGACCAAATCATGTATTTTGGACCTTTATTTAAGGCCATAATGTTTGATGGTGATTCATATTTTCATGATGTTTTTTAAGGCGCGACTCTTTGTGGTTACAACATCTATTTATTCTAATTTCAACTCATATTTTAAGTTTTTAGCTTAAAGGCCTATTTGATAAATTGTAAATCATATTGTGTGGGTTTTTCATATGTATTTGTACTCGCACTAATTTATTAAGTTCCATTGGGGTTTTCTAGATTTCACTACCTTCATGCATATATGTTATTATTCACACTCCATTTTCACATTTCATTTTTGGGTTCATCATGTGGAAATTTTGGCACTTTCACTAAAGGATTTTGTTCTACTTTTTCTCACACATACCACATTGACACTTTGTTAGAGTAGGTATTTACCTTAGCTCATGTTCACCTAGGTACTTTATTTACCTTTATTGTATTTATCCTCACCCACTTATGTGTGTGGATATTTCTTTTATCTTATTTAGATATTAGGAGATATTATCTAGTTGTTAGGTATAGTTCTTTCCTTGATCTATGGTATTAACTAGATCCTTGATGTCTAGTTCTCTCCTAAATCTATGGTCTTGACTAGTTCTTTGATGACTAGTTATTTCCTTGATTTATGGCTTGATCTACGACCTTAATTGGTTCTTAGATTGTTATTCCTTGCCTATTTAAGCAAGGCCCATTCTCAATGTATTGCATTGAGTTCCATAATAATATATGATATTGCTGCTCATTTGTTTGCAAAGGTTTTATGTAAAGTTATTCTGGTGAATTTCTTTCATCTTATTGATCATGGTGTTTGATTAGCATCTGTGTTCTTGGCTTGGTACGATATGGTTATCATTCCTTTCGGACACTATTTCGAGATATTGAGCTACATTATCTTCACTCCTAGTCAATATTATAGAGGGGGTGTTGTGTCTTTGTTAATGATTCCTTGGTTGTTTGGGTATGTTATTTTCCTAGTGGATGCATAGGATAGTTGTTAGTTAACCCTTATGCGGTTTTCAAAAATTATACTAGTTTATGAGCAAACATTGTTTAGTGGTTTCAAAATTAAGAATAGTTTTGGATCCAAATTTTCTTTAGGTTTTCACCATGCATTTTTTTCGAAGGAGCATGTACTATATTCATTCCCATGGAGTATTCATCATATTCAAGAGATATTTACTTCATCATATTCATTTTATTTTTTCTATATCATTGTACATGGGTACCTCATTAGGCCTAGTTTTTGGGACCCATATTTATGATCATAATAATTCTTGTTTACCACCTCAACTAAATTTATCTTTAAGGGGTGTTAGTATGTGTCATATTCACACTTGTTGTGAAGTCCACCTTAGGTAGTGTTGTTACCAAGGTGAAATGTATTATATTCACAATATTGGTAAATGAACGTTTAATTAGTAGTTGTTCTCACATGTGTCATAAAGGTGAGGTGTAACTTATAGAATGATCTTATCCCACTATTCACTCAACCTCTTACTTTTCCTATATAAATAACATTTGTGTCCTTGTGGAAAGTGATATTGGATCTTAGAGTCATATCCAAATTTTGTGGGGATGTAATCTCTTGGGGAGATTTTTTTATAGTGCAACCATTGTTGGTTGCATAGACATATGAATTGTACTTTCTCTTTTGGTTTAATACAATGTGATTTTGTTAGTGAATCTCTTCTTCATCGGATTTCTTTGTGTGGATGCTTTTATTATAAATTTTTCTCAAGTCTTTCTTAATTCCTATATTTAAATGACAATGATTTATCTTAGTGAATGGGATTCTTAGTATGAGAATTTCTTGTAAAACAAAGATTAATGAAAAGAATTAACACAGACACTATAATTTAGCTCAAGCAATTTAAATACTTAAATTGCACTAATTATCTCTTTTCCCACAAATTGATGACATATCATCAATAAATGCACACTTCCTCTTCTATCACCATTAATTAGTTACATTACGCTAGTTAATTAACCCTTCTATCCAAAAATACACCAATTAACGACCTTCCGTTAATTAATCCCCTTTCTATCTAGACTAATTAATTATTTTTAATTAATTAGTTTCCTCTTCCATTAAATCAATAAATCATCATTTATTTGATTAAATCCCTCCCATAGTCTAAATCATGCTAATTATTCCTCTAAAAATCTTATATAAGCTTGCACACCTATTAATTAATCACTTTGGTTAATTAATAAATCCCCTCAAACCCCATGGGTCACTAAAGGACAAACTAAACTCTCTTAAGGTTGACTCAACCCTTTCTAAACCTTCCTTATCCACAACTAACCCAACCTCTCCATTTATCCCACATGAAGAGGGATGTAGAGATTCTTCTATCCATTAGGCTATATAAGGAGCCCTCCTCCTACCTTTCTATTTACACCTACACTCATAAATGAGCATTGAGCATACACTATAGCCATTTTATCCTCTTTGAACATTCTTTCATTAGAAGAGATAGCATTCTCCATTTCTTACATTCATTCACCCAAGTTTTTTAATTCATGTGGAGATATGTCAAGTGGCCTTCTAGCCATGATTTATCAAGACTCCATTCTTAGAAACCTTGGGATTTCAAGCACATAATCAACTCTTTGATTGCTAGAGTTCTACATAGGTTCAATCTCATCTCATTTAGCATTCAATAAGAGATAGAAGTTAATTTGTTTAGGCATATTAGCTTGAAATGTTCATTTCATGTTTAATGTAGAAATGTTGATAGGTTAGCTTTGTTTAAGCTCTTAGCATGATGATGTATAGGTTTAGTTTAGCATTGTATTGAAGCTACTAGGTGTTAGTTTCAATTCTACTTACATAGCTAACTAATTTGTGCATACACACACATATGGCAACATGAAATAATTCATACAGGTGACACAAGAGTTTGATTCTTGAAGAAAACCCAATGTGAGGGAAAAGTAGTAGGGAAGAGAGATAAATCTTATTCTTAGATTCTTATTGGATAAAGAATGAAATACAAATACAAAGAAGATCTATAACAAGATACAACATTGTTGTTTCAATCCTATATTATACTTCACTTGTTATGCTCTACACTTGCTTGTATAAATAACTACACAGACTTTGTCACCCACTAGAGGGGAGTTATTAATCAACTTTGATTTTTCCTCCCACATACTGAGATAATTGAGTTATTCTCTTACTTTTGTGTCAAACACATTTCATCCACACTAAAAATCCAGTCCTTCTAGACATTTGACGAATCCTTTACTATGGCTCAAACTTGAGCTTCGTGCTCTCGAAGAAGTTAGAGTTAAACTTATGTCTAATAAACCAAAGCCTGAGTTTTCATCCAAACCATATTCTAGCCATAATAGATCCAAATCACTAGCCAACACAATGCGTCGTTAAGACCGCTCCCAAATAACGCTTGGCCTCTGAATGCTTTCATCCTCAACACACTTACATGCCTATTCATGAATCTTATAGTGCATTCTTTGACAAAATATTGGTTTCCAACATGATCACTCTTCCTCCCATCCACTCCATCGATATATCTGTCTCTCAAACCCTCTTGGTATAGAGATAATGATTACTATAAATACCATAGGGTCAAGGGCCATGACATTGAGAGGTGTCATTCATTTAGAAATTCCCTTCAAGATCTTATTAACAAAGGTGCACTACAATTAGATAACCCAAATGCACCTTAAAATCAAAATCTTGACATTTTCAAACCATACCTCATCCACCACCAACCACGCTCTAACGTCATCCATTCCCATCACACAATCAAAGATCAGTCACTTATAACATCTGAAACTCCCATTGCATAATCCATGTCTAAATCATCTACCAAGTACCTCTGTCACATAAAAATGAACCAAACAACCACAAAATCATAGACATCCACTAGTCCTTCCATAGGAAATAAAAAAATTTTATCCACATCCACTTTATCATCATCTAATTCACCCATAATCTCTTCACAAAACTTATAGAAGGAACCCGTCATACAAATTTTGAAAATATCATATAATGATTATGTTTCCCATAATTATCTATGTACCCTTATAAAACATGTCACATGACCACACATACATGTAGCTAAGAATCCAACAATCATAACACATCACCATAACAACCATTCAAAATAAAATCAAAACCCTTTCCCTCCATTCTAGGGTCACATCCCTCATCTAAATTACTTATAACTATTACCTAATTAAAAACCATTCCTCAACACACATCCAAAGAAACTACACTAAAAGTGACACCTTCAACACCTACCCAAACAAAAAAAAACATCACTCCCTTCAACATTTTCCTTGAAAAGACACTATGTATCAATACTTTGGAAAGGTTCCTTAAATAATTCATCATAATGTTACCCCCTCTTAAGCCATTTGGCTCTCGAGGGTGGAATCCTTTCTAGTATAACTTCAAATCATTTTTTGATTATGATCGCACACTAGGAAATCATATAGAAGACTACAAATACCTCCATGCCACTATCAAAAGCATTACAAACAAGGAGCTTCTCCTACATACCTAATAACATCAAAAACACCTTATAAAATATCTCGCATCTAAACCATCAACAAGCATTGAAAGTGGGGATATTCTTAAGAAAACCCCTCCGCATCAAATTGATGTAGTTTATATCACTACTAGAGCACGTACCCACAAACTTAACACCTCGATAAAAACAAGCCAAAACTCTCCATTTCACTTGCTCCCGATTCATCTACTACGAACCTTTTAGAAAGGATAATGTTTCCATCATGTACGTTCCTCCTCCACAAATAACCACCGAGTACAAAACATCGTTATTAAACAATTTCACCAAGATTTAGTCAAAATGTCCCTTTATGAGTTGGTATAAACCTTTCCTTCACACTAACAAGCCATGATCAAAGAGCTCTAATCATTATCGGTGCCCTCATATGATCCATAGCTCTTTGCAAATTTCGTAGGTATTATTAAAACATCCACTGTTATCTCATTTGATAGTTCCAAAATTCCATCATTACAACCAAAAGACCATGACCTTCCCCTCTTCATCACCTCCTAAATCAACGACACCCTCATAAAAAGGGTCATGATCGATAATGGCACTAGTATAAATATCATATCATCACATGCCTTCAATAGACTTTGATTACCTAACACCATCGTCACCAAAACACCAGTTGTGCTCTAATCTTTCAACAATGCCATCGTCCCCACATTGGGTATAGTCATCTTACCACTCAAAGTCAACGTTAAGACTATCCTTGAACTATTCTACCTAGTAGAAGGTGAATTCTAATATAACATGTTTCTAGACCAACCTTGGATACAAAGCTATGCTTGGTAACCCTTCCACACTCCATCGATGTATTAAATACGAACACGAAGGCAATACCTTTACGGTCCTCACAAATTAAAATCCTATAACATGACATATCATTCAATCGATGTTCTCATTCCCAAATCAATCCTAAGCTCCTCTAATGAAGAATCCACCATTTCATCCATTCCTTCATAAAAACTCCTAGATGAAACTTCTTTATATGAAATTATGCAACACCTTTCACTTGGAGAGTATCGTCTCCTTACACTCAATATACTTCCCACACCTAAGACTTATGTTAGACCAAACAAACAACCCATGTATGAACCCGATGTTAGAAATTTTATCTTCTACGGTCCACCATATCTAAAGACAAATCTCATCTACAGAGGGATCAACTACCCTTCTACACATCCCACTTATCAATGTTATGCCAAACCATTCGTATCAAATTTCAAATTTTTGTATAATCGAGTATTCTCACGATTTACCTTCATCGTTTCACCTAGAAAGGATTTGGACATTATGAATAAGGTTTCCATGATTTGATCATCAAACATTCCCTTAAACCACATGAAAAATATGGACTAGGTTATGAGAAACCAGCTTTTGAATCCTCCACACATGCTACATCCAAATCTATCATAGAACCAAAACCATCCTTCTCATCTACGCACGATGATCCCATGGATACTAATGACACTATTTCCATTCCCCTAACATTTTTTATTCAACACTATTAAGTTAGGACCACTAACTTATCAAAATAATCATGGTTCTAAAATGATTCCTCTCATCTGGCCTAAAATGATAGAAGAGGATTCACCCACCATTGATATTCTTCAATGCCAAGATGATCAAGCTATCCTATCTCATATAGGGGCAGCTGATCATTTCCATTAGAAAACCTTACTACCTAACACCTTGAGACTTCTCAATGAATCCACTACCGACGTTAATATAAGGACTCTGCATGAACCTCATATAGTCAAATTCAGTCAATATTTAGATACACAAGAGTTAGAAGACTTCACCACCATCCTATCCAAATATAGTCAAGCATTTACATGGTCATTAGAGATATGCCGTATCAATCCCAAAATTGTCGTCCAAAATATTTTCACATATCATAATGTCAACCACCTGTCAAACAAAATTTACATAGGATGCACCCTTGCATAGCTCTTTTCATCAAAGAATAGTTACGATGTCTTATCTTAGCTAATTTTATGATAACAATTAACTATCCATGATGGTTCTATAATATTGTACCCATAACCAATGCCTCAAGAAAGTTATGCATCTAAATTGACTTTGGAGATCTCAATCTTGCTTGTCCCAAAGACGATTTCCCTCTCCCAAACATTAACTAACTCATCGATCTAACTTCAAGCTATGAGATGCTCTCTCTTATGGATGGCTTATTCAGTTATAATGAAATCCTCATCATCATAGATGATCAACACAAAACATCCTTCATCACTCCTTGGGATACTTTCTGTTACCATGTTATGCCCTTTGGACTTAAAAATGTGGGGCCACTTATCAATGTGCTATGACATATATTTTCCACGACCTTATCCACAAAATTGTAGAAGACTACGTGGATGCTCTCCTAGAAACTCTAAACAATGTAAGGATCATCGATCCATATTTAACACCATCTTCACCCATCTTATTCAGATTTTCTTCATCTCAACCCTGCTAAGTGTGTGTTCGGTGTTCTCATTGGAAAAAATTTAGGGTTTATCATATCTATCTAGGGAATTAAAGTGGACCCCACTAAGATCAAATTTATCATAAAGATGCCTCCTCCATCAAACCTAAAATATCTTTTCAGTCTCCAGTGTAAAATTTAGTTTATCCGTCAATTTATATCGTAATTTTCGATCGTTTTCATCCCTTCCATCACCTTCTTTGGAAGGATGTAAAATTCATATGGAACCATGATTGTAAAATGCCTTCGATGACCTCAAAGAATACCCCTATCGCCACATGTTCTCACACCTCCACATGAGGGAGATCCATTATATCTTTATTTATCCACTACTAATCATGCCTTAGGTTTCATGCTTGCTCATCGAGACAAGAAAAGTCATGAACACATCATTTATTACATAAGTCACACTCTCCATGAATATGAAACTCATTATATTGAAGCCAATAAGTTATGTTGTGCCTTATACTTCGCAACGACTAAACTACATCACTACCCGCTAAACAACAAAACTTATGTCATTACCGGTTCCAATCTACTTAAAACCATGCATTCCAAACCACATCACGGTGACCGCATCATTCGGTGGCTTATGTTTATCACCAAGTTTGACCTTAAATTTATCCCTTAAAAATATATCAAAGGATAAGCTATCACCGATTAGTTCGTTGAAGCTCCCATCCCAAACAATCAACCACCTCATGAATAATTCCCCTATGAATCATGTCTACACTATCATCGATCAATAATATACCCCTCTCAAAATGAAACTTTTCTTCAATGGATTTAAGTGTTAGTAAGGGGGAGGTGTTGTATCATCATTATACCTCCCTGAGGTACTCCTATCCCTCTATCATTTAAACTTAATTTCTAATGTACTAATAACAAGAATGAATACGAAGCTTTAATTATGGTCCTCCAAACTATTTTCATGTTTGGTGTTAAAATCTTGGACATCTATGGAGACTCATAGCTTGTCATCAATCAAATCAAAGGAATTTATCAATGTCTAAATAAGATTCTACAAAAATATAAAATCATTATTGAATTCCTCCTAGAATTCTTTGACCAGTACACCATCCAAATAGTTCCACAATCCTCCAAAAAATCATGGACACCATGTCCTCTCTAGCATCCCTCATCCCTTTATCAACTGATGACTCAATCGATGACTACAAAATGTTCATTGTTCTTCATTAAATTAACCAACCATCCCACAACAATGAACTCCCTTCTATCAATATCATAAAAACAATCTAACTAACCTTTGTTATACTCAGATATTTGACTACCTTTCGGAATCCAAAACTCCTCTCGACGTGTACCTAGAAATGTTAAATGATCATTTTTTCATTGCGCTTCCCGATACATCATTGTAGGTAGTGTCTTGTATAAACATGGATTTAATGGTCTCTTACTTAGATTCCTTAAATCTCATGAGTCTACTAAATTTATTTAGGAATTCCATGTTGATATATGTAGTGGATATTTCAACGATACATTTTTTTCTAAACATGTCCTTCGAATGGGATTTTATTGGCCTACTATCAATCAATATTGTTGTGCATATGTTAAGAAATGCATAAAATGTCAACAACATTCAAATCTCACTCATATTACCATTCAAGCCTTACATTAAAGAAGAGCCCGATTATGAAAATAGCCCTTGTGAAGAGAAAAAATAATATTTTTCACTTTCAAACTTCATGCTTGAGACAAAGGAGGAAAACAATGATGACACCATTGCCAAATCAGTCATTATGGAAGAGACAAATCCATTTGTAGAAGAATAACAAAGTTTGAATCAACTTTTAGACATGCTCAATGATGAGGAAGAGGAAGAAAGTGCTCCTTGTAGCTCCATTCATGGGGTTACATATAAAGAAGATGGGAAAACTTCAAGGACCGTCTCTTCCCCAATCAGATATTTGGCTAGTTTAAAGCCAAAGAAGGAGTTGCAACCATTCATGCTCATTTTAGAGCATGAGGATGAGCTTCAAAGTACCAAAGGTTAGCTCTAACACCTCCAACCAAATGCAGAGCAACTTGAGGAGGTATTCATCATGTTTTTGTTGATACTTTGAATAATTTTGGAGTGCAAGGCATGCTTTCATTCCCACCATGTGATTTTGTTTCCAAACAGATCACATGGCCACATTTTGTGAGGAAAGGATGTTATTTCTCACAACCTATTGCAAGTTTTGTTTAGATTCTCTTTCTTTTGTTAGATTAGGTTAGTGTAGGTTTTTTCATCAAAATAATTTCTTGTGCACACTCTGCATGTTTCCAATTGGAACATGTATGATTTTCTCACTTTTTACATAGATTTTGTGGGTTTTCTTGATATTTACACAGCTAGTTTAGTTCAAAGTAGTTTCCATGGCCAAATCATATTTTAGGGAATATTAAAAAGTGTATGGTTTGTCCCCAAGAGATCATATTCAGTTCAGGGCTCCTTCTACCTCTTCCTTTTTGATAAATTTAGTTTTGGGATAGTTTGCAAAGTTTTAATTCAAAATTCCCAAGAACTTGGCTTCAAGAGTAGACCAAGGTAGCCCCGGATCAACTCAAGTGGGTTTCATGGTGGAATAAAATAGTTAGAGTAGTTCCATAATTTCATTCGAGCTTTATAGATCAACTAAGTTCATTTCGTGCTTCATACGACTCAAGGGTAAGAAAATTTCAAGTTCGGATCATTTTTAAAAAATTGGGCTTGAATCCATGCCCAATGGACACATGAAGGCCACTTATCTAATCTAGCAGGTATATTACCGTGTGAGGTCATAAAATTGTTATCCCAAATAACCCCTAGGGTTATTTTGGATTTAAAATATTTAAAAATGGACATAACCATTTTTAAGGGAAAAAAGTCATTCATACGGTCGTCAATTTCCACCTCTCAAAAGCTTTGGCCATTGGTACTCAAAACCCGTGGAGACTTAGCTAATGTGTTGGCAAGTTCCTTTTAAAATCTAAAAACATTCATTTTCTGTCAAATGAGCTACACTACCAAATAGTTCAAGTGCATGTGATGCGAAGGGCTATGTGGCAGGATTTTAGGTCTTTTCATTTCTATTCGGGTTCGCGGACTTCAATTCCATGAAGTAGACCAAGTTCAACATTCCATCGGGTCTGAGATAGAGCAAAAGTTAGTGATGTCAACAAGAAGATAAGTGGCACATTTCTTTGAAGCTAAAAATTTTAAGTCTACCCAAGTTATAAGTTGTGACATGAAGCAATAGCCAATCAAAGGAAAACATGATGATGGAAACATTGATATGAGACACACGTAGATCCTTCTCATTGGCTCACCTTTAGCATTCTAACAAACTCAATGGAAAATCAAATGCTAACACATCGACATTGTGAGGAACTTGGAGCTTTCTCATTGGCTCATGTTTCGTGCTTGTCAATCGGGGTTATCAAACAATCTAAGTATGTGAAGGAGCGTGGAGATTCCTATTGCTTCATGTTTTGCAGCGATCGAGAAAAGGTACTATCAAATAAAATGACATGCAAATTAGTTTGTATATTTCCTATTGGCTCGTGCTTTGGTGTGGTCGGTCAAGGTTATCAAGAAATATGACATAGTCTCGAGAGGGAGCAGTGTGGAACATTTGTATTGGTCGGTGTTTTGCAATCTGACAAGGTCTTTTAGATAAAAAGTGAATTGTGAAGTGGCATGGAGGTTTCTTATTGTCTTATGCTTCACAATGACCATTTAAAGAACAATACAGTTTGACATTTTTGAAGAGAATGGAAATTTTATATTACCTCACTTTTCATTAACAAACCTACATGAACAAAAGATAGAGGAAAGAAAGACAAAGGAAGTAAACCCGACCTTGTGACCCAATGAAAGACTGTCACAAGGAAAAAGGATAATCAATGCACATGTTGGCAAAGGGAAATCCTTGTGATAATCCAAGGCTTCCATGTGTCAAGTTCCTGTGCTCCCCAATATTGTAGTCACAAAATCATGCACTTTAGATACTATTTAATCTTGGTCCCATACTACTATTTAGAAGGTGTTTGAGTGCATAAAGTACTAATTAACCCCTGTATTTTGGCCATCTTACTTTATTTTCCTTTGTCATTCTGACCTCTTCTACCCGTATGCCTAATTAGCTTTCATGATTTTACATTATTTTAGCTTTAATCAGGTAATCAAAGGCTAGTACTAGGGTGCCCATGGGTGCCCTAGTCCCACCAAGGGCTCCATAATCCTTTTTGAACTTTCCCGTCACTTTTTGGGCACTTTATAGCCATTTTAGCTTCTTATATTTTTGGTGGTTTACCATTTCGGTTAATTACAAAATTATGTGAACCCTATAAATATAAAGTTATTAGACCATAAAGAGGGACCAAACACTAGTCAATATTATCATCCACCTAGGATTGCATATATCAAAGGAATTTGGAGATCATTTGCATTCACTTAGCTCCATCACAAGGAATAAAGTTGGTTCATCTCGCATCACACTTCATAGGAGGGGAGTCTATTTGTTTCCATGCACACATTCTCACATTTTCTACACATAGTTATTGCTTGCTAGTTTCACAAAGTGTGACTACCACAAGAGAACCTATGGCATGATCACACACATTTACACATAGAACTACATCGGATCTAAGATGTAGTGCAGTGCTTAGTTAGTAATTCCACCATTGTGGTAGCTAAGGTCAATCTGACCCTTTCATTTACATTTTTTGTTTTTAGGGTTTGATGCTTATTTTGGGGTCTTGCAGGTATTTTCTTCATTTTGGATTATCTATGACACTAGATGCAAGATAAATGAATCTGATGTGACAGATATAGCGAGGGTTTCACCACTTTACGGAACCTGTGAAATTTTTTTCCAAACCTTTCACACATAACAGGGAACCCATTCTACAGACCAAGATTCTCACAAGCATTGTAGTCCTTCTCTAGGAACCCCGATCTAGAGAATCAATCTAGATATGTCCTTTCTAGGATCTTTGCACAATCGTTCTTGTTTTCTTTTTCTCCAGTCACTTCTAAAACACAATCTCGTGAGCTCCTCTAATCAACTAAGTTCTTTTTAACTCTCTTAATATTTTAGGGTTTAGCATTTTCATTTTCATAGTTTCTTGGGTTACTTTCCATAATCACTGATTACATTTATTTAATCTATTTAACTATTGTTCTAGATTAGATTAACTATTATTATTCCACATTTTAGTTAATTTTAGTTAAACATTTTGGTGAACAGACCTCCGCTTATAGGATCTTCATTCATACCTTATCATTCTAGGGTTTATTCTCCTTTCGTTATGGCTCAATTTCATGAAGACTTTACTGAAGCTCATCATAAGTTCATTAATGATCATATTGTTGAGAACCCTCAAGATCTAGACTTACTTTTACATGTGACTTTTGAGGAAGATACTAATTTGGCAGAACTCAACACTTTCGCAGAAATACCAACCTTTGTTATCGCTCTCAACTACTCACTTCCACTCTTCCACCTATCTCTATTGTTCCTATTTCAGTTAATACTCCTACCAATCATTTTATGCTACCCTTAGTTTCTCATATATGGTATCTCTCATCCATTGAAAATCAAGACTAACTTCTCTTTATCATGACCTTCAAGCTCAAATTCGTAAGTTGCAATAAGCCACTTCGCATGCATCGTTGTCTTTAGATTCTACCTTATTATTGCATACTCCATTCACACCTTTTATCTCTACTTATCCGCTTCCTCCTAGATTTTTCACCCCTAAGCTTCCCATTTTCAATGGGCATGGTGACCCATAGGAGCATCTTAGAGAATTTCATGTCATTTGTCTTGATTTCACTGATGATCATATTCTTTTAGCTAAACTCTTTCCTCATAGTCTCCACGATTATGTGATGCATTGGTTTTATGACCTACCTGTTCACTCAATAACTTCATTCACGCATCTAGTTGATGACTTTCTTACTCATTTCTCCATCAATATTAGCTCTAAGATATCTTACGCTCAGCTAGCACAACTTAAATAGGGATCAAATGAACACCTCACTAACTATGTTTTAAGGTATAAGAATAATCTAGCTAAGATGAAAAATGTTCTTGCAGACTCTAAGCTTCAAGACTTGTTCATTCAGAGTATTTTACCGCCTCTCCAAGAGAGTGTTCTCTTGAAACATCTCCTTTGTTTTATCAACTTTTTCATACTCTTAAGCTTTGTGAGACCAAACTCCTATCCATAGGCAAGCTTAAGTATTAGGAACAAGCTTCATCCTCCACTTGTTTTCCAAACAAGACACCATTCAAACCATTTGCCACTAAGCCAACCGACGCTAAAATCACCATCAACATAGTCACTCCTACTAAAGAGGTTCAGTCACAATAACCTCAACACACATTTAGTAACTTTCCAATGGCTCCACATCTCATATTAAAATAACTTCTCGAGAGCAATATTATTACCCTTCCCCACCACTCGAGTTAGACCCATCACGACCAAAAGGTAGGAACTACAATGAGAACTTCCACTTTGATTATCATCAATGTGTGGGACATTCTACAAATAGATGTTTCAAACTCCGTATAATCATCCAAGATCTAATTGATGACAACAAACTAGATTTTCCAGAGTCTACTAACTCTTCCCCACCAATGACAATGGTAAACTCAATCTCTTTAATAACAAATCTCAACAACATGGCAAGAATACATTGTCTCTTTTTGCTAATCATACATATCACACAATACCTCCTCCTGGATTAGGAGCTCTGGATTTCTTAGTTGCAAGTATTGATGCTTTGCCACCAATAATTTTCTTCTCTGATCACGATTATCATGCAAATTTTACTTCCAATCATTTACATATCAATGCATCTATTGGCTCAACCTCCATTAAAAACACTAAGGTTGACCCATCATGGCCCATTAGTGCATGTTCTATTTCACTTCTTAAGGCTATCAGTTATCCTCAATCATAAATTGAGTATCCTTTCAACAAACCCTTTAGCGTTCTCAAACTACATGTTATGGTTGGTCCTCTTACTCTTGTTTGTGCCTTTCCTCATTGGAAACATAGTTGACAGATGTGACATGCTTCTTGGTCTCAATTGGATTCGTCACTCTCAATCTATCATTTCTATGAATCATTTGCATGACTCAAATTTATTTACAAAAATAGGTCATTTCTATTGATGGTGTCCCTCCCTCTACTCCATGGTCTTTGTCTCCTTGCCCACTAGCTAGCACATCATATACTTCTTCCAACACATCAAATTATATGTTCATCAAATCATAGTCTACTCTTAGCTCACTTACTTGTGTGTCGTCTACACAACTAATCATTCCACTAATCTTACACATAGGTATAGGCCCATTCCTAGGAAAGTTACTACATCTTGACATAGGTCACCACCTCGGTTTATTCCATGTAGGTCTTCATCATCTTCACAATCAACATCTCATAGATCTTCATCACCAATGGATTTTGTGATGCCACAACCTTCATCATATATTCATCAATCACATGTGCATAGACTTCATTCACCAACACAACATCTATCTACTATACCACCACTATTAGAGCATAGTCATACATTTTCACCATCACATGTGTCAGATGGAGGACATTTGTCCTTCACGGTCATTGGTTAGCCTACACATTCATGTACACTTGGGGGAATCACATCTCATACATCCCCCTATCATCTTAACATTAGTCTTTATATCATCTTTTCATTAGTGTACCTCAATCTCCTCGCATAACATGTACTCATCACATGTTTTATCATTGTCATTACTCAATGACACACTCTTGTGCTTCGGTTCACACTTGACTGTTGAGGGCTTACTACACATGAATCCCACACACTGCACTATAGACACCACACATCATGTTTCACACATTCTACATTTAGTCCATATCATTTCAAATCTTTGCATATTTCTACATCATACTAGTCTTCATCATACTCATCTGGCATTTCATCTTACATATTATACTCTTTTAGGCACACTACACATATTGCATTCAATATTATATACTACATACACATCACATGGTTGTTTATCATCCTCATTACATATACTACATCATCTTCTATGCACTGCACTCACCACTCTATGAATCATTTTAGTTCCTCGGTCCATACTCGACTGTTGAGTGTTTACAAATCAAATAGACCTTACATTCATCACATGTTTATCATTCTCCCTTTCATCATGTGACATTTGTCGGATAGTGACACATAATATAGGCTAAATTTTCACTTGATATATTCATCTAGTAGTGGTATATGCTTTAGGCTACATCACCACTCCCTGTTGTTCATCTTGTAGGATACACACTTTAGGGCTAAATCAAAACTCATATGTTGATTTTGTCATGATATACGCTTAGGCTATAAGTTTCATGCACATCTCTTCTATATGTCACATATCATCATCACTACGCATACATACTCATCACATCGCGCTAGACACAACACACACTATTCGACCATTTCCCGATGCTGCACTCTCATTTACGGTTCATTCTTGACTGCTGAGGGGGGAAACCAAATGAACTTGATTGCATACATTTATATTCACTTGGGGGTCACATGTCTCCTTCCATCCATATTGCATTACATTCCCTCCATCCACGACATACTACATGTTATGGTTTCTTTTACTCTTGCTTAATTTTTCTTGTTCGTGGTCACTTTATTACACATGCTAGTTATATTACTTGTATGTCATTTATCTATATCACCCAAACATGCATATTTACGTCTTTTTCTAGTTGTGATCACAGATACAAGTCTCTTCCATGCAACATGGAAGTTCACCTTCTACCCTTCCTACACTTTTCGTTGGGGGCATCCGCATTCATCTATCACTAGTGCTATTGTTTCAATTTTTACTTAGCACTTTACATCACTTGGTTATACACGCTTTTGACATACTAGTTATCTTTCTAACATGCTAATGGGTGGTTCATGTGAAATACTTCTTATGAAGGGATATTTGTGTCCATACTTTTTTTTACATTATTTTTGTTGTATGTGGTCCTTGCCCTATGTTTGGTGTGCATACACTCTTTGTTTGTATGCGATCGGGATGTCCTTACATTTCTTGTGATATCGTGAGTGATGTCCCATGTTTGTAGTCCGCTTTGTGTGGCTTACTTTTTCTTCTTGTGTGTTTACATTACTACATTTCTTGGTAGCTTATATAGTGTTCACATAGATTACACATTACTTTCTACATACATTCTTGTTTGTACTAACACTTGTCTTCGGATAGCCTCATGTGTATGCACGCCTTGGTTTCTACCAAGTGTATTCCATTTCCTTTGCAGGGGTAGAGTTTCAAGAGTACATGCGGATGCTCCTCTTTTGGGGAAAATTATCCTATCACCGATGTCATTTCACCCCCAAAGAGGGGGCATCATTTGGGGTTTTTACATTCTACACAATGCTTCTACACTAGTTCGGTTCAGTGTATGTTTCACCTTTGGAATTTTGGGTTACATATAGCGAGTGGGTTCAGACCAGTCTACAAACCCTGTACACAATGGATTTTATAGGACATGGTAGTCATTAACATTCTTGGAAGAAGTTAAAGGTTGAAGGATAAATCGGAATTCCTCCCTATATTTCTTCGGCCAGTGGCGTCGGATTGCCCAAAAACCTAGGATGTACAGAGATATCTTCACACGTGTTCAGGGAAGCAACTAAAGGTTGGAGGATACAACATAATTCCTCCATATACTTCTTCATCCTATGGCATCAGATCACCCAAAAACCTGAAAGTACAGGATATCCTTCTACACTCTCTTTCTCAACATGGATCAGGTGCACATGTTCCATTTATATTTTTCATTTGTGTATTTTACATTTACATGCTTTTACATACATATACATGTGTCTTTTACATTGCATTTTTACACATACATACATATTTGACTACTTGATCATTTTCTCCTTGCAGGTCCAGCCATATGGGAAACAAGCAATCAAATGGGGGAAACAACAACAACAATGTTGACAAAAACACTATGCGGTAGCACACTATAACACACACAAACATCACATTTTCATGTATGTACACCACACTATGCAGCACCTACACACACGCATTTTCCACCCTAGGTTCACTCTCATCACTATTTTTCACTTTGTAATCTTTAGTTTCCATGCTCCATAACCTTTTTCATTCCACGCTTTGTCTAGTCCTTTGACACATTTTCTACTACAATCTTCATGGACATCAGGTATGCATCTCTATCTACTTTATGTTATTGAGATTTCCACTCACCAACATAAAGTGGGGGAAAATGTAGTAAAAAAATCATGCACTTTAGACATTATTTAATCTTGATCTCATACTACTATTTAGAAGGTTTTTGAGTGAAGAAAGTACTAATTAACCCTTATCTTTTGGCCATCTTACTTTTATTTTCCTTCATCATTCATGGCCTCTTACACCCACATTCCCAGTCATATTTTGTCATTTCACATTATTTTAGCTTTGACTGGGGTGCCCAGGCTAGTATCTTGCACGCCCATGGGCGCCCTAGACCCACCAGGGGTGCCGTGATCCTTTTTAAATTTCCCGCCACTTTTTGGGCACTTTTTAGTCGTTTTAGCTTCTTATATTTTTGGTGGTTGGCCATTTCAGGGTTAATTACAAAATTATATCAAGAGACCCCTATAAATATAAAGTTATGAGACCATAATGAGGGACCAAGTGTTATGTTTGTGGAGCTTATTTTCATGTTAGAGTGTGGTACACCTTTTATGTGTTACACTTGGGTATTTTTACAATGGTCCCACTCACCTTGGTGAGCGGGTCAAGGGGGTTCGGGTGAAGCCCCCGATTGATGGGGTTCGGGGTGAAGCCCCTAAAGAAAATTTTCATGGGTGGTTTATTAACCCATGGGTAATGGGTAACCGTTATGGGTTGTTTTTGGGCCCATGGTTTTTTCAGTACCCATTGTTTTGATACCCACGGTTTTTTGCCCATGGTTTTGATACCCACGGTTTTGTATCAAACTGCTTAAGCAATTGTCTATTTATATGGTCTTATGCATATGATAGATATACAAACAAATGCATTGTAGATGTGCTTTGAATTTGGGTGTGAATTCTGTAGAGTTTGTTGAGCATAGCTCCAAATGGATCTGGGTATTGTATTGAGAGAGTGGAGGCTTGTAATAAAATCTGAGCAAGTGATTCTTGGTGGACATAGCCCAAATTGGGTGAACCACGTTAAATATTGTCTTTCTGTGTTGTGTTATTTATTTTGCACTTTTATTTGAGATTTGTAATATTTTTTGCATATTAGTTTCTACTATTGCGATTCTGTAAGGGATTATTCCGCATATTTTATCTCTTATTTCCTATCACCAAGCACTAGTCACTACTATCATTGACCTAGGGTTGCATCAATCAAGGCATTTGAAGATCATTTGCATTCACTTCACTCCATCATAAGGAATAAATTTGGTTCATCTACATCACACTTCATAGGAGGGGATTTTATTTGTTTCCATGCACACATTTTATTAAATTTTCTACACATATTTATTGGTTGCCACTTTCACAAAGTGTGGTGGCACAAGGGCACATAGGGCATGATCACACACACTTGCACATAGAACTACATTGGGTCTAAGATGTAATGCAATGCTTAGTTAGTAAATCCACCATTGTGGCAACCGAGGTCAGTGTGATCCCTTCATTTGAATTTTTATTTTTAGGGTTCGATTCTTGTTTTGCAGTCTTGTAGATATTTTCTTCATCTTGGATTATCAGTGACACTCGGTGCGATGTGAATTTGATGTGAAAGACAACTAGGGTCTCGGACCACCTAAAGAACCTCAAGTTAAATTTTTTTCCAGGACCTTTTGCGTAAACCATGGTGCCCATTCTACGTAATAGGGTGCCCACAAGAACCTCTATCCTTCTCTAAGTGGCCCACTCTAAAGAATCAATCCAAATTTTTCCTTTCTAGGATCTCTACATAGTCATTTGTGCTTCTTGTTTCTCTATTCACTTCTGCAACACAATCCCACGAGCTCCTCTAATCAGTTGAGTTCATTCTAACTCTCATATTACTCTAGGGTTTAGCATTCCCATTATCATAGTTGTTTGGGTTACTTTCCATAGTTACTTATTACATTTATTTACTCTATTTACTTGTTGTTCTAGATTACATTAACTATTATTATTCCACATTTTAAATAATTTTAGTTAATCGATATCTAAAACTTCAAATGGCCATATCTTTCGATCCAGCTCCAAATTTGACAAAAATTATATCGTTCGAAAGGTATCCTTGGGACCTTCAATTTGGCATCATTAGAATCAGATTTTGGTGGCGTTTAGTGGGAGAAAAATCTTTAAAATAGTCTAGTAAATTAATATGCATACTCAAATGGCTCAACCACCCGAATTGATGAGTATGGGATCTTATCTTCTCTTTGGATTCTCCAACAAGAAAAATATCATGAGGAAATGGATTCATGAAGACACCCATACTATTTTTAGAAACTTAATGCATGCAAACAATGGTTGAAAGTCTTAAAATTTTTGTTGCGAGTAAATATAGAGATCTTCATTAATAACAAGATCAAATCTAATCTCTTTCTCTCTCTTTTCCCTCTTCTCTTTCTTCCTTGAGCTATATATTGTAAAATGTTTCATTATTGAAAGGATGAACATTAGAAATTGTAAAGGAACTATGTCAAAATGGTTCTGAATAGTCATGAGCCATTGACCCTCCATTTTAGGCTTGACAATGTGTTCTTATTCCTTCCTATGCATCCGTAATGGTTTGTGTATATTATTATTGCAATAAAGCTTATTTCATGGTGTTTTATCAACCTTGACTCGTATTTATCTCAGTAACCTTTCCTCTCATTTACTCAATGTATTGTGTTGTGCATGTATTTATTCTTTGAAAGTTCATTTTGTTGTGTTTCATGTGAGAACAGATGGTAAATGTAGTTTGGGTCTATGTCACTTATGTTTGGCCTCTCCCTTCTCCATTTCCTTCTCTTTCTCCCTCACTAGAGTGTCTCTCACTCTTTTCTGGTGCTATCACCACCTTTTAGCTTAGGATTTCATTTCCATGCATCCTTCTAACCCTCTCTCTCTCTCCCTGGTCCCTTGGAATGTTTAGAATAGGATTACTTAGCTACATTTACTTTCTAAGATTAGTTTTAGCATTAGATTTAGGTAGAGGAACTAGCCTTCTCTAGAGGTATGTCTTAGTTTGCAAGTCCCACAACTTGGAGATAGTCCCATGTTAGAAAAAGTAGGGATCTATAATGAGAAAATCCTTAAGGTGCTACTTTTTTTTTATGGTAACATTTTTGACACGCCCGATGGGACAAGTATTAAAAGCTATATATTTCACAGGTGTTCCATTACATCCTAGTTTAATTCTCATTTCACTAATTTTGATGTGTTCTTGGTGATATTTCAACCTTTGGAGGCATTTTTAAGCACATCTAGTGACTCCACTAGTCTAAACAACCCATTTTCTCATTCAACGAACCATTCCCTTCCTTTCCATCATTTCATTTCTCTTTCTAATGAAGTTGTGCAACCACGACTTTGTTTCCTCAATGAAACCATCACTTGCAGCAATGGTTCCATTCATATCCACCTCCATCCTTCCAAAATCCATCTTCAAACTATTTTTACACAACCCTAAGTCAGATTTATGATGAAAATCAGATGGAGCATTCATGTTCTTATGAGTATGGAGACTTTGGAGGCCATCTTACACCTGAAGAAGATTTTTAAGGCAAATTTCAAAGAATGGAGCATATATTACATGATTTCAAGGAGTCATTACAAATCTTACATACTAAACAACCTAGTTTTAGTCACCCCTATCCATGGGGAGGTCCGATACCCAGTTGGTTTATCCCACAACAAAATATTGAGGTAATGATTGAATACTTCACTCAAATCATTGATTTTATTTCTTCATTACAAGCATTAGAAGCTAATGAGCATAAGGTTGAGGAACCCTATCAATAGGATGTTCCCACTTACCTTCCTTGTCAATATCCAATGCCCATCCCTTATCAACCACCCAAGCCCAAGGTTAAATTTCCTAGCTTCCTCAAGGATTCTCCTTCCATTTCCTACCCTCCACAAGAAGATTCTACACCTTCCCTTCCACCACAACCATTACAAAAATTAGTTGAGACCCAACCCACCCCTCCTCTTGCATTCCCAAACCCATTTTGGGAAGAAACAAATCAAAATATCAGTCAAGGAGGGCATAAAACTGAAGATCCCAGTGAGAGATAACTTATGTTAAAATTGAAGGATTGGGCTTCAAAATTTGAAACCAATCATATGCCACAACTAGTTAAGACTTTAGCAAAGGTTGGGACTAACTAACATAAATGAAGGCTGATTTTGTAGAAGAGAAAACACAAGAGGAAGATGATCATCAATCTCTATATAGTGAATGTAGTGTGCATAATGGCACCATATTCACAAATATTTCTTATTCATCCCATCTTGTAAAATCAGAAAAGGAGGAGGAATCAGCTCCAAATGAAGAGGAGCACAAGGAGGATGAGATCCAAGCAGAGTGTCCCACGAGCTTAGTAGTGAAGAGGTTGATTTCTTATCAAACTTGGAAGATTGCATTGGTGAGGAACCCATTAGACTCACTACTTTTTCAGTTCCACCATATATCTTCCAACACAAAGAGCCTCTTATTGTTAAGGTCTTCTTTGGAATTAAAAATTAGCAAGAAATTCAAGTGAATGTAGATCCTTCCTTGCCACTTTTCACAAAACTGTCATGGATGAAAGAAAAAAGAAGAGCATGCTACCCAAAATAGTCCTCATGAAGAGAAAAAAAGAGTTTGATCTCTTAAAATTCATGCTTGAGACAAAGGAGGAAAACAATTATGACACTATTGTCAAATCATTCATCATGGAAGAGACAGAGTTATTTGTAGAAGCAAGAAAAGTTTGAATCAGCTTGCAAACATGCTTGATGATGAGGATGAGGAATAATTTACTCCTAGCTCCATTCATGGGGTTACATACAAAGAAGATGGGAATACTTTAAGGACTAGCCCTTTCCCAATCGATATTTGGCTAGTCTAGAGCCAAAGAAGGAGTTACAACCAAACATGCTCATTTCAGAGCATGAGGATAAGTTTCAAAGCATCAAATGTCATCTCCAACACATCCAACTAAATGCAGAGAAACTTGAGGAGGTATTCATCATGTTTTTTGTTGATACTTTGAAGAATTTAGGATTGTAAGGCATGCTTTCATTCCCACCATGTAATTTTGTTGCCAAACAAATCACATCGCCGAATTTTGTGAGGAAAGGATGTTATTTCTCACAACATGTTTCAAGTTTTATTTAGCTTCTCTTTCTTTGTTAGAGTAGGTTAGTGTAGGTTTTTTTTTCAGCAAAAGAAGTGTTTGTGCACAGTCTTCATGTTTCCAACTGGAACATGTATGATTTCTCATTTTTACATTGTTTTATGGGATTTTGTTGTTGTTTTCATAGTCCACTTCAGCCTCAAAGCGTTATCTATGGCAAAATCATATTTTGGGGCAACTTTCAAAGTGCATGTTTTGGCCCCAAGAGATCATCATCGGTTCAGGGATCCCCATGCCTCTTCCTTGGTGAGAAATTTAGTATTGGGACAATTTGTAAAGTTTTAATTCAAAATTCCCAATAAATCAGCTTCAAGAGCATACCAAGGTAGTCAAAGATTATCCCAAGTAGGTTTCATGGTGGAACTAGATAGTTGGATTAGTTTCATTCAAAGCTCCAAAGATCAGCTAAGTTCATTTTGTGCTTCATACGACTCAAGGATAATAAAATTTCAAGTTTAGATAAGTTTTTTTAAAGTTTTGGGCTCAACTCCATGCCCAATAGACACATAAAGGCCAATGATATAATCCACCAAGCGCATTACCCTATGAGGTCACCAAATTATTATCCCAAAATACCCCTTAGGGTTATTTTGGCTTTAACAAGATTAAAAATGGACTTAGCCATTTTTAAGGGAAAAAAATGTTCATACAGTTGTCAATTTCCACCTCTCAAAAGCACCGACCGATGGTATTCGAAAACCCATGGGAGACTTAGCTAATTCATTAGTGGGTTCCTTTTAAACGCTGATAGATGTTAATTTTCCCATCAAAATATCTTCACCACCAAGAAGTTCAAGTGTTTGCGATGCAAAGGGGTATGTGGTAGGATTTTGTGTCTTTTTATACCTATTCGGGTTCTCCTACTTCAAGTCCGTGAAGTAGACCAAGTTCAACATTCCATTAGGTCCGAGATAGAGCATAAAGTCGAAAAGTCAATAAGAAGAAAGGTTGTGCATTTCTTTAAAGCTAAAATTTTTAAGTTTTCCCAAATTATAAGTTATGATGTGAAGCAACATCAAATTAAAGGCAAACCAGATGCAGAAACTCTAACATGAGTGTAGACACCTTAAATTTGTATCCCTATCCTTGTTTTTCTCGCATGCGTGTATCTCACCATGGTCTTAGCTAGACCCCCTTAACATTAATTTAATTAAATTCATACCTATTATCCCATCACCTTTAATCTTTATTGATCTTTATTACTAAAAATTAACAATTAATCTTCACTAATTAATTAATTAATATCCACTAGCCCTAATGGACTTTCCTTTTAGGATGTTTTGATTCTAAATCTACACCCCTATGCTTTTTCTATTTATCCCCTAAATACCCATGACACATCCTTAAATAACCTCTTCCCACCTATAAGCTTTAAATCACTTTATCCCATCCTTAAAAACATAAAATCAACCCCGTTGAGGAAAATTTCCCTCTAATTGACGCGACCAGCTCAGGTCACCACCATCAACCCTATAAGATCGAGTTCTTCCCTTTACAAAAGGAGACATACAAACATAGGAGTGACAAAAATACTTGGATTTCTCACATTCTACAAATCCATCTTCGAGCCGAACATCTCAAAGAATCGTACCAACCTTCTTACAATCCTTAGAAGCTATTTTTGATCAACTACTTGACTTTGGGAGGTTTTACATTGCCTCTGTGTTATCTTATGTTATTTCCACTATTATCTTGTTAGAACTAACATTTTTCAGGACCAAATCATTTTCGATTACACTCATGGCTCCATTATCATCCTTTTCTTTTGGTTTCCTTACTTGCAAGTTTCTTTTTCAGTCCATCTACTCTCGGCCTTGTTCTACCCTGCTACATTTTTCTTCACCCCACTTTGTGGTCATCATTGACCAAGGTTACATTTGTCAACCATTTCATTAAACTCATTATTTTCTTCCATTTTTTCTCGCCCTTCTATCCCGGAGATTCTTGTACAATTCATCCCCCAACATCTACAAGCCTTTGTACCTTCCAGGTTTACACTCAAACCTTTGCGGGTTTGCATATTTACTTTTATGTCCAAATCTCCTCACACAAGTCACCATGCGACTGCCTCTACACATTACGGGTCATCGTCGACCTCGTCAAGTATAATTTGATTTGCATTTTAATCAATTAAATTAGTACTTAGATCAATCTTTATCACTTTCGATTCTATATTCCTTAATTTTCTACATGTTATCGATTGTTTATCATTTACTTTGCTTTCTTTTATCAAACAAGGGTTAACATTTGAAAAAGGAAGGTAATAATTCTTGGAGCCATATTTTTTGGCAGCCCCGCATCTACCATCTAATCCATCCCCTTTTTATTCATTCTTATTTACGGTTAATCATCTTATAGCAAGTATCAATTAATTTTGCACCCATTCATCCATATCACACATTTGAGGTACCTTAAACCCTCCATTTTCTAAGTTTTTAGCTTTCTTTAGTATCTAACATCATTAATTTGAATCAAACAAGAAAACTACAACAACATTTTTGGCACGCTCGATGGGACCACCCTTTAGGTGATCCTTTGCATTTCTTGTTATTTTTCTACTTTTTTTGTCTTCTACTAACACTACAACACAAGGATTTACTTTTTTCTTGTTCGTGTCGCATTTGATTGCTTAGATCGCTCTTCATTTGCATCTTCTTGAAGTTTAGATAAAAAGGAAAAAAATATATAGGTATTCTCATTTTTGTCTTATTTTCCCTTTTTGCATCACAATTTCCCTTTCTTTTGTGTGTCCTCATCAAAAGATCACATCTAGATTTGGTTTAAAAAGAACCTTTCTTTTCTACATCTTTCTTGATCACATAGCTTAAATAGGGGTTAATCGGTTGCATTTCACATTCTATCACACAAAACCTAAAATCACACATCAATCAACACATCTGGACATCTTCTTACCTAGGGTATTAATTGGTATTTCATCACCCAATAGGAAGTCACCCAAGACTTCCCCAGCCATAACAACCTGAAACCAGGACATAGATTTCCTTCTCTTAGATACCTTGTTATCCATCCCCTTTTATTTCTCACATTTTCTAAATAAAAACATTAAAAAAAAATTTGACTTGTATGATCTACAAAATGGAGCAAAATTTTATCTCAAACAGTTCTCAACAATAATATACCATGACCAAACCCTTGGTTACTTCTATGTATACTTATAGCCCCATCCATGACTTCCTACTTTGTAGATCTACCACCACCTCTTATCGGTTCGACCAGATCGTATTCCACCGCCATCACCTTGTACCATCCCTGCTTCATCTGACATCACCATGCATATCCAACCTATTAACATTCCCATTCCTCATGTATCAGATATTCCCATCCAATCCCAATCACCCTATCATGTTCCTACTTCCCACCATCATACATCTACCCAACCAATCCAATCTTCACCACTTGATATCTTTAGACAACCATTTCCTAATCCACCACCAAAAAATTTGTCTTCACTAGCCACACCATACAAATTTAACCCATTTTCAATCAACACCATACACCAAACACCTCCCCCACATCTATCTCACCTACCTCATCATCTATTCCCATCTTAGATATTGTGCCTATGGCTCCTTCAAAATTAACCCCACATCAACCATATCCACAATTCCCTACCAACCACCTTAACTTCCACCGCTTCTCTCACATCTACATCCAGTTCTACCCTTACCACATCCTCATTGGCCTTGATTGTGCTCACATCTTCATCCACACCTATCTTACCCCAACTTATCATAACTAGCCCATTATCTACATATATCCCAAGCACACCCATCACTACACTTATATTTACCACATCAACAAATCCAACCATGTATACCTTGACATCATTATCACATATTTCTTTACCCATGCCCACATCATTCCACTCTTCCACACCTAATTCCCCAACATCTACCATTCCCACATCTACATCTACTCTCACATCAATCAAACCTTCTCAATCCACCAACACATCCACAATGCCTCTTGAAACACCTAAGACAAACACAAAAGGCATTCATACCTCTTCTACAAAAACCCATCATTTCTACACCAACCCATCCACAACCTATGCCATCTCCCTCTCACATAGACCTCATCAATCACATCATCCAAACACCTCTCTCTCTTTCCACATCCACACCTATCATTGATTCCACACCCACATCTACCTCATCCACTTCATTATATTTTACCACCTTACCTACATCTATTCCACCTTTACCCATCATACCATCCTTAGAATCAATATTGGTTCCTCTTTCCATGCTTCTACCCACACCCACCACATAAACCGTTGTGGCCACATCTCCCTCTTCTTCCACATCACTTTCATCATTTGAAGAATATTGGAGAGCACTTCAACTTGTAGCAACTATAGGTGATCCTCCCATCTCATCCACACAATCATACATTTCTACATCAAACCAATCCTCACCTTCCTTAGACCAAATCATGAAAAAATTACTTCCTCCATCGACCATAACACAACCTTCAAATCCCCGATTGAGATTATTGTCATTCCTGCCAAGGGTACTCCTCATTAATCCAAATCTAATAACCTTTTCACCCTTCCACAATGATCCCTTACATGCCCTCATAGAAAGATAGACATTCCTCCAACCAAGACCAAATCTACATCCTCCATTTTGGGGCCACATCCATCCATCCTAGGACAACCTCCTTCATCGTGATTAGTCAAGAAATCCAAATCCAAACAGTCTAACTCCCTCCTAGGACCAGATCCTTCATCAAGAACACCTCCACCTACCAATCAGCCCAAATCATCCAACCCTTCTTCTTCTAGAACACCGATCACCATCAAAACTGAAACAAAAGCACCAAAACATTGAAACAATCCATCCTCATTTGTGACATCCACATCATCTCACAAGACCTCTCCTAACACATCCATCAAATCCTATGCGGAAGTCCTTCGACATTTACTCCAAATTTCCACCATCACACTTCCACCTATCAAGGCCTTTGACTGAATAGTCCGAAGCCATCATAGTTTTATCCCCACCGCACTTGAGCCTATCATTATACCTTGGGTCATGATATTCAACATTTCGGGGCCCTTTAGACTATCATCCACAATCTTATTGAGAGAGATGACCTCCTTGAGGACAGTCCTTCTCCATCTACCATCTCACCTACGACTAGTTCGACTCCCATTTCTACCTCCCCATCCATAAGAGTCACTAGGTCTTCTCCTTCATCCACATCCCCCATTCTTACCACTCCTTCGCATATTGTTCCTCCTAGAGAGGGACCTCCCTTATTCATTGATATTTTTGTCCTTACTACACCACCCTTATGATCCTCAATCATCTATCACCAACATCCCTTCTAGAGACCTCATTTCATATATTTCAACATGCACTAGCTCATTCACATCTCTCTTGCTAAGGGAGAATTCCCCCTTTCGTTGATCCTTTCACATATTCTTCCTCATCCATACATCCTATCCCCATGGCTCTCTTGATGCTAGGGGGACTTCACTCTAGGATCGATCTGGTTCTGAATTAGTTCATTTCCATACCTGACATCGTCTTGTCTTATCTAGCTCATCTCATCTCATCTTATCAGCCAATATATCCATCATCTTCTTCTCCTATGACCACCTCCATGGCATATCTATTTTTTTCCTTCAGAGCACCATGGCTTTATCTAAAGTCCACCATTATGGTCGTATAATCTCAACCTAAGACAACTTTAGTGACCATTACTTTTGTACTTGCATATATTTAACGATTTTTATCCAACCTATTAACTTTCTAAGTTACCTTTGATAACAAGGCTGTTTTAAAATTTTTAATTTTTGTCCTTCTTTGTAAAAAAATTCCTTAGGAATTTTTCCAATCATACAAATTAAATTTCAAAATTTTTCGAGTATCAATTTTTTTCCAAACTCAAGTCCAATTTCAAACTTCAGATTTCAGAGGATTTTAAATTCGAGGTTTGGGCTATTTTTCTTCTTGTGTGAAAATATGTCGCAAAAACCCGAAGTCTAAAAATAGAAGTTCTCAAATTTCATAACTTCGGATTTCAGATTTCAAGGTTTTTTTATGCATTCTTGGTATTTTCATGCACAAGTCATGAAGTCCAAAAATTTGAAGTTCTGAAATTTCAAAACTTTAGACTTTTGGGTTTTAGACTTGAGGTAGGCTGTCCAAAACAGACACAAAAATTCGTGTTTCAGACCTTTAAAATCATTTATGGCTCAACACCTCACACATGTGTTGGCTTGTGGTCATTAAATTCTCGATTTACATATACAAACCTAGATTTTTCACCTACCAATTTACTTTGACATCCTTATTTTTACCGATCCCTAGTTTTGTACTTCTAAGGCGTTGTTTTCAAGTTAATTTTTGTCTTTTTCTTCATTTTCTGTTTAAGATTGATTGTTTGGGTTATGTTTGTTTTTCACCCTCTTCCTCATTGTTCACTTCTTCATCTTGTTAGTTCAATCATGGTTTCTACCATTCTATGTTGATCCTCTTCAACTATGGTGATGATATTTATACTCAATATCAAAAAATTTGCATCATGCGGGCATCAAGTTTTTTCGAATCTGGGAATTTTAAAGAGATCGTTGTTTCACAAAAGTCGTGGATTTCAAATTTCATTCAACAAGGTTCAAAATTGTCATTTTCAGCTTCTCCAGTTCGGAACTTCTTGGCTTTGGCACTTTGAAGATAAGCACTTTGATGGTTTTCTTCAAACTTTTGAATTCAAAGTAGTTCAGATTTCAGACCTTTCCAATTTCGTGGATTCATTGTCTTTCAAACTTGCAAACTTTTAGAGTTCAAAGGTGGGAGATTTTGGGTTTTGGACATCAAGAGTTTTGGATACTCAATGACTTCAGGTTTTTGACGATACTTTAGAGGTTTTGTTTTTCAAACCTTTGGACTTCAACTTTACAAAGTTCTAGGAGGTTTTCACATAATTCTTTGGGCTTCATTCGGGTTCTAAAGCAATGTTTGGTTCTTCTTCAAAATGAAAGGAGAAGATAAATTATACCATTTTAGGAGTTTCCCCTCACATCTGTTTATCTTTAGATGTCATAAATATTGGGTATACTTGATCTGGGACATATAGAAATGATGAAATTCTAGGAACGATTAAAAGCTCCTAATAAGAAGCCTTGAATGCAAGCCATATTCAATAGTGGGATTTCTCTCACCGCTACTTTTCTTGTGTCTATACAATGTCCAAAATTTATCTTAGCTACAGTTGTACACTTTGATAAAACCACCATGACCATAAGAGATGATGATGGTAATGTCGTGATTAGATTGGATAGTGACTTTTTAGAGGATTTGTCCAGATTCCCGATGTATAAGGTTATGCAACAATTTCTCCAGTAGTCTGATAGAACATTGGGAAAAAAATATGAAGTTTTCATGAAGATGATGATTAAGAGATACTTGGCTAAAGGTACTACCAAACTTCCTAAGACGTTTCCCCACTCAGACTTCATCCAGGAAGTCAATGACATCATTGTACTTTTGAGTAGGGTTTCAGGTCTCACTTTAGCGAGATAATTCCAAGAATGGATGTTCCTTTATATTGCTACTATTAAGAATAATAAGGAGTTTATCCGATGGGAAAAATATCAGTAGTTCAATATGTTTCCAATTAGGAGATGTATTGACCTCAAAGAACTTTTTCATGACTTATTTTCTCATCTATGTAGCAGCTACAATGGGAGATTATACTAGTTTGAATACAAAAGGTGTTAGGAGTACTTCCTAGATTTATGAGTTCTATCCTCAACTTACTATGGATGAAGGAAGAAAGCATTTCTGCAGAGTAAATGATGATTTCTTTGTTGTCCTCTTGTACTATTTTGAAAAAGATTTATATAATCAAAGAGTTTCTGATGAAGCTTTTAAGGAGGTATGAGAATGGGGAGGTATGTATCTTCAATTCCCGACATTCACTTATATCGGGTTCCAGGTTTCTCAGGTGCTCTAAATAAATTGCCAAGATGCCCAAGTGATAAGTGGGTCTTATTGGAACTAGTTCACCAATTCTCTGGATTATCACAAGATTCAAAATAAACGATACAAGTCGGTGGTCCAATTTCCCATTTCAATTGGAAGATATACTTGTGCTATTATTTACAAATCCAATCCTCATCTTCCTTAATTGGAGGATATTTGGATCCATTGTTGGGATGAGATTATCATAAGGCAACAAGAGTATGAAAGGATGACTTTGAGTGAAGTACAAAATTTTGGTATTGTAGATATTCCCAAATGGCTACCATTAGAAGATGATGGGGAAGTGCTCGATCCTGTGTTCTACAAAAGAAATAGAATTTCTAATCATCCTCTCCCTTGGATCGATTGGTATCAGGAAGAATGTTGTAATACGAAGGAAATGGTAGGGCCCATTTTAAGGAGAACATATGATTGGTTGGAAACTTTGGGAATTTCACCCAAAGTGTCAGATCAACCTACGGGACGGTTCAAGCCCAGTCAACAATAAGTCACCCTACATCTTCAAGGAGTAAGAGGTCAACTCACAAGGCTATTATAACCCCACGGAAGATTTCATTTTTTGTAGGAGGTTCATCTTCTACAAAGGCTTCCACTACCAAGGTTGTGTCTCCAAAGGTACAGGTTTCAAGTAGTTGATTTAAGTGCTTCTCTAGTTGTGTCTCATATTTTGTCACTCTCTCCTTCACTACCACCCTCACCACCTTCAAACCCACTCCCTCCATTATCATCTTCCATTTCTTCTTTTCCTTACTTGTCATGGCCCAAGTATTCTCATCTCTTCCTACACTTTCAGAAGGAGAAATGATGGGATATCCATTTTCCGCTCCACTTCCTCATAAATTCCCTCCTACTTATGCTCTCATTTCTATCCCTATTTCATCTTTTCCTAGGGATATTTTGACAACTACGCCCTCTATTATCACTACATCCCTTCCATTTTCCATCGATGTCACTAGTTCAATTGTTCCAAGTTTTTTTACAACAACGCCACCTTTGTCCTCTTCTTCTATACCTGAATGGTTGTATTGCTAGACTCCCAAATATAAGAAGAAGGTGCCCTTGTTGATGTCATTGATTTCATTGTTTTGGATGTAACTCCTAAGAGACAATCCAAATGGCCAAGAGTTGTTTCTATCGTATCAATAAACTAATCAGGAGAAAGATTCATGGAGATATCTACCCTCGACGAAGGAAATATAAAAGAAACCATCAAGCAATGGATTACCGGATCTCTGGATTTACATTGGGAAAGTTACACATGAAGGGGCTAAGCAAGATGTATAAGTGGCTCTTGTTAATTTATTGGAAAAATATGATAAGGACAAGGCAACAAAAGATGAGTTGAAGGGAAAGGTTGAACAGCTCACCACTCTAGTGACTAAAGTTACATAGCCACTCTCAAGTTGCCCAAAATACAACTACTCTTGTTGTTTCCTCAAGCTTCAATGATATTTCATATCACATAGTGGAGAAAATAGGTCAAAATGGGATATTAGTTGAGGGAAGGATGGAATACATGCTTCAGGAAGCTAACCCATTAATCACAATGGTTGTAGAATTGTACAATGATTTACATGCTGAGAGAACTTCCGTTATGAAGTTGGATGAAATCCTCTCCGATAATAGTAATAATTTTAAGCTTAATTTGACTACTTGGGGAGAAATTAGTTTTGTTAATTCATATTTTCTTCTTCAGGAGGGTGTGATTGATGATGCCTACAAGTTATTCAAGTTTCAAAAGGACATGGAGTTCGGAGGGCAAGTGTTGCAGGATCTAATAAAAAAACTAGATGAGAAATGGGCTGAAATAATGGACGGGTTGAATGACATTTTAGAATAATTTGATAATATTCAATGTAAATTATTTAATGAAACTATTGATGCCCTTCCCGTTGATCAAATTATAGCAAGTTTCAATGGTTTGATCAAAGAGGATGATGATGTAACAAAAATCTTCAGTATTGATTCTATTTACAAGTTAGTTTCATGTCAAAATTGTATAAGTCAGTTGAAGAAGGTTGTGAGAAAGTTGAAACGATTACCAGGTCGAGGTTACTAAAGAGGTTGAGACACCATACATGGTGACTCATTACGCATGTGGGCTAGAGGAGGAGGAAGTACAAGGAATTATCAAGTGTTTCATCGAATACAAGCACAAAATGACTATGTGGGAAAAGGATAAAGAAGAACCTGAACAAGAAAAGATGTTATAGACCCAAGCTAAGCCTGGCAGCCATTGATGGGCATCTCCCAAGCCTTTGATTGGTCAAAGTTACAGGGTTTACTTAGTCAAATGTGTGCAAGATTTTTTCTATTTTTATGGGAGTATGTTCCTAAAACTTTAATGCACTCTATTTTTAGTAATTAGTTAGTTAAAGGTGGAGTTGTAATGGCTCAACCTCTTAGATCTATAAATAGTTAGATGCATTATGTTTTATGGATGAATTTTAGATCTTTGGTGAATCACTCTTCAATCTTGGAAGATTTTTAAAACTAATTTGAGCCTTTTGATAATATTCATAACAATATTTTGTCGTGGAATATCTGATATATCATGTTATTCATTAATATATCTATCACTTGTGAATTTTTAGTTCCTTGGATTTGATTGATTAATCTACCTTTATATCAGTTATCTTGTTTTAATCTTTGTGGGAAATGATATAAACTCTTTACATTTCAGTTGTGGAAAACTTGTTTCCTTTCAGTTATTAAAGAGTGGTATTTTTCCAATCACATATTGAAAAGGGTATAGGACATGTGCATGTGATATGTTGATATGGGATGTTAATTTTGTAATTAAGTGGATCTATCTGTTCATTTTATACTTAGTGCATCACCCCATTTCAAGTTATTATTTTTTTCTCTCACCTTAATCCCAAGAACATAATAGATTATATTATTTTTCAAGTGTTATAGACTTGCACGTTGGTCTTAAATGAAGTGTACCACGTCTCAAAGGAATTTGGCCTTCTCCAAAGGTTCATCCCAAGGTGATAAGGTCCCACACCTTGGGGATGTTCCAACGTTACACGAGATCACTCAAAGATTCAACGGGTGCATGATCCACATGACAACACAACCTATCTTAACCAACCTAAACCCAAATTCATCTTGATCAAATCATCTCCCCTTCACTCTTTGGTATTATTGGACTAGAAACTTCACTTCCATGGGAGCTACTCCCTTTTCTCTTGTGTACAGAATTGAATTTTTCCTTTCTCTCAAAGTTCAAATTCCATCCTTGTGCATGTCTCTTCGTGACTTTGTCTCTAATGAAGATTACCGCTAGAAGCGTTTAACACAACTCAAATTTTTGGATAATTTTCGCATCCTCGCTCTTAAACACCATCATGTTTATCAAGAGTGCTTACAATAAGCACCTCAAAGAGCTTTATTTTAATGTCACTAACCTCGTCCTCAAAGTAAATCATAACTTTACTACTCTAGAAAGGAGCCAACGGGGAAATTTTTTTCCCCAACTGGATTGGACCATACATTATCACACATAAGTATGGGTTGGGAGCCTATCATTTGGCCTCCCTTGATGGTAAACTAGAAGTGGAACCACTTAACGCATTGTACTTGTGACCATTCTACTATTAGCATGTTTACCGGTGGAGCACTTAGTTGTATCTTTAGATCATCCTTCCATCATTAGCCTCTTCCATCTATCATTGTAATGATTTGGAATTATGTGGTCTACCATCACTTTCCTAGACATGACCTTAAATATGGGCACCACGGCTCTTCCCATAGCATTTTCCTTATGGATAGGTTCTCCCTTCTTAGTGAGAACTCTGTGATCATTACATCCATCACCCCCTTATTTTCCTCTTGAAACCATGCAAAGGGCTCACGAGTGTCTCTTGTACATTCATTGTCCCCTTCTAAGTGGTCTACCTAGTTATCCCCAACTCTTTCCCATGTTAAAGTCAAAATTCATGGATTTTATTATCAAAATCAAAGTTATTAAAAACAAATTGCTCCCTCGAAGGATAGTTGTTCATATCAAAAATAAAATAAAATCAAGTCAAATAAATTGACTGATCCTTGAAGTATGGCTATCATGTATATCATTCTTATCATCTATATCATATATGTATAAAGTAGACCATACCCTAAAAGGATGGCTACTCTTTTGTATTATGGCATCAAAGGCTTCCCGCATTGATCAACTTTCTTATAGAAAACTTCTCGCATTGATCAGTTTGTTCTTTCCCCTTCCCACTGTGGCATATATTTAGGGAACACCACTCATGGAGAACCCTCTTCCCATGTAAAATTTGCATCACAAATCCCTTTTTTGTGTTGACATTAGGTTTATGAGTTCATTTCATCCTTTTTTTCTCATGATCTTTGGTATAACTAACTATTGTTGGTTATATGCTAACACCTATTTTTGGTCACATGTGCCTTGTGTTACCTAGATCCCCCTCTTGTTTACCTCCAATCTGGTTGGAGGCATATTTTCCTTGTGCACTCCTCGGTATGACATAGTATCATTCGTACCCATGGGTCACAATCGTTAAGTTATTTTTATCCTAAACATTCTTTTCACATCTATCTTTTATCCCTCCTTTAATACAAATATATCTACTCTTATCTTATCTCTCTTTTATTACGAGCACATCCTTCTTTATCTATAACACTTATCGCAACCACATCTTTCACATCTACTTATTTATTCTTACCTATTATCTTTTTAATCATCACTCATCACATCTATTTTCAAATTACCCTTTTTCTTAACATCACATACTATCCATACATATACATCATTTACATCCAATATCATCATATTTATGTATCATCTATAGTACATTACAAACCAATCATCTAATCATACATTTCTTTCACCATCATCATCAAATATAAATTAAAGTAAAACATATTAAACATCATCATCAAGTAAAACGTAGTTACATTCTTTTACCATCATCACATATCCACATCATTTCATCATAAATCATGTAATCAACATTACACACAAAAATACATATATGTTAAACCATAAGAAAATTAAATCATATATATCATCAAAATGAAGTGTATCAATACATCATCACTCTCTAAGCATCCTCTCTCAAAGAAGAGATATCAAGAAAAACCAATAAATTGTATATCGAAAGTCTCAAATCTTTCCCCGAGAGGCAAGTCCATCTGTTTTTCTATCAACCTTGTCACCTCTTCCCTGGACCTCTCCTTGATGCAAATGAGCCACACTTGTTGTGTTCCCCGCATGGCCTAGCTCTAGTTGTCACTCATCTCTCGTAAATTCTCCCAATATCGTAGTGTTGTCGGTGGTTTCTCGATCAAGATTCCTTATAATAATTAGCCTCCATGGCTAAGGATTTATATCTTTTATCCAAATAATACCAGGAGGTGCCATCTCCCCTCCTCCCTACGGTACTTCATGTCCACCACCCGCACCTAAGCAGCTAGAATAGTAGAAAGATTTCCAAAATGTATCCTATGTGTCTCCCTCTTTCAATGGTACCAGTCTCAATCCTATGTAACAATTTCCCTCTACTAGATCATAGTGTCTCTCTAAACTCTCATTTGATCTATCTCTACACGCAATCATGTCACCTCTGTGGATTCTCCTACACCAATGTCTCCACCACCTCCTGGAGTTACATCTACACCAATCTCCATCTCCTCTACCTCCTCCTCTCCTCCCTCCATATCCACACAAGATGCCCAAGCGGATGTCATCTAATCAGCAAATCCTACTCTGACTCCTACATCATCATCATCATCCCAAGGTGATATTACCTCCTCCAATGAATCTGCCATGTTAGGGAGTTGTCGGCTCCCTATCTAGATCCTCCCTCTTATAAAAATATGATCTCTAGGCACCATTTTGACAACTCCAAAATGTCGTCACACTTGGTCAAACCGCATGACCTGCATCATCTCCATCCATCTCCCTTGCACCCACATCATCCACCTCATATTGACCAACTCCACATTTTCCCCGACCATGCGGGAAAATATTGGTATGGCCACCATCTCGAGCAACTCTATATCCAATTCTACAAGTTGATCCACATACCAGTCCACTCCTCTCTCCCCCTATCTCTAAAGGTGTGATCGGCCCTCCATCTCAAAAATCCTACTACCAGCTCTATATGGTCTCTAGTGACCCATGGAAGCCCTGGTGGCTGAATCACCACAATGTGCTTGTAAGCCCAACAGTGAAGCAAGAAGCCTACATCTAATCTTGATCTCCTGCCTACCCTATACATCGATAACTCATGGTACACCTGAGCTAACAAGGCATCACCAAAATAAAATATTTTCGGCTGCTCGACAATGTCTCAGTAACCACACTATCCAATGCCCATGGAAAACTGCGCTCCTCTTGTGTCCGAAAATGCATAGTAAAATATGACCATCATAACCAAGAAAATAAAATGGTTGTATGGTATGATCGCCTCATTACCTTAGCTCATATGATAATTCCCCTGAAGAGAATCTAATATGAGGCACATCGGCTCAAAATAGTCATGTTAAGACTGTCAACATGTTGTCACCAGAGATGGGGACTATCTACTCCCCCTGAATAGGCACTCTAAGGATGTGATACACATCCTCCAGGGTGATAGTCATCTACCATGTCCTAAACCAAAATGTACATGTATGTCGATCCCATCAGTCCACTAACTCAATCATCAAGCCAACATCCCATGGGATCCTTTGATAATGCCTAAATCCACCTAACCCCACTATGGATAGATGATCCCACTCAGAACGGTCACATCCCCTTTGATCACCTCATATAGAGTTGGCACGTGATATCTAAAATACAATGTCTCCTAGACTGCAATCACTAATAAAACATACATGCATCAAGTCCCTAATCCAAAATCCATTCAAAATATATTAAATTTCATCCAAAATCCATTTTAATCATCAAAAATCTAATCTAACCCTATTCGACGTTGACCTAGGTTAGGTCAACATGTTTAAGGGTAAACTCATCCAAATCACCACCGACCACCTATGGCATCATCCACTTTTTAAAAAAAAATGCAAAAAAATTAAACCAAAAAAATGGGCTTTGTTACTCACCATCCTCTCGTGCACTCTCTGGTGTTTCCTCGCTACTCCTGCGACCTCCATTTCTCAATTTTATCTTTGATTGCTCGATCTCTCTCATTAATTACATGCATAAAAATGAGCTTCCCAGTGGACCTCGGGCTTATATATCAATTGACACTGGTCATCCTTAACCCCCTTAGATCGTCATCAATTGGAGCTAGTCATCATCGACTTGACTTGGTAGCCCTTGTTTTGGCTTGTGCTTTCCATTTCGTGACCTCTCCTATAATATTATCTCAAAGTATACTTTTATGACCATCTATGTTATCCCTTTAGGGAATTTTATTTCAATATTTCAATTCATCCCCTTATCATCTCGAAGTCCACATTTGTGGCCATATTTATTTTTCTTCTAGGCATTTAGTTCAACATTCACTCTATTCATTTCTACTCTTGAAGTCCACCTTTGTGGCCATACCTATTTCCCCCTTTGGGAATTTTTATTTCACAATTCTATCCAATCTACGCATGAATTCCACCTTTGTGGCCATACTTATTTCCCCTTGGGGCATATTATTTCACCACCATTTTTCACTTTTCCCGCTAGGCCATTTTTCATGCTCTTTTCGGGGCACCATTATTTTCATCCTTGTCCCTTGCGGACACATACCCCTTCCACTCAATTCCTCGTGTATGAAGGATTTTTCATTATTTTCACATTTAGTTGTGCATGGTTTGATGTTTTCCTATGACCCATTGGTCATCCCAACTCACATCCATTCGAGAGGTTTCCCATTGGATTCTCTCCATTTTGTAGTGATTTTCACCCACTCACTAGCCCGTAGAGCATTATCACCATCTCCATTGAGACCACCATGTGTCCCCTACCCACATGATATTGGAGTCACCACCATAGTTTTTATTTTTATTGTGATCCTTTTTGCTTGGGGCATCTTGCCTTACATTATCATTTTACCCATTTTTCTTCACCCACCCACCCTTCATCATCTACCTTTTTCAAATAAATCATCGATTCCCCTTGGCATTATCAATCCCTTGTTTGAGGCATATCTCCTCATCATACTCTTTTTCTCTCACCGTTTTTATCTCATATCTTTCTAGTGCAAACCACTCGACAAAAATGGGAAAATTTAGTGATGTAGCCTATAATTTGTTGTGTAAAACCACGGACCTTGGCACATATCCCATCCTGAGTTGAGTGCTCACCCAAAGTGCGCAAAGGTACCAAGCCCCTCTTTATATTTTCTTGTGCAGGATGTTAGTGTGATGAAGATAAGACATATTCAGATCCATAAATAAACATAAACATTCCACAATGCATAATCCAGATCTAGATCTTAGAGAATCATGAACTAAACAATAATTGTAATAAGATTAAACATACATGAACCAGTTTTAGTTATGTCTAACACCATTATCCAACAAATATTATCCATTACATTAAACATTGTAAATGTAGAAGCTTCTTACATTATAAATTATCACCATAAGTCATGTGCATATCAGATCCAGTAGCAACTCTACATGATTCACACACACACACACACACACATAGAACTACATAGTTTAATACATATTTATATGGGTGGGGATTTTCCTTCATTGCCTACACACTTCTCAAAATAGGTCGCATGCTAATAATAGCCATGCATATTTACAATAACATGCACACATGCAAGTGCACTAATAATAGATGTCCTATAGTTAACTATAAGAAGTAATCCTATTATTAACTATAACCATGCAGGCGCTTATCAGCTACTCATTACCAAAATACCATTTACGTGTCGCGCAAGTCTCCATCCCGATGTGTTCTCCACACACTATCTTCCAAAAAATAGTTTGTATCCATAAAAACGGCTAAGTCCGAACCAAACTATTCTGGTGCGCATTTCCTTTCCTATTATTTTGTGCCTTCAAATGCGCCTCCTTGTTCCCATGTACATATTCTTTGTGTGTCTTCTCCTTAGAACAATATTATTTCTGCTCAACATTACCCCACACTAAATTACATTGTCGTCCCAAAAATGGGAATTCTTTTTGATGTTCCCAAATAATAAAGAATAAGAATTGAAAGAATTCAAAGAATCACTATATAAAAGAATGAATCTTTACTCGCAACATCCTCTTCTTAAAATGGGAGGATTAACTTTGGATATTCAAGTTTGATTTTTCTTCCAATATCTACCATTCATCTAGAGATTTCCATGTCTTTTCTAGAATTTTTGTGGCTATGGCATCTAGTTTATCCTAAGTGATCTGGTCCTTCTCATTCTTTAGTACTTGGACAACATTGGCCATAGTAGACATCATTCCTTCCAGAAGATCCATCTTCTACACTATGAGCTTCCCAATCTCATCTATCCTCTCTTTATGTGGATCTGGGATGTTGCAAGGGATTTGTGCTTCTGTTTTACTAGTGCCAATCTTTTTGCATGCCCGAAATTATCATCTTTCATTCTTTGCTGAGAACTTCATTATCTTCAACTAGATTTATGATCCTTATTACCGCCCGGTGTTGCACTCAAGTTAAGAGTTTGGTTTGCTTTCTTCATCTTATCCTTTAAAGTCTATAGCATCACTTCATACGTTGAAATTTTTCTAATCATAGAGGCCCTTGTTTTCTCTACTTCTTATTCAACATCTTTTGGTGCGGGCATTCTAAGTGGTCCATCTTCTAGCACCAAATCAACCAAAGTGCGCACATAATGCATAGTAGAAGGAAACTTTTCAGGTACATTTGGTTCTAGATGAGGCCTTGCTTTTAGAATGTAATCACCAATCTCCTCCGCCATGCTAACAAAGGCCTCATTCTTTGTCTCGCTCTCGTTCCTTCTCTGCCTTTAAGCACTCTATTTCTATAGTTTTATCTTTGTTATCCTCGATCAGTGCACTAATGATGGCGGCCTTATCAATATTTCTACACGTCACCTCAACAGATACCTTGACTAAGGCATTATTGACCTACTCATCAGACATAAGAGTGGGATTTATGGTCATGTCACTACTATGTGGTTCCTTCTTTACTTTTCTTGAGACATAGGATTCCTCACACACATCAAAATCCGGTTCATCCATATGGGTCTGCATGGACCAGGATAGTTCTTTCCTTGTGCGCATAGTGGCCATATCTAGATCCATCAATTCACATCCATATAATTCCTTAAAGTCCACATTTCATTGAAATCGGTGCGGACAATTTTACTTGTGTCCTCAATGTATCCCATACTTGGCACACCATATTCTTCACTTCTCCTTTTTGTTGGCCCCTTACGAGCTTGAACGCCAAGGTCTAGAGTTGGCCTTCTCTATCTAAGTTATAATAGGTATGTTGGTCTACTCTAGCATAGGTTATTTTACTTCTTTCACCCCTTCTTCTTCATCTCTCATTTCTTCATCTCTAGGGGCTCCTCCACATCTTCCGGTTAAACTGGGGTACTGGGCGCACTCTCTTCGAACTCCTCTACCTCCTCATTAAGCTTCAACTTTCTTCTTCTAATATTCTTAGGTGTTTCTTTTTTAGGGGAGAGTCGAGGTGATATTTGTGCAAGTTTTGATGTTCTTGTGCCTTAGGTCCTAGTTCTTCCAAATACCCTCTTTAACGACACTCTTTAAGGGCTATATCCATGTCCAAATCCTCTTCTCCTTCATGCACCTATGGTGGAGTATTTACACGCTCACTCTCCACTTTGTCTATGGGCTACCTCCAGCCTCTATGCTCCAAACCTCCACTATCCTCATGTTCTTCTTCCTCATCTATCTCTATGGTTTCGAAAGCTTTGGAGCTTCCACATTCTCAACCGTGTGTTTTCCCTTAGGCGGCCCTGTAGCATGAAATCATTCTCCACATACTGTTATTCTCCAACCTAGGCTTCAACTAAAGATAGGTGAGCGTGGCTCCACTATCCCCAATAGCCAAACTTACTGGATTTATATTTATAACATCTGAAATGAGCCTCTCAATGTAGGAAGACCAACCTGGATAAACATATATTTTTTTGAGAGTATGGTAGTCACAATCTACCTTATCTACATTGAAGTTCGGTCGGTGCACATCGATAAACATGGGAACTAAGGCACGGAAGTAGCGCGTTGTGAAGCCATAGGGTAGTTTTCACCATGGACTCTGTGTCCCATCCTTTATCGCAAGCCGGATGATGCGAAATGTTGATACACCACGAAATGTATGGCCTTGCCCACTACCGAGGGTAGCTCCTTTGGAATGCACCATTCCTCTTCAAATGTCACATGAATTTAGTCATACCATAATTCTACCCTTTACTTGAACAGGACACTTTGTTGGGATTACGATTTCCATTAGACCAAAACCCATAGGTGTTAGTCTCTGATACAATCGCCAGAGTTAATGAATACACGAGAGGTGGTTAGTCCATGTCACGAATCCCATGGGGAGCACTGACAACTAGCCAAAAAAACCCCTCAACGTTACCCAAGGGGATTCAAACCCATGACCCCTCGCTCTGATACCATTTGTTGGGATCACGATTGCCGTTAGACCAAAACCCATAGTGTTAGTCTTTGATACAATCGCCAGAGTTAATGAATACACGGGAGGCGGTTAGTCCATGTCACGAATCCCACGGGGAGCGCTGAAAACTAGCCAACACACTCATTTTTCCTTCACATAATTTTTTCTCGAACCTCTCCGCAAGGGACTTATTCTCCACTGGTTATTCCCAAATTTTGTTCTTTGGCCCATTGGGCACTCCAATTTCAATAAACACAAGAGATAATAGAATAGTGCTAAAACTTATCTTCTCACATGTGTGTGCTTCCTTAGTAATAGTTTCCGTTGTGTAGCTAGCGAAGTTATAGATTTCTCCCTCTGACATTTTCTTCTGCAATGTGTAGCCACATGGTATTTACTTGTGACCACCTTTCTTGATCATTCAACTTAGTGAGTAGGTTCATGGCTTCCTGCACTACAAGATACTTCCTTAATTTGTATATGTCCATTCCACATGGACCCTTGGAGTATCCCAACTCCTTGCTTGTGGCTATAACAATTTCCTTATCAGTCAGATCACTCATAATATTTTTCCTATAACCTTGATCCTATCAATGTAGCAATCAGGGTTGTTGTGATCCTTACCCTTCGTCCAGCAAAATAGAATAATTCCTCATGGACTTTACTCATAAGCCATTGGTATAAAGCTTCTGGTTTTCAAAAATATGGGAGTTCATATAACTGATAAACCCTTACCTTCTTAAGCAACTTCTCCCCAACATCGTCATACACCAAAGATATCATCCATTGTGCGCTTGTTTGTCTTCTTATTCAATAATGCATCCAATTATCCCTTTTTGTCATTGGTACGATGGTTGTAATCACTTTGCATCTGCAGATGTGGGAATCTCAATCCCATATGACTATAACTCCCGAATCTTTGCATCTCTAAAAATTTCTCTCGGGAGCAACTTCGACCTCAACTTCCACCTTTTTCTTCCCCTTCGTACCTATTACAAGTGATTTCTTTGGTGCCATTATAAAAATATTACCTTTTATCTTTTGTGTCAAGTAATCTCAAACCCTAGCTCAAAACTACATGCCCTAGCTTGAAACTGTGTGCCCTAGCTCCTTCTCAATGCTTTTGTTGTGCTCAAACCCTTCACCAATGGGGACACAAGCCACTTCCACACACAAATCTACTCTCCATGTTTGGTTTTGTAGCTCTCCACACCTCAACACATTTCACTTGGCTCGGTCACACTTATCTTGCTTGAATACTTGTGATTGCAAAGGTAAAAATGAACCCGCATCACTATCCTTATATATATTTTCAAAAATTTAGTGCATTTATTACTCCTTCACCTACCACTAATCCTCTCATTAATTGACCATTTTCCTAATTTCCGTGTGGTACACCTTCACACCCTAGCTATAACCTTCTAGCGCACCTTCCTACCTTCTGGATACATACCTCCTTATGCGCATGTACATGCACCAAAGTACCTCACCACTGCATCTTCCCCTGGTAGTTTCCACGACCACAACTTACCTCGTGTTATATTGTTCATTCATTTATTTCCAACTATGGTCTTCTTTAGGATCAATCTTCTTTCTAGTAGCTCCTTTCCATCTTTAAATAACACTTGTAATAGTATATTCTTATGTGTACCCATTTTTTAATAACAAATAACAACCACCCCACACCAATGGTATGTGTAGTCCTCTACACATAAAAATACTTCAAATTGTAATTAGCTTCCAATGCACAAACGTGCTTATTACACAAAACACCAAACTAAATTGACAAAGCATAGTGACAAAGAAGGAAATACATTAAAAGAAATACAAAAGGGAAATCTATACTAAATGGCAATACTACCTTATTACAAACACCAAGAAGACTTATTTATAGTAGGGCTTTAGCCTACTCTAGTTGAAGTAACCGGTTAACAGTATTCCATCAAGCACCTGATTCAAGTATGTGAGTAATAACATACGGTCCCAACTAATGCACCTTAAGTTTTCCTAGATGGCGTAGAAACTTGGAATCATAAAGAAGTACCATCTGTCCAACCTCAAGCTTCTTGTCCCTGATGTGTCTATCATGCCATGCCTTCTGCCTAGCCTTTTCCTGCTTCTGACTCTAACATGCTATGGCGTGCCTCTCATCCAACTGTATTAACTTGTCAATTATTTATTCTAATGCATGTTCATCAGCTATACCTCCCATGCGTGCAATACGCAATGATGGTAACATGAATTCCATTGGAAGAACTACTTCTGCGCCAAACACCAACTAAAATGGTGTGGCCTTATTCAACCTCTTGTAGGTTGTTCTATTTGCCCAAAGTACATCAGAAACTTTATCATCCCAATCTTTCCTTCCAAGATCACAAATTTTTCTCAAGCTATATCTCAATATCTTGTTGAAAGCCTCAACAAGCCCATTTTCTTGAGGGTGATGAGGAGTATTCTTGTGGTGTGCAACCATAAATTTATCCAACAATATCCTAATTGTCTCATTCAAGAAGTGTGTGCCCCTATCACTTGTCAAGCTCAGCAAACATCCATACCTAGCGAGAATATTTTCCCATAAGAACCTATATGTTGTTGTTTTTGTACAATCCTTTCTAGGTGTTGGTTTCGCCTACCTTGTAAGATAATTAATGCAAGTGATGATGTAGCGTGATCCATTTCTACATGCGGCTAGGGAAATAGGACACACAAAGTCCATACCCCATTTCTCAAATGGATTTGCACTGTGTGCAATAGGCCTCAAATTCATTTCATCTCTTTGCCTAGGTTTGTCAAGGCGCTAATAGTGATCACACGCCTTACAATACTCTTTACAATTCTTGTATAGGTTCTCCCGCCATAATCTAGTAAGTAGAATATTGTGCGTGGAGGCATCACCTGCATAGTGTCTACTTGTAATACCACTATGAGCCTCTTCCATGATATCTATGTGCTCATGTTCCAGTACACACTCGTGCAATACTTAATCTCGGCCTAGTTTTTATAAGTCATAATTGATCAATAGTAAAGGTGCGGTGTGAATTGTAATTTGTTTTTTCTTTAAGGCTTTCATTCCTTTTGGTGTCATACCCGCACATGCATAAAAAGACAACAATATTCTCCAATTCTAAAGGCACACAATGTAACCAGCACAAATGTGCATCCGATATTATATCTTCAATTGTCTATGCATCTTCTCCTGATTGAATTCTTGACAAGTGGTTTGGGCCATAATTACTTTTACCTAGTTTTACCATGATTGTAAAGTCAAATTCCTAGAATAGGAGCACCCATCGACATATGCACCCCTATAAAATGGGCATATTTACCAAATATTTTAATGCCATGTGATCATTATAAAATATAAAGAGTGTTGCAAGAAAATACTATATGAATTTATGAAGCACATAGATCATTGATAAGGCCTCGCGCTCTGTAGTTGTATAATTCTATTCTATAGAGTCAACTTTCTACTAGCAAAACAAATAGGATGATCTATAATACCTTCTCCAGGCTGAGCTAACACTATACCAATGGTTATGCCAGAGGCATCCACATGTATGTGAAATGGCTGGTTCTATGAGGAAAATGTAGAATAGGTGATGTAGTAAGTCTCTCCTTCAATGCCTCAAATGTGTATTTTTACGGTTCTCCCTAATAGAATGTCCCTTTTCCTTTTAGTAACTCTTCCAGGGGCACGGAAATTTTGACATATCCTTTGATAAATTTTATATAATACCCTATGTGGCCCAAGAATCCACACACCTCACTTTGACTAGTAGGCTCCTCCAAGCCCACAATAACTACAACCTTAGTGGATCTACTAACAAACCTTCCTTGCAGATGATGTGCTCCAGTAGAGTTCCAAAAGGCGTAGCAAACATGCACTTCTTGATGTTTCAAATATTAGGCGAAAGTTGTCATAATGATCCTTAATAAGCCCATAAACCATCCAATCATCCAAGTAAACCGGCAAGAATTTATGAATAAAATCATGGAATGCTTGAACAACTATGCGCAAAAATACAGAAGGTGTGTTTTTCAAACCAAAGGGCATCATAGTTTATGTAAAGCTTCCCAAATCGGTGGTGAAAGTTGATTTATCTTTATCCTCCTATGTAATTCTAACCTGGTGATACACTAAGAATCCATCTTTGAAAGAGTAAACTTCACGCACTGCAATTCCTTCTAATATTTCCTTGGTGAAAGGCGTAGGAAAAGGATCAATCACACATGCATCATTCAATTCCCTGTAATCCACACAAATCCTAATCCAACCATATTTCTTTATGTTGATTACCATGGGACTAACCCACTCGATCCTTCTAGGGGCTTAATGATGCAATATTTCAGCATTTGGTCAATTTCTTCTTTAAATTTTATGCGCGAGTTCGGGTTCAACCTATAAGGTCTCTTCTTGACCGGTGCACTCCTTCCTTAAGCTTAATCTTCATCTCACCTAATAACACATTTACTCCTTTTAACTCATGGAAGCCCCTAGGGAATAAATGCTGAAAATATTGTAGTAACTCAATTATCTTTTCCACTTCAGAATCAGACCAATAATCCCCAACTATTATCTCATTAGGTTCAAAGATACGTGCCAATGTTCACCTTCTTAGTCTTCATAGGTTAATGATAGGCGAGTGCACTCTTATTCACACTATCTAACACCTTGCACGTACCTGTTGAATGAGCTATGTCCAAATCTTATACTTCCTCATCATCCACTATATAGACCATCTTTTCTTTCTCCTTCTCAAAGCAAGCGTGTGTAACTAATTCAACATCAGTATCATCTACTTCATCAAAACGCACTCCTTGTTCTTCCTCACCAAATAACTCTTGAATGAGTTCTTCATCCTTTGCACTATCTCCCATAGTTAAGTGCTCCATAACCCATAATTCCTCTCTTACTGAAGGTTTAGTAGAGAAGTACTCAAAATTTTAGGTCATTCCTGTAATTAATTCTTTCCAATTTCCAGTCTCCCTATGCAGTTCCGCATAAACATACCAAGTGCATGTGCAGCCTTGCAAAGTGGAATAAAGTTTATGCACCCAAAGTGAAGGTGGTAAAGCTTCCTACCCCTCTGTCTAGAGTCTCTCACACTACTAAATGTGGTGCTTTGATAGGTTGATTACAATTTCATATGCATATTTGAGTTGGCTACACCGCTTTGCTCTGAAGAAATGAGTGGTTAGATAAATTATGAATTCATTCCATTCTATGAGATTATCCTTGTGAACCATCCACTAGCACATTGTTGTCCTGCGGGGTATACAATAACATATTTCTTCTTCCAACTTGATTTTCCACTACTCCTCCATGGCATGCAGGAATACTTTGTAGGATCTCCTTCTCCAAAGATATACAGGGTAAATATTTTTACCTATCCTCCTAATACAATGAGGTTTTCTCCTTCACACAAATGTGCTTCTTACTTCGCACCCAACCATCTCATAGGTTTCATGTGCCCAATTATCACAAGAAATACTTATAGTATCACTAATGATCGTGCATCTTCCCACATGATGATTCCTTCTTTAGATGGCTTGAGTACTTTCGAATCCCGAATGATGCGTACATAAATTCTTCAACATAAGGTGCATACTTCCCATTTTTCAAAGGGATACTAACTTTTTCTTCCTTATTCTCAAAACTTATATACCCCTTGTTTAATCATATATCAACATTATTTTCATAACACCAAGGGTGCCCAAGTAGATCTAGGAATTTTCCCACTTCGCAAGTGCTAAGACCTCAAAATCCCTAGTGAACTTGGCCCATTGTATAGTAATGGACGCATCCTTTAAAACTCTGATGGGAGTGGCCTTAGTCTGATTAGTCATGAACAATACATTAGAGGATAGATGTAATGGAGGTCTGCCCCTCTATACCCATGCATCTAAAGTAAGCACATTCACTTCCACGTCTGTGTTAATCAATATATTTCTCAAAATCCATCCATCCACAACAACATTCAAAGTAATCTCCTTGTCATAATCCAAGCTATGAGGGGGAATATTAGCATGTAGGATCTATCGTCCATTCTCAATACTTACATGCGGAGTGTTTCCCTTTAGCCAATTCCCTAGTAATGGAATGATATTCTCCTGGCGCAACATCTTGCATACCTCTTTCAAATCATCAATATCCGATTAGACTATCTTTATTGCCTTCTTTTGTTCCAACTTTCGTGATTGTTCCTTTAAACATTGTATTTCACCCTGAATATTTATGAGTACCTCCATGGTTTCCTGATAAACCTCCTTCTAATGTGTAGGATTTGGGTACCTTACATGTAAAACTTCCTCCTTAGTGATGGTAGGCTTCTACTGTAATATCTCTCTAGCGTGTGTAGCTTCAGCGCGTGTATTAATCTTCACAAGTACTACCTCAAGTTCTGGTGCCAATTTTGGCATCCACTAATGCTCTATGGCGAGCTATATTCTAACCATCCATGTGCCCTTTTTCTCCTATTTATGTTGCTTGCTAAGATGCTCATATAAGTTCGGGCATTCCTCATATTTATGATTCTTCCCACAAAAAAAAAGTAATATTTTGAGGACATTCGCGCCTATAGTGATCAAGAGATCCACATGTAAAAAATGTTCCAATAGGAAACTCACCTCATCGACCACCATGACCTTGACCCCCAAATCCACCATAGTATCCTCGACCTTTGCCATGACCTCCTTCAAAACTCCCTTCATTCCGATCATAGCGTGCTTGAGTGTGATCATGGTCATGGTGCTCACTTTTACCTTTAGATTTATCTGATACTCCTATCTGTCACACACCAATATCTATGGCATCATGGATCTGACCAATCAACCTATAGTCTTCTATATTGTGATTTGTGGACCAAAAAATCTTACAATAGAAAGATACATTCTTTCTTATCACACGTTGTAATAATGGGCAACGGCTTACATCATGGTCTAAATGACATATCTCACAATCTAGCAACAATGAATGTACTGACCTACAAGGACAACTATCTTTAGTTTTCCCTTCCACTTCACAATTTATATACCAAATCCCAATGTGCATCTCATGAGCTGAATTAGCCGATAGTTTCTCCAACTGTTTTGCCATAATTGTAATTTGTGCTTCTAGGAATGGGCTCACTCCAATGTCTACGATTCGACTACCTCATCGTGTAAAGTAGCTTCAAGTGCTTCGTGCGGGTCCATATATGTCTTATGTGACAGTGCCCTTCTAAAAGGTGTGATCAAGCCCCCAAAGAACCATTGTGCATGTTGGCTTGCATGGATATCATATGAAATTTTAGACAAAAGTGTCTTGAAATGGGCATCATATTCCCAAACACTCTCAGTAGTTCCCTACTTAATATCCTTGAGTGCGCTTATACTCTTCTACTCGAATTCGGGATATGAAACTCCTTAAGGAAAGCTTCTCGTAATGTTGCATAATCTACGCAATTTTTATTAGGGTTAAAATTCTTGTATCAACTATGAGTGCATCCCTGCAACATAGTTGCAAACTGAATTTCTTACACTCGAAGCCTTGATTTATTTTAGATGCCACAATATCTCACACATGTGCATGTTCTCAGTAGCATCTTCTATTCCTTATACTCTGGAAGATGAAGTGACATCTCCATGTAAATATTTTGGGGTTGATGAGGACCATTCCCACCGATCCGAGCCTCATGATGTACCTTTGCCTCCAAATCCACCGTAACTAGAGCCATATATGCCCTTTAATCCTCCACCTGTAGCCATAAGTGGACCATTGGATGTACTACCATGTGTCCCAACAGTGGTACTAAACCCGAACTACTACAGTCTACGAGGTGGTACTACTCCCATAATTGAGTCCAAAACTATATGCACTTGATTTATGTGTTGATGATACGCCCGAAAAGGTAACTCCAAATAACAAAGAAGATGTTTACCCAGCCATAGATGCACTTTCTACTTGATTTAATCCCTTTCTACTACCCAAACTAGCTTGTTGACTCATCGGCTATACTAGATCTTTGGAAAACCAAGCACAAGGGCTAGGTTGCCAAGTAGATTCAAATGTACACTGTGACCCATTTTGTTTCTATTAGCATGCTCCCATATGAGGTCAAGGAGGTTTCCTATCATGCTTTCCCAAATGGGGAGCTCCATGTGCTTTGGCTCCATGCCTTCGGCACGAGCTCCAAATCCTTCACGAGCCATCTCTCTCCTCAACACCATCTGCTCTGAAATATCATAATGTTTCTCTATCGCCCTCTCGCGTGCCTAATTTTACTTAAACCACATGTCTTCTCTTTGCCTCTCTTCTCTTAGGTCCACCATCCTTCACCAAACTTGCTCCCCCCCAAGCATGGTAGGATTTAGCTAGCCATCAGCTTTTCTTCCAAGTTCAAGGTTACCATCAAGATCTTGATCACCATTGGAATGCCTTACAAATAAGTTCCCCTAGGATAACGTAAAAACTATAACTCAGCTACCTCCAAGAAAGAATAAGTGGAAATTGAGTACTCCAAAATATAGGTATTCAAAACACCATGAAACCAAGTATTCAAAGTGCACCTCCAAATCAGATCAGCATCATAGAGGGCCTGACATTCTTCCTGGGTCTAAAAATTGTGTGATACCTCCAATTCCTTTTAGATGCATAAGTAACCAGCCACTTATACATCTCTACTAGAAATATAGCGAAGAATCTCTCATATAAACATTCATACAAATTCTTCTCTACTCACGCACGTGCGTCAAACTTAGATCCGCTTTTAACTTCCAAGCGTACTCTTCTTCTAGATCTTTTATCCACTCCTCAACACTTGCTAAGGTTAATAGGTACATCTTCATCATGAAATATCCTTAAAATAGCTGAAAAAGAGAGTCCTGCAATGGAACCAATGATGCAGCCTTTAATTTGTTATGTAAAACCCGAGTAGCGCGTTGGCACATCTCCCAACTTTGAGATGAGTGCTCATCTAAAGTGTGCAAAGGTACCAGGCCCCTTTTAGAGTTGCTTGTGCATGATGTTAGTCGATGAAGATAAAACATATTCAAATCCAAAAATAAACATAAACATTTCACATTACATAATCCAGATCTAGATCTTAGAGAATCATGAACTAAACAATAATTGTAATAAGATTAAACATACATGAACCAGTTTCAGTTATGTCTAACACCATTATCTATCCAATATTATCCATTACATTAAACATTGTAAACACGAAGCTTCGTACATTATAAAGTATCACCATAAGTCATGCGCATATTAGATCCAACAACATAACTCTACAATAATTCACACACACACACACACACACACACACAAACTACATAGTTCAATACATATTTATAGGGGTGGGGATTTTCCTTTCACAACCTATGCACTTCTCAAAATAGGTCGCATGCTTTGATAATAGCCATGTGCCTTTACAAAATCATGCACACATGCAAGTGTGCTAATAATAGATGTCCTATAGTTAACTAGAATAAGTAATCCTATTATTAACTATAACCATGCATGGCGCTATCAGCTGCTCATTCCCAAAATACCATTTGCATGTCACGCAAGTATCCATCCCGATGTGTGCTCGCACGCTATCTTCCAAAAATAGTATGTATCCATAAAAATGGCTAAGTCCGAACCAAACTATTCTGGTGTGTGTTTCCTTTCCTATTATTCCACGCCTTCAAATGTGCCTTATTCTCGTGTGTGTATTCTTTGTGTATCTTCTCCTTAGAACAATATTATGTTTGCTCAACATGTAGACACCTAAAATTGGTATCCTTATCCTTGTTTTCCCACATGCGTGTATCTCACCATTGTCTTGGCTGGACCCCCTTAACATTAATTTAATTAAATTCCCACCTATTATACCATCACCTTTAAACCTTATTGATCTTTATTAATAAACTTTAATTATTTAATCTTCATTAATTAATTTTTTAATTAATACCCACTAGCCCTAATGGACTTTCCTTTTAGGATGATTTTATTCTAAATCTCCATCCCTATGTTTTTTTCTAGATTTTATCCTACTTATCTTAATCCCCTAACTACCCATGAAAATGCGTAAATAACCTCTTTCCCGCCTTTCAAGCTTTAAAGTGTTTTATCCCATCCTTAAAAACTCAAAATCTTGAAAAAATAAACACAAAATATACTCCATTCAGAAAGTTTCCCCATAGTTAGCAACCCAACCCCGGTCGCCATCTATCGTATAATACTAAGTTCTTCCCTTTCCAAAAAGAGACACACAAACATAAAGGTTCAACAAAAACTTTGTCTTTCTCACTTTCTACAAATCCATCTTCAAACCAGAGTGTCTCAACAACTATCTCAACCTTCTTATAGTCTTTTGAAGCTTGTTTTGATAAATTTCTTAATTTTGGTAGGTTTTACATTATTGTTTGTCTAATCTTATGTTATTTCCACTACTATCTTGTTAGAACTAACATTTTACAGGACCAGATCATCTTCAACAATACTCAAGGCTCCATTATCATCCTTCTCTTCCAATTCCCTTACTTGCAGGTTTTTTTTCCATCTACTCTTAGCCTTTTTCTACCCCGCTATGGTCGCCGCGCCCCACCACGGTTGTTGTTGACCATGGTTTTTTTTCAACCATTTCATTTAAATCACTATTTTGTACCATTATCTCTACCCTTATGTCCCATACATTCTTCTCGTAAGTCATCCTCTAACATCTACAGGCCTCTTTACTTTCCAGTTTGCACTCGGACTTCTAGGTCTCGCATATTTACTTTGTTGTCGGATCTCCTCACGAGAGGTTGTCGTCGATCTTCCTTTGCACATTCTCGGGTCACCATCGACCGGTCAGCTATAATTTGATTTACATTTTAATCGGTTAAATCATTAGTTTGATCAATCTTTATAACTTTCGATAATGTATTCCTTTATGTTTTACATGTTATCGATTATCTATCATTTACTTCGCTTTCTTTTATCAAACAGGGGTTGACATCCATGAAAGGAAGGTAATCTTTGCTTAGATTTGGATTTTTGGGTAGCCCCATAAATACCATCTAATTCATCCCCTTTTTAATCATTCTTATTTGCAAGTTATTCAACATGCAAAGAAGATCAATTACTTTTGCATGTGTTCATCCATATCACACATTTGAGGTATCTTAAACCCTCCATTTTCTGAGTTGTTTAGCTTTCTTTAGTAGCTAACATCATTAATTTGAATTTAATGATAAAACTACAATAATAATGAGACACACATGGAGCCTTCTCATTATCTCACCTTTTGAAATCTAAAAACACGATGGAAAAGAAAATTCTTACACGTGACATTGCGAGGAACGTAGAGATTTCTCATTGGCTCATGTTTCACACTTGTCGATTAGGGTTATCAAACAATCTAAGTCTACGAAGGAGCGTGGATATTCCCTATTGGTTCATGCTTCACAACACTCATAAAAAGGGCTATCAAATAGACTGTGACATGAGAAGTAGCTCGTGTTTCATCGTGGTCATTCAAGGTTATCAAGAAATATGACACAGTCTAACACAGGAGCGGTATGGAACATTCGTATTAGGTCGAGTTTTGCAATCGATAAGGTATTTTAGATAAAAATTGAATTACAAAGTGGTGTGGAGTTGTCTCATTTTTCTTATGCTTTGAATGACCAATTCAAGAAAAATGCATTCTAACATCTGTAAAGGGCATGCTAATTTTCTATGGGATCATCACTTTTTATTAAGGAGCAGACTGCATGCATACAAAAGTACGGAAGAAAGAAAGACAAAGGAAGTAAAGCGTGACCTGTGACCCAATGAAAGACTAAAACATGGTAAAAGGAAAATAAATTCACACGTTTGTAAAGGGCAATGCAGAGATAATCCAAGGTAGCCATGTGTCAATTTCATGTGCTCCCCGACATAAAAACTTCAAGTGGCCATATCTTTCAATCCAGATCTATAAATTTGACAAAAAATATATTGTTGGAAAGCTCTCCTTGATCCCTTCAACTTGGCATCATTTGAATCAAATTTTGGTGGCATTTGGTGGGAGAAAAAGTAGAAAAAATTATGGGTCATTAATATGTATACTTAGATGGCTCAACCACCCGAATTGATTAGTATGGGCTCTTATCTTCTCTTTGGCTTCTCTTACAAGTAAAAACCATTGGGAAATGGATTCATGAAGGCACCCATATTGTTTTCAGACACTTAACGCATACAAATGGTGGTTGAAAGTCTAAAATTATGGTGTAGGGAAATACAAAGATCTTCATTAATGACAAGATTAAATCCAATCTCTTTCTCTCTTTTTCCCTCTTCTCTTTCTTCCTTGAGCTATATATTGTAAAATATTTCATTATTGAAAGGATGGACATTCAAAAATGTAAAGGAACTATGTCAAAATGGTTCTTGAATAGTTGTGAGTTGTTGAACCTCCATTTTGGGCTTGGAAAAGTGTTTTTGTTCCTTCTTCTACATCGGTAATGGTTTGTACATATTATTATTACAATAAAACTTGTTTTGTGATGTTTTCTCAACCCTGAATCGTTTCTATCTATAACCTTGCTTCTCTTTTACTCGATGTGTTATTTTGTGCATGTATTTCTCCTTTGCAAGTTCATTTTTCTATGTTTCATGTGATAATAGATGGTAAATGTAGTTTGGGTTTGTGTCACTTATGTCTGGCCTCTCCTTCTCCATTTCCTTCTCTTTCTCCCTCACTAGAGTGTCTCTCACCCCTTTTTAGGTGTTATCACCTCCTTTTAGATTAGTATTTCAATTCCATGCATCCTCTCTCTCTCTCTCTCTCTCTCTCTCTCTCTCTCTCTCTCTCTCTCTCTCTCTCTCTCTCTCTCTCTCTCTCTCTCTCTCTCTCTCTCTCTCTCTCTCTCTCTCTCTCTCTCTCTCTCTCTCTCTCTCTCTCTCTCTCTCTCTCTCTCTCTCTCTCTCTCTCTCTCTCTCTCTCTCTCTCTCTCTCTCTCTCTCTCTCTCTCTCTCTCTCTCTCTCTCTCTCTCTCTCTCTCTCTCTCTCTCTCTCTCTCTCTCTCTCTCTCTCTCTCTCTCTCTCTCTCTCTCTCTCTCTCTCTCTCTCTCTCTCTCTCTCTCTCTCTCTCTCTCTCTCTCTCTCTCTCTCTCTCTCTCTCTCTCTCTCTCTCTCTCTCTCTCTCTCTCTCTCTCTCTCTCTCTCTCTCTCTCTCTCTCTCTCTCTCTCTCTCTCTCTCTCTCTCTCTCTCTCTCTCTCTCTCTCTCTCTCTCTCTCTCTCTCTCTCTCTCTCTCTCTCTCTCTCTCTCTCTCTCTCTCTCTCTCTCTCTCTCTCTCTCTCTCTCTCTCTCTCTCTCTCTCTCTCTCTCTCTCTCTCTCTCTCTCTCTCTCCTCTCTCTCTCTGGTACCTTAGAATGTTTAGAATAATATTAGTTAGTTTCATTTCCTTTCTATGAGTAGTTTTATCATTAGATTTAAGTTGAGGAACTAGCCTTCTCTAGAGGTTTGTCTCGGTTTGTAAGTCCCACAACTTGGAGACAGTCTAATGTTAGAAATAAGTAGGGATTTGTAACGATAAAATCCTTAGGGTTCTAATTTTTTTGATAACACTTCCACAATCCTTCATACCTCTCATTATCTCTATCCTTTACCCCTCTCTTTTCTTCTTCTTCCTCCTATAGCTCGCTCACATCCTCCTCATCACAATTAACTCAAATGAGCACACACAATGCACTTTTATACTTGACATGCCCCATAAGTGACCGCAGTTGGATAAAAATCTTAAGGTTAGTCATGAAAAACATAAAACACATATACATCCTCATATAAATCAAACGAAAAGACCCATATAGGTCAACAAGGTTCATACCATCAATGATTATCTTTAAGACACCTCAATAGGCCAAAAATATCTCTCCAAGCTCCAACGAATGCATCATGAACATAAAGGGAACCCTCTAGCTTCTTCATGACTCAATAATCTCCACACAAGTTAGTAATATCATCTAAACACAATAAAAATCACAAGAAGCTTGGCATTAGCTACCAACACCATGAAGCACACCAAGAATCAAGCAATCCCAACAAGGTCCTCTAGAATCCAAAAATCGGTCATGAAGAGCGACCTAATTCACATGGAAAAATTCATCATAAAGCATCATGCAGCATACCATTAGAAATTTATTTGAATCTAATTTTTGAATAAATCATTTCATCCATCAAAACATAAAGACAAGGCCTTCAACCAACTAAATCTATTAAACAAGTCAAAACTACCAACAAGGGCTCAAGAACTAGTATTGAGAGAACATGCTTCAAACATCTCCATCACCACTTCCAGTTCAACCAACACTTGGAAAATAGCAAGGTAAACTGTTACACCTCTCCAAGCATTCACAAGAATAGATCATGTGGAGAAAAATGATCTAACACACCTTTTCGAGATACCTATCATGACAAGCCTAAGAGGACCAATTAGGCCATTAGGGCTTAGGCAAGAAAAAAATATCCCGATAAAAACAAGTCTTCAATCACATAAATTTATTCCTCTATCAACTATCCATGACCATCAAGAGCTGTAACAAAAATAATTTCTATCAAACACACCTCAAACCTCTAAGACTAGGTTTTAGCCCTTAAGGCCAAAAGCGGTAGGGTGAGTTGGAGGACCTATATCTTCAAAACTTTCACACAAACTACCTGAAAATTTTCATGGTTATCTATCATATCTCCCAATTTTCCTGGAACAATTCACTTTTCTTCATGAAGCTTCCATCTCAACCCTAAAATTGTAAATTTCCACAAAACTAGGATTTTTCTCCATCTTGTTGAAATAGTTGGATCATGAAACCAATTCCAAAATGAACAGTAGAGAATCCTCTAAAATATTGATGCATCACTTTTCCTTTCCAACTTCATTTTGATACCATACCATGCATATCTTTCATATTGCTCTAAAGGAGGGTTTAACTAGGGTTTATGACCACTTTTCCTTCTTAAAATTTGTTCATAAAAGTATAACGATAAAATCAATCCATTGTTTTTAAAAAAACTCTTATCTCAATGAAAAATCATCCTTGAAATCCATGAGATCCCATGAAAAATGTGTATGAGTGGGTGAGCATTTGAATTTACCTATCGAGATGGATTTTGCCTTCTCAAAATCTTAGTTTTTCCAAAAACATCATATCATGAAAAATCTTCACAAACTTTACTTGAATCACCATGATTACCTCCTCTAACTTTCACAACTCTCTTCCATGCTCAAATACATCTGAAAATCTCCATCCACTAAGATTTAATTTTGCCTACATGTCTTATTCTCAAGAAACTTTCTTTAAAGGACATTGAAACATCATCAAACCTCTAAATTCTACCTGAAACTCCTTCAACACATCATATGCAATGTCATAACATATTTACCATTCTCATATAAGACAACCATACTTCATATCTCATGTCACCATGCCAAACCCCATGCACTAGGTCTAGGAATAGGCCTAGAATAACATGCTTAACTATGACATCTCATGAATAGACCATGAAGACCACTTGTGTACCCTTAGAAACCTCTCAAACATCTCATGGAACATGTTTGACCTCATGAATACCTTCAGCCAAATTTGGAGTATACATACTATGACCTAGCTTTCTTGACCATGTACCATGACACCATGACAACTTCACCAAAACTAGACACTACCAATCAACCTTCATGTTTGACCTTGATTTACACCTCATGGAGACACATATGACACCTAGACTCCATTTTCCATCAATGACCTTTGAAATCAATTATAACACTTTAGAAACAATGGCCAACATGATGTACATATTTTCATTAACAAATTGAGCTCCCTTTCCTCGGGTCAAACTAAGTTGGCACTCATAATGTCTTATGATGTTATCCAAGAGGAACCTTTCTTTAGTCACATCTATACAATTCTTAGTAGGCACATCCTTATCCCATCTAGTGAGGTAACTAGTTTCCATAGTGATATATCTTTCTCTTATGCACTAGGCAAACGGGAAAATCAGACCAAAATAGTTAATGGCCCATATCTTAAATGGTTCTTATGCAATGACTAGGTATAATGGTATTTCATCATGTCTACTTGGATTTCCAATGCATTGCAATGGTTGTGCCTTTGAACATAGTATTTAGTATCTTGGAAAATATTATGCCATAATAGTTTGGCCATAAGTATTTTCTTTCCATTCCATCCCATTTTATATATCTATGAGTTAAAATGGGGTTACACACACCACTAGCTATTTATTTTGTGGGGAATTATAATTCATAGGTGAATTATACCATTTAATTCATCATGCACACTTCGGATTCTAAATAGTTAAGCATTTGGAATTCCTTCTTCAACATCATATTTCTTTTTTCCAGTTTCGATGCGTGATGATGATCTTGTCCAAATTTTCTCTTGTTAGGATTTACTAAAAAGAGAATTGTAATTTCTGAAAGAGGATAATCCAACAACATATGTTCCTATGTACAAAAATCTTATTAACTATATACTTTAATTCCATGTTATTCGTGTAGTAAAAGATGGAGTGACTAATAAGTACTATCAAAACATTTCCACCTCATACACCATTAAGAGTCCTTTACACTCAATTATGTTGTAGTTCTTATCTTTTGGTGTTAGATTTTGAATAGAAAATAATATTGGATTATCTGTGTTGTCCTTTCTATACTATGCTAGAATGGTACAAACTTTTGTCTCGATACGTTAATGTGTACATGAAATGGTGTTGTCTAGTAAGGGAAGTGCGAGATTGACATTATTGAAAGTTTTTCTTTATGGTTTTAAAAATAATTCTACTTTGCATGTCCTGCTATTCAAAACTTCATTGATTTTTGAACCAATTTTCAAAAAGCATGAAAATATTTGCATACTCTTGTATAAACTTTCTATTGTATCCACAATATCTAAGGAAAGTACACACAACCCATTGAGTCTAAGGAACTACAAGCTTAAGAACAACTTCAATCTTTGCAAGATCAAGTAGAAGACCATCCTTATAGATGATGTGACCAAGAAAGGTACCAAAAGGAATCACAAAGATAAATTTTTTGAGGTTCAAGGATATTCATAGCTATTGGTAGTACTCAAACATTAATATAAATCATTCACAATGTTCCTTGACAATATCATAGATAGTCCATTCATCTAGATATACCTGAAAGAAATTCAAAATGAATTCTTCAAAGGTTGCAACCACAATGCATGAAAACATAGTTGGTGTGTTCTTCAACCCACATGGGATGATGTTGTAACCATGGGATACCTACTTTTCAAGAAAAACATTTTCTATCCTCCTTTGATATTTGGATTCGATGGTAATCAAGAACCCATCAATGAACATATAGATATCATGACCCATGAATGTACCTTATAAAATATCCTAAGTGAAATGAGTTGGGAAAGGATCAATAACGCATACTACATCAAGTTTATGATAATCTACACATATTCGAATGCCCTATCCTTCTTAATACTTATTACCATAAGACACCAATTTCGACTCATCAATATGTGTAATTAATCTTTCATCCAACATGATATCGATCTCCTCCTTTACTTTGCCATGGAGGTTTGGGTTCATTCTACATGGTCTCTCGTGCACTAGCTCTGCTCCATCAATTATCTCAATGTGTATTTTCCCCGAGGAAGGATGTACGCATTTTATTTCATTTTAGCTACACAAAAATATATCTTGGTAGTCCCGTCATTTGCTCTGTGATCATTATCATCTCGCTCTAGATCGATGGTCAGTCATAGTAGCGACCTTTTTATCCTCTTCTAAGTTTACTTTAATCGTGATTGATTTGAAAGGATCACTATATGATTCATTCCTTGATTCCATTTTTAATCAACTTTCATGAGCGAATTAATGTCTTGATATTGAGATGTTTTTCAATGGGCTCTTCCCCACATGAAAAAAATATTTACTTTTCATGTATGCACCCAATTCTTGTCCATCCATATTTTCATCTTCCTCACTATAAGCTTCATGTTGCACTCCTCATATTTATAGGGAAAAGACATTCCTTTCTCTTTGCACATGGAAAGTATGTTTTTTTACAGACAAAATCATCTCCAAAGATCACATGTTGAATCCATTATAGATATTGGTGCATTTCTAGTTCATGGTAGGTAAAAGTGAAAGTATGCTAAAAATTAGCATTCAAATCCTCCTAAATAGTTATTCCTCTATGTGCTTCATACTTTACATACCAAGCATGAAGATTTTATTAGAAATCATGTGCTCATAAGGAGGGTTTCAAAGATAAAGGGAATTTTTTCCAAGATTCTTCACATTTTTCCAAGGTGTTCTTTAGATCTAGTGACTTCATTGTAAATTGACAACTTTCATGTGCAAAGTTAGCATGTTCAAATATAACGTGTATGGATTTTGAATTTGATCCCGGGAATATAACTATTGATGAGAAATTACAGCACCCCCCGAATAGCCTAATTTTGAATGGGGCATTCAGTGTAATCTGCATAACATTGGACCATCTATAAAGTTGTGGGACTTGCGGGCTTGAGATGGTCCTCCTGGACAAGCTACTCTAAAATGTAGGTAAACTATCTAATCCTAATCTAACCTTCCAAGGGACCAGGGAGAGAGAGTGCATTAAAACAATGCCTACACTAAAGTGGTGATACACCAAAAAAGAAAGTTTATGATCACAAATCCAACTACTTGAAATGGAGAGAGGTGAGCAATAGAGAGGATGGAAAAGATGCATCACAGACCAAAGATAAATTTCACACAAAACATCACTTCAAACTCAAGTTAGTGTAGGTTATTATTTATCCTTTTATTTATTTATCAAGATAATTCTTACACTTGTGTTAGCCCTACACTTGTTGGGTTAGCTTGCTTAGGTGTACTAGTTGTGTGGAGTTAGCTTACTAGTTGTGTTGAGTTAGCTTCTCAGTTATGTGGAGTTAGCTTACTAGTCTTTTGGAGTTAACTTAACTACCAATATCAGTTAGTGGGAGTTTTTCACCACTGATTTAGGTAGTAGTTGCACTTCCTCCTCCTATGTGTACATCTTTCTTATTGAATAATTCAAGTCATTCTATTGTAATGTATTGAGCATTATGGATTATGATGGATTTCCATATATGGTATTTTAGCTCTTTTGCTTTGCAAATCTAATGTGGTGTGCTATTATCATCTGAGATTGTGGCTTGGAACAATATTCTTATCATTACTTTCATGGTATCAGAGCTATAGATGATGTAGACATCCATTTGTAAGTTTTTCTTTGCAAGCAAGAGTTTATTTTTTCATGTATTGATTTTGTTAGAAATTTTCTGTAGCATGCATTTTTATGCAAAACGGAGTGCACCATTGGATTTGGAAGGTGCCAAAACCATAGAATCGACTATAAACTTGACCATGTTTTGAGACAGTCAAATCTAGGTGCATTCTTTTATCCATTGGATATAAGCGTGTACCTTCTAGATGCATTCTTTTACCCTCTGGGTATTTTGGTTTTGGATGCAGTCTTTTATCCATTGGATGTAGATTTGTACCCTCTAGGTGCATTCTTTTATCCATTGGATATAAGCATGTACCTTCCAGATGCATTCTTTTACCCTCTGGGTATTTCGGTTTTGGATGCAGTCTTTTATCCACTGACACAGATTTGTACCCTATGGGTGCATTCTTTTATCCATTGGATATAAGCGTGTACCTTTTGAGATGCATTATTTTACCCACTAGATATTTCAGTTTTGGATGCGCTTTATCCACTCGACACGGATTCAGACTGCGTAGGTACATTCTTTTATCCATTGGATATAAGCATGTACCTTCCGGATGCATTCTTTTACCCTCTAGATATTTCAGTTTTGGATGCAGTCTTTTATCCATTGGACACAGATATGTACCATTTGGGTGCATTCTTTTATCCATTGGATATTGACGTGTACCCTCTGGACGCAATGGTTTACCCTCTGGACATTTTAGGTTTTGGGCGCAGGCTTTTATCCTTTGGTCGCAAGCATGTATCGTGTGGATGCACTCTTTTACCCTTTGGACATTTGGGTGTCATGTGTACCTTTTAAAAAGATCAGCATTAAAATATTATTTTAATAGCAAAACCTTGTAGAGCTCATAACTTTTGATCCGTAGCTCGATTAAGGTGATCTTTTTTTGAAATTGTGTATTTTTTCGAGATCTACGCATTGGTGACATTTTTATACACATATTTCAAATGTAAAAGGTACTATTACTCATTGTAATATTTACATGCACTCAATTATAAAGTGCTAAATTTAGGAGGGTGTTGTGATCACTTGTGGATGCATTTTCGATTAAGCCCAATGTCCTAAAATTTTGGGTATTGCATTCTTGTATCTATGGGTGTATGCATTTATATCTCTCTTTGTTTGTTGAGATATTTTGGATCTATATTTTGACACTTTTTTGGCATGTTGATAGGTCTCTCTTGTGGGGAGTTATTCTCGTGGAGCCCAAGATTAGTTTGTCACTTTGTTCGAGTGGTTGATTTTGACAACTCATACATATCTATGGTGTCACTCTACCCATTCTCGCAGATGGGAGGGTGTGGTGTTGATACTACTTCTTCGGGTTTCATGCCCTTGCCTTGTTACCTTGGTTTTTTCTTGGATCATGGCACTCCTATTTATTTAGATCTCGTGTCCTTGCCTTGTTGCCTTGGTTTTTCTTGGATCGTGGCACACCTATTTGTAGCAGTTGATCAAATTATGTTTGGTGTTTGTTTTTCACTTTTCGACATCACTCCATTGATAGTCTCCTTGCATGGAGCTATTCTAGTGAAGCCCAGTGTCAATTGTTTTTGAGTTATATGATCGAGCAGTGGATTCAGACCATAGTGTGCACCACACTTCTTCAACATTGTACAAGTTTTTGGAGTCGAGCTTTTGAGGATATCTTGCAGTAGGATTTTGCTCTCTACTTTGTTATTATTGGTTTTGGGTACCTCATGTCTAATTTTCCCGCTTATTGTACGTGGGTACATCATCGCCTTGTTTCGGACCCACCTAAGCTATGCTTACGGGATGGTGTTAGTGTAGGTTATTATTTATCCTTTTATTTATTTATCAAGATAATTCTTATACTTGTGTTAGCCCTACACTTGTTGGGTTAGCTTGCTTAGGTGTACTAGTTGTGTGGAGTTAGCTTACTAGTTGTGTTGAGTTAGTTTCTCAATTATGTGGAGTTAGCTTACTAGTCTTTTGGAGTTAACTTAACTACCAATATCAGTTAGTGGGAGTTCTTCACCACTGATTTAGGTAGTAGTTGCACTTCCCTCCTCCTATATGTACATCTTTCTTATTGAATAATTCAAGTCATTCTATTGTAATGTATTGAGCATTATGGATTATGATGGATTTCCATATATGGTATTTTAGCTCTTTTTCTTTGCAAATCTAATGTGGTGTGCTATTATCATCTAAGATCGTGGCTTGGAACAATATTCTTATCGTTCCTTTCAAAACCCATTAAACACATCTCTCAAAACTTGAATAGACATCGAAATATGCACAATATACCTACTGCAATGGTGAGAGGCAAGAAGAGACAATAAAATAAGCAAAGGATGGACAAAATGCATCACAAAATAGATTTTATTGCTCCATGAGTTCACACAAGACATCATTGGTGGGAAAGAAGCAAGAAAAAGCCATTACAAAGCAATGAGAGGAGGTGTAGACACCAAAATTGGGTCACACTCCCCTTGGTCCTCGATAAATAAATACCTTGAACACATCCACCTAGCCATGGCCCCTTCACCCCAATATAATATTAATTTAATTAATTTAATTTAATTCATTAATTATCCTCGCCATATTTATTATTTAAATATCCTAATTGGGATAGTACCCACACATCCACCTCACCTGACACCTCATCAAGCCACCTCACCCTAAGACCTATTCTTAGTAAGTTTCCATAACTAATTAAGACCTACCCAAACCCCGAAAATCAATGCCTACATTCCCTCTAACCACATTCCCACCCGTTAAAATGAAACTTCTAGGATAATCCGTGGAGGAAACGAAACAAGATCGCATAAAATCAAGGGGATCTCCTGGTTTAGCAAACCTAGAAATTTCGCCTAACCAACGCCGGTTACCCTTAATCGCACCGGTTAAGCCGAACCGTTGGTTACAATTTAACCCCAAAACAACCTTGTTTTGAGGTTGGTACATTTTTGAGAGATAATCAAGTCTTTTGAGAACAAGTGACGAAACTAGAGTTGCATGCAAGCAAAACCAAATAAGCGTTAGTATACACATCAAACCATCCGAAGCCCATACCAAGCAATCACACACGCCATCTACCTTCATGGAAGCATCCGGGAAGCATCAAGACTACATCAAGTTCATTCCATTTGATCACCCACCATTTCTAACTAGGCATCAAGCCCGTATAAATAGTAGTTCCTCCAAGAAAAAGGAAGCTCTCACGATCACCGTGGATTCGGAAGTCATACGCACGCAACAACCTATAACCAGCGTTTCAACAAGTATTCCTACTAACCCATTACCCTTGTTTTTCATCAACATTCTAAGAAATTCTCTAGAATTAGGTGAAACATTTTAGCATCACGCTGTGGGACCCATTTGGGGTTCCTTGCATTCTTTCATTTCTAGGTGAAAATGTTCTATGTTTCTTTTCTAAAAGTTCTTACATTAAATTTTCTCCTTAGAACCTTCTTCTCTTCTATTATCTAAAAGCAATCATATTTTGGTGCTTAAAATGAAAATTTCTTCCCTTTCATTAGTATCACATTAGTGAAAGAGAATCCCTTCTCATGTTCATCTATTTGTGGCATCAAATTCTACATTTCAATTTGGTTTTAAAATCATTGCATTTCATTCTACTTTTTTGCATTAGCTCACATTAATTGAGGAAAACCTATACGCTGGAAGTCATTCCCAATTGATGGTTGACAAATGAATCATAGAAAGCACTTTCTTTCTCTCTCTCTCTTTTAATTCATATCCAACACCACAAAATTGAAAATATAAACATTCTTAAACAACATCTTTCCTGGAAGAAGATGTAGGTGATCACACGATCACGACACAGTGGGCACCGAGCTCGTTGTTTCACTAAGTCATACTTCAGAGAAAATCCCACCCCCACCATAACATACCTGAAACCTCTCCCTGTAGATCTCCTTCTTTGTAGGAATCCATCCTCACCAAAAAACTCTATTCTACAGTTCATGAGTCAGTCCTTAAAATAGCATAAGCTAAACAAACATAATAGAAAAGGCACTCTTAGGATCATATTTTTCTTAGTGTTTCTGCTTGGCTTGCATTTTGAGGTGAGAGGATTCACTCTTCATTTTTCTTATTTCCCCTTGCACGCTCCTAATCACAGTTGGTGTATTCCAGCTTCATCTGAGTGTGCCTAGACCATATTCTCATCATTCTTAGAATTCTAGGTTTGATTCCACATCAAATTTTAACTCATAACCACATTTTCTTCATCGTTGTCTCAATTTCACAGTAACCGGTGTCGGTCTGCCGAATATCATCGGTTTTACCCAACCGACGCCGGTCCACTGCTTACGTTAGTTAACCAACCCAAAAGGACACCTATTCACATTCTTTGACTATTCAGAGTCTCTGCCACTCTTATCATATTCATTGACCTGTTAAGTCCCATTAACATCTTGCATACTAGGAAAATTATTAGTTTTTTACCTTGTTTTGACCAACTGTCCACTTTCCACAGTGACCGATCGTGGTTACCTATGACCGCGTTTGTTTACCCTAACTGGCATCAATGCTTATACTATGCAAATCTTCCAACTGACATTTGGTACCTAATCCACCTACTACCACCTGTTTCTCCTATCTCTACTATATTTCTATGTCATTTACAGAAAATAGTCCAACCCAATCAGTACCTGTTCACATGGTGCTGACCCAAAGCCAAGCGAACACCCTCATATTTCATGCCAGCCATCAACCACTCCCCCTAGTCCTTCACCACCTTCTATTTTATCACCCATGGATCCTACCCAACCTATCACTATCACCACAGGAGATGAGGAGTTCACACGACTCCTTGACAAAAATCCCACCGCCTTGCAGTTTTACCTTTCTCACTTATCCAATTGAGATGCCTCGGTGTCGGATTGATATACGACATGCATGTATCTATCCCCCGACTCTCGTTCCCACTCCTGCATCAGCCCCATATGGCTCCACGCTGCCCGCATCTACCTTACCCCAGGGCCGTTTTGTAGCTAGGCCCTATACCCGCTATGACTGTGGCATCTGCTACATCTATTGCACCTGCCACATCCACCATACCTTTTCCAACCACCTGCAACACAACCTCATCCATGCTTATTGTCTCGCATATACCCGTAGCTACAAAACCATCCCCAGATCGATGACCCCTACCCTTTTTCGAACGTCATCCTTTCTATTCCACAATCCTTAGCCCCCATTGCCACTAGGTTCACCACGACCTTTCCACCTCCATATATGTACTATCAATGCCTCATGTTTCATCTATTATTCACTCTGGTACATACCCCTATTTCACCGCTTTCTTTTCAATCTACCTATATGGCAACACCATATACTAGAATGCCACCCCCATTATATGCCCAACACTAACCCTCTTACGCTATAGAGGTACCCACCATCACAACCTACCAACAATCTAATCAAGTTAATGATGGACAAGATGCGTAAATTGAGGCATCGGTTTACGCTCCCCGCAACACTCTCACCTACGATGAGATTTATAATGAGCCTATACATCCATCCATTCCTATCTGTCCATATCCCATGCATTGGGAAATGCCTAAATTCAACCATTTCAATAGCAAAGAAGACCCGCAATAGCATTTGTGGACCTTTCACATGTCTCTGACTGGACCTGCGTTAGATTGGTATAGTGGGTTGCCTAGACACTCTATATTTTCATTTAATCAGGTAGCCCAAGCCTTCTTGAATCACTTCTCTATTAATATCATTAAGAAGGTTATCATGACTAACCTCTACTCTACGTGTCAGTATGACAATGAATCTATCACATATTTTGTTGCTCATTGGCAAAGCCTGATCAATCAACTCACATTCCAACTACCACAAACCGAACTCATCAAACTCTTCACATGGGCTTGTGCTAGGTATATCTCACTGACCTTGCAGGTCCAAACCTTATGAACCTTCGATGAAGCATTCACCATAGCACAAAGCTAGAGATTCGGGCTATCGAAGAGAATAAAATCTAATTACGCAATAAGAACTCGGCATTCAAGTCGAATGATACCTCTTCTTCTTCAAAACCACTAAAAAATTATTCAAAGGCCAAGGGGACCACTAACACAATGGTACACAAAGCCAACCTAGCTCATTCATCAAATCAGGCTAGCCCCTCATCTAATCTCTCACCCGTTCAGACTTTTCAATTCATATGGGAACAATAAAAATATACCCCAATTGGGGAACCTTATTCTTCTGTCTTGGAGAATCTCATCAAAGCTGGGGCCATCACCCTTCCTCCTATGAAACCACACACTGGTTTTGACCCTGCTCGCCCCACACCCACGTGGTATAAAGAGCACGACTTCTGCAACTACCATCGAGTAAAGGGTCATAGTGATGGCAATTGCATCACCTTCAAAAACATTGTCCAAGAAATGCTCGAGAAAGGCAAGTTAACCTTGGATAATCCTAACGCACCTGCCAATCAAAACCTACACATCTTCAAGAAACCCTTTCCTAATCATGCCCCTTCTTCTGATCAAACCGGAGAGACCTCAACTCATTATAGTCACACCCGTGAGGTCCACGCTATTTCAACGATGCACCCGCCGATGCCCAATTACCTCATATTCCTTCCATAGAGGAAATTCTATCCCAAAGCCCTCCTTCTGCGCTTGAACCCACCTCACCTATTCCTCCACCCACAGAGGAACACCTTTCACCTCCTTCATCACCCGTAGAGGAGCCTTCCATTAATATTGAGACTATTTCACCTTGGCTTCTCCACCTAGAGAGTCGTCACCCGTAGTACCTCTCCATCCCGCAAAAGAGTACCCACCATCTCCTCCACCCACAGAGGAGCACCCATCATCTCCTCCACCCATAGAGGAGCACCCATCATCTCCTCCACCTATCAAAGACCCAGTAGAGATACCTTTGCCTCTAGGTGATCATTCTCCATCAGCTACCCAAGATCCTACAGACTTACTTTCGGCTCTCTTACCCATGGAAACCGAAGCTAGAAAATTCCCGTATCTAAGATAAATTTCACAAGAATCACCATTAGGTCCTCATCAAGCTCACCTACGCACATGTTGTTCTCACACTTAGCTAATCACTTTGATTATGTGGATAGAGCTTTACTTTGGGGGCATCTTCGCTTCATGTCTCAACACAAATTCGATATCACTTGCTAACACTTCCATTATCTACCCAAAAATATTTCGCCAATTGAACCAAACACAACCCCTCTATCACAACTTCTTCCACAACACCCAACATAGCTCAACACACACCCTTACCCATAACCCAACATATACCTAAATCCAAGCCCACACCTACATCATCTTCCTTGACTAAACCTATTACTACCTTAGGGGTCACCCCAAATACTAGCCTTACTTAACCACCACAAACTATATTTAGCTACATCCTCCAAAGTGAATAAAGAAACCTACTGCACCCAAATAGAAGAACCAAGCCCATAGAACTCGTACTCTAGCTGCGCCAATCACACCTTCATCACCTTCACCCATTCCGTCCATCTTAGGACCTCAACCTCCTAACACGGTTAAGAGACCTCCACCCTTCAAAACCAAAAACACAACATCCAATTCCTTCCTCAAAACCTCTAACATACAAAGTGCCCGACACGACTTACACCCGCACTTGCAGCAGACCTTTACCACCCATTCCTCTAATATCATTGGTTACTTCTTCACTACCCACTACACTTCAGTCTCTATCCCTCACACCCCCTACGTGACCCACATCATCTACCTTCATAACACCTCTCGTTATCCCCATGGGTAATACACCCTCTTCCACCATCCACCTTTCCTCTAGATATCGTGTGCTCAGTATCACCTTTACCCAAGAAGGTGCAACCCAAAGACAAAAATCTGCTACCCCTAATAAGGTAATCAAAAAAACCATACACCCTCCCCGCCAGCTTCATCTACCATACCCCTACCCAAATAAACACAACCAATGCCTAATACCACGCCAAAGACTCCAAAACCATAAATTGACCCACTCCCTCATGCAAGGACTGCTTCTCGACAATCAACCACACCTACGCCCAAACCCACTTTCACTTCCCATTGTGACCCACTAGCAAGGTCCTATGCCAAAATCTTAACCAACCTCCTTGAGACTTATGTCATCACATTACCACCGCTCAGACCTTATGACCCTCTCAAAACCAAGCCAAAAGGGTTTGTTGACACTAAAATTTGCACTGCCATCATGTGCCAGACATGATGTGGATAACTATAAGGATTTGAAAAACATTCTTATCCAGTTGTGTTCTCCTGAAGAAAACTTTGACAATGATGGCCTTCTTGATGAGGACCCCATTTCACCAACACCCATTCCCATAACTCTTCCCTCACTTCCTACTCAACAACCCGGACCTTTACCCCCACAGCTCCTAAAACCACCTCTGAGATTTGAAATTAACATGGTTTGCATCAATGACCTTGCCAAACCTCCACCCAAATGTCAATGTTCCCATCTCATCTCACAATGCTCCTTCCCACCATTGGGATTTTTCCCTTTGTGTCACCATACCTTGCATGGCTAACCTACTATGCCTACCTCCCCACCTCAGATCAACATGATCCACATTGCTACTCACGCTCGTAAGGATAAAGGTAAGGAAAAGGCAACTGACTCACCAACCAATCCTATACCCAACATATCATCTACACCCACACCTAAAATCACTATCCACGGCCCCACATATCCTATTTCTAATGGGGTCACACACCGTGCAATGCTCAAACAACTACACCAAACCCCCTCAAAATTTCCTTATATGACCTCATCCAAACCTCGGAATCCCATCGTCAAGCTCTCATGGAGGTCCTGCAATCTATTGAGGTTTTACCCAATGACCCTACACCTGTAGCCTCCATTATCACACCCCATCATGTAGCCTCACCTTTAGCCTTCATTATCACCAAATTGCCACCTTTATCCACACCTCAACCTACTCAACAAGTAGCCTCCTCACCAAATTGCCACCTTTATCCACACCTCAACCTACTCACCAAGTAGCCTCCCTTAACTTCTCAGAGGAAGAGATCGCACCACACCAAACAGATGATCTAGACCCAGCTCTCTTCATCTCTATCCACATCGATGATATACGTGTACGACATGTCATGATTGATGGGGGCACTAGCATTAATATCATTTCATCCCATGCATTCACTCAAATGCGCATACCTGACAATTGCATGCATAAACATCTTGTCATGTTGCATTCATTCAATGACGCTATCACCTCTACACTAGGCACCGTCATCCTCCATGTTCGCATGGGCCCCCGCACTATTCCAAAGTTATTTTATGTCTTGGAGGGGGAATTCCAATATAACATGTTGTTTGGCATACCCTAGATTCATGTCATGGGTTGTGTTCATTCCACTTTGCATCACTGTGTAAAGTTTGAGCATGAAAGACACACCTATACTATTCAAGCTAATCCTTCACCTTTTAAAACATGCAACATGCTCTACTGACCCAATGACGTGCTTATACCCATTAAGGCGTCTACCTCCACGACCACTACCACTTCACCACCACCTCTCAAGCTACCAATATAGCCGCTACCTCGACCGTACATGCCTCCTCCATTCCTACCGCTGCCACAACATCCACAGACAAACCATCAACCTCCTAATCTGTTAGATCCACCTCCACGTCAACCTCTGACACATCGTCTATTCCAGCTACCCACATACCAACCACCAATCCCTTGGAATGCATTTTTCAACACCTCACTCTAGGGGAGTATTGCCTATATAGTGTCAACATATTCCTTACTCCACAAGAGTATGGAAGTCTTCACCAACACCCTCGTTATGATCACCATATAGGAGAGCATCTCCTTTATGGTCCTCCCCACCTTCGTACTAGTCTCACCTATGGGGGACTTGATATTACCACTTACACACCCAAACCACCATCACAAACCCGCCCATTTTCTCGCTGACCTCCAGTCACTCACCAAGCCGCCATTTTTCCCACACCTTCCTACACCGATGTGCATGGAAGGGTTTTGGTTTTGGATTTTACAAGCAAGGTTGCCATATTTTTATTCCATGTACTACCCATAAACATAACGACCATAGTGGTATTGGTTTTGTTGAACCACCTACCAAGAAGGCTCGCATTGAGCTCATCGAGGACATCAGCCCTTCTCCACCTTCTTCACCACCATCACCACCTTCACCGACGGAGTCGATGGACCTAGAATCCATTCCTCCTAACTTTTTTTTTTCATAAACACCATCTCCTTGGGGCCTCTGACTTATCAACATGAGGGCAAGGCTCCCTCCTCTCTTCCCTTCCTGTATCCTGAAATGATCGATGACAATACACCTTCGATCAACGTCGTTCAATGTCAGGATGATGAATCTATACTCACCTACCTTGGTGTAGAAGACTCATATATTCATCGATCATTACCCTTTAAGACTTAAACCATGTTGAATGAATTTACTATCGAGATCAACATTCATACTCAAGATGACCCGCACACCTAAAGATCGGCCAATCTTTAGATGTTGTTGAACAAGAAGCCATCACCTCTTTTCTCAAAAACCATAACCACGCTTTCGCTTGGTCTTACGCAGACATGCTTGGTATTGACCCCATGATAGTGGTCCACAATATCGTAACTATTCCCGATGTCAAGCCCGTCAAACAAAAGCTAAGGAAAATGCACCCTTGCATTGCCCTTCTTTTCAAAGAATAACTTCAACGCCTTCTTTCTATTTCCTTCATATTACCCATTGATTATCCTCATTAGATTTCTAACATTGTCCCTATCACTAAGGCAACAAGGGGACTCCACATTTGCATAGATTTCTGTGATCTCAATCTAGCTTGCCTAAAAGATGACTTTCCTCTACTTGGTATTGACCAGCTAGTTGACCATACGGCTGGTCACAAGATGCTATCACTCATAGATGGCTTCTCAGGTTATAACCAAATCTTACTTTCCCAGCAGGATCAACACAAAACCACATTCATCACCCCTCGGGGACCTTCGCTATCGATTCATGCCTTTTGGCCTTAAAAACACCGGTGCCACATATCGCTGGGCTATGACTTACATCTTCCATGGCATCATGCATCCTATATTGGAAGATTACGTTGATGACCTCCTTGCCAAATCTAAACGCCACTACGAGCACCTTGTCATCCTAAAAACCATCTTTGATCGCCTTATTAAATATTGTGTTCACCTTCAACCCAAGAAGTGTGTCTTCACGGTTCTCTCAGGAAAGCTCCTGGGATTTATCATCTCCTTACATGGTATAGAAGTTGACCCTGCTAAAGTCAAGGCCATTCTAGAAATTCCTCCGCCCACTTACCTTAGGCAACTCAGTAGCTGCAAGGTAAGTTACGCCTATTCTCCGTTTCATTTCACAATTGTCTTATCGGTGTTAACCATATCATCATCTCGCTAAGAAGGATGTCTCCTTTAAATGGGATGATGACTACCACAAATATTTTGAGGCCTTAAAACAATACCTCCTTCAACCACCCGTACTCATTCCACCTAAAGATGATCAACCCTTCTACTCGTATATCTCTCATCTACCGATCACTCCTTGGGGCCATGCTCCTCATCGCGATGAACAACACATGGAGCAGGTGGTTTATTACATAAGCTGTACTCTTTTAGACAACGAAACCTGATATACCCATCCCAAAAAACTTTGCTTAGCCTTATTTTTCATTGCCACCAAACTCTATCATTACCTACTCAACCACAAAACCTATGTTGTAACCAACACCAACCCCTTACACTTCAAGTACGCAAAACCTTACCAAAATCAATTTTCCGCACATTGGCTTATGCTTTTGGATGACCTCGACCTCAAATTCATCCATCAAAAGTCAATTAAGGGTGAAGCTATCACCAACCAATTGGCCAACGCACCTATTTTCGGGGATAAACCTCTAATTTTCACTTTCCAAATGAGTCAATTGCTACCCTTTCCCTGGACAAACCCACTTACCAAACAACACTCTTCTTCGATGGTTCCAAGTGTCAACATGGGGGTGGGGTAGGAGTTATCCTCATTCCCCTTGATGGTGAACCCATGCCTTTATCTTTCAAACTAGATTTTTATTGTACCAACAATATTGCCAAATACAAAGTGCTCATACAAGGTCTCCAAGCTGCCTACACCCTAGATGTCAAATCAATCAACATCTTTGGTGATTCTCAATTGTTTATAAACTAATTCAATGGTACATACTAATTTCATAATGAGATACTTCAAAAGTACAAACATCACGTAGACATACTTTTGACCACCTTCGACCGTTACACCATTCAAACCATCCCATGTTCAACCAACAAATTTGTAGATACCATGGCCTGTTTGGCTTCTCAAATACCCGCTTCGTTCGCCGATTCTAAAATATTTTTCACCATACAATGACTCCAATCACCCTCTTATTTACCTCATGACATTTACTCCATCGAACCATCACCCCGACCCGAGTGACCTTTGGTATAAACAATACTCTGACTATCTTTCTCTCTCCATCTTACCTCCTGATCTCACTCGTAATGGACAACGCGCCTTCCTTAAAAATGTCTCTCATTATGTCATCATGGGGGGCCTCCTCTATAAGTGTGGCTTTGATGGTATTCTCTTACGATGCCTCACAAGTTCTAAAATTCCTTATACCATTAAGGAAGTTCATGATGGCATATGTGGAGGTCACTTCAGTGGCCTTGCTTTGCTTAAGCGTATTCTTCACCTAGGCTATTACTAGCCGACCCTTAACCATGATTGTTGTGACTATGTCAAGTGTTGTGTAAAATGCCAACAACATGCCAACCTTCATCATACACCTAGTCACGCCTTATAGGTCACCCATGACCTTTGGCCCTTTTCTCAATGGGGTTTGGATCTTGTTGAGAGATCAATCCCCATTCTTCCCAATGACATCAATGGATCATTACCACTATTGAATACTACCCAAAATGGGTTGAGGCCATACCACTCACCTCTACGAAAGGTGAGAAAATATGTGAGTTCATCGATCATCACATCATTTGTTGCTTTGGTATTCCTCATCGCCTCATCACCGATAATGGAAAATAATTCAAAATAAAACATTGCAAAACTTTGCGACGCCTTTGCATTCAGCTAAGTTTCTCGTCACCTTATTACCCACAAACCAACGGCCAAGCTGAATCCACTAACAAAACCTTGAACAAAATTCTCATGAAAGTGGTCAACGATACTGGGAAGGACTGGCATACACACATTCCTTTTTCCCTGTGGGCATACCGCACTAGTATTCACACTTCCACTACCGCTACACCTTTTTTTTTTTTGGTCTACGGCATGAGAGGTTGTTTTGCCTCTTGAATTCCGCATCCCTTCACTCAACATTTCTCTTCATGACATGCTCAATGATAATGAATTTTGTCATGACCATTTAGCACAACTTGAGTTATTAGACGAATGTTGTCTTAATGCTCTTGATCATTTACAAGTTTACCAAAAACGCATCAAACGTGCCTCACGAAAAACATGTCCATGAACAAACTTTCCAAGTCGGTAATATGTCCCGAAAGAAAATCAACATGTAACTAAAGTAGAAAAAAGTAAACAGGGAAAATTTTCTCCTAATTGGCTTGGACCATACATCATGACTCATACTTATGGATCGTGCTTATCATTTGTCGTCACTCGATGGTAAACCCGAACCCGATCCCCTTAATGTCTTACATCTTCGACCATTCTACTCGTTAACTTTTAGTCCTACCTCACCTTTTACATCTTTCCATGCTTGTCCCTTGAGCGTTATACACTTCTTACGCCATCACCAATGATTAAATAAGAATCATGTGCATACCCATCACTTGTTATCTTCTCTTGAATATGTGTACCACGGTGCTGCACATAGCATGATTCTCATGGATACTTTTCATCTACCTTTAGATGAGATCCCATGGTCGTTTCACCCTACTTTCTGAATAAGAATCATATTCTTCACCTTGGTCTTGTCCATGACTTCAAAGCCCTCACATGGGATCCAAATCCTTGAGTCAAACTTCCAATAAAAAGATGACTCCCTCAAAATGGCATCTTCCTCTCGACAATCACTGCTATAAATAGATTGCTCCCTCGAAGGACAGCTATGTAAAGCTCTTTCCAAAAAAACAAAAAAGGAAAAAGGAGAGAATTTGAAGCTTCCCGCATCGATCATTCTATCTCAAATATCACCAACACATAAATCCTTTTGTCATGGACTTGCCAATTATGACCTTGGATCTCTTGCCCAAGTAGCATGCTACCTCATAACATATAAAAATTAACCACCTTTCACCCCTCTCACCATTCCTACTCCCATTTCCTACCGCCTTAAGGGACCTCTTGAAACCATGGCATTTGGTGATCATGTGACTACTTTTCACCCTTAGAAAAATTAATCATGCAATGTCTTTTAGGGTCTTACATCCATCACCTCCTCTAAGGTATGACCTACTCGGTATGATCATAACCAATTGCATAGCTTTCTTGCCCCCTCTTATCTTTTAGCCTTCTTTATTATGTATTGATTATCTTATACAGACTTGGTCCTCGACGCTTACCTTTGGGGTAATCTTCTTCTTCTACCACAATCGAAATCACCTATACCAAGTTACCCACAACTCACCCACACCTAACAGACCTAAACCCAAATCATGCCTACGACCTACCATCTCATTCTCATATCTCCTCATATTCTTCCCTAGCTTATGGGAGAACTACATCACCCGAGGTCCTTTTTCACTGGGACTATGTAGGTAGCACTCCAAGGGCATGGGGCCCTTGGAGGTTAGCTCGACCACTCTCTACCCTAACCAATTCATCTTTCATTTTCCTAAATCACATTCTACCCTACTTAGTTTCCTTTTTATATCAAAAATTGGAAATTAACCCAACCAAACGGAAAATTGCTTCACATTTTTATCATCATCAAAACATACATTTATTTCGATTACCATTTCTTTACCAACATCATGCAAATATTATAAAACATCTTTAAAATGACCCATATCATCATTCATTGCAAATATTAATGAATTAAAAACCAAAACCTAACTTCATCCATGCCTAACACCAACCTGACTCAACCATGCCTATGACCTAGACTCAACCATGCCTAAAACCAACCTGACTCAACCATGCCTAACACCAACCTGACTCAATCCATGCCTAACACACCTACCATAAGTCCATCTATGCATAATAATAAAATGTTATCAACACAAACACATAATGCCCATAATCATCATCAACTATATAAATACAATATCTATATACATAACTCTCAAATGTATTTGCACGCAGTGTGTGTATATAATCCAATCTCCCAAAACTCTCATATACATCCTCACCGTCTTCGACACACAAGTCGGTATATGCTCAAAAATACAAAACTCTCATACAACCTAACCATCTTCGGCATGTAGGCCAATATATATCAAAAATCAAAACTACATCAAAATTGAGGGCCATATGTCAGACATCATCGCGACGGACATCCTCCATATCTGTCTCACCTATCCCCTCTGCCTCCTCGGCCTCTATCTGGCGACATGCTAACATCTCCCCACCCATCATGGGTGGTGGTTGGGTCCATGTTGGTACATCAACTGGAACTGGCCTCCATGAACTGATGCCCTCACCCTGACCATGTCTCGGGGCTCGATGGCCCCCTGTGCTCTCCACGCTATGGGTGCATGATCTGGTCCTCTTACTAAAGGCCTACATGTGCCTCTATACTGCATACGATAAACAATATATCCTCGCTGCCATCAGCTAGTTCTAAAATCCATCCCTTCTACCGTCGGGTATTATCTCGTGGTGGCCCCATTGGCCTCGACCACCATCTCAGACCTATCTTGTGGGAACCTATCCCACCCTTTCCTGTGAACTAGGACGTTGTCCTAGTGCCTGTGGTGGTGCCATCGGCCCCTACCCCTGTGCCTGTATCTAGGCCTGGAAATCCCAAATTTTTGCTCGTGTCATGGCTAACTAGCCATGTAACCCTCGTAACATATACCTATAGGGAAACCACCCGACCATCATCTCCATCTCCATCTACATCCCCACCCTAGGCCATCTCGGCCCTAAAGATCGCCACTTGTGCATGTAACGCGGCCACCTCCCCTCGAACTAGCTAAATGTACCTACACCGTACTCCAATCGGGTAATTAGGGTCGCCACTTGCCCCGTAGTAGGCATCTCTCTACATTGTGATAGTGGTTAAATCCATCTCCCCCGACCTAGGTGGTACTACTTTTAAATGAACCACCCACCACCGCTATATCGGTTTGTCACTCGGCATCATCGATCCACCAATCTATCACTTGCTCCTTCTACCCTATCGACATCGCTTGATCGTGGTAGAGGCAATGGCCTCTCCACGTCATATCTTCTATACTATGGGAAGGGTGTAGGTATGTCCTGTAGAATTCTAAACTATCGTCTAACCTCACAACTAGGATCATCTCGTGCTCCTGGCATGGTGCCCCTATCCATCTCGCAGTCAAGGCCATCCAGCTCATCATGCATCCACCTGTATGAGGGATAACCCACATACGGTCTCCATATGGTGTCGACTCCGTAATCCCTCCAATAAATTTCTATAATACGCTACATCATGTGTAACCCTATCCAATCAACGCTCTCCAATCACAGTACCCATCGCATGCACCCCACCCATACCAATCTCGATGGAAATGCATCTTCTTAGGGCATACCCACTGGGCACACACAAACTATGTGCTCATAGGCCGAGCAGTGTAGTAAAAAGGTGCAACATAGACTAAACTTGCGTAGATGCCCATACGCCCACAACTCTCTGTATAACTACACCAAGAATGTTGGCACCCAGGAAAAGTAGGTCTGATCCATCACCATGTCATGTAACACCCCCATCAGTGAGTGGGGAAACCTCCCACCCTCTACATCTCGGTAGTGCGAAGTAGCACACTGCCTCCATCAGTAGCACTACTAGCCTCGTCTCCTCTAAACAGGCTAGGTACATCCCTCTCAGTAACTTTCGGATCGGCACTATGGAATGTCATATCTACCATTCCCTCTCTAAAATCACAAGACATTAACTCCTCTAAGGCCTCGTAGATATAAAGTACACCTACATCCCCGTGACGGTAGTCGCAGGGATCCTAAACACATCCTCTAGGGTGACTATCATCTCACCCATCGGTAGGTGGAACGTGTTGGTTGTTGAATCCCATCTATCGATGAGAGCGACCATCAAAATCAGTCACTCCTCAACTATCGTTGTGCCTCACACTCTCAAGAGCAGGGGTGGCACTGTGTCTCATCCGCACTGATCTCTCCCCTGCATCCAATACAAACATCAAATTAATCTACCTTCATCATACCCATACTCACCCACGACACCTCACCTATACCCACTATCTCACCTCTTTCTGTCTTCCCAACCTACCTTCCTATCACATTTTCTCTCCCCACCCCCACCCTCACCCACTATCATTTCCCCACACCCTATTCTACCCTTCCCTATCTCACCCACTCGATCTAGGACCCTTTCGACCCCTTTTTTATCTAAAACTCCGACCGTGTGCCGATTATCTCTAACCGACCCTGGTCACCCTAAACTAGCATCGGTCACGTGTTTTGTGACCGATACCATTGCTTGACACTACCAATGTTGGCTAACTCGACTGATGCCGGTCACTATTGTGGCGAAAACCGCAACCCCAAACCCTCCTCTCGAAAATTACCTCTCCCGACCCTTCTACCCACCCATTCTCCGCTCCTATTCTACCCAATTCACCCTCCCACATTTCAAATTTCATTCCCCCCCCAAAAAACCCAATTTTTCCCCCGACCTCTCACCTAACCTATTTCACAAAACACTAGTAAGGTTTTGACACTTACCTCATCATGTTGCTATCACCATGGTGGCACGTTTGGTCCGCAAAGACCGGGTGGCCCACCTAATCCCTCTCTAGCCTTTACCATCAGCAATCTGTCACCTCCCCTCCAACCAATAAAATCCAAAATTTGATCTCATGGACCCGCCTCTCAACTACCAATCACCCGTTGTTTGGCTCGCCAACTAAGCTTTCCATTCTTCTGGACACTTTCCAACTTTCTCTCTCTCTCATGTCATTTTCCTCTATTTTGCACAAGACAAATGATTCCGAAAAATACAAAATTTTTCATTTTTATAACATCCCCAACCTAGTCGATGCCGCTTTACATTCGTCGGCATCGGTCACGTGCCCTACCTTACCATGGTCGGTTACCCTATACCGGCATCAGTTACCCTTGACCGGCATCGGTCACCCTCTCTTCCACATTTCCCACACTTTCACCCTATTACCCTACCTCATCACTCTTTTTTCCCTCACCCAACACTTACCCTAACCATTCACCTCACCCTCTCGAACCTCATCATTTACTACCTAACCTTGTCCTCATTTGGGGACTTGTTATTTTACCCATACCTCGGCCCTACCCATGTCATGACCTAGATTCTTAGACCTAGAACATCGCTAGTGACCTTTGACCTCATGTGTTCGCTATACCTTACGGCACTATTACCTGTGTTGATTGACCTGCTGACCTTACCTTGCCTCTTTCCATGACCATTTATCCTAACCCAACCCTCGGTGTATCTGAACATACCTAAAAATTCCTACACCTAACTTGTGTCATGTTTCCTAACCATATCCTATACCTTGGATACCGGAATCACTTCAACCTTGTTTAGATAAACCTCTCAACCTTAGACAATGTAGAGTTTTCCTGCTCTTCAACCTGGTACCATGTTGTAGTTTATATGTGTGTGTGCGTTTGATGCATACCACCTTTGATCCTAACCCATTACCTAGAATACCCAAGTGGACCTTTTTCCTTTTTCCCCGCTCCCCACCCTCCTCTTCATCACATTCACCTTTTAATCAAACCACTCACCGATTCTCGCCTTCGCCTCATCGGTTCTGGTTTGAGGGGGATCACCTTCACCCACACATGGGGCAACCACATCTTATTTTTGTCAACGTTTCGCTTACCAATACAAGCTACGCAACAAAAAGGGGAAAAATGTAGACACCAAAATTGGGTCACACTCCCCTTGGTCCCTCGATAAATAAATACCTTGAACACATCCACCTAGCCATGGCCCCCTTCACCCCACTATAATATTAATTTAATTAAATTAATTCATTATCCTCACCATATTTATTATTTAAATATCCTAATTGGGATAATGCCCACATATCCACCTCACTTAGACACCTCATCAAGCCACCTCACCTTAAGACTTATTCTTAGTAAGTTGTCATAGCTAACTAAGACCTACCCAAACCCTAAAAATAAATGCCTACATTCCCTCTAACCACGGTCCCACTTGCATAGCAGGAAACTTCCGTGCTAATCCATGGAGGAAATGAAACGCTATCCTAGAAAATCAAGGGAATCTACCTAGTTTAGTAAACCTAGGAAATCCTGCCATAACCGATGCTAGTTACCCTTAACCACTACTAGTTAAGCTAGAACTACTGTTGGTTACCATTTAACCCCCAAAACAACTTTATTTTGAGGTTGGCACATTTCTGAGAGATAATCACATCTTTTGAGAAAAAGTGATGAAACCAGAGTTGCATGCAAGTAGAACCAACGTTAGTATACACATTAGAGCATCTCAGTAGCCCATACCGAGGCGTAAACACAGCCATCTCTACCTCCACGGAAGCATCCGGGAAGCACCAAGACTACATCAAGTTCATTCCATTTGATCGCCTACAATTTCCAACCAGAATCAAGCCCATACAAATAGTAGTTCCTCTAAGAAAAAAGGAAGCTCTCACGATCAGTTGTGGATTTAGAAGTCATACGTGCACAACAACCTACAACCAACATTTCAATAGGTATTCCTCCTAACCCATTACCCTTATTTGTTTCATCAACATTCAAAGAAATGCTCTAGAATCAGGTGAAACAGAGGATTAAGCTCCACATTCAACCTTAGGGAAGAAAGAGAGTGGGCGAAGGAGAGAAAAATGACCAACTCTTTAGAAAATTCCCCTCCTTACAATATATATCAAGAATATGAGAGGGAAAGGAGAGAAGAAATCAAAACCTACCTCAACCACCCCAAAATAGCATTGAATTCACCTACCTCAACAACCCCAAAAGAGCATTAAATTCACCTACCTCAACCACCCCAAAAGAGCATTGAATTCACCTACAACAATGATGGGTTCTACTACAAAACCCATGCCTCCATGTGTTGTTCCTTGTTGGGAAAGAAAGGAAGCCCATACTTCATTATGGTGGTAGGTGAGAAGCCTGACAGCCTCAAAAATGGCAGACTATATTTAAAATTCTTGGTGGGCTTCATGATTCATCTTTCATTAAATTGACCTTTCGCCAAACTACTTTGGGTTTGGAGTCTATCCGTGCAAGATCCACGTGGAAGCCCTGCATTCTTAAGGTTTTGCTACCTTTTTCCAGATCTTGAAGTTGTGACAGTTGGACACTTCGCATCATCTATGAGCCTCGCTCTACATTCTTTGTGTTTTGGCTAAGTCCTTTATGTTTAGAAGTAACTATGTTGGACCCTAGACACGTGGAGGGTCAGCGTGCATTTGGGAACCTGCCTTTGGATTTACCTTTTGAAGTTGCACCGATGAGGCATGTGGAGGCTTCCACTGTTTTTAGAATTTTCAATGGCCGGAGCAAATTTCTCGAGCCCTAGACACGTGGAGAGCCTGCACTCATTTAGGGACCCCTGCTTTTGTCATGTTGATGAGGCATGTGGAGGCTTCCTGGTGGCTCTTAGATTTTTCAACGGCCAAAGTGAAAATTTCTCTGGGCCCTGACACGTGGAGAGCCTGTGCTCATTTGGGGACCCCGCTTATGGATTTCCTTTTGAATTTACACCGATGAGTCACGTGGAGGCTTTCGCAGCCTCTTAGAATTTTCAACGGTCGATGTAACTTTCTCGGGCCCTAGACATGTTGAGAGCTTACGCTCCTTTGGGGGCCCTACTTTTGTCACACCTTTGAAGTTACACCGATGAGGCATGTGGAGGCTTCCACTGGCTCTTATAATTTTCAACGGCCGGTGTAACTTTCTCGGGCCCTAGACATATAAAGAGCTTGTGCTCGTTTGGGGACCCTACTTTTGTCACACCTTTGAAGTTGCACCAATGAGACATGTGGAGGCTTCCATTGGCATTTTTATACTTAGCCAATTTAGGCATCGAGTGAACACCATCTTTCTTGAGCTCGACCACATGGAGAGCTTGCGCTTGTTTGCATAACCTACCTCTAGATTTTACCCTTGAAGTTTCATTGAGCTAACACGTGGAGGATTCTATGGATTTTTACTTCACTTCGAGTTGACTCACTCTGGGATCAATTTTGACTTACCAAGTTAGCTTTTCTTCAACATTTCTATTTTTCATTCATTTTCCCACCTTCCATTACCATTGTCGAGCCTACCTATAACCTAATTTTTTGGGATCGAATGTGATCTCACACAACTGAACCAACCTTTCCATTTATCCTATGCAAGGTCTTGTTCGATCAATTTTTCCCAAGGGGAAAAATTGGATAAAAATTTGGTGACTCACGGGATCACCTGCTTGCTAGGTGGAAAGATCAATTGCCTTGTTACATCCATTGGGCATGGAGTCATGAATGATAGCCCAATATTGATCTTGTGCTTGAAACCTGAACCCAAAGCTTGCACTCTTTGATCTTGAACCTACCCCACTGCTTGTGCTTTCTTGGCCTTGATCTCTCTTGAAGAGGCATGAGAAGAGGATGCTAATCTAATCCAAGTTGCTTCTTGGTGCGTGAGGAGGGCGCGAGTGGACAGAAAATAAGGCGTGTGCGTAGGAAGAAGGGAAGAAAGCAAGTGCATGGGAGGAAGGTACGAAAGGGGAAATGGAAGTGGAGCAGAATGCGAAGGAAGAAATAAGAAGGTGTGTGAGGGCACACAAACAAATTGCAACAAGGAAGCAAGGCTCGCAGCAAGATGCAAGTACATGAGAGGAAAGTAGAGATAATTCACACACATAGGTACACGCGCTATAGAAAAGAACGCATACTTGTGAAAGCTAAGTATGGAAGTAGGACACGAATATCCAACTGAGGAAGGGCGCGCGACAGAAAACCTGAAACTTGGTTGATTTGGAAGGCATCTGCAGAAGGGTGTGTGGAAGAATTATAAGGCATGGGGAGCACATGGAAGGACTACAACCCATGTAAAGTGCCAGATGAGCAAGCCTATGGGCACACAACCTGAAATGTGAAGCATCAGAGCCAAAGTGAGAGTAAAAGTCATCCAAATAGCTGGGAGAGTTATTTGGATAACAATTTGGTGACTTTCGGGGCCATCTGCTTGCTAGATGAAGAGATCAATGGCCTTAGGAGTCCATTGGGCATGGATTCAAGCCGTAAACACAATTCTAATCAAATCTCTAAAATCTGGTCCCTAAGCCACTTGAAACACTATTGGAACTGGAGCTAATCTCCCCAAACGCTACCTTTAATGGGTTGTACACGAGAAACAAAACACCAAAACACACAATGTACAAAAGGGAAAATCATACAGGCTCTAAGTGGAACATGTAGAGTGTGCAAAAATTTCTTCTATTGAAATCAAACCTACCTACTCTATGCTAACTAGAAGCAAAAGGAACTCAAAAAAATCTTGCAACTGGCAGGGAGAAGTAGCTTCCCTTTCTCAAAATAGGTAGCCATGTATATGATTTGGCACTAAACATGGATTTTATTATGAGTGAAAAATGACAAGAGGCCAATCCTCCACCCAAATCATCAAGGTATCAACTAGAAACAAGACAAATACCTCTTTTATTTGCTCTACATTTGGATTGAAGAGGCATTGAAGTTGATCCTTGGTAATTTGAAACTCATTCTCATGCTCAAAAGTAAGCATGACTGGTAGCAACTCTAAACCTTACTCCAATGAAGCCCAGATTTGATTGGGCACGGTGCCCGATCCGATGGATGTACCCTTTTCTTTGAAGTTCAACTCCAAAAATGGAGTCCTCTTGCAATCCTTCTTGGGTGGATGGTGTGGAAGAGATGGGATCTTCATGCTCTTTTCCTTCCTCCGTGGCAATATGGAACTCCTCTATAATATGCAGCTCATTTTTATTGATTGCAACATCTAATGAAGTTGCTTTTACATCATTATAATTTGTTACAACACATTGTTGGCTCTGGAGTTCCTCCATTGTTTCTGAAGACCGACTTGCTCTTGGATAGCCTCTTCCTCTAGCATGAAATTTTTCAAATCAAAATCTTCAATTTTCTACTCTAGAGGACTATTTGGGGCAGCAAGGTCTTCTTGATAGCTCTCCTCCATCATGGATTCATCAATCAAATCAGGCCCTTCAAATGAAAGAAAAAAATCTTCAATAATGATTTCTTCATCAAGTGGCTTCAACTCTAATTTGATCTCTTCCAGCTTGCTCCTCTTCAATAGGACTTGGAGCTGATTGTTCTTCCTCCCTCTTAACTGATTGTGCAGCTTGGATTAGATCAACATCCTCTTCGACAAATTTTTGTTATGGACACTACATTCGAGCAAAAATATTTTTTATCTTCTTCTTGTTCTTCTTGTTCTCCTTTGTTGCAAACTTGTTTTCCACCACTTGTGGCTTTGATCCTAGCCTCCTCTGAAGGTTTAACCATCAAGGGGATTTTTTTTATCCCAAATATGAGAGCCAAGCTTACCAATATTTTGATCATTTCTTTTTTCTTGGCTCTTCTTCTTGTTGTTCTCCTTGATTGGTTTTTAGAATTTCTTCCCAACATGGAACTGGGAAGGCAAGAGGAGTGGATGGGGTTTCAACCGGTTTTGTAATCTCTTGTAATGGTGGGGGAGATAGAACTTCTTGTTTTTTTTGAGGGAATGACTATTTAGAAGAGAAAAGGGTAGAGGAAATGAGATGAGATGGAAGATTAGAAGATGGAGAAGGGAAATCAACACTTGGGGCAGCAAGTGAGAAACTAGACTCATGACACTGCTGCGATGATACTAATTGGGAAAGAGGAAAATAAAAGCTGTGAGGTGGTGGACTTACCCATTGACAAGGTTGTCTAGGCACCAAGCTCGTAGACCTCTATTTCCTTGATCCACTGTGCAAGTTGAGACATAATTTCAACCATTAAGTCAAGCTTCTCATACGGGTTATAGTTTCTTGGAAAAGGGCCTTCCCATGGACAAGGTGCCCTATTACCAATTTTGAAAGCTTTCATTTTTGTTGTAGCCCTGGATTGAACCATGTTAGCCTCCATTCTTTGAATATTCTCTAGAAAATCAACATTCTCCATATAATTGTTACCATTATATGTGTACCCTTGCTCTTGATAAGCTCCATAGTTTGGTGGATGACCAAACTGATTTGCATCCTTCTCATATGGGTAAGCATAATGGTTATGAATCTGATCATAATGTTGATCTAGAGGAGTTGTGAAACTCATTGGAGGTGGACTGCACCACTGATGCTACAAGTGTGAATTCCAAGATGGGAATGAATCCATGACTGCATAGCTTCATGAATGGTAGAAGATGAAATATGTGAAAATAAGAATGGATGGAAAGAAAGTATTCAACTCAGAGAATGGGTTGTTGATCAGATGGAGTCACTAGATGTGCTTCACATGTGCCTCTAAAGGCTAAATCTCACCAAGAACACATCAACTTGATGAAATGAAGTGGTAAGGTGCTTTAAACCTATCCCACCGGGCGTACAAAAATTTTGATGCGAAATTACAAAGCAACCCCGAATAGCCTTAGATTTGAATGGGGCATCCGTGTAATCTGCATAACATTGGACCATCTCTCAAGTTGTGGGACTTGCGGGCTTGAGATGGTCCTCTGGAGAAACATGACTTCTTCTTCCTAAACTACCTACCACAAGCTACTCTAATGCAAGAAAACTATATAATCCTAATCTAACCTTCCAAGGGACCGGGAGAGAGAGTGCATGAAAACAAATCCTACACTAAAGCGGTGATACACCAAAAAAGGAAGTTACTAGTCACAAATCCAACTGCCTAAAATGGAGAGAGGTGAGCAATGGAGAGGATGGACAAGATGCATCACAGACCAAAGATAAAGTTCACACAGAACACCACTTCAAACCCATTAAACACAGCTCTCAAAACCTGCAATAGACATCGAGATATACACAATATACCTTGCAATGATGAGAGGCAATAAGAGACAATAAAATAAGTAAAGGATGGATAAAATGCATCACGAAACAAATTTTATTGCTCCATGAGTTCACACAGTACATCATTAGTGGGAAAGAGGTAAGAAAATTCCATTACAAAGCAATGAGAGGAGGATTAAACTCCACATTCAACCCTAGAGAAGAAAGAGAGAGGGAAAAGAAGAGAAAAAATGATCAACTCTTTAGAAAAATGCCCCTCCTTACAATTTATATCCATAATATGAGAAGGAAAGGAGGGAAGAAATTGAAACCTGCCTCAACCACCCCAAAAGAGCATTGAATTCACCTGTAACAATGATGGGTTATAATGCAAAACCCATTCCTCCATGTGTTGTTCCTTGTTGGGCAAGAAAGGAGGCCCATGCTTCATTAAGGTGGTAGGTGAGAAGCCTAACAGCTTCAAAAATGGTGGATTGTATTTAAAATTCTTGGTGGGTTTCATGATTCATCTTTCATTTAATTGACCTTCTACCAAATTACTTTGGGTTTGGATTCTATCTGTGCAAGATCCACATGGAAGCCCCACACATTCTTAATATTTTTCTACCTTTTTTAGTCTTGAAGTTGCGACAGCTTGGACACTTGGCATTGTCCACAATCCTACTCTGCATTCTTTGTGTTTTGGCTAAGTCCCTTCTGTTTAGGAGTAACTATGTTGGACCCTAGACACGTGGAGGGCAAACGCGCGATTGGGAACCTACCTTTGGATTTACCTTTTGAAGTTATGTCGATGAGGCACATGGAGGCTTCCTGGCGGCTCTTAGACTTTTCAATGACGGTGTAACTTTCTCGGGCCCTAGACATGTGGAGAGCTCTGCACTTGTTTGGGGACCCTACTTTTGTCACACCTTTGAAGTTGTGCCAATGAGGCATGTGGAGGTTTCCACTGCTCTTAGAATTTTCAACAGCTAGTGTAACTTTCTCGGGACCTAGACACGTGGAGATCCTGCGCTCATTTGGGGACCCCGCTTTTGGATTTACCCTTTGAAGTTGCATTGATGAGGCATGTGGAGGCTTCCATTGGATCTTAGACTTTTCAATGGCTGGTGCAAATTTCTTAGGCCCTAGACATGTGGAGAGCCTACGCTCCTTTAGGGACCATACTTTTGTCGCACATTTGAATTTGTTTCGATGAGGCACTTGGAGGCTTCCGCCGGCTCTTAGACTTTTTCAACAACCGATGCAAAAATCTCGAGCCCTAGACATGTGGAAAACTGCGCTCGTTTAGGGACCCTACTTTTGTCTCACCTTTGAAGTTGCACCGATGAGACATGTGGAGGCTTTACTGGCCTTTTTATACTTATCCGATTCGGGCCTCGAGTGAACACTACCTTTCTCGGGATCTGACCACATGGAGAGCCTTGCTTGTTTAGGAACTCCTCTAGATTTTACCTTTGAAGTTACACTGAGGTGACATGTGGAGGCTTCCACGGCTCTATTGCTTTGCTTCAATTCAACTCACTCTGGGCTTGATTTTGACTTACCGAGTTAGCTTTTCTTCAACATTTCTATTTCTCATTCAATTTCCCACCTTCTATTGTCATTGTCAAGCTTGCCTATAACCTGATTTTTGGGATCGAATGTGAGCTCACACGACTGAACCAACCTTTCCATTTATCCTGTGCAAGGTCTTGTCTGATTGATTTTGCCCGAGGGGAAAAATTAGATAACAATTTGGTGACTCACAGGATCAACTAAATATCAGTTGCCTTGTTACATCCATTGGGCATAGAGTCATGAATGACAGGTTCAATATTGATCTTGTGCTTGAAACCTGAACCTGAAGCTTGTACTCTCGATCTTGAACTTGCCTCGCTACTTGTGCTTTCTTGGCCTTGATCTATCTTGAAGAGGTGCACGAGGAGGATGCTGACCTAATCCAAGTTGCTTCTTAGCACGTGAGGAGGGTGTGAGGGGATAGAAAGGAAGGTGTGTTCATAGAAAGAAGGGAAGAAAGTGAGTGCGGGGAGAAAGGCATAAAAAGGGAAATGGAAGTGGATCAGAATGTGAAGGAAGAAGGTGTGCGAGAGCACATGGATGGATTACAACAAGGAAGTGAGGTGCATAGCAAGATGCAAGTGCGTGAGAGGAAATTAGAGATAATGTGTGCATGTAGGTGTGCATGCCACATAAAAGAACGTATACTTGCAAAAGACAAGTATGGAAGTAGGGCACGAATATCCAATTGAGGAAGGGTGCACGGCGGCAGAAAGAAAAGAGGGCACGTAACAGGAAGACCCATAACTTGGCTGATTTAGAAGGCATCTACAGGAAGGGTGTGCGAAAGGATTGCAAGGCACGAGGAGTGCATGGAAGGACTACATCCCATGCAAAGTTCCAGATGAGCAACCCTACGGGCGCGCGACTGAAATGTGAAGCATCAAAGCTAGAGTGAGAGTAAAAGTCATCCAAATAGCTGGGAGAGTTATTTGGATAACAATAACATATGGCATTGAGTCACCCGTCAATGCACTATATATCCCCATATAGCATATACCATTGTGTTGATGTGCACCTTTTCCACCAACAAATACTTCTTCACCTCCTCAAGGAAATGTTGTATGCTTCCCTACCTTAGCACTTTGGAAAAGGAGCAAGGTTTTCTTTTCCAATGTGTCTTATATACTTTGTTCTTTAATTTTTTTTGGCATTGGATATGGGTTGCATGATTATCCTGAAATCTCAATAATATTGTATAATTAGTTCATAATAACCATGTGATTACTTCTCACAAGAAACACTTGTTGTGTCTCGAGACTAAGTATGCATCATCCCATCAAGTAGACCTTCACAAGTTGGGTCAAAATTCCCCAAACTCTCTACTTTGTTTTGAAATATTTGATTTATGTCTTCTCCATCATCATCAATTGACACATGGTGGCCCTTAGCTACTACCCATTAGAATTATCATGCACTAGGAATCATTCTCTAAAATGATATAACACTTACTAAAGTGCAGGTTCACCTTATTTTTGTAACACCATAGTCTACCAAAAAGAGCTAGGAAGCTATCTGACTTGACCAACTATATAAATTAAAAATATCTTATAAACTTCATCACGTGATGCTAATGATAGCATTCTTTATGAACCCTATGGGAAATGCATGTGTCTTGTTTTCCATGAATAATATTTGGGGAGATAGATGAAGCATGGGGTTCCCCATCTTGTTCTAGGATTCAAGAGTAAGAATTTTTACCTTTGTACCCATATCAACCAAGATTTCATTGATGAACCAACCATATAAAAGCATCAACCAGATCTACCTTTCATAATCCTCACTTTTTGTTTCCTTTATCTCTCTCTATGTGTGTGATTAAGGTGTTTTCCAAGTATAAGCTCGTGTACCCATATCAACCAAGATTTTATTGATCACCACCATATATAACAAAGATCAACCAGATCTCGCCTATCATAATCCTCACTTTGTGTTTCCTTTATCTCTCTCATATGTGTGTGATTAAGGTGTTTTCCAACTACAAACTCCTTGACATCTTGTGAAATTTGTTACCCAATGAAAGGGAATGACTCCCTTCATGTATAGGAGTCTACATAATTCACATAATCCATCTCTTTCATACCCTTAAAACTATGTTATTCCTCTTTCTTGATTCCATGAGACCGTGTCTTCTTAGAAACATAAATTCTCCCCTGTAATTCTATGACTAGACCCATTGTTTCTTGCTTCATTTATTTTGTTGTCTTCCATTTTGTATCATTTTCCATACTAAGGATCCTCGTGCTTGAATTCTTTCTAGGGGTTTGTTAGTGCAAAATCATAGCACCCCTGAATGCCTACAACTAGATGGGTTGAGACTCTCAATGTGATTGCACAACATGGAGCATCTCTCAAAGTGTGGGACCTTGCGAGTTGAGAGAGCTCTCCGGATTAAGGTCGGTTCCTATTCCTCTATTCAGGTGCACACAAATATATTGTAGAGGATCTATTCTAAATATACTCTATTTTACCAAGGAGACATGGTTGAGGAGATGAAAGAAAATAAACTAAGCTAACGAGGTGATGCACCAAATGAATGTAAGGCACTCATTTTGCAATTTGACCCAGACCTTGAAATGTAATACAAACACTATGCACAGATGACCAGAAAATGCAATAAGAGATTAAGGAGACAACAACGAATACATGAGAGGGTTATGAAACATCCATAGACATATAAATTATTTATCAAGAGTCGATACAAGTATATTACAAAGACCAAGAAGAAAAAAATTGCATTGCAACCCGAAGGACAAAGTTAGAAAATATCCACAAATCCTTTTGTGAACAAAAGAAGAAGGGAGGGTGCAAAATAGAAATGTCCAACCTTTTACAATGAGCCCCGACCCTTCCTTTATAGATTCAACACAGAGGGAAGAAAGAGAGAGAAGTGGGAAAACTAGTTCAAAGCTCAACCACTATCATCAATGCCTCCTGCAAATCCACCCCAAATCTGTCATGTCTGCATCAATTACTCATTCGGCACCTCAAAGGAGGAGGAACGGCGGATCAGATCAAATCCGATCTGGTTGTTGGGGGCAAATAGATCCTATATTAATGGCACGAAGACGTTTCTTCATTTTTCACCCACTTAGCTTCTCCAAAATTAAAGTTTCAGATCTCTATGGCATGGACGAGGCCGAGATCTTTCCAACAATGCCAAATTTTTCATATTTTCAGCACTAAGTCAAAAGATATGCCCATTTGAAATTTGAATCGGATGTGTGATTAGGCGTGACCAATTTGCCAAAATCAACCCAAAACGGGCTCTTTTTTAAAACCAGACACATGGAGGGTTGGCACATGTCTCAGGGTTGTCTTTTTATTTGGTTTTGAAGTTGCGTTGGGTTAACACGTGGCTTCTTCCGCGGCTCACTCAGTTTCTTCATGTTTTGGCTAAGTCCTTTTGTTTGGTGGAGTCATATATCTCGATCGGGACATGTGGAGGGTGGCGCTTGTTTGGAAACCCTCCCCCAATTTTATCTTGTTGAATTAGCATCATGCCGACATTTGGAATCTTCCGTTGGCTTTGTCTCTATTTTTACCATTCAACCCCGACCTGTCCCCTTCTTGGACCTAGGATACGTGGAAGGACCGCACTCATTTAGAAACCCACTCAGGATTTTTCCTTTGAAGGAGTGTCAAGTTGACACGTGGAAGCCTCCATAGATTCTTGGACTTTTCAATAGCCGCTCTTACTTTTTCAAACCACGAATACGTTGTAGACACCTAAAGTATGCTTACACTTATCATTTCCTCCAATTCAACCAAATAACGACACTTTGTTAATTCCCCATTCTTGGATGCCCATTCACAACACTCTTTCAGTTGTATTCCTCCTATAATCAGCTTATTTGGCTAAAATATCTCTTATTAGCTAAACATTCCTCCTTTCGACCATTCAGAACCTCCCTAGTTCTCTCTAGACCACTTCTATTAGCTTCGTAGGCTATCTATCAGTCACAATTGGTTATCCCGACCCCTCCCAACTCTCAATGAGTCTCTAATCACTTGCTAATCAAGTTTAACTAGCCTAAACCCTAGTTAACTAGCCTAAACCTAGCTTAGCTAAGCCTAAAGCATTTTTATCCTAATCTAATCTAAAATAGCTTTAGTCCCACATGCACCCAAATTCCAAACTCTCCCAAGTGAAAAACTATAAATAGAAGGGTCACCCCTCCCTCTCAATCTTACAACTTCACTCCCAAGTCCTTCTCTCTCACATTTAGAGATATTGGCATTAGACCTCATTTGCATTAGCGAAACTAATAGGCATTTGATCTTGGCTATCCTCCATTGTTGAAGCTCCGCCATCTTTCATCCATAACTTCATAGTAGGCTTAGTAGGAGGGTATCTAACTTGGGCTTGTAGCCATTTTAGATAGACCTCTTCACCTCCATCAAGCAAACAACAAATCAAATTTGATTACACATAGGTTTAACTAGGTTCAATTTATGTTTTAAGTAATCATAGAGTAGTTAGAGATAAAATGATAGTGTTTTAGTTTAATTCATTATTGTAGAAGTTATCTTGTTTAGCACTCATCTTGATGTTTATGATAGGTTTAGTTAGATCATGGAACTACTTAGCTATTTTCTTGTTTATTAACATAACTAATCTTCTCATGCATACATTTGGCGTGCCCAAAACACAAAACTTCTAATACATGTGTTTTTGCAGATTGCCAAATGGTGTGCTACTTACAACCACATTAAGTTAAAAAGATAAAAAACACATCATATTCAAAACACTGTATTGCAAGTTTTGGAAAAGGGTACGTCCCTATCCGCTTAACTAGAACATAACCCCTTTGGCATAATGCCTTAAGCTACAACAATGGGGGTGGTTCTAGGAACCCTAAAGTAATCCACCATTGAGTAACCTCGTGGATGAAATAGGAAGTGCTCCACTTACCCACTTGACTAGTTTTACACTTTGTGAGTTAGAGTCACAAGTTATCCGTATGGTGACCCTAGTGACGGTACAACTAAACGCACTAGTTTCTCATTGTATCAAAAGGGGGTAAAGTAAATCCAACATACTCATAAATCAGTCATTGCGACTATTTGGGTAAATCAAGCTAGCTTAAGATATCTTGTGACACCTAGTTGAGAGATCTTGTTAGGGAAGCCATTCCATCAAGGAGCCCACTTTACTAGTCCATTATCGTGTCTTGGCCATCACGAAGTGATAACTTGTTTGGATTCAAAGCCTTGTTTTTGAACATGGTAACGAATCCATTAAAGTTAGATCTAAGTGTATCTCATCATGAAGTTTACAACATGTTACTTATCTTAGTTTCTTTCTCACCTTCGGACGAGGTGAAACTCTACCCAAGTTACACTTAGTTTATTTCTATCTTTTTATCTACACCTTTGTGTTATTGTTTCCCATTTGGGACAAGAGAAAGCATCTTTCGGGAATGTTTTCATAGATAGTGTTCACCACTTTTTGTCCATTTACACTCATCCATGTTTGTGGCTAAGTTGTTAAACGTCTAAAGTGCATGGATGCATCCTCATATCTTTGATGGCCACTTGATCTTGATTTCAAGATCATCATCATAGTTATGATTGATTTAGCATTTGATCTCACTTTGACGTGTTACATTATTCGCATTGTCTCAACACAATTCAAATACTTATGTCACATTTCTCATAAATATGATCTAAGTGTCTGCATTGTGGCATTACACTGCCACATTTTAGCACATCCTTAGTATACTTTGACTTAGTTTGACTTCAAAACATTGTCCAAAGTATTGAAGAGTGTCGCTTACTTTATTTGTGTCGTTTCGATACCACTTTGTCACTAATATCTCACTTCTTTGTGAAGCTTGATTAACGTGTCCAATTGGTGTGGTTGTGTAGCTTAGATGTGTAAACCTCACCCTTTAACATTTAGACCTTGTCGGTTGTTGAACTTGTCATGGTATCCTTTGATTGAGAGTCACATCTACCCTTTGTTAATATTTATGCCTTATTCATTTCAAGCTTGACGTAAATATTGACATTGTGTTGATCATCTTTGCATCGAACTATCACTTTGCACATGCATTTGCATATGGTGTATTTCCTTGTTGATTGGCTTTATGTTTCACACTTGCATGATTGTTCCTTGTGATTATTCATCTAGAAAACTTATTTTCTAGGACAATCCCTTTTGATCTCATCGATATTACGTCATCACGATTTCTATTTTCCTCATACCTTCTTTAGTAAATCACGCACGCATACAAAATGTCTAGTTAGATGTCATTATGCTTCTCATAATCAATATGTCACTTCCTTCCCTTTGAAGGATTTCCATCACACTATCTAGATCTAGAAATTTGTGCTTAAAAACACCAAAAATGATTGATTACCACGCGGTTTCTCACATTTACGACAATACGGAACCTAGGTTTAGGCATTCACATCAAAAGATTCTCATTATGACTAAGCCTCATTTGGTTCTTCATGCTTTAGAGGGCACATACAAGTACCCTATTCCCCACCTTCAGCTCATAGTCGGTGGTATGGTTTGGATGCTTCTGATCAAAATTATTATTCAAGTTCCCTCCACTTCTTCTTGATTCAGATCCAAACTACCATTCGGACTCCCACTCTTCTTCTAAAGACTTGGATCCCAACTATTGTTCGGATACCCCTAGATCAAATATTGAATCACAGTCCTCCCTTCCTTCATAGGACCTTTATTCCAAATCACCTCAACAACGTCTTCCTCCTTTGAAGACTTGTGTGACTCCAAGTTTCATCGATCAAACATCTAATTTGGTTCTTGAGTCACGGTCCTCCCTTTCTTCGCAGGACCTCCTTCATCAGTCGTCTCAACGACCTCTTCCTCTCGTTGAAGAGTTCCATGACTTGGATTCCCTCTAGTCAATCATCTAATTTGACTCCTACATCACAACTTAACGGATGGCTATGTGATCCTATTTTCTCTCCTACATTGCATCATCTTCTAGAAAAGCAATCTAGGTCCAGATCTAAATCATCCATTCATGAGATGCCTACCACCAATCCTACTTCCTCTCTTGAGTCATCTTCTTCTATCAATCAATCTTCCCGCTTATCGGACCTATTTCTTCTATTCAACCTTCTATGGCCAAAGAAAAACAACCTCTACTGATTGATTTCTCTCATAATGAAGAAACAATTAGACTACACGATGATATCCCTTTAGAGGATTGCAAACAAGGATTCTTTCTTGAACTCGATACACTCACGTATTGGGAAAATAAGTTGATTCCTTTTATCAGAACATAAAGGAAGAGCCTAAGGTCATGGAACTTGATTCTTCTTCGGCATTCCATCTTCACCTTCCTCTAAGCATGATGAGATGTCGGGTCTAGCATTGATCCATGGCCTATCTTCTCATTACCCAATCATTCATTATCTATCACCATTCCTCAATCAAAATCTCACCTTGGGTCACCGCTGAGTACCCCATTGTCTTCTTCTATTCTAGAGCCACCCCTGGGTAGTCCTCCATTTTCTACTTGTGGGTCACTGTTGAGTAGCCCATCGTCTTCTTCTATCTTGGGGCCACATCCTAGTAGCCCTCAATTTTCTACTTATGGGTCACCTCCTGTAGTCCATTACCTTCTATTCTTGGGCCACACCCTAGCAGCCCTTCGTCATATTCTTCTATTCTTGGGCCATGTCCTCATAGCCCATTTTCTTCCATCTTAGGGCCATATTCTAGTAGCCCTTCATCATCTTCTATCAGTGGCTCACCTCCTAGTATCCCATCCTCTTCAATTCTTAGACCGTATCCTATTCATCCATCACATCATCCTTCTACCGATGACCGGGGCAAGTCCACCTTCATTTCTCTTGTTCCTATCATCAATCATAAACGTTCGCTCTCTTCTCCCACTTCTTGGGATCAAACAAGTCATGTGTTAGCTTATAAGAAACCCAAATAGTTTTGTAATCAAGCTCAAGTCAAGACTTCCAAAAGCTCCAAATCCCCAACAACTCGAACAATCTCAAAATTGTAAATCAAGTGCGATTCAAGAATGCACATCAACGTAACCATCAAGTATGGTGCAAAGTGCAGAAACCTATGGATAGGGAACTCAAGCTCCTACATACAAAATCCATGTTTCAAGATAAATCACAGTCATTTGTTGAGTACAAGCTCACCACGATCATCAAGATTGGAGATAATATTACGCTTGATAAGCAAACATGCCTAGTCTCCCTTATCAAGGAAGTCGAAACATCATTGTTGGATCTTACCATGCAAAGTCACTTTGTTGGTCCCACCTTTCCTAACATTATCAAAAATCTAAAAATCAAAATAATTTAAAATACAAAAAAATGAGAAAACATTAAAAAATCAAAGGTACAAAGATCAAACATTGTAATCAGGTATTGCATACACATGGATGTTTCTTTCTTCCCTTCCTTGTCATTCTTCTGCAAGTCTTCCTACCATTTTCATCCCTTTGGTGATATTTTGGTTAGCCTATTCACACACATTTTGTGGCATTTATCTCTATGGTATCCATTTGAAACTAGTATTTCATCACCTTGGTAAATTAAAGAATGACTGACCTCTTAGAGATCCTATCACATTCAACATCTAATAAACTTGTTGCAAATAACTTTTGGACATATTTGTTAACACTAGCCAATGTCGTCATCACAATCACTTCCATTTCCTTTCATCAAGCCATCGGTGGTTCTTAACCCTCATTGTCAAACAATATAGCTGAAATAAGTTTTCGAAAGAAAAAGAATCAAAATCAATCAAAAATCAAAATCTAAAAGCTAAGAGCAAAAGTAAATTTATATATAACTCTCTCTTGGGGTATTTCCAATAATCTATATCGGGTCTATGGATGCCTGACTGGCAGTAGAGAAATTTTGCAATTAGAATCAAATGCATCTCCGTCGGGGCTATGGATGTCTGGCTGGTAGTGGAGCAATGTATGGCTATCCTTCCACCCTTCATTCACAAATCACCTATCATCTATCAAAATCAATCATTCCTACACATTGGCTAGGGTGTCTTCACTTGTTGTCTATTAAATCTTCCCTTCAAGAGGTAATTAAATTCCACGTGCACACACTTTGGATCTCTATGAGTAGGCAGGATTAGTATGTTACCAAGTGTCTTTTTTGGACCTTGTTCAAACTCTTACTCTATTCCATATCTTGTCTCATGATTTGTGCCTTTGGAAAATCACTTCTTCATCGTGAGGCTTCTAAGCTACATTCATATCATTCACATTGTTATTATACTTCATTCAGAACATCTATGTGTATAAGATTACCTTTTTCCATGTTTATGGACACCTTTGTCACCTTTCACAAAAATAATCTTCTCCTTCCTTTCTATCATGTGCTTTTAGGCCAACTTATGTTAGGGGCATCCTTGCTTCTTCCCAGCACTTCATTGGTTTACATTCATCATCATGTTGAACCTATCCATAATGGCCTTGGGTCCCACTTCTACACGTGAAGAGTTTGCCTTTGAATACTCCCACCTAATCGTTGGGGCATTTTTGCATCTTCACCTTTCTCGTACGCACGTGGCCTTATGCCCTTGTACATCCCATCTATCGCTAGGGGAATCCACGCTTCCTCATCTTCCTGTACATAGTTTCAAAAACTTTCAAAATCACAAAAACATTCAAATATGTTAGAAAAATCAAAACATTCAAATATGTTTAAGAAAACTTCTAAAAATTGAAAATCATCCTACAAAACATCGCTCTTTAGTTCTCACTTGTTCATGTGCATGACTCGTGGATCATCTTGATCTACCTCCATCAACAAAAGCTAGGCTACTTACTAAATACGTCTCTACTATGCGGCACAATAAGTTGTCTGCATCTGTTTCATAGTGCACATTACTTTTTCATAGGACCGAAGTGTCCTCCATTATTCTCCTCACATGTATCCTTGCTTGGGGCACTTTCATTAACCCTTTTCGTTAATTTGAATAGGTTAGAATTGGAGCTCGATAATAAAAACAAAAGCGTTATGTTTCTTTGTTAGGTTTGGCTTGTTTACTTTCTCGTATTGCATTGCATTATGTATGTTACATGGAGTTATACATCTTTTACTTTCTTGTATTGCATTACATTTTTTATGTTGCATGGAGTTGGTGTTTTTAGCAATGGACATTTGTTCGTATATGGATTTCAATGTCATATTACACTTTTGTTCATTCTTTTTAATAAGGACCGATGATGAAGATCTCTAGCAATATGACAAAAATAAATTTGTTTAAAAGGAACTGGATGGATGTTAGCTCATTCCCTCTTCCTCATACTCTTTTTTCTATATCCCCTTTCTTCTTAATCACACTATTCTTTATTCTGTTCTCTTCTTGTCATATTTTTGATCGTCAATCAATTTCTTCCATCACCCCATCAACAATCGAGGGGGCATCCTCCATTCTACTCATTTTTCTTCTATCCCTTCAAAAATTTCTACTTGTTTATGCTTGTCTACTTTCTTTGAAGTGACGTCGCTTACGCCACCTCAAAGAGGGGAAAATGTAGACACCTAAAGTATGCTTACACTTAGCATTTCCTCCAATTCAACCAATTAACGACACTTTGTTAATTCCCCATTCTTCACTCCATTCTCGATGCCCATTCATAACACTCTTTCAGTTGTATTCCTCCTATAATCAGCTTATTTGGCTAATATCTCTCTTATTAGCTAAACATTCCTCCTTTCGACCATTCATAACCTCCCTAGTTCTCTCTAGACCACTTCTATTAGCTTCGTAGGCTATCTATCAGTCACAATTGGTTATCCAAACCCCTCTCAACTCTCAATGAGTCTCTAATCACTTGTTAATCAATTTTAACTAGCCTAAACCCTAGTTAACTAGCCTAAACCAAGCTTAACTAAGCCTAAAGCATGTTTATCCTAATCTAATCTAAAATAGCTTTAGTCCCACATGCACCCAAATTCCAAACTCTCCCAAGTGAAAAACTATAAATAGAAGGGTCACCCCTCCCTCTCAATCTTACAACTTCACTCACAAGTCCTTCTCTCTCACATTTGGAGATATTAGCATTAGAACTCATTTGCATTAGCCAAGCTAATAGGCATTTGATCTTGGCTATCCTCCATTGTTGAAGCTCCTCCATCTTCCATCCATAACTTCATAGTAGGTTAGTAGGAAGGTATCTAACTTGGGCTTGTATCCATTTTAGAGAGACCTCTTCACCTCCATCGAAGCAAACAACAAATCTAATTTGATTGCTCATAGGTTTAACTAGGTTCAATTTATGTTTTAAGTAATCATAGAGTAGTTAGAGATAAAATGATAGTGTTTTAGTTTAATTCATTATTGTAGAAGTTATCTTGTTTAGCACTCATCTTGATGTTTATGATAGGTTTAGTTAGATCATGGAACTAATTAGCTAGTTTCTTGTTTATTAACATAACTAATCTTCTTATGAATACATACGTGGTGAGATGGCGCTCATTTGGGGATCTCATTTTGGAATGTGCCTTGAAATTGTGCTGATGCAACACATGGTTGCTTCTGCTAGCACCTTTATAATTAGTCGATTTTGAGGCCCGCTCCATCCACCTTTTTAAATTTTAGTTGTTGACTATGTCCCTCTTTAAGCCTCGGGACACGTGGGGATTTGGCGCTTGTTTGAGTATGCCCTTTTGGATTCAATCTTTGGAGGTGCACCATTTGGACACTTGGCATTGTCCTCTGTCTCCTCCATACTTTGTCATTTTTTAGGGCTCATTATGAGTCATTTCAGAGCCCAATGACTTTGAGCCTTCACCATTTCTTTTCGTTTGAGCCCCTAGTTTCTTTAACACTGTCTTCTCCTTCCCTGACCCTTCTTTTCATTTTAGAGCCTGCATGTAATCTATTTACTAGATTTGAAGCACGGCCCGCTCAACAAAGCCATTTCTTGAATTTCTTCTTCGTATGGGGTCGCTTGAATTTTTGTAGGCCCTACCACTCCATCAGAGAGTCCCTTTACGCAACTCCGTTTGCAAGATTTGAACATGATTTCTCTGGTTTCTATTGTGCGGGGTCATGGCTAATCAATTTTTTCGAGGAACAAAATAGTGATAACAATCTGGCAACTGACAGGGGCATCTACCTACTAGATGAAGAGATCAGTAGCCTTGAAGCATCTATTTGGCATGGAGTCAAGAATGATGGCATGATACTAATCCTGCCTCTGATCCGCGAGCCCGACCATTTGCACTCTCAATTTTCATAAGAAATATTGAAACAAGGCTTATGAGAGTAGAAATTTTTTTTTGACCCGGGGCTTTCATCTGTCCCTTGAATGGACTATTTTGAAGATAGATTTTAGTTGCTCTACATTTGTTTTATTTTGAAATAGCAAATATTACAAGCAACTATGGGTCTATCTGTCATGAATACTAAAAGGGATAGCACGTTCACTTGGAGGCACGTTGATCGTACCAATGCAACCTAGAGAAAAAAGAACCCATGCCAAAGCACTTAGGGAAACAAAACTACACTATAACAAAACAACATGCATACGCACTTAGGGAAATTAAAATCCTATGCTAATATTTACAAGGGTGGAAACTTCCCAATCAGTAGCAATGTTTGAGATGGATCCTGTTCACTAGGATCTGCAATTCTTCGCCATCCAATTTAGCTAGCTGGAAGGCATTGTTACTCTTGCACTCTGTGATCATGTAAGGGCCACTCCAGATGGCATCAAATTTGGATTTTTTCCTGATTTGCCCGATTTGCATCCCATTTTAGGACTAAGTCCCCTTCCTGAAAGGTCCTCATTCTTTCCTTCTTGTCAAAACTCTTTTTTATCAATGTTTGATCCTTCTCCATGACCTGCATTGCATGCTCTCTTACCTCCCCTACCTCCATTAGCTCTGCATACATGATTGTCATAGGTTCAAACTCAGCCAGCTCTAACTATTTCAGGAGTTCCAAAGTGGGCAACTCCAATGATATGGGCAATACTTCCTCCTTTCCATATACAAGCTTGTATGGTGAACTATTTGTGGATCTTTTGGATGTGATCCTATTAGCCCATAGAGTTTATTTGAGCTTTGTATGCCAAGTCCTCTGATTTTCATCAAGAGTCTTTTTGATAATCCTTAATAAGTTTTTATTTGTGGACTCTGCTTGGCCATTACCTTAAGGGTAATAATTTGATGAGGTGCTGAGATACACACCATTCTTAACTTCCCATTCAGTGATCCTTGTACCAAGGAATGCCAATGCATTATCTGATATAATAGTGGTAGGGACTCCAAACCTAGTGGCTATTCCTTCATAAAAATCCAAGATGTTGGATTCATTTGCTTCTTTTAGTGCCACTGCTTCAGTCCACTTGGTGAAATAGTCTGTTGCAGTGAGTATCCACTTGTGGCCTTAGCTTGAATTTGGGTTAATCACCCCAATGAAGTCTAGTCCCCATTGCATGAATGGTTGTTCCATTGAAATGGGATGAAGGGGCAGGGCTGCTAGCTTCTCCTTTCCTATGAAGAATGCACATTTTTTACACTTCTTGATCCATGAATAGCAGTCCCTGAACATTGTAGGCCAATAATAACTAGCTTTCATGATCTTGAGAGTTATTACTTGAGGGGCAAAGTGACCTCTTGCTTCTCCATCATGGAATTCATGCAACACTCTCTCAATTTGGCATATCTCAATGCATCTTAATGGAATACCATTGATATCCTTCTTAAAAAAGGCACCACCAATAAGCATATATGGGATAGCTTGTAGTCTGAAGTATCTTCTCTTTCCCTTATTACATTCTAGAGGGCACAAACCTGTTTGAAGGTAATGCACCAAGGATTGAGTCTAACATGGAGCGGATGTATCATTAGTTGGTTGTTCTTGATCATTCTATAAAAATAGGACAACCTCCTTTTCACCCACTGACTCAGTCTGATGCTTGGAGGTGAGTTGTTCACACAGTCCCTTGCCTCTAACTAGTTTGGTCACCTTGATCTCAATGTCATATTCCATTACTCAGGTGATCCAACCTACCCTCTTCTCATTCAAATCCTTATTTAAAAGGAATTCTTTAACACCAACATGAGATACTAGTAGTTGAATCTTGTTATTTGAGACCAAGTGCCTGAACTTCTTTAAGCTCCTAATAACAGCAAGGACTTGTTTTTCAATGAAAGAATATTTTACCTCGTAGTCCTCCAAGCTCTGACTAAAGAAGGCTATTGGTTGTTTTGAACCTTCATCGTTGGGCTGGACCAAGATGGCTGAGATGGTGTCCAACCCTCCAAAAGCATATAACATGAAGTATTTTGAGAATTCTAGGTTAATGAGAGTTAGAGCCTATGATATTGCGAGCTTGATGGCCTCAAAACTCTCTTTTCCTTATTTTGTCCATTTAAATGCAAGACTCTTCTTTAACATCATTGTTAAAGGCTTCACAAGAGTAAAGAAAGTCGGGTACAAACCTGTGAACAAATTTTATCCTCCCCAAGAAGATTTGGAGAGAATTTTTATGTTGTGGCAATGGAAGTGTCTGGATAGCTTCAACTCTTTCAGGGTCAATTACTAACCCTTCTCTAGAGACAATGTGGCCCAATAGTTTCCCTTCATGAGCCAGGAACACACACTTTTTGGGTTTAATGACACCCCAAACCTTCTACATCTCTAAAATACCTGTCTAAGGTGAAAGAGATGGTCTGCAACATTCTTTGAAAAGACAGTGATATCATCTAGGTACACCAAGACTATGTTGTTGATTAAGCCTTTGAATGCCATATCTATAGCTCGCTGAAATGTTGCTCCAGCATTTGATAGTCCAAATGGCATTTTCCTATAAGCATGTGTTCCCCATTTGGTGGTGAAGGTTTTTTTGAACTAATCCTCCTCTTTCACCATTATCTGGTTATAGCATGAGTATCCATCTAGCAATGAAACCCTCTTAGAGCTAGTACAACCTGTAGGATTTGATCCATTGATGGAAGTGGGTAGTGATCCTTAAGTGATGCTATGTTTAGATCATGAAAGTCCACACACAGCTTGATTTCTCCATTTTTCTTTCTCACATGTACCAAGTTAGCAACCCAACTCGAATGCTTGATAGGTAAAATGATAATGGCCTCAATTAGCTTGTTCAATTCTTTTTTCATGAGAGGCTTAATGTGGGGATTTATTGGCCTTTGCTTTTGTCTGAAAGGCTTAGCTCCTGGGTCTAACTCAATGGTGTGTTGTGCCAGCTTTGGGTTGAAACCTCTTAAATCTTTATAAATCCAAGAAAAAACATCTGGGAATTCATGAATATTCACTTTTTCTTTTTGGAATTGGTCATTTGGGTTGAAGATTGATTCCAAAGTGACAAGACCCTTTGGTAGTTTGTTGGTCCTCAGCTGTACCACTTGATCTCCATATTGCTACTCCAATCTGTCTTGATTCCTGGAGGAGAACTCAACTTCCTCTTGTAGAAATTTGATAATTTGTTTATCATTTTCAAATACTTGCCAACTTGTGTTGTTGTCTGGGAAAACTGGCCTTACAACCAGCTTGATATGGGGTTGATGCTTATCATTCTTGATACTCTCCACAACATCAAATGTTGCCCCAATTGTTGCCAATCTATCTGCTACTTCATTTTTCTTCCTTGGGATGGAGTTAATGTTGAATGCCTCAAAATCTTCAATGAGGTCCCATACCCGGTTCTTGTAACTCTTTAATAGGTCGTTCTTGGCAGCATTTTGTCCTCGGACCTGATTAGCAACTAGTTCATTGTCACCAAACACTTGTAAGTTCTTGACTCCTTGTTTCCTTGCCCAATGCAGTCCATGGACCAAAGCCTCATACTCTGTATTGTTTGAATAGGCAAATTGGAAATGGAAAGCTGAGTAGTATTTCATACCTTGGGGGAAACAAGCATAGCTCCTCCTCCAGCTCCTTGTCTACTTCTCGAGCCATCAAATAATAACTGCCATACCTCATTGTCATCTTTTTGGTTTGGCTTAATGATGTTGGGAAGAGGCTGATTTCCTTCATGTAAACAGTAGACTCCTAGCTCAGACTCCTCCATCTCTTTATAGGGGTCAAAAGCATGTCTCTTGTTTTCCCATTCGTCGAGAGTCAAGTCTAGGATACACCCCACCTTGGTATCTATGTCTCACAAGTGCTTGGGAGGTCCTCCAAATCAAAGGCTAAACAATTTGCATTGATTGGGATGGGTACATAAGACTCAATATGGTAATCTGCAATGGGCTCAGATATGATTGTGGCCTTAGCTCCATACCTTATTCTGAAAAGCATGTGCAACCAATTAGCAGACAAATAGCCTCCAATCTTAGCAATGAAGTCTCTCGATAAACACAATGCAAAATGGGGTGGCAAGTCTATGACTGATATGTTTTTGCAATACAATCACATTGGGACAGGCATGCAATGTGAGGCTCAAATCTTTGATGACTTCAACAGTTGTTACTATTGTCCCGTCCAATTGCACTACCCATCTAGATATGACTTCATATTGAAGGCACAGCTGATCGGCTATTTGCTTTGGCATTATAGAGCTACTTGCCCCTGAATCAATCATACAATTGTGTACCAATTTGTCCCCAATGATCAATGAAACATAAAATGGAGGTGGCTTCAGATTCTTACCTTGTTGTCCTCCATGGTTTCCTTCGGGCTGAGCCACATTGGCAAGCACTTTCTCTTGCTGGTTAGGGGGCTGATTTGAGCTTGACCAATTGGCCATAGCAGTTTGCAACAAATCTCTCTAGTCTGGATGACCAAAGTGACTCCCACATTGAGATGTTCACATTTTTCTTCTTCATTTGTTCAATGATATTAAATGAGCTATCCTTTTGCTGCCCCTTTCCTGACACATTTTTCTCTTGCACATGGGTTGTCACAACCGGTGTCTGAGTGGATTTGGCAGGTGGTTTGGACTGACTCTACATATTGGGAGTTACATTTTGAGTGCCAATACCTTGTGGAGTAATGGAGGGTTGAGGATTACCTGAGTTTGGTGATTGTCCTTCTCCAATATTTCTCTTCTTGGACCATGTATGGGCAGCTACACTTTGAGAAGGGGCCTGATTCATTCCACAAAAGTCTTTAGCTTTCCAATTAACAAGCATAGTTTCACTTGGAGGTGCTTCTTGTTGAACTCCTTACTACTGATTTTCTTCTTGACTAGACTCTTGTGACACACCACTGGTCTATACCATCAAGGCCTGGTTTAGTGCACCATTGAAGCACATTGATTGGTTATGTGGCTGATTGCATGGAAAACACCAATCATATTCTTGGGCCATATTGTTTTGTGTTGGGACCAAGGCCCTTGATGTTGAAGCTGTGTTTGGATCATATGACCGGAAAGGCCTAACAACTTGAGGTTGTCCTTGGCTTTGGTTTTGATTTGCAGCCTAAGCTAGTGGCCTATTTTGCTGATATGGGGGTCTAGCCTAATACTAAGTCTGAGGTTGATATGGCCTAGAACTCTGAGCTTGTTGCCTCTTGATAGTTACTAACTCATTCCCTAGGTTCTACAACTATTTCATAACTTCTTAAAGCTCTTTTGAGGTACTAGAGGATGAGATGGAGGCTTCAACTAAACTTTGATTCCTAGGAGTAGGTATAGGAGCTAATGTGGGTGTCTGGCTAGTGCTTGGGTTTCCTAATTCTGGATATAGAGGCATGGGTGGCCTAGGAGCAAGTTTTCTAGCTTGAATTAAATAATTTTCAGCTCTTATGAAAACATTATAGGCTGCAGATAAGGTTGTGCCTCCCATTGATTGAATCATTAAATCAATATCAGAATTTAGAGCTCTAAGAAAGTATAAGAAGGCACCTTCATATGTGGGCTTTACAGATCACTGGAATCCTGTCCCATGTCCTTTGAAATCTGAGGTTGAAATATGTCAACTGCTCATTAGGAGCTCTCTTGATTGTTGTTAGTTGCTCCAACAAGGATAGATTATCCCCATTTTCTCCAAACTAGTCATGAAGAGCTCTGCACAGATAGTCCCAATTATGAATAAATCTTGTTGTTAGACTCCTGAACCATAGTGAAGCAATACCCTTGAGTGAAGAGGCTAAAAATTTGACTGCAATGTCCATCTCAGTGATCTCATGGATTGCACAAACATTTGTAATGTCTTGAACATGGTCACTAGGAGAAGTTTGGTTCTCTCCAGTGAAATATGGGATGCTCTTTAAAGCTGCCACTGGGACTGGATTTTGTGCATTAAGGCAAGTGGGTTGTTTTCGATGAAATTAACATAAGGATTTGGTTGTGCCATCCTAATTGGCCCGAGAACCATTGATTGAAAGAACGGCCTACTATGAGGATGTGTTGACAAGGATCTGTTTGGTGGAGATGGAGACCTCTGGGATCTTCTCCTCCTTCTCTTCTTTCTGAAGACAAGTATAGATAGACAAATCATCCCTCTTCTCTGGTTCTTGGCCTTGTTTGTATTCTTCTCATGAACTTGGTAAGCTTGAGCTATCAAACCAAAGGGATTATGTTCCTTTTGGAGTCACCAGATGTGTAGTTTCAAAGCTTCTTAAAAGATAGAACTTGCAACAAGTGCACATCAATCTTGCTGCAATAAAAATGAAGACCTCTTGTCCCACTGGGCATGCCAAAACTGTTAGTGCAGAATCACAACACCCCTGAATGCCTACAACCAGATGGGTTGATACTCTCAATGTGATTGCACAACATGGAGCATCTCTCAAAGTGTGGGACCTTGTAAGTTGAGAGAGCTCTCCGGATTAAGGCAGTTCCTATTCCTCTATTCAGTGCACACAAATATATTGTAGAGGATCTATTCTAAATCTACTCTATTTTACCAAGGAGACATGGTTAGGAGATGCAAGAAAATAAACTAAGCTAACAAGGTGATGCACCAAAGGAATGTTAGGCACTCATTTTGCAATTTAACACAGACCTCAAAATGTAATACAAACACTATGCACAGATGACTGGAAATGCAATAAGATTTTGGGAGACAACAACGAATACATGAGAGGGTCGCAAAACATCCACAGATATAAATTATTGCTCAAGAGTCGATACAGTATATTGCAATGACCAAGAAGAAAAATTGCATTACAACCCAAAGGAGAGGTTAGAAAAGCTCCACAAATCCTTCTGTGAACAAAAGAAGAAGGGAGGGTGCAAAACAAAAATGTCCAACCTTTTACAATGAGCCCCGACCCTTCCTTTATAGATTCAACACAAAGGGAAGAAAGAGAGAGAAGCGGGAAAACCAGTTCGAAGCTCAATCACTATCATCGATGCCTTTACAAATCCACCCCAAATCTATCGTGTCTGCATCAATTAATTGTTCGGTGCCTCGAAGGAGGAGGAACGGTGGATTAGATCAAATCCAATCTGGTTGATTGGGGAAAATAGATCATGTATTAATGGCACGAATATGTTTCTTCATTTTTCACCCACTTATCTTCTCTAAAAATAAATTTTCAGATCTCCATGGCATGGACGAGGTTGAGATATTTCCAATGGTGCAAAAATTTTCCTATTTCAAGCACTGAGTCAAAAGATATTCCCATTTGAAATTTGAATTGGGTCCATACAAAAATGGCGGTAACCAGCTTGCAAAAACGGGCCCCTTTTTTGAAACTAGACACGTGGAGGGCTAGCGCATGCTCTAAGGGTTGTCTTTGTATTTGGATTTTAAAGTCAAGTCGGGCTAACACGTGGATTTTTCTACAGCTCGCTCAGCTTTCTTCATGTTTTGGCTAATTCCTTTTGTTTGGCGGGGTCATATATCCCACTGTGGACACATGGAGGCCTCGGCGCTTATTTGGAAACCTTCCCCCAATTTTAATCTTGAATTAGCGCCATGCTAACACTTGGCATCTTCTCGCTGGCTGTCTCTATTTTTACCATTCAACCTAGACCATGTCCCTTTCTTTGGACTTGGGATACGTGGAAGGTCTATGCTCATTTAGAAACCCACTCAGGATTTTTCCTTTGAAGCAACGTCAGGTTGACACGTGGAAGCCTCCGCAGATTCTTGTACTTTTCAACGACCGCTCTTACTTTTTTGGGCTCTGAATATGTGGCGAGCTGGCACTCGTTTGGGATCACCTTTTAGACCGCGCCTTAAAATTGTGATGATGCAACACGTGGTCGCTCATAAAGCACTTTATACTTAGTCGATTTTAAGGCCCGCCCTGTCCACCTTTTTGACTTTTAGTTGTTGACTCTACCCCTCTTTGGGCCTAGGAAACGTGGGGATCTGGCACTTGTTTGAGTCTACCCTTTTGGATTCAATCTTTGGAGGTGCGTCATTTGAACACTTGGCAACGCCCATTGTCTCATCCATACTTAGTCATTTTTTAGGGCTTGTTCTGAGTCATTTCAGAGCTCGGTGACTTCGAGCCTTCACCGTTTCTTTTCCTTTGAGCCCTTAGTTTCTTTAACACTGTTTCTTCTTCTTCCCGACCCTTCTTTTCATTTTAGAGCCTCGCTCTGCAATCTATTTACCGGATTTGAAGCACGAGTTCGCTCAACAGAGCAGCTTTCTTGAATTTCTTCCCGCACGAGGTCGCTTGAACTTTCGCACTGCCACTCCATTATAGAGTCCCTCTGTAGCCTATTTGCAGGATTTGAACGTGATTTCTCTCGGTTTCGCTATGCATGGGTCACAAATCGATCAATTTTGTCGGGAACAAAATAGTGATAACAGTTTCTTAGAAGTGTGATCATACATAATAGCTCTTCTTTTATTTATATTCACTTTTGGACCTTGATTGGATGTTGGTACATTTTGTTTCACTTTCCATGCATTTTCTATGGAGCATGCAATCCTAATCATTCACATACATTTTTAACTTTTCTTCATTGTTGCATATAGACCAAGATAATCCTCTACCTTGTGTTCCTCTCAACAAAACATGCATGTTGGGAATGCATGGTAGTCTCAATTAATGTTATCTAGGGACCTACATTTATAACAATTTTAAGGTGGAAATATTCCTCCTCCACGTCCACCATATTTGCAGCCACCATAGCCTTATGAAATCCTCGCCACAATCTTATTGATCTTTCCCCACCATTGATCGCCTTAACTCAACGACGCATGCCTTAGGGATCTAGTCCATAATGCAAAATGCCTTAGTATTGTGCATATACACATCATAGATCTTGCAATAAAGAGATACTTTTGTTTGTGTAGTGAACAAAAGTAAAGGATAGTTTCTTACATCATTTTCCTCCCTACAAATATTGTATGCCTTAAGAAGAGTGTGTATGCTTCATTAGGGAAGTCGGTCTGAATATGCCTTTCAACTTCGTATCTTGTACACCAAATCCCACAACACATTTCTTTGAAATAGTTAACAATCAACTTCTCCAACTTGATGGCCATTGAAGTGATATTTTCTTTCATGAATGGGCTTACTCCAGTATCAATGCTTCCCTCTACTTTTGGATGCAACATAGCCTCTAGTACCTCCCCATGGTCTATGAAGGTCTTATTGGAGAGGGTTCACCAAGACGGCATTATCAATCCTCCAACAAACCATTAATCATGTTGAACATGACGTATCCCATATGATATCTTTGATATCAATGTTTTCAAACATGTGTTGTATGCGAGAACACTTCATCCAACTCTAGTTAAAATTCCTTCGTGGAGGAGATGCTCTATTATTCAACCTTCAAAATATCAAATTCCTTGAGAAAATATTCCTTCATTATGTCATAATCTACCACCAATTTTTGTTACCTATTGTTGTCCACTCAAAATTCCCCTGCTCTTAAGGAAGTGAAAATTTTAAAAATTTGAGTTTGGGTGTCTTGTTTGTTGTACTCCATGTTAAAAGTCGAGAATTTGGGAAAATCTGCATTTTTTTGGGTCATTCTATGTGTTTTTTTGGGCTCATCTGACATTTTTATCCCGTGTGTCCCAAGTTCAAATCGCGCCTGTTCCCGATCGCGCTTCCCGAAGATTGTCTTTTTCGGGCCCCTCGCGCTTTGACGTCCCAAATGTCCCAAGTCCAATTGGGAAAGTTGTTCCATTTTCAGCCGAGTCACCCGAACCGCGTACTTCGCGCTTTCACGTCCCAAATGTCCCAAGTTCAATTTGACAAGTTGTTCCATTTTCGCCCAATCCGGCCGAGTCACGTGTTTCGCGCACTTTTGTCCCGCACGTTCCAAAAGGCATTTGTGCGTCTTTTCCCCACTTCACCCGAATCGCCCGAGCCGCGTGTTTCACGCATTCGCGTCTCACTTGTCCCGCATGTCCCAATTTCAAATGGGCAAGTTGTTCCATTTTCAGCCAAATCGCCCGAGTCGCGTACTTGCACTTTCATTCCGCATGTCCCAAAAGACATTTGTGCATCTTTTCCCCGCTTTTCCCAAATCACCCGAGCCGCGTGTTTCGCGCATTCGCATCTCACATGTCCCAAATGAACCAAGTGCCATTCGTGCTTATTTTTCCCGCTCTACCCGAATATCTTGCTTATTCAAATTGGTAAATGCGCATTCATTATCTTTCTCTCTCCTAAACGGCTATATTATGAGCGAACCCCCTATGCATTTTTCACGCTGTAATTCCTTCTCGAGTTTAGTGTGCAGCTCTACCCTCCGAATTACTATCAATTTGAAGATCAAATGTCAGGGACAGTGAAGCTCATCATCTTGACTTTGGTGACTTTTTGGTCGAGGATGGCTGATGCAAACCCTACACCAACGGCGCAGATGATTCTACCATACTCATTCTACAACAAAGACGTCACCCATCAGTGGCGAGACATAACCGAGGCATCAAGAGATTCAGCAAATAAATTTTGAAGTCAGTGGGTCCCTCCCATTCATAACCACCTGTCTTCTTCTCCTTATTCTTCTCTTCTTTTCTAATTCTTTTTCTCGGATTCATTGTAATTAGTTGAGGTATTGCGGTTGGCAATCCTTAACTAATCTTTAGTTAAAAGAAGTAGTTACAAAGAATAACTGATTTGTAAGCTATATAATGGCCTCTCCACGCCATTTTGAAAGGAGGAAGAACTTGGTTTATTTTCTGAAAGTGTAAATAGATCATAAAGAAATCAATACAGAAGGGCTTTCCATTCTTTGTCTATCTGATCTCTGTTGTTCCCAGCTTTCATTTATTTTTGTGAAGATCATTTGTCTGTGTTATGTTAAGAAACTTTGTGTTCTGGCAGATGTTATTTACAGAACTTTGTGTCTTTAAATTCCATCTTATTTATATGATACAAATGATCTTGTTTCAATTCACTCGTAACCATATACATAAAGAATTACTCATTATCTATAATTCGAGTGTAGCCTTTCGCTCATTCCCGTACTCTCATTCCTCGGTCCTTTTGTAATTGATGATCCTTATAGAAAACACTTTTGTAATATCCAAGTTCAACTAGAAAATCATGTTTTGTATATTTGTAAATAGGTTCGTTTCGAATAAGGAATCTCTCCCATTAAAGAGGAGGGACTTCTTGTCCCCATCGACATTGCTCTTCGTAAAGTCCTATTTGATGACCAACACCTATGACACTAAGTATGTGCACACTCCAACAGGGTTGTTCAAAATTGATCGCATTATGCTCTGGAGAGATGATCCCCTTCATGCATCATATTAGCTTGTACTTATTAATATGCTTTGTTGCATTCTCTACCCCTCGGTACTCTAGGAGATGTAGAGACATTTTTATAAAATATGAGGGGAAAGAACCCCACTAGGTTGTGTGGTAAGTAACAAATCTTCCTTATAGTAGCACTTATATTGCCTATCTATTTCCTTTGTTCATATAACTCCACCACTTCTAGATGTGATGTGAGAAATGGTAGTTACATTGCACATGGTAGTCGTGAATCTACATGTCTATCCTCCTACCTATGTACTTTCAAGAACCTAGTTAAATGGCCCATTACTCATCATCCTAAACTTTTGCGCACTAGATGTATTCTTAAGAGGCATAAATTGTCCTCCACTTGATTGTATGAAGAATGAAACTTGTTGTAACACAAATGTAGATATACCATACAAACCATCCAAAATTCCTTCTCCTTTTCGTTGTCTAGTTCCTCATCACTATCACTTTCATTTCTTATCATCTTTTGAATGCTAAGAGACCCAACTTCATGACCATGCACGTTAGGTTAAGAAAGGAGGCCATTAACATTGTATTTTGGTTCAACATTCTCCAGAGCTTAATTTTCTATAGTGGAACACATTTCTTCATCTCCCGGTATTTTTCTTTTTTTGGTGTGGTCATCCTCATGCCATTCTCATTCACTCTACATCTTCGTGGAGCTTCCAAATTTTGTCTTATCCTCATGTTGAAGATATCTCTCAAGTAAGTGCCTTCCACCGAGATTCTTCATGTCAATGCACCTAAGTTCTCATTCATTTAATACATCCACTTTGAGCTTCGTAAAAAAATTCACTCCTCCTTCCCTCAAACTTTCATGTCTCACAAACGTAGAAGTTTAGGTGACCATAGGAAAATTCTCGATCCTAAGATCTATAATTATCTTCTTGATTTCAAGGGGAGATTGTCTTAAGTAAGATTCATGTGGCTCCTGTAAGAAGTGAAATTCCACTTCCCGAAGGAAAATATGTGGAAATTGCATAATTTAGGATGTAACTATGAAGCACCCGACTCGCCAAAAATATACTATACAAGTCCATGTAACGTCAAGTGGAGCAAGTCTTTTGCTGAATTTTGTTGTCCAAGTGTACTTCCAACCCAAATTCATACTTTGGTGCAAATCAAGTACCCAACCAAGGATATAGATTTCTTGGTATTTCGAGGCTGAGTATTATCAAACCCATCCCAAAGCTTTTGCTAAAATGATTCACTTTGTCAATTCCCATTCTAAGACCACCTCTAAAGGCCTTTTACCCACTCCTTCTTCTGCACCACAGCCTAGTCTGGTAGCCGCTGTCACCTCACCTAATGACAAAATTAAACCATTTTATGTAACACTTCTTATAGCTGGCCATAGGCTCAGTAATTGTGTCATAGACTCAGGAGCCTCAGACAATGTGATGCCTGCTAAAGTAGCTCATGCCTTAGGCTTGACCCTCACATGCACTTATGGATCTTGTTACTCTATGGAGAGTAAGGAAGTGCCCCTGGTCGGAAGAATTAAAGATGCACAAGTGGCTTTTGCTGCTTTTCCTGAGAAGAGAGTTTTGGCTACCATCTTAGTAGCAGATATTCCTCCTTCATACGGGATGTTGCTAAGTAGGAACTTCTGTAAGGATGTGGGTGGAGAGATTCAAATGGATTGGTCACATGCACTCGTACCTATTAATGGACAAATGAAGAAGTTGCTTCCTGAGAAGCAATCTGAGTATATTGTACAAAAATAGATGATCCTAAAGCACAAATACTCTATGAGGATATGGGGCATGGTAACTATATGATTATGTCCCCTGATGAAATCCAACTCCCCAAAGTGTCACCTAAAGATCCTAATGGTGTTTGGATTTTAGAGTTTGATGGAAGTTGTTCCTCAGCTGGTTCTGGAGCTGGTGTCCTACTGGTGTCACCTGAAGGGAGCCTTCATCCTTTTTCATTCAAGTTGTAGTTCGAAAATACTAATAATACAGCAGAGTATGAGGCTCTCATTCTTGGACTGCAAGTGGCCAAAGAACAAGGTGTAAAGAATCTTCTGGCTCGTGGTGATGCGGAATTGATTGTAAAGCAAGTTAGAAGCCTTTTCCAGGTAAAAAATGGAAGGTTGAAACATTACTTAATCAGTTTGGGATTCCATTGAAATTCTTGATTCTTTCTCCATCGAAGCAATACCTAGGGAGAAGAACAACAGGGCTGATTCGCTAGCAGTCTCAGGGTCACTACTGATTCCTCATCCTGACTTCTCTCAAGACAAGTTCACCATTGAGATGGTCCATCGGCCTAGTGTACCTGATAATACCAATAACTGGCAAGTTTTCAATGATGATCAGCACTTGCTTTCTTTCTTAGAACTCAAGGGTAATTTTGAACAGCTGTATTTTGAAGGAAGCGATAACCTGCCTCGTGAAAATGTGCCCTGTGACAAAGCAGTCACCCAAGGAGAAGAAAAGGATCAGGATGGGTGCATCAAACTCAAAGGAAACAAGATTCCTAAAGGATTGGTGAGTTTAGAGGAACTATTTGATAAACATGACAGGTATGTAAAGTCTAGAGCTTCTACTGGACCTCAACAATCAGCTGAGTATGATAAAATTAATATTGGGAGTTCTACTGATCCTAAGCTCGTGAACATTGGAAAATGTTGCACAACGCAGATGAGAGGAAGAAAGCAATTGATCTTTTAAAGAGGTATAAGGATGTTCTTGCTTACTCTTATGAAGATTTAAAAGCTTTCAAACCAAAAGATATGCAGCATTTTATTCCTCTCAAGCCTGGAATTAAGCCTTTTAAGCAGAAATAGAGGCAATACAACCCCAAAATAGCTGACACCATCTTTCAGGAAATACAGAAGTTGTTGAAGGCCAAAATCATTTTTCCCATTCATCATTCAACATGGATTGCTAATATTGTGCCTGTTAGGAAGAAAAATGGTGAGATCCGCATCTGTGTTGATTTCAGGAATCTAAATCAGGCTTCCTTGAAAGATAATTATCCTTTGCCTATGATGGATCAGGTCTTGCAAGTAGTAACAAGATCTGAAATGTTATCTATGCTTGATGGATTCTCGGGATATAATCAGGTAGAGGTTGATACTGCAGATCAACACAAAACAACTTTCACTACTCCTTGGGGTACCTTTGCTTACAAGAGAATGCCTTTTGGGCTCATTAATGTTGGTGCCACTTTTCAGAGAGCCATGGATCTGGCCTTTGGAAGTTTGAAAGGGAAGTGTATTGTCATATATCTTGACAACTTGACTGTGTTTTCTAAAACAAGGGCAGATCATTTTGACCACCTGGAGACAGTTCTGCTAAGATGCAGAGAGCATGGGATTTCTTTGAATCCTAAAAAATATGTCTTTTGTGTCACAGAGGGGAAATTGTTAGGGCACATCATCTCCAAAGATGGTATTAAGATTGATCCTGAGCGAGTTCAAGCTATCCAGAAAATTCCTCTCCCAACCAGCAAAAAGGGCGTGCACTCTTTCTTTGGTAAGATCAATTTTTTAAGAAGATTCATCCCTGATTTTGCAGAGTTAACTTTGAATATTTCTCAAATGATGAAAGGGAAACAAACGTTTGGTTGGTCTTCTGAAGGAAAGGAATCCTTTGAGGGTATTAAAAGAGCTATCGCTAAAACTCCTGTTTTAGCCTGTCCTGATTTCAGCAAAGATTTTATTATCTATTGCTATGCCACAGATAATACCTTGGCTGCTATTTTGACTCAAGAAGACTCTAATGAGCATGAACTCCCAATTGCATTCATGAGCTATATTCTGAAAGATCATGAGTTAAAATACACCATGATGGAAAAACATGCTTTTGCAGTGGTCAAAGCTGTTAAGCAGTTTCGTTTTTACATCCTCAACTCTCATTCCATGGTGTTGGTTCCAGATACAACTGTTAAGTCAATTCTCACACAACAGGAATTTGGATCCAAGAGAGGGAACTAGGTTGCTAAGGTCCAAGAATATGATATTGACATCAAACCAACCAAGCTCATCTATGGAAAAGGTCTTTGTGAGCTCATTGCTGAAGGAGCTAAGCATGAATTACTGGAGAATAAAGTTGGCCTTCCTACCATTCTGTTTCTTAGCTCAGTTGATGAATGGTATGCTGATATTGCTCATTTTCTCACCTATGGAGAATGCCCCTCTCATTTAACTGCCAAAGAAAAGAGGACTGTTAAACTTAGGTCAGTGCAATATGTGTTGTGGGAAAACGCCTTGTTCAAACGTGGGTTAGATGGAAGATTTTTGAAATGTGTGGACAAGGAACAGCAGAAAAAGTTGCTCTCAGCTTTTCATGATCAGGCATGTGGAGGACACTATTCATCAATGGTCACTGCTCATAAGATACTTCGTGGAGGATATTACTGGCCTTCTTTGTTCAGAGATGCATCCAAGTGGGTTGATAAATGTGAGGCTTGTCAGACCTTCGTGGGAAGACCTAAATTGGCCTCTTTGCCTCTTAAGCCAGTTATAATTGAAGAGCCTTTTCAACAATGGGGTTTGGACTTCATTGGAACACTTAATCCCGCTTCTAGTGCTGGTCATACTCATGTATTAACTGCCACGGATTATTTCACCAAATGGGTAGAAGCTATTCCAGTTAAGAGTACTACTTCTGAAGTGGTGTGCAACTTCATCAAAGAGAACATCTTGGTAAGGTATGGTGTACCTAACAAGATTGTAACAGATAATGCTTCGAATTTCTCTTCAACCGAGATAATGGATTTTTGCTATGGGTATGGCATTTCTTTGGCTCACTCCTCAGATTACTATCCTCAGGGAAATGGGCAAGCAGAATCTACTAATAAAAATTTGGTGACTATTATAAGGAAATTAGTCAATGAGTCTCAACGAAACCGCACAAGAAGCTCTATGATGCTCTTTGGGTGAGACAGAATTACACCAAAGAGAGCTATTGGAATGTCTCCTTTTCAAGTGGTATATGGAGTAGAAGCTCAATCGCAAGAATAAGGGAGTTATCGCCTTACATCTAATGAAGGCCATCAAGATACTAGTTTCAAGTGATGCTTTGGATAAGAGAATTATGTACCTTCACAAACCGAATGAGAACAGATTGAGGTTGCATTGATAGGATATCTATTCACCAAAGAAGGTAAAGGTCCTATTTGATAAGAAAGCCAGTTCGAGAGATTTCCAAGTTGGAGACACTCGTGTTGTTATGGGATAAAAGGCATGAACCTCGTGGCGGCCATGGCAAGTTCGATTCCCTTTGCTCGACCTTTCAAGATCGACACTTTCTTTGGTAAGAATTCATTTTATCTTGATTACATGGATGGTTCTCCTCTCCCACTTCCGTATAGTGGGCAGTACCTTAAGTTGTTCAAGTCATAGGTGATTAGGGGGTCCTTTGTATATTCTGTACAACGTTTTTGTTTTTCTTTCCTTTTCGTTTTTGGTGTGTTGTCCTCTGTATTGGTTTGCTTTTTGACTTCGTGGCCCAATGGATAAGGTACTGTTTGATGCCTTCCCGAGTTTTTCTAAGTTCTTACCTTGTCCCATTCCTTGAATTTATGCCAAGTCATCCCCAGAAGGAGCCAGCTGTTGTCCACTCAAAATTCCCCTGCTCTTAAGGAAGTGAAAATTTTAAAAATTTGAGTTTGGGTGTCTTCTCTGTTGTACTCCATGTTAAAAGTCGAGAATTTGGGAAAATCTACGTTTTTTGGGTCATTCTGTGTGTTTTTCGGGCCTGTCGGACATTTTTGTCCCGCGTGTCCCAAGTTCAAACGGGCGCTCTGTTCCCCGATCGGCCGGTTTCCCCGAAGTTTGTCTTTTTCGGGCCCGTCGCGCTTTCACGTCCCAAATGTCCCAAGTCCAATCGGGCAAGTTGTTCCATTTTCGGCCGAATCACCCGAACCGCGTACTTCGCGCTTTCACGTCCCAAATGTCCCAAGTTCAATTTGACAAGTTGTTCCATTTTCACCCGATCCGGCCGAGTCGCGTGTTTCACGCACTTTTGTCCCGCACGTTCCAAAAGGCATTTGTGCATCTTTTCCCCGCTTCGCCCGAATCGCCCGAGCCGCGTGTTTCGCGCATTCGCGTCTCACTTGTCCCGCATGTCCCAATTTCAAATGGGCAAGTTGTTCCATTTTCGGCCGAATCGCCCGAGTCGCGTACTTCGCGCACTTTCGTTCCGCATGTCCCAAAAGACATTTGTGCGTCTTTTCCCGCTTCGCCCGAATCGCCCGAGCCGCGTGTTTCGCGCATTCGCGTCTCACATGTCCCAAATGAACCAAGTGCCATTCGTGCTTATTTTTCCCACTCTACCCGAATATCTTGCTTATTCAAATTGGTAAATGCACATTCATTATCTTTCTCTCTCCTAAACGGCTATATTATGAGCGAACCCCCTATGCATTTTTCACGCTGTAATTCCTTCCCGAGTTTAGTGTGCGGCTCTACCCTCCGAATTACTATCAATTTGAAGATCAAATGTCAGGGACAGTGAAGCTCATCATCTTGACTTTGGCGACTTTTTGGTCGAGGATGGCTGATGCAAACCCTACACCAACGGCGCAGATGATTCTACCATACTCATTCTACAACAAAGACGTCACCCATCGTGGCGTAGACATAACCGAGGCATCAAGAGATTCAGTAAATGCGAATTTTGAAGTCAGTGGGTCCCTCCCATTCATAACCACTGTCTTCTTCTCCTTATTCTTCTCTTCTTTTCTAATTCTTTTTCTCGTATTCATCGTAATTAGTTGAGGTATTGCGGTTGGCAATCCTTAACTAATCTTTAGTTAAAATAAGTAGTTACAAAGAATAACCGATTTGTAAGTTATATAAACGGCCTCTCCACGCCATTTTGAAAGGAGGAAGAACTTGGTTTATTTTCTCAAAAGTGTAAATAGATCATAAAGAAATCAATACGTATGGGCTTTCCATTCTTTGTCTATCTAATCTCTGTTGCTCCCAAATTTTCATTTATTTTTGTGAAGATCATTTGTTCGTGTTATGTTAAGAAACTTTGTGTTCTCGCAAACGTTATTTATAGAACTTTGTGTCTTTAAATTCCATCTTATTTATATGATACAAATGATCTTGTTTCAATTCACTCAGTAATTTCACATACATAAAGAATTACTCATATCTATAATTCTCGAGTGTAGCCTTTCTCGCTCATTCCCGTACTCTCATTCCTCGGTCCTTTTTGTAATTGATGATCTTTATAGAAAACACTTTCGTAATATCCAAGTTCAACTAGAAAATCATGTTTTGTATATTTGTAAATAGGTTCGTTTCAATAAGGGAATCTCTCCCATTAAAGAGGAGGGACTTCTTGTCCCCGACTTTTGCTCTTCGTAAAATCCTATTTGACGACCAACACCTATGACACTAAGTATGTGCACACTCCAACAGGTTGTTCAAAATTGGATCACATTATGCTCTGGAGAGATGATCCCCTTCATGCATCATATTAGCTTGTACTTATTAATATGCTTTGTTGCATTCTCTACCCCTCGGTACTCTAGGAGATGTAGAGAAATTTTTTATAAAATATGAGGGGAAAGAACCCCACTAGGTTGTGTGGTAAGAATAAATCTTCCTTATAAGTAGCACTTATATTGCCTATCTATTTCCTTTGTTCATATAACTCCACCACTTCTAGATGTGATGTGAGAAATGGTAGTTACATTGCACATGGTTGTCGTGAATCTACATGTCTATCCTCCTACCTATGTACTTTCAAGAACCTAGTTAAATGGCCCATTACTCATCATCCCGAACTTTTGCGCACTAGATGTATTCTTAAGAGGCATAAATTGTCCTCCACTTGATTGTATGAAGAATGAAACTTGTTGTAACACAAATGTAGATATACCATACAAACCATCCAAAAATCCCTTCTCCTTTTCTTTGTCTAGTTCCTCATCACTATCACTTTCATTTCTTATCATCTTTTGAATGCTAAGAGACCCAACTTCATGACCATGCACGTTAGGTTAAGAAAGGAGGCCATTAACATTGTATTTTGGTTCAACATTCTCCAGCCTAATTTTCTATAAATGTGGAACACATTTCTTCATCTCCCGGGTATTTTTCTTTTTGTGGTCATCCTCATGCCATTCTCATTCACTCTACATCTTCGTGGAGCTTCCAAATTTTGCCTTATCCTCATGTTGAAGATATCTCTCAAGAAGTGCCTTCCACCGAGATTCTTCATGTCAATGCACCTAAGTTCTCATTCATTTAATACATCCACTTTGAGCTTCAGTAAAAATTCACTCCTCCTTCCCTCAAACTTTCATTTTCTCACAAACGTAGAAGTTTAGTCGACCATAGGAAAATTCTCGATCCTAAGATCTATAATTATCTTCTTGATTTCAAGGAGATTGTCTTAAGTAAGATTCATGTGGCTCTGTAAGAAGTGAAATTCCACTTCTGAAGGAAAATATGTGGAAATTGCATAATTTAGGATGTAACTATGAAGCACCCGACTCGCCAAAAATATACTATACAAGTCCATGTAACGTCAAGTGGAGCAAGTCTTTTGCTGAATTTTGTTGTCAAGTGTACTTCCAACCCAAATTCATACTTTGGTGCAAATCAAGTACCCAACCAAGGATATAGATTTCTTGGTATTTTATTGAAGAAAGTCTCGTATAAAGCCTCATATAAATACCTTTCTACCCATTTCCTCGGAAAACAATATCTACGACTAGGACAATTTTGCATGAATTCCACTTCCACTCTTTCAAACCAACACTCAATGTTTTCTTGAGTAAATCAAAAGATCCTTATGAAATACCATCATGGCAACTCAATGCGATACATCTCGACAATAAACCAAAATGTTGCTCTATTTTACCATTTTCTAAAGACGCACGTGCAAGCCTATATTAATGGTGTGCATATCTTATAAATAAAACACCTCGTGCACTAGAATATCACACAAGAGGTTTAACTTATGCATTCAAATAAGGTGCGAGAGTAGATCGTCTATCATCAATTTTGGCTATGTCATGATGGCGATACTTAAGTTCACACATATTTAGCTTTCAATCAATAATCTTTCTTTCTTACACAAAAATGAATAAGAACATTAAAATTCAATAATAAGTAACACTCGTGAATCATGAACAACCCCTTTCTTTCATTCATTCAATGACTATACAAGTACATGGATTACGCTTTCTTCCTTTTGCAATGATAATCAAAGAACTCTCAAAATTCATCTATTTTTAACAAAGTATCAATGGGGATTTATATTGGTGGGGAATTTCCTTCACCAGCTTTATCAAGAAGTTTATACTCGACCTAAAAGAACCAATCTACATTAAATTAACTTGTAGTCTATGGTCATTGCACATGCATGATACTACCCATCTCTATTTGTTAATACATGCAACACTTCTCATCTAATCTCATGTTGTTGGTATCTTAGATTCTATCCGAGAACTAAAACTAGCTTGTTGTTTTGCTTTAAGGATTCCTATATTTCATGTAACTACTCCTTAAATAGTAGTTCCACTTATCGTGATCCTTGTTTTCCACCCTTCATATTCTCACGCATTAACAAAGGAGTTAGTGTTCGAGTCTTATCCTTGTGTGCCAAGTGGATGGATATTTTTCTTCTACCGTGCATGCCAAATATGGCATTGACCCTAATCCTTTGTACGTGTTAGCTAGGTTCCCTCACAAAGTGTAGGAGCACGCCAAGTACAAAACCTATCTTCAAGCCAGATGCATACGTGTGCCAACCCAAAATTCCTTATGCTCTACACAAAGGAGTATCTTCACAAAATATGGGGTCAACATAAAGTAAATAAGACTTACTTTACAATACCATGTGGAAACTAAAAACAATAAAAATAACCGCTTCTTCGAAATAACACTTTGTGAATATATTCGAGGTATCATAATCATCACTTATCCCACTTCTCTTTTTTTCACAAGTATAAAAACCACGTTACACTAATTTTGTGCCACATCCACGCCATATTAGAAAATAAATAAATGAATGTAAACACGCCAAGTCGACACAAAAGTGGTGTTATTCGTACTTTATGTAGTAGTAAATTTTTCCATCAAGCGAAAGGTGCTAGAAGTCCACGCTTAAATATGAATCATGACATCTCGGGAAAATCTCCATAATATGAAGGAGAGAAGAAAATGTGAAGCTAAGAGCAAAACTTCCTCTACAAATCAAGCCACGTGATCCAGCCTCTAGAGTTGACAAGGTTTCATATAAAAGTATTTTTCAGAAGAACTTGAACATTTCTACACTACACATGTCAACAAGAGGTATACTACAAATTGTCATTAGAGGGGACCACCATAATTATAGGCACTAAAAGAAATTCCATTTTTGAAATCATCCCCAACCTACTTAAGATAATGTTTAACTATTTCAATGGATTTCTACATTCTTTTGGTAACAAAAGAACCTTCAATTTTGACTCGCATAGTGATGATCAAAAGTGTACGGAAACATATACTTTTCAACATGTTTTACCACAAAGAGAACTTGCTGATATATACATTTTTTTAATACGATATTATGAGCTTCATTTCCATCCACAACATGCACAACCCACTTAGCACAGAGAGTGAAGTCAGGGATGGATGTGAATGATACATGTGCCTCCTTTTTCATGTGGAATGCATCAAAGTGGGCATCAAATATCCCAAGAAACTCTATAAAAACCTCAAGATGTTTGGCATTGGCCAATAAGAAATATCTTAATAATTTTTACAATTTACCATAACAAGCCTTAGATTTAATCCCGCTAACATGAATAATAAATAGGGATGGCGTAAAGAATTTTGGTGCAAACCTATAACTTACCAAAGAGGGGGAGAGGCTTGGTAATCTAGTAGGATATTATATTTTCCACACAATCAACCACATATTTTCATAAATCAAAAGAGGGATAGTCAAAATTAACAGGAATACAAAGTAATTTAAATTGCTCCCCATTTTTAATCCATTTCCGTAGGAAGGCTTTAATCTAGTTAGGCATAAGCATAAATATTTTCTTGTAACATTATGTCTTATTCTAGTAAAGATTCAACCCAAATGCTTTGCAAAAAGTATCCAAGAAAATGTAAAGTTTCATTAAAAAGGCTCTTACTCAAAAAGAGAGATAAGAAAAGAATCATCAACAAAATGACCATTAATCAATTGTGAGGTTCTACCAGGGAGGTAATTTTCTTGAACATTACCGCTTTCCATACAATGAACAAATACGTATTTAAAGGCTTTAGCCTGCAGAAACGTATAAGGCAAGCGCAAGGGGATGTGCTTATCAAATGGAATGAAAGCACCCAAAGGTCTCAAACTTACTATCGTTAATAGTCAAACAGTCCAAGCACTTTGAACATAAAAATAAATAAAAGACCATTCAATGCGAAATCACAAGCTTTCTTGAAATTGGGCTTCGAGGGAGATGGTTCTTTGTCGAGAGACACAAGTCCATTCCATTCCTCCCCAAACAACAATGATGTTGTTAAATATATATTGACTTTTGATGAAACTTGTTTTCTCTAGTCTAATGATAGCAAACAAAAGATGTCAAGACAACGAGCTAAAGATTTTACAATGATTTTATAGGAAACATTTAGAAGAGTAATCAATATCCGACTTGTATCAACTCCATATCTCTCGCTCTAGGGATAAGTTCAATATTTCCTTTATTAATAATTTTCCCCAACATTTTGTTGTCAAGTGCTTCTTTATAAATCTACAAGAATTTGAGCCAACAAAATCCTAAGTGGCTTTGTAGAATTCACGTGAAAATTTATTGATACCAAGGGCTTTATCATCACCATGTTTTGAATAGCAACAAAAGTTCATTAAGGGTAAGAAGAGCATAACATAGTTTTTTATAGGAAGGGTTCAATCTACGAGGCACCATATCAAAGCATTCTTGTAGAACTTAAATTTCTTAGTAGTATAATCTTGGGCCTAGAACACCATTTTGTAATGTTCTAGAAAAGCCGCATGGAAATTTCGTGCACACTAGTGAGAAAAACATAAGCAATTTGGATGACTTTAATAAAAATCTTTAGAAGCACAATCTTCAACTTTAACCCAAAGGCATTCAAGCTCTAATTTGAGCCCCCGATCGCCCACAAAGTTTTACAAACTTAAATTTGTGTTTGAGTTGGGACTGGGACCGGTAGCTTGCAAGTCCAAGTTAAAACCGCATGTCTATTTGACATTGGTCCGATGTAATTTGTTGCAAATAAAAACTCGGTAAAAACAAAATCTTGTGTAAGATGAGATGGACACTTAATATTTTTAAACTTATTAATGGGACTATTAGTTTTGCACAAGTTAGGTGCATAGAATGCTTCTTTGGCTAGTGCCAAAACTCGGGGGCATCCATTCCACCAACTTTACCGAGGGCGCGATCTTGACCTCATCCCATTTTAATATCTTTTAAATTTTATACCTTCGTAAATGACTAAACACACATATTACACCGTTATCCCTACCATTAAACTACAATCAGTTGTTTTTTAATTAATATATTCATTCAATAAAATTTGAAATGCTTTTTTCAATGGATAACCCTAACGGCAAGAATAGCCCCATCCATCCTCAACGGATTAGATTTTCACATCCCATAAAGATCTACAGAATCTTTTTTGATACTATTTACAGGCTTGAAAACAAATTTTATTTTTAAAAAATCAAATTTTATCAAATAGAACTTTAAAAAAGCTTCTTGATAACAGGAAATCGTTTCGAAAGCACCAAGCACCGTTTCGCCAGTCACTGACAAATTTTTAAAAATAATAAATAAATAAAAGGCTAGTTCCACGTCTCTAGACGCTTCCACCACAGATTCCTGTCGGCGAAGAACATGCTGTCAATTAAATCAATCGCACTCCCAAATCACAATAATTGGCAATTCCAATTTTTTATATTTCCACCAAACATAAGAATTTGCAGACAAAACGGAAGCGCCATCATAAATTTGTCATTCTCTTTGTACAATTATTGATGCCTTTGTTCTTTCTTTCTTTTTCTTTTTTTTGGGCTGAGATTAGTCTACATAGGTGTTAAGGATTGAGGGGTTTCTATAGTTTAATTGTTAAGGATTGAGGGGGAGGGGAGGAGAGGGTCGTTGAGGTAGTCACCAAATACCAAAATTTCATAAATTACAAAGGGAAGAAACTAGTGACATCAACACCCAGCACAAAAACAAGTCTCGAAAGGGCAAAGGACAACCAAAAACACCTAACCACTATATCTCAAATTCCAGTAACTAAGCATTTGCAAACACCGAGAGACATCTAAGCTATGTTTCTCGGCGTCCGCACGAAACTCGCATCATTATGAAGAAAACAACTTGAGAGATAGTCCAAAGGAAAAATGAGTATCTTCAAATTTTCTATAAATGACATCTAAATGCAACTTCCATATTTGAAAAAGACATTGCACCCGAACACTCTGCCACACCAAATTGATCCTAGAGGGTTGAATAACTTCTCCAAAGATAATAAGCTCCTTGGTGGGACCTCGCACTCCACAAAAAACATGATGGAAAGAGTCGATTATTACGTATAGGGCGGTGACAAGAAGCAACCCCCAAGTAATCCAAACGCTCACCTATAGGTAAACCCGCATGCAACATAGACCAAATAAAGAATTTAATCTTAGGTTGAGTATGAATTTTCCAAATTCTTTTGAAACGAATCCCCATGTCTCTTTTGAGTCATTAGACTCTTGACTCCTTGACTCCTAGTGCGTATTCAATTTGGAAAGAGGCAACTGATTAAACATGAACCAAGTTGAAGATTTTTTAAGAGAAAAATCAGTAATAACACATCGATCAAGCCACTTATACCAATCGCAAACGCGCATATCCGGATTAGTAGCAGAAGTTGCCTATAAATTTGAAAGTGCAGCTCTAATAGAATCAAAGGTAAGACTTGTCTTGACCATTTAGATGGTATAATCTTTTACATTCAACCCACTCATACCATCTATACTCCTGTTTATTCCAAATGTCAACAAGAACAATAATGCCTCTATTTAGATAACGAGCATGTCTAAGAGAAGGGATACAAGCAAGAATTTTCCCCTCAACAACAATAAGCCCATACCACCAAATCGAAATATGCATAAGGGCCTCCTCGTGAACAGTCGTAGGCCTAGTAAGAAAGGGTCTAAAGGCATTCCACAACTTCCAAATTTGTTTCAAGATAACATAGCCATTAATCAAGAAGGACCTAGAGAAAAACCCAATCAGTCCATCTGATTCCTCTCCAAATTTTAGATTTGGTAGAGTAGGCATTTTGAAATCTAAATCTTAATAATCCCTTCCAATGCTCATTCCTATCTAAAACACGATCGACCATTTTGCTTGCCAAAAGATTACATCAAGAAACGGATTACTAATCCAATACCAAAGAGTGCACTTAGGAAGCATGCATACATCCCAAGCAACCCGAGGAAAGAACTTTTTACTATGACCATTCCCCCAAAAACATTTGAGCATAGCCTCTAATTTTTTATAACAATTTATAGAGGGGGCCAGAAAAAAGAGAAATAAATGTGCACCGAATTCAAAATTTTGGAAGCTAAAATAAATTTACTAAATTAGAGAAAAAGGTTTAGAGGCCCACTTTGGCACTTTACACTCGAACTCTATCTAAAACTTTCTTCCAATATTGTGATGGAGAAGCATGAGGAGAAAAGGGAATTCTGAGAATAGTAATAAAATCATTAGGTTGTAACCACTTCCAATTAAATTTAAAATGATAGGTTGGGAGAGGCGTGTAACTCGATGCAAAACACTTAACTTAATCCAATTAATTTGAGCGCCAGAAGCTTTGCAGTACACATCAATGCACTCTAGAGCCACTTCAAAATTTTGTTCGATTCTTGAAGCAATAGAAAGTATCATCAACAAATTGGCTCCAAGCAACTTGGCTAGAAGTACAAGGAAGATAAAATCCTTTAAGCATACCATCTTGCAACATCCTTCGAACAAATTACCCAAGGTTTCAGCGGCCATAATAAATAGGTAAGGAGCCAAGGGACATCCTTGTCTAACAGAACGTTCCAAGTGAATAATAGGAGAGAGTCTACCAACAATACAAACTCTCGCATTGGCCTCTACAAAAAGAAGAGAAATATGGTGCTTGAAATTAACCCCAAACCCCATTTTGTCAATAATCTTTAAAAGGAAACTCCACTCCACATGACCATAGGCATTAGTGAAATCAAGCTTCAACAAAATTGTGTTCTGATTGGATTCCTCTACCCAAGCAAGTGCTTCCACAACAGTCATAACATTATCCAAAATAAAACTCAAGGACGAAACCAATTTGCTCCTGAGAAATTATAGTAGATAGAAATGGCTTGATCTTCATGGCAATAGCGTTAGCAATAATTTTATAAGATAAATTCAGCAATGAAATAGGCCTCCAATTAATGATTAAGGATTGAGGGGTTTCCATTCCAACAAAATTATTTGGGGTACGATTCCGACCTTATATCTTATTTGTCAATAGAATCTTGGTGGATGGCTAGGCAACACCATTTACACTATCATACTCCCTCGTTAGACCAAACCCATTTGATATATTTAAAATATATTAAAATTTGTCGCATACAAAATCATGTACCTATAGTATTGAGTGTAAAATGTGTGTTGAAAAATATAATGTGTTGGGATATTGTGATGGTCGTGTATGTTCATCATCTCATGTTCCCATGGTCTTTGATACACATCATTAAATAGTCACTCAATTTTTTTAAAAATATGTATTTAATGTGTTTTTTAAAAATTAATCTACTAAGTTTAAATATGGTGGTGGGAGCTTGATCTTACTAAAATTTCACACAAAATTGTAATTTGACTAAAATTTCTAAAAAAAGCTTGTGACACATCGGTGGTGTATTTGACTATAGTTTTACTAGGTGTAGTGAGAACTTGCATGAGATAAAAGCTCATCTAACGCTCGTTGGCAAGATTTGTGTGTGGTTGAGTATTAAACCTTGGAAAATTTTGTTTGATATTTTTATGCACCGAAATAATGTGTTCAATACATTAGGGCGGTTGGGTAGCCACATCTATTCTTCAAATTTTAAAGTGGAAAATACAATTGTGTTTTTTAACAATTAATCTTCTAACTCTAAACATGGAGATGGGGACCAACTAGTAGGATTTGAGCGTAGTTGAGTGTTAAATCACATATAGTCAATCAAAATATTTTGTTTTAATAGCTTTGAAGTGTCGACATAATGTGTTTGGTACATTATAGAGGTTGGATAGCCACTTCTAATCCTCTAAGTTTAAAGTGAAAAATGTTAAAACATGTTTCTAACTAAAAACGCCAACACCTATTTTTAAATGCAAGTCGTTTAAGCGTTTGAAATATGTCAAGGCATATCACATTGATTAATAAGTCAATTTCTTTCTCTGTGTTTTCCTTAACTAGAGACAAATATCATCATTCGAGTTCCCGAAAAGTGTGGCCTATATATTACCACGAATAGTCAATTATAATATTTTGTTTGATACCTTTGATGCGCCAACAACCGTGTCGATACATTCAGAGGCGACATGACACTTGTAATCTTCTAGATTTTAAAGTGACTAATATGGAAACATATTTCTAAATGGAAGTTGTTAAGTATCTACAAAACATTAAGGCATATTACGTTGATTAATAAGTTAATTACTTTCTACTCAATTTCGTGGCTAATAAAAAGTGTCACCTTTTTAGTTCCCCGAAAACGTATGGCTAAGATATCACACTTTTTAGATTGACTTGCTAAGTAAAAAGAAAAAAAAGATGAGTGATGGACATATCAACATCGAATTCAAGATTGAAATTTCATTGTGCCACTCAAATTGAAAATCCAAAATTATGAGTGATGATGATATATACATCAAATTCAAGATTAAAATTTAATTACATCACACAAAATAAAGGTCTAAAATTAATTGTTAACTACTCACAAATAATACAATCCACCACAGTCCCTAACGGCCATCAGAGATTGCATTTGGCCTTTAAAATTTTACATTTTCACTTACAAGAATTGTAAAAGTCAACAACCAACAAAGAAGTAAGTCGGTTGTAATTACAGAATAAGTCAAAATTGTGGCCCTTCCATTGCTACAGAACCCCCAAAAATATTGACAAAGCTTAAAGGGAGGTAAAATAACCGTTGTAATTACAACCGCCCATTTTCGAATATGTTGTTAACGAATGTGATATGCCTCTCAAAGCGGCGGGATTTATTTTTTCTCGGCAGGAAAGAGAGAGGCGTCTGGTTGATTCGAGATCCGGATCTCGCGTGCAAAGAGGACGTTCTTGAAGGATCCTTTTCTAGTCTCCCAATTGAGCACCAAGGATGGCTTGTAGGGCCTTGTTAGGAATTAGTTGTTTAGTATGTATATTAGAATATTAAGTGGTTGGTCGATTTGTTATTTGTTAGTGAGGTTGTTTACAACTCATATAGATTGGCTTGTGAGAGATTCTAGGAGACCGGTTTAAATAAAGGAAAAGATTGTTCAAGCTTCAACACATCATATCAGTGGTGCCTAAGTGACCTAAATTCATATTCTAGACATATGGGAACATTTATATGGAGTTATAGAGTTTACATACCTTTCTAGAGAGTATCATCCGCTTTAACGACTACCGTAAGATGGCACTACCTTGTCCTCAATGACAAAGTCAAGATCAATTTCGAGTATCTCCTCTCTATATAGCTTAATGACACTTTTCTCGAGTTGGTTCTTATCATTCATGCATAATCAAGTCGATCATGGCATTGTTCTTATGTGGTTTTTTGTAAATGATTAAAGCAGCTCACTAAAATAAAAAGACAAAACGAAGTGTATGCGTGCAACATATCTTGGTTAAAACCAAAAGAAAAACATGCGTAATGAGTGTGCTCCAAACACAAAGTCCAAAACTTGGAGCAGAGACTAAGATGATCCTGGGCAATGAGAAGAAGGGGGAAATAGGACAAAATTTGACAAACGTGCTAACAACACCTAATTTGAACCTATACTTGACAAATAGACAAGCACATTAAAAATAAAAGTTACTCTCGGGACCATTATTAGATACCTATAACATAGTACTTTTTTCCAATCCCATGGATTATTTGGTTTTTATTGAAAAGAACCATATATACAAATACATAACGAATCATACAACAAAAATAAATAGAATGAAATCACACCTCAAAAGAAGATATTGCATCAAGCCCACATATCAAGAAAGGCGTTTGAAATGAATCTTAAAGCCTATTATGGAGTTTTTAACCCTTCATGCCCTTCTTTACATCAACCCATGAGATGCTTTTGACTTTTTGTAGACAATTATATCATCATTATTATTACAATAATATATGCATTCTACGATGAGATGGTGGTAGTTAGGGGTTGTACTTTTATACATAAACATCACTTGAAGTTTTTTTTTCTATTTAAGAAGTCAATAAAAAAACCATAATATTCTAACCATACGATAGAATTTGGAACCCCATTTTCCCAAAAAGATTTTTACAAGATGGTAGGTAATCTTAGTTTATTTGAAAAAGGCGTACTTATATTGTTTAGTTTCCCAAAACATTTCCTCCTTATCTAAAACAACATAATACGTGTGGACATAGACTTATACCATCAAAATAACTCCTAGTGGATACCATATCGTCACTCTTCTCAAATTTATCTATATTCGTTCCTAAATTTAGAGAGTCCATTTATGGAGGACGTGATATATTATAATATCTATCCAAGAAACAAAAGCATTAAATTAGCATATGGTTTCTGACAATTGAAAACTGAAAACAACTGGTAAGGAATAAAATGAGGCCCATGTGGGCGTCTGACTATGGTCAGAGCATGCATTAAATGTTAAACAGCGTAATTTCTCACAGTTTTGGATAGAAAAAGCCAAATTAATAAATTAAAAACAAAACGGTGTAACCTTGAATGTGAATGGTTAGCCTTGCCCCCGTGAATATTTAACAACCCCTTCAAGCGGTGTGTCACGCGGATTTTGTGCATGGTTTTCCAGTCGTCGGTGCTTCCATAATAAAAATGTTAATAATTGTTATGTGTACGTAGTTATATTAAATGGATTAATCACGTTAATGCGTTTGTATGGCGACGGGAATGCATTGTCTAATGTGCACGTTTACATGGAAAACATGTATATCCATGTATAGGTGGGTCCCGCGGTCAAGTGTCACATCATAGGTGATTTTTTTTTCTAGAATATGAGTTTGACAATGGATAAGTAGTTGTATCTGTTTGGCTCCAGTTTGGTTGGTAAGAATATATGTTGGCAAACAGCAGGTCATGAGAATGGGTGCATGACATTTTTATGGGCATAAGTACAATCTATGAGGGAATAGCCTTCGCCCATTTATATAGCTATTAGTTTTTGTATTTAAATCGTAATTGAAAAATTTTAGTAGATGAAGATATGAAGACGAGTTTTGTAATAGATGGAGATAATAAAATGACTCAACATTAGAATTGATTGTGACAAATAAATTGTGAGGTTTAAAGTTTAAAGATTGTTAATGAAAATTGTGATTTCTTCACTTTTTTGGAGAAAAAAATTGTGCAATTGATAAACAAAGATATAACCCATCAAAACATACAAAACAAATTAGTTAACCTTGTTGATCACATTATTCAATACCAAAAATTCATCGTGATTAAAATTACTTAACTAGCAAAGATATCTTAAATACATCTATCTAAAAGATAATCTTAAATATAATCTAACTTATGCGAGAATTCCAAATTCCAATATTAGAATTTGGAATTCTAAGGTGCCTATATTGAAATTTGGAATTCTCACATAAATTAGATTGATATCTCTCGTTGTCTTTTAGATAGATGTATTTAAGATATCTATTCTAGTTTTTAAATATAATTATTATTTTTAATTAATTATTGTTAAACAAAGAAGTGTATTTATTCAATTATAGTTATAAATATACAACATTTATTTATATGTTTTATTTATAAAACATATCTAAAAGTAAAAACTCAACTAAAACTAACAAAAATATATAATAATATTATAGTTACTTAGTGATTCACACTTATTATTTCCCGCACACCAAAATAAAAATTAATAACCCCTTACTACTTATCTTGAATTTCCTTCCACAGTAATATCATCTATATATTTTATTTATTAAACATTGCGCCGACATTAAAAAATAAATTATTTTAACCATTAAATCTTAGTCAAAGAAATAAAAAGTTTTTTCAATCAACACATGCCATTACACTCCTTACCTATTGTAGTAACAACTCTCAAGTGTAATAAAATATTACATGTATATTATTGAATTTATTGGACATGTGACTGGTTTTCAAAATTGGGCCCACTATTAAGTTTTTTTATATATATCTTATTTTCCATTTCAAAATAATATTACAAAGATTATGACACATTGTTCTTTTTTAGATTTATATTAAATAAATTATTTAATTATGTATATGTTTGATGTCTATATATATATATATATATATTCAAAATAGTACATATATCTTAAATACATGTATAAGAAAAATGCCAAGAGATATCAACTTTCAAGCCCTAATCTTAGATTTTTCACGACCACAATTATTAATGTACCTTAATTATCTTCTTCGCATATTTCCCACTCGACTCATGGAAAAGGTTGCCTATCTAGATACATCAATTTGCTAGGTTCGAAAAACTATAATTTCTAACAAAATAATGGGCTCCAAATTCCATCATATGGCCAAGATATTACGATTTTCAAATTGACTTCTCCAAAAGGAAAAAACTTCTACGTGATACCAAATGTATGTCAAATTTAAAGTTGGAATTAAAATTGAAGGTGTACTCACATAATATTACAACCCATCGACACCTCTCAATTGCCATTGTAAAATGTCTCTTATGTAATAAATAATAAAACATATTTTATTAGTTTTCATTGATATATCATACAATTACAAAATAAAGTTTGCAATTAGTTACAACAAAAGGGAATGGTTGGTATACACGACCTTGAAAGAAAATAAACATCAGAAGACACATAGTTATAACACAAACTATCAAAAAACATGGCTACAAAAAACATAAAGAATCAAAACATAGAGTGGGAATCATCAAACACATGCAACTGCAATACCAAGGGGAGGTGAAGGCATATCATATTTGGGAGGACCCCAAGTAGGAGGTGCATCTAAAGGCATATCATGTGCCACTCACTTGTCATCATCAAGAGTGCCACCAATAGGGGCCAATGAAATAAGAAATCCACACGTAGATGGTGGGGGTATAACCATTTGAACGCTTCCCTATAGTGAATAAGGCCACCAAGATAGGCCAACTAAATGCTTTCCACACATTCTCGAACTCCAACCTCTTTCTTGAGGAGTGGAGAAGTGAATAGGAAATGTTTAAGCTAACTTCTTGAACAAGTGACAGAGAACCAAGTTTGGAGGAATGTGGATCATGGTATGGGGAGCACTCCCCGGTGGCAAGAATCTCCTATAAGTGTTGAAATTCAAGTGCCAGTTTCTCTCCTTGAACTTGAATATGCATACGAACCAAAACTATCACAATTTTTTTCATTAACATTCAAGTAGTGATCAATTATATCTTTACTAAAATAGTCGTATTTCTATATATTTTCACAAATGAAAAAGAATAATTTTACTTTGAAGAAATTCCAGATAAAAGCAATGTATGTAGGCTAGTTAACATAATATAAAAAAAAACATATGATAATTGAAAGGATCGGGAAGGAAAGGATGGAAAAATTTATGGATCTTCATCTAGCTAACAAATATTTATGGAACAACTAAAATAGGGGTCGATATGTTTAAGCCTTTCTCCAAGTGGAAATCCTCGGCATCAAGGGTCAAAGGAAATGAACTAAAATTTAGGTTAAATCTTTCCATTATGAATGTTATTGAATCTAGTAGGTTAGGCCAAGGAAAGGATTGCAAACTCTAGTGCTAATTGAGCTTAAATAGAGCTAAATAAAACAAGCTCATAATCTAATATGGCAGCCCATGGGAGTAAATTTGTAAAGCACTATCACAATTCCAATTTTAATCCTTCCACTAAGCCAAAATAGGTGAAGCCCTAGATTATGAAGCATGAAATCTAGAAAAGGATACTTAATATGAAGGTGAGAAGGTAGGTCTCAAGCTAAGAGGTGAAACTTCCTTTGCAAATTAGGCCAAGGGATCATGTCTCTAGAGGTGAGAAGGTCCCATATAAAAATAATGCTTTTACTAAAAAATTCAAGCACTTTCATATCAAGAATTTCATCAAGATGGGTGCTAGAAGATGTCATAATACAAATCTCCATAATTATAGGCATTAAAAGAAACATCTTGATTTTGAAACTATTTCCAAATTAATGTGAGGTTTAACTAATTCAAAGGCTTTCCACATGCTCTAGGAAACAAAATATCCCTCAATTTTAAACGGCACAACAATGGTAAAAACTGCATGGAGACCTATATTTTTTCAATAAGTTCTAACATAGGGAGAACCTAGCGATATATAATGTCTAATTTAGGATTTTCCAAGCTTCATTTACATCCATATTTCGCACAACCCCTCATTGCAAAGAGAAATGCTTTAAGGATGGATGTTATTAATACACATGCCTCCCTTTTCTAGTGGAAGGAAATGAATATCTAAAGCAACTTTATGAAAACCTTAGGCCTGTTTTGCATTATGCCATAATAAATCAATTAATAATTTAGATAAGAATTTTATAGGGATTCCAAAAAAACGAGTAATAGATGTGAGAGACAATAAGAATTTTTGTTCAAACTCGGACTTTCCAATGAGGGGAAGGTTTGGTTTTGAAGATACTTACTTTTCCACACGATCAACCACACATTGCCACAAAATAAAGGAGGGACAATCAAAAGTAAAATTAATAGCAAGGAATTTGAATTTCTCTCCACTTTTGATCTATTTCCATTAAAAGCCTTTAAGCCAACAATGCAAAGACATAACACTTTGTCTATAACACTAATATTAGTCTTTTAAAGACTCAACCCGCACCTTTACAAAAATTATCCAAGCAATGCAAAGCTTCATTGAAAGAAGCCTCTTGTTTGTAAAGAATGAGAATATAATCATTAAAAAAATGGCCATTAATCAATGCGAGGTTTAAACAGGAGGAAAATTCCCCAATAATACCTCTCTTTGCATAATGAAAAACAAGTATTTAAAGGATTTAGTTGCAGAGAATGTATAAGAAAGAAGTGAGGGGGCTATTACTATTGATAGTCAAACATTCGAAGCCTTGAGAAGAGGATTTGAATGGAAGAAATTAAAAACATCTTTAAATCTAAAAGCATTGAGAAAAGAAAGAATAAAATTTCATTCCACGCAGTCATAAAATTTCTCAAAATCGAGCGTGAGGAAGATGCTTCTCTATCGAGAGACGTGTTCCATTTCATATATTGTCAAGAATATTCATATGAATTTTGATGAAACTTGTTTTCTCTAGTCTAATGATACCAAGTAGGATGTGTCAAGATGAAGAGTGAAATATTTGACACTAATCTTATAGGATACATTCAAAAGGGTAATTAGTCTCCAACTAACAATTAACTCCATGTATTTGGCTTTAGGGATAAATTTAATATTTCCTTTATTAAAAATATTCCCTAACGTTATGTTGCTAAGTGTTTCTTTATATAAACTTGCAACAAATTTGGTCTAACGAAATCCCAAGTGGTTTTGTAGAATTCACTTGAAAAACAATCGAGGATAGGGGCTTTATCATTAGCCATGTTTTGAATCGCAAAAAAAAAAAAACTCATCAAGTGTAACATTAGGATTGTTATTTTTTAAGAGGAAGGAGGGCACCATGTCAAGGCATTGGTGCAAAACTTGAATTCTCTCGGTCGAATAATCGTCAATTTGGAACACCATTTTATATTTGTTTTAGAATATCCAAAGAAATTTCAAGGAGATTGGTGAGACAAACATAAAAGTTCAAATGAACTTGATTTTCTCCATGGCTTGCTTAAGTTTGAGGGATTTGATAAATTCCTTAAAGGCACAATCTTCGAGTTTGAACCAATACATTTAAGTTGAATTTTGAGCCTCCTTGACAACATAAAATCTCATAAGCGTAAGTATGTGTTTGATTTAAGCAAATGTGACTTAAAAGTGTGGTTAAAAACTCATGCTTGTTAGACATTGGTTGAATGTGATTTCTTAAAAGTAAAAATGTGGTAAAATCAAAATCTTGTGTAGGATGCAATGGGTGTAAAATTTGATATTATTTAAAAATACTAACTATTAGTTTTTTTCTTTAATATATTTAGCTGATAGGCTATATTATGGGGGATTGAGCCCTCCCAAAAAATATCTATATGGTCTACACTTTCTTTAAAATCTACCTACTATTTTGAAAAAGGCAATTCAATAAAAGATATATTTACTTTCAAACTTGTCAAACTTCAATATATCCCCCTAATCTACTCTCATTTCTTGTCTCATTAATATGTATGCATACTCACTTTTCTTGTCCTTTTTGGGCCCAATAGTATGTTCCCCACATGTGCAAGAATTTAATATAAATAGTTTCATATAAATATATATAAAGAAGTGTCATTGTCGTATATAACCCATATTTCCTGTAAGAGCTAATGAACATTTTAATTACAGAATATATATCACACCCCTTAGCAATATTTTAAAGGTGGATTAACAAATGATATATACATCTAGAAGTGTAAGGACCATGTAGAGTATGACGTTACATCTTATAGGTATATTAAAAGTTAGCATATTAATATTTTATAAAAGTGAAATTGGTGATGGGACATTAATATATTCTCAAACATTGTTTAGAGGGCATTTAATCATTTTAGGTTGCATTTTTCTCTTTGTTTGAGTTGCTTCACTTTTGTAATCCAATATTTTCATCTTTTGAAATTTAACTTATTTAAAAGTCAAATACTTTTATTTTTATTTTGTACGTTAGTCTATAAATCCATTAAACAAAACCAATGTTCACTTTTTATATATAAAAAAATTAATGTTCACAATTAAATAATAACATTGACAATGATGTTAATAAATATTGTTATTCTTTCATGTGATTCATGGACATATAGTTGGTGCACACGAGCAAGAGTTGCATCAAATATATTCCATGCTCTTTTGTCTTCAATTTGGGTGACATCGTCAATGTCGCCAGAGCCGGCAATGGTGGACATGGTTAGTGTTGTGGGCTCAAAATAGTTTGAAATTACTTCCACGACTTTAGCAATCCGCATTCAATCAACGAATCAATTCCACACGTAATGGTTGTTATTTCCCATGGTAATATATTACGATCATTATGCCAATAGGGGCAACATTGCACCATAGGTGACCCCCTCACTAACATAATGGTCGATTGGTTGTGGGATACATATGTTTGTTGTCTTGCTACCTAAGTCAAATATGCCTCTTCAATACATCTTGGAATTACTTCAACGACCCTACAAATCTTACGTGATTTACTAGCGAGGTCGAATACACATCTCTAGTGCATCTTGAAATTGCTTCACCAACTCTACAAAACCTCATATTTTTACTATTAACGTAACATTACACCTCCTTTTAGTATAAATGGTAGTCATTAAATCAATTTTAAAATTTTGAAATACTTTTGAATGGATAACCCACTCGGAAGAATAACCTCATTCTTAGTGTATTAGATTTTTAAATTATAGACTTCTACATCCAATAACTTCTGACAGATTTTTTTAATACCATTTTCAGGACTGGAAAATTATATTTTTAAAACAACAAACTTATTAAATAAAACGTTTAAAAAGTTTTACAGAAAAAGCTTCTTGATAAAGAATAAATCATTTCGAAAGCACTACTGAAAAAAATGAAGTAAAAACTAGTTCTCTGTCTCAAGACGCTTCCAGATCCCCCACAGATTCCTGTCTGGCATATACCCTGCTCACAATTAAATCAATCGCCATTCCCACATTAATGTTTTTTACAAGATGCTTACAAATCACAATAATTGGCAATTCCGATTTTAATATTTCCATCCAAAGGTCGAAACGCCGTCATAAATTTGTCATTATCTCCTCGTACAGCCATTTATGGCTCTTTTTCATTTCCACGACTGGAAAACCATCTTGCTACGTGTCTTGCTTTTAATTTAATTTAATTAACATCAAAGATAGCGATAGTTATTTTGTCTGTTAATGGGCCATGGTTACTTGGGTTTGGATATTTTTGATACTTCAGACAAATCAGTGTAGCTGGGTAGTCTTTCTTCTTTCTTTTTGGGTACTTTTGAGGGGTCATTACATATTTAGTGATGTAAAATTTTGATGAGCAGTTTAAATATAAGATGAGTAGTATCGATCAATTTTATTTGAAGTAATATACATCAAATTCTGAATTTGGTTTATCTTTTATTAAGAAGGATGTAAGTTTATAAATATTGTATGTTTTTCCACAATTAATTTTTAAAGTTTAAATATAGAGATGGAAACGAAGTGATAAGATTTGTCTGTGGTTTATGTTAACTTATTGATAATTTTGTGTAATTCCCTGTTAACCCATTGATAATCATACATTATGGAGGTTGAATAACCATTTTAATATTGTAAAACTTAAAGTCAAAAATACATGAGTTTTTCAACAATTAATGTTTTAGTGTAAAAGTGGAGGTGGGAGCGGATTGACAAGATTTGCGTGTGATTGAGTATTATATCATGGATAGTCTATCATAATATTTTGTTTGATGCCTTTAACACACTAAAAGATTGGGTTTGATACATTAGGGACGCTTTGACTTTTAATCTTGTAAATTTGAAGTGAAAAAGAGTGTTTTTCAACAATTAATTTTTAGGTTTAAATGGGGAGGTGGAGGGTTAAACCATGAATACTCAAATCAAAATATTTCCTTTGATGCCTTTGATGCCCAACATAATGTGTTTGGAACATCAAGGACCCAAAATAGCTCCTTCTAATCTTCTAAGAGAAAATTGTTGTGACATTTCTAAACAAAAGGGTCTAAATATCTCTGAAAATGTCGAGACATATCAAATTGATTATAAGTCAATTACTTTCTTTACGATTTCGGTTTTTAGAAAATATACACCGTAAGAGCATATCCCTCACGTACGTTCACACAATAGGCGATGAGTATTTTCTGCCGCGTTGCCATTAGTTTTGATGGAATAAGTAACAACACATTACATTGTTACCTATATAGGTAACAACACATTACATTGTTACTTATTTCGCCAAATTACAGTTTGCTGTTTTTAAAAAGAACATGCGCCATATTATTATATAAGTGAGCACTCAACCGGATGGTGGAGCATGCAAAATGGGGTGTGGGGTCGCGGGTTCAAGACCCGGTGCAAGAATTGACCAAGATGGTCAATCTTTTACGTAAGTTCGCATTGACTGCGAACCTTGTTCAAAATTGAAATTTCATTATGAAAATCAAATAAGGTAAAATTGAAGATCCAAGATTAAATATTAACCAACAGACATTACAATCCACCAACACCACCCCATCTGCCATTATAGTAAGCATATGGCTCCCAATTCTGTTGGATATGATTTTGAAGACAATATAAGAATACAGAATTAGAGAGATGAACAAAAAAACAGATACATATCTCACTTGCAGTAATTATAAATGTCAACAGGCATAGTAACTTTGTTTTTATTACAGTAACAAGTCAATATTGATGGCGCTTTCATTGCCACAGCCCAAAAAAGAAAAAAACATTCACAGAGCTTTAGAGAGGTAAAATACTTGGCCGTTGTAATCACAACCGGCCTATTTTCAACCCTGCTGTAAACGAAGCCTATGAATTTACACAGTATTTTCGTCGACATAACACTAAACCAGAAATATACACAGAAACATAAAACGGAAAAAGATCAGTTCGTCATCTGTTTTTCCTGAAGAGGCGGAGGGCGTAATTGAGCTTGCACTGAAATTTTCTGGCGTGCACCTTCCACATCAGTTTCGCATACCGCTGAAACCGAAAGCGGCGAGATTTATTTTTCCGGCGGGGAAGAAGAGAGGCGTCCTGGTCGATTCGAGATCCAGATCTGCGTGCAGAGATGGCGTTCTGGAAGGATCCTCTTCTCTGATGGTCTCCAAATTGAGAACCAGAGAGGGCCTGTAGGGCCGAGCTATCTGCCACGCCTGAGACAGCTGCTGCGGTATGATAGGGTAGACCTGCGCCTCTTTATCCTTGCTGTTCTTTCTGCTGAAACGAAACCCTGCTATCACCATGGATTTGTTCTTCATTTGGTTGCAGAAGAAGAAGAAGAAGGGGAACTCGGGAGGAAAAACAGGGGTTTGGTTTGGTTTACCAGAATTTCTCTAACTCGCGCATGATATTGTTTTTTTTTTTTTGTTTTCCAAGTGATATGGTCGGTTTTGAATGCGAGTCACGCCTTACCCGCTGCTCCGTGCTCTTTGCCTCTATTAGTGCCTGACGTGACCTTTGCTTTTGTCTTTATTCTGTTTGTTAAGCAACAACGGAATATGCTACGGATATGGGCCTAGGATAAAGGGTATTCTTAAATTTTCTTAACAATATTTGGAAGTAATATTTATAGTAAATTTATTATTGTTGTAAGTTCTATTGTTGTTGCACATTTCTAGCATGTCATCAACATAGACGAGATTTGACGCCCGTCCGCGATTCCACGACGTTTTGGTCTTTTAAAACGTATTTTTACAATTTTGAAGTTAATTATCTGTTCGTGAATATGTTTGTAGAAATCGTCAAAATCACCATAATATATTTGTATTAAACAATACAAAAATAGTAGCAATATTAAAAATATATGATTCCTCCGAAGTATGAATAGAGATGTCGGCAATCTATGTAATCTAGTGTCCAATTGAGTGCACTTTTCAATTTAAAAAAATTATTAGCAATATTAAGAATAGTTATATTTTTGAAGTGATAGATTTTAAATAATACATGTTTTCTTCAAAATATACCCGCAACAATACAAATTTTGTATATTCGAAACATATGACTTACAAATTTTTATTTAAAATAGATATAATATTATAATGGGACGGCCATTTAAAATGGGTTATCCGTTCATCATTGCATCAAGATCATTAACTTTTCCTCTCTAGTCAAGAGCAATATGCCATGTGTAATATTTCATATGTTTTATAAAGTTTTGCATTAATTTTTGTGAGAATATTATGTTTTCCTTTATTCAAGAATATTCCATTATTTTTGCTTCTTTCTATAGTTTTGATAAACAATAAATCTTCCTCCAATTTTTTGTGAGAATATTATGTTTTCCTTTATTGAAGAACATTCCATTATTTTTGCTTCTTTTTATAGTTTTGATGAACAATAAATCTTCTTCCAACAATGATAGTGACCATTTGAAAAAGTGATATTAATATTTTAGTAGCATGTGGGCCACAATGTCATGTCACTTAATGAATTAGTTTCAACTCATAAATTTTGACATATGTAATATTTTATTAATAATAAAATAAATTATATATATTTTTATTTATAACATTTAACAAAATATCTTCCTACAAATAAAAGTTGGGTGTAGAAATGTCTCCTCTTTATTTTAAAGAAAATATTTAAAAATAATATTTTCAATAAATTTAACTTTAGGAATCCCCTTAAGACTCGCGCCTAAACATTGTTAATTGCCTTTAGGTATCTACCAAGAATCATGGAAGTCGAGGTTGGTTTGGTTATATCTTAAAACAGAAAGAAAAAGTTATTGGGGATAATTGTGGCCTTCCAAACACTATGGAAGAATATGCTACTTTATTTCACGGTAAGATTTTATAAAATATGTTACACAAACATCGTTAATTTGAAATTTGGAAGTGACGAGTCTTTCAAACTAAATTTTGATGGGACAACTATAAGACACCTGTACGGTTGGTTGCGTAATTCAAAATTGTTGAGATTTGTTAATTTAAATTGTTTTGAATATATTAGATTATGGCATAACAATAAAGAGCTTTAGTTCTAGGATTATAACAAATTGAACAATGTGGTATCTAAAAATTGATTCTTGAATACAATTTAATAGTAATCATTAATGTTATGAAAAATTGAGGGTCATAAAGTTGGAAATTGGATTACATTTTGAACGGAGGATGGTGATGACTATTAATCTTTGACTCTTGGACATATTAACATTGTTACATGTGATTTTTCCAACATTATTAGTTCCTGGCAGGAATACTATACCTTTCAGGTCATTTAATTATCCATGTTGTTGTGAGCCAATAATATACAAGAATTTTTCTGCTATGCCAAGATTTCTAATGTGTAAACTTTGAATTGACACAATTACATGAATATATTTTTTGGTAAATTACATTTTTTGTTATTTTGATTGGTGAGAAAGGATGATTTGACTAATTTTTACCCTTATTGAGATATAGGGTTTTCTTTTTTATTAAACCAAAAAATAAGAAATAGCCAAGTGGCTTGGCATTTATTAATGCCTGTCAATCAGTCAATTCATATAACTATTTAAGTTATTTTAAGATAATTAGACAATGGTATTTATATGACATTTTTTTAAGCATTGCCTTTCAAATTATGCTGAATAATTAATATAATATTATAAAAATATTAAAAGCTAGTTCATTTAATTTTTAAAAAATATTGACTTTTACGCGAATAAATCTTACATATTAAATCGACTATTCTAATGGTGTTATACCTAGAAGGTTCAAATATATAAGTAGCAAAAAGTTATTCCCCTTATCTATCTAAGTCTTATATGCGTTTTTTATATTTTAGTTTTGAGGACTTTTTGGAAAACTAAATTTTGTAGACTTCTACAACAAACATTCTAAATCGGTGGAGCTAAGCTATCTATTTTTCGGAATTTGATTTTCAAGTTTAGATATAGATTCCCTTGATTCAATTTTTGCTTTTAAGGGCCCTTGGAACTATACATTATTTGCATTTAAATCGAGGCCAAATTTACGCATATTAATTTTCCCATCCTTACAGCCTTTTTGTCGATTACAAGTCTAAAATGTACCTGAGGAGTCGGACCTTAGTTAGAGTCTCAATACAATAGTTCCATCCTCTCAAGTTTTCATACAAAAATACCTGCAACATAACGAATCTTAATTGTAATTTTATGCTCGCTGCTCTTTTGTTTCGATGATACAAGATGCCTTGTTTTATTCAAAGAAGTTTGTTGATTTCTTGAAGATGTTCATGATTTGATGAAAGATCCTGCAATTTTTCCTTATTAACTTTGTATCCTACATTTGATAATTTCATCAAGTACTTCCTTTACTATGTTGCCATACTTAGATCAAGTATGCCCCTTATTCTTTAGCCCCTTATTCTGACTTGTGGATCTACTCAATTTACAACATACTTGACAAATCGTTTGTTGAAAAGGACTTCAAACTTTCATGCAATCAAGTCCCTCCTCAAGCATGTGTAAAGCTAGACTCCAAAACCTTTTCCACGTTATTTCATTTTGCATCCTTTCTCTACACTAAACCTCTTCTTTTGATCTTGCAGAGAGCATAAATAGCCATCCACCCAAGCATAATGGAAAGCGGATTTTTGTCAAAGTTCTATAGTAGACATGTATGGAAAGTGTGAGAGGATACAGAAAGCGTGTTAATTGTTTCACTAAATGCCGAGGTTGTGCATAAGACAAGGCAATGGAATGTATGTGGATACGCATAATAATAAAAATCTTATATCTTTTATCATAGACGCAATGTAAAGTGGAATCTTGACTAAGCACTGGTCTCTACATTTAGCTGAAAGTGACTGAAACTCGATCTATAATATACACATAGCTTTAATAAACACTACTAGTTTTTGTCAATTTTGGAATGGCATCATATGCCTTTCCACATATGTAACAATATGTAGCTTTGTTTTATAGGTTTTTCCATATATCGACTATTTTCGATCATGATACTTTGATCAAAACAATGCACTTGCAACAGATTTCTCTTATATATGTCAACAACTGCTATTTTGTTTTATCTTGTACATGCTTTTAATCTTCGGTCTTTGTTACTATGGTCAAACTACTGATTCCTACCGAAACATGTAACTTGTGGTCGTGGACTGACAGCGCTTTGTGGCTCTTGTTTATAGATACACATCCCTAGCCAGCAAGAATTAACAATACTTCTTATGCCAACATATCACTCAAGGTTTCCTCTTACGCTCACCCGAGACATAAAATAGACTACCAAGCCTTGCTCGGAGAAGGTTAGCTAATCAAGTGAACAATTCACAAAAAATATTAATGGATATTCAAGTATTCATTGGAATCATAATAAAAGAGATCGGGGCAAGATTTTTAGCAACGTATACATGCAACTTCATAAGATTCATAATACGAACTCGAGACCAAAATATTTTTTTCATTCATTCAAAGTGTTCTAAATACAATATCATGCAAACAAGAGTAATTGCTTGAAGTCAGATGATTCAATGGTAATGTGTATAGTTCACATCATACAATCACTCAAAATCTACCAATCTTCTAACAATCCTTTAGTCAAATCAACAACCCTTATAAATGAGGCGGTCCTTATATAGGATTAGATTTTCCACCTTAGTGTACTTGAATTATAAGCTATATTCAAATGCACATAGTATTTTCCAAGCATGTGTCTCCAATTAAATATCTATATACCAAATGAAAGTGAACCCAACTCAACTCAAGTGAGCTTCAAAGTCTATGTCCCCTTATCATATCTAGATCTTAAGCTTCTTTATCCCTATTTTTATGCTTCGCACCATCCTTAGACCCTTGTTAATTATCACATTCTTTCATGCACAAACCTTCATTTTTTCCCATGTCATCCTTTGTGTAATTATTTTTCAAACCCTACTCCTCGCCTCCTATAATGTGGTAAATCCGCCTGTGTCTAAGTGCTTCCTCTATTATATGTGTGCGCATCAATACTAAAATTGCTTCCTTTTATTCCATTCTTCTGCACACCAAGGATTTATTCATTAGCCAAAATTGGGGCCAACATCTATGCATACTAATAATATTTTCCATCCTTGACAACCGCTCTCTTGCTTCAACTTCAAAAACTTGAGCTCAATTTACTTGATCTCCTCCGTGAATGTGTCCAAAGACTAGATGGAAATGTCAACTTGCTCAATCTTCTTTCCATATCACCTAATAAAGTCATGGTCGTCAAGATCACAGCAAGGGAAATATATCTTTTTGCAAATGTGAATGCTTAAGGAAGTGTCCTCATACACCTCACATATGAAATTTACTTCATTTGATACATTTACCTCGATGGCTTTGAATACATATTTACTTCATTTGCACTTTTTATTCAACTTCTTTCACCATTTTTCACCACCTTGAGTGTTTGTGGTTTCTCATTCCTTTACTATGCAAAAAATACTTAGTCTCAAATGTGGTCACTTTAGATTCCTCGTTGAAAGTTCTCTTATGGATGATCTACTCAACGCTTGTGAATCCTCAAGAATCAATTCGATAACTTCACTTTTAACTTGAGGGTATCAAGTCCCTCCCTCAAGCTTTGTGTAATTTCAATAAATTTAACCTCCCTTTCCACATCATTTCATTTCGCATCCTCTTCTCTACACTAAACCTCTTCCTTTGATCTTGCATTACATAAAAATTATCTAACTTAGAGTTCCAAATTATTAATTGGCACCATGAAAAAATGAAGGGTGTGATGGGTAGAATCATTGATGGTACTTTTCTATTTTGTGGCATAACTTTGTAGCTTTACTTTACAAAATTGAGATACTTTTTAATTGCCATCTCTACTTTCTTTTCCAGTGTCATGTATTTGTGCAACATGACCTCACGATCAACATTATTCAAAATATTCTTACACGTTACCTCAATCGAAAGAAGGATAGGTGTGAGTCGTACCTAATATTTAATAAGTTGTTTTGGTTAGATCTTTACAATACAAGTCCCTACTCCCTAGGTGGTTTCATAAGAGAAAGGCTATTAGATGATGCTTTAAAGGTTGGGTTTTCATTTTTCACTTCCAACATCCAAGAAGATGGAAATAGGCCTTTTGTGAAGCATTTTTACTCTTAGAGGTTCTAATTACACTTATCCTTATAACAATTCTTCTTTGATTAATTGTAATTTTATTTGTGGAATCATCTTCTTCTTCTCTCCCTTTAGAGGCTTCAATGGACATCATCATATAGTCATTCAATCCCTTAGAGCCTTCAGTGGACATCATCCTATAGTCATTCAATATGTTTCAAAAATTTATGCCACATTTTACGCTTGATGTTTTTGGCATTTCCTCCCGTTACACACTAGTTTTTTGTTCTAATGTTGGAATGGGAGTTCAAACTTCCCACTCTCACCATATTTATATGTATTTTTTATATTTATTCATGATTTATAATGCCTCATATCACGTCTAAATATAAATTTGGGGTCGATTTTGCATCGATTCATGTTTGTTTTTTATTTTCGTAGGGATATCCGATGCAAAGTCGATGCAATAATAGTGTTGCATAAGTGCGACACATATTTGCATCACGCTTGTGCCACATTTGTGTCAAATTAATTTTGACTACGTGACTCCACATTTCTATTGAAACCCAAGTGGATGTAATTTTCACTACACCCATAATTTTCACTCTTGAGAAGAAGGAAAATGAGCTTAAAAACCTAGTGTTTTCTACCACATAAAAAGAAAGGTATCTTTTTTTTTCATTTATTTTTTTGTAAATAAGTGATATCAAGTTCAAGTAAGATTTTGATTTTATTTCAATGTTAATAAAAAATTATTCCATGGTGATTAAATAAAATTAACTAAAAATGGGGAAATGTAATAATAGTTAATCTAATATAGGAGGACATAAGCGTTGTAAATAAATGCACTAAAGTAATATGAAGTGAATAAAATGATTGAAATGATTAAACTAGGTGATTAAACTAGTAGAAATGAAACCCTAATATGCAAGAGGAGGGTAATGAATGAACTTAGTTGATTATGAATGATTGTTGCGCAGGTATCGTAGGTCCGATAGAAAATACGTGAAGTGAAACATCTGCACAGGGTCTTGAAAAGAGTGGATCTGGACAATTTGAGCAGAATGGAGTGCCTAGGGGTACTCGGGTGCCCTGGGTGCCACCTGGTATGGTAGAATAGCGACGTGGTCTCTAAAAAGGCTAGGAACATGGTTCTTTTGGGTCGAAGATGCTCTCGTAACCATCCCTATTTGTCACACTAGATTCACTAAACTATGCCGAATGTGCCGAATATAGCAAGATGAAGTTGAAGACCTGCAAGAGACAAAAGAAGTATCAAAACCCTAAAAAAATAAAAGATGCAAATGAATGGGTCGGATTGACCTCAGCTGCCACAACAATGGGCTTACTAAATTGAGCGATGCACTACATTTCGAACCCAAATGTAGTTCGGTGTGTGTGTGTGCATGTCGTGCCCTAGGTGCTCTTGTGTCAGTCACACTTTGTGAAGTAGTAAGCAATAACTAAATGTAGAAAATGTAATAGTATGTGTGCATGGAATAAATAGAATCCCTCCCCCTATGAATTATGGTGTTGATACATATCTCTTATCCTTGATGCATGGAACTACGTGGATGCAAGTGATGCAATGGATGCAACTCTAGATGGAGTGATAGTAGTAAGTGATGCTAGGACCCTATTATGGTCTCATTAATTTATATTTATAGGGATATCTTGCTCTAATTTTGTAATTAACCTCGACATGGCCAACTAGGAAAAAGATAAGGATGAAAAACAACTAGAAGAGGCCCAAAAAGAGGCGGGAAAGTAGAAAATGGACCGAGGTGCCCTGGTGGGACCGGGCACCCGAGGCAGGCCTTTATGGTGGGACTAGGCACTCTGGGTGCACCCAAAGATAGGCCTAGGCACCCTAATTTAGGCTAAAATGATGGGGAAGTGCTGAAATAGTTGGGAATGTATGTAAATATGTGTGGGAATGACGAAATAAAAGTAAAACAAGATGGTCAAAAGGTGGGATTAATTAGTACTTTATTCACTTAAGAACCTTCTAAATAGTAGTATGAGACCAGGCTAAATAATGCCTAAAGTGCATGATTTTGTGACTACATTTTTCCCCCACTTTATGTTGGTGAGTGAAAGCTCAGTAACATAAAGTAGATAGAGATGCATACCTGATATCCATGTAGAGTGTAGTAGAAAATCATGTCAAATGACTAGACAAAAGCATGGAATGATAAAAATATGGAGGAGCATGGAAACTATAGATGAAAAATGCACATAGAAAAAGTGATGAGAGTGAACCTAGGGTGAAATGCGTGTGTAGCTACTACGGTGTGTAATGTACCTGCATGGTTAGTAAGGCATGTGTCGTCATGGAATGTTGTTGTTGTTGTTACCCCCAATTTGACTACTTGTTTCTCATATGGCCGGACCTGCAAGGAGAAAATGATCAAGTAGTCAAATATGTATGTATGTAAAAATGCTATGTAAAATACGCATGTGTATAGAAATGTGTAAAATATGTGAAATGAAAATTGTAAATGGAACATGTGCACCTGATCCATGTCGAGAGAAAGGGTGTAGAAGGATATCATGTTTGTTCTGCAAGTTTTTGGGTGATCTCATGCCACCATGGTGAAGAAGTGTAGGGAGGAAATGTTATGTGTCCTCCAACCTTTGACCACTTCGCTAAAATGTGTGTGAAGAGATCTCCTCAGTAATGTCCTAGTTTTTGGGTGATCGATGCCATTAACCGAATTAGTATAAAGAGGCACACCCACTGTAACCTCCAACTCCAGTAACTACTTCCCAAAAATGATAAGGACACTGCTTTGTGTATGGGGTTCATAGACTGTCTAAACCCACTCGTTGTATGTAAACCCACAATGCCAAGGGCGGAAAGTGCACTATACTAAACCGGTGTAAATACATTATGTTAGTATGTAAACCCTCAATGATGCCCCCTCTTTGGGGGCACATGTAACGTCACTGATAGTAGAATACGGCCCCAAAAGAGGATCTACAACACTCGAACTCTTTAACTCTTCCCTATAGGGGAAAGGGGATGTGCTTGGTAGAAACCAAGGTGCACACAAACAAGGATGGCTAGCCAAAATAAGTGTTAGTCTGAAAACACATTCATGCAATAAGACAAGTGTAAAAGACGCAAACAATGTAAGAACTAACAAACACAATAGTGTAGACACATAAGAAACAAGGAAGCTCGCATAAAAGTGGGTTGAAAAGAGGATGGATTATTTACAATAATTTACTACAAGTTATCTAAAAGATCTCTATTCCAAAACGCTTGTTAAAGAGTTACACTTTGAAAGAACAAGTGCATGTCACACTTAGATTAGATTTCATCTTCTTAACTCCAAGTGGAGTCCTTGATTAACTCTCAACTAAGATGATTTAGCAATTCCAGAGGATGTCAAAGATCATGCATTGAATCCCTTAAATCATGGTGACTACCAGTTGTTCTATTCATTTGTTCCATATTTCTAATCAAACTGGATGTTAAGTTGGACTTGCATAATCCACATGAGTTGCATGATGACTAGATGATAATCGTGTTCAATGATATTTTCATCATGCAACTCGTGTGCTGACTAAATCAACTCGCCTCCTTGTTGTTTGAGTCCTTTTCTTCCTTCACATGAGTCATGCACTTCCCTAGCACGAGTCCTGCACTCCAAAGTGAGTCCTGCACTCTAAAGTGAATCTTGCGCCAATGCTTGGGTGAGTCTTGCGCTCTAAAACAAGTCCTGCGCTAATTTTTGGGTGATTCTTTCACCAATGCATGAATGATTCCCGCATTTGGTTGTGTATAATTCCCGCCTTGGGTGTGTGTATGAGTTCTACTTTGGGCTTAAGATATGTTCTTCAACCACATTGTTAGTGCATATACATATTTATTTAACTCATTTTAAGAAACATATATAAGATGAAAATAAACAAGGTTATGCACAAAAATTTCCTTTAAAATATATAAAAGTATTAATTAAAAAATACTAATATCATCCTTATTGCAAAGTGATGACACAATAACACAAAGTGTTATACATAGGAATTAACAAGGATCATCGAGAAGATACAAATGATACTTGGAGAAGAGCATTTCTACAAGTTGGAGGTAAATGTGGCAAGTCTATCTAAGGATGTGGGCAGTATTTCCTTGTCCATAGGGAAATTGGAGTCCATCATGGTATTAATCATGGAGAAACTTGGTGTTGTAGTCATTTTTACCCCTATCACAAAAGAAAGGAACCCCATGCGCGTTGGCCTATCACCCAGTGGATGTTGGGCACTCACCCGAGGCACGCACAGCGAGTCTCTCTTTATGTGAGTTTAGTGGGAAACATCATCTATGATTTGTGTTTAAGAGATTTAAAGAGGATTTAAGACATACAAGAACCATAGAGCTCAGAACGGCCTCTAGATCCTTGCAGCCATTCCAGATAGATAGTACTTAACAAACTATATGACTTGTATCATAAAAAAGAAGTATACAAACATCCATACCTAGCATAAACATAAATGAAGAGAACTTATGAAAATATGTATGCATCAAAATCATTGATATTCATATATAAACTGGTAACCTCATTACATCCATGGAGCCATTTACAGAATGTCACAGAGAAGCAGACCGTAGTCATGCATTACAACTAGACTAATGTGATTATGCTACCAAAAAGAAAATTTACAACCCCTTTCCCAATACATATTTTTCCCAAATACAATTTCTCACTAACGAGTTCTTACGGTATTTCTGCAGAGCTCCACCCACTCTCTAAGTCTCTCCTTGTTTACTCTGCAAGTTCTTGCACCTTATCCATCCAAAGCGCGATCTTAATGGGTCATGCTTTTCATGTGTTCTCGCCATGAACATCCAATTTGATTAAGTCTCGAACCCGTGGTTCGCTCCATGCGTGCCACGCATGCCACGAGCTTCCTTAAACCCTTTTCTTAAACCATTTCATGTGTGCCTTGTCCTTGTGTGCTTTTCCTTAACTAGGACCATGCGTGCCTACGTGCCTTTTATACTTAGCCAACATTCTAGGGGCCCAACATCACCCCACACTACGCTTGTTCTCCATCTGCAGGGAACACTTATCTTAGTGAGAGAAAGAATACAATAGGCTTATGCCTAGGAAAAGAATAAGGGGATGAAAGAATGGGGAAAGAAGAAAGAATGGGAGAGTGAAAGAATCACTGCAACAAACTTGGGAAAATCCTTTTGCAAGTCGGCCTCCAATTTATTCCAGGAGCATCAACTTCATCTTGCGCCCTCTGACAGAGGTCACCGACCAAAGCGCTCACCTCCTCAAAACTTAGCCCATCTCCTTCTACACTCATGGTATCCATGATCTTCTCCAACTCCTTGCATATATCCTCCAACATGTCCATTCTTTGTGTAATGTGTGGATATAGCTCCTTCAACTGTTTTTGATTGAAACCCTTAAGGTTTCAATGGCCTCAGATTTCTTCTCAACCTCGGCAAGGATTTTGTCTCTTTCCGCCCTATTCCCCTTGTTTTTCTCCTAGAACTCCTTGAGTTCCGCTTCATGAGTGGTGACCAAGGCGCCTGCCACTTTGTCCTTGTCTGCTTAATTATCGTATGTGGCCTCAGCGTTGGGAAGCAGCCCTTACATCAACAAGCACTTTGTTGTATTCCGCAACAAGCGCTACGATCTTCAACTTGTCTTCCTTCTTTAGGCGCACGGCCACTTCTTCTGCAGATTCCAAGGCTAGCGACTTCCTCTCTATGGTGAGGACCCTTGTTAAATCCTCTAAGCATCCCAAGGCAAATCCATACTTCTACACGGGTGATGCTAGGTCCAGATGCTTCAATAGTATAGCCTCATTGATGGATTCTACTTTCTTGTACACAACGCTCACCTTAGTCTTTTCATCCTTTAATTCCCGTTGCCACCGGGTGCTGATTAACTTTTCCCCTCTCAACTCCTTAGTCAATGTAGCTATCTCTTCCTCTTTCTTCTTAAGCTCCTTCTAGATCCTTGATCTTATCATTACACCAGAAGAGCCTAGCCTCTATCTTAATGAAGACCTTGTTAAGCGCGTTGCACGCTTGTTCATCCGAGAGATACTTTGGTATCCACCACTAGGTTATCTTCTCCTAGTCCCAAAGAATGTTATTACTTGCCCATGTGGCTTACCTCAAACTCTGACTCATCAAGGTGGAACTCAATTGCCCATGAGATCATCTTCCTTGTCCACGGATAGGTAGCCTCCTTGTCAAAGGATGACATGCCACCGGAAGTGTACTGAACCACGTGCGAAACACTTTCTTGGGGTCATCAATATAACCCATCTCCGGCCTCCCCCTCTCTATGCACCTTCCTCTCATGCGCATGCCCTTGGGTATACTTATAATTAAAACGGGGCCTCTAGTGTTGGTGCATTCCTCTCTTGCACTCTCCTTCTCTTCTTTTTTCAACACTGCTCGGCGTTGCGCTCCACCTTATCCTCCACCAGGGTCTTCGAGTGTCCCTTATCTCCTCTTCTTCTGCCACCTTGGTTATGCTGCTCTGTGTAGAGCTTGGAACCTCTTGTCTCTGCGCACTAGCCTCCTTGTCTTTTTCCATGTCCCGGCGCTTTCTCCTACCTAGTTATCCTCGCGCCGCACAAAAAGGAACCCTTGCTCTTATTCTTCACCTTCTTCCTCTAAGTCATGTATATTGAAAAAATGTGGCCCTTGATCTTTTCCGGGTCCTCTTCCCCACTTATTTATTCTTCACTATCATCCTTCTCTCTCCTATGTACTTGTCCAGTGTTTCCAACTTCCGAAGTGGTCTCCTCTTCTACCCTCTGCTTCTTCCTAACCGGGATTCCAGTGTAGGTGACTTTGTTTCTTCTTCTTCTGATGCCTCCTTATCTCGACGTCTTTTCTGCTCTGAGTCTTTTCTCTAATTACGGCTTCTTCTTGACACGTATGTCTTGGGTCCTGCCTGTCCTGGGGAACCTATTGCCTGTGTGCCTACCACACTTGGAATTTTCTTTTTTGGTTCTTTTTCCTCCCGTTTGGGTGCGGGTCTCTTCCTCCCAGTTGGATCTTGAGGTATAGATACCTTGTTTTCCAGATATGTGCCCTTCTCCAACTTGGGCCTTATGTGAATGTAAACGTGCACCGTGGATCCTCCTATAATGGGAAGAGTCATGGGCCTTATCATTTGCACTTCATGTGACACGTACGCTCGCTCTATGTACGCACGCTTGCAGGGTAGACCAACCCTTTGTGCATTTCCATGTGATCCTGGTCCAGACTACCAAGGTCCAACTTAAACTTCTTGGACTCCTTGAACCTGTTTACTCCCGCTTGGAAGTATTGAGCTGTGAAGGCAAAGGGGAGCTTGCACCACCATGGGCTCCATGTGTCATTTGTCAACTTGAATCTGCCAAGGCAGTAATCTTTAGTACATAGAAAATTCTACCTCTCCCTAGTGGCCGCTGGTAGTTGTTTGAGAATTCTCCATTATGCCCCGAATGCATTCCTTAGGCGCGTGTACCACTTTTCCAAGCGCGCCTTGTGCACTGTTGTCATAGTGTCACAAGCGTATTTCTCAAACCTTTTTACGAGTGAGGGGTTCTCATCAAGGTACTCCCATACGAACTTATCTAATGCATCTGGTAGCCCAATCTTCAAAACACAATGGTCAATAGCACATTTCCAAAAAGGATCCTATCACCTTCCTTCGCGCAGCTAACAATCTCATCCACATGAATGCGGAAAAGTTGTAGATGGTGCCCTTTGAAATTTTCCTACAAACATTCAACCATGGCTTATTAACCTGGGTCCATCTCTCCTAGCCATTTAACTTTGACACCAGGTGCGTGGCCATCTTCATTCCGGATCCTTAATGTTTGCGACATCATAATACCTTGACCCCTTCTTGTATGCATAAGCAGTGATAGTTTCCTTAATCACTTCTTTGTGGTCAAGTCATCCTCCAAACCATCTCCTTCATAGATGAGGCCTGTGAAATGTGAAATGAGCTGAGGAGTTATGTGCATCTTGCGCCCTGCGAAGTGGAAATAGTCCTCATGCACGCGCGACATCAACCACTGATATAAGCACTCGTTTCCCGAAGTAGGGAAACTCAAAGAGTTGTAGTAACCCCCGCATTCTCCAATTTGACCTTCACGTCATCATTATATATGGGAAAACCTTATGGTGTCCTCTTGTTTTTGGGCACACTAACTCTAGCACTAACTCCTTCTCGATTGTGTTTGTTCGATGATTATAATCATTCACGTAGACATGTGCCTAAGATGGGACTCCCACTCCTTCCCTAACAACACTCCATATGGGTACTTGCATTTCTACATACCACTCATCATTTTTGCTTGCTTGCTTTTCTTCTGCTTTCCCTTGCCATTTCCTTGCCCTTGCCCTCTTCGGGTGTATTAATCTGGTTTCTTAGGTGCCATTATTCAGGTCTTCTTCCCACTTCAATCACTCTGTGTTACTCTGTTCTTCCACTCTCTCCAACCTTAGATCTCGAACTTGTGAAGAAAATTTCTTAAACCCGTGCCCTAGTTCTTCAAACCCTAACTGGGATACTCCTTCACAAGACGGCACCTTCTCACAACTTCTCCTACACCCGTGAAATCCCTTCCTCCTGGTTCACAAATCTGAACTAGTTACCCACGCTTCAATGTCTCCAAAAAAAAATTCACACGGATCAATTTTTTTTTTTTAAAGCCCTAGTTTGCAAAGGTGTAAAAATTGCTTCTCTCTCCTTATACGCAAAGTGAATAATGAAGTGCCTCGACCCCTTTATTTATAGTTTTTCCCTTTTTACGCATTAAGTGCTACTTCACCTACCACCGTAATTTTTACATTTAATGTGGCTTTTTCAAACAAAGCCCGTCTTAAGCACTTTTCCTCACGCGCCCAACTGCGCGCAGACAATCCTCCAACCTTATGGCGTGCAACCAATCCAACATGACAAGAGACTCTTGCACACGCGTAACAACTAGTGCCGAAGGCACTTCTTCTGTCCTAATTTTTTCTCTCGCCTACCTCGTGTTGCTTAATGCGCTTTCTCCTCCTTTGTACGTGGGATCTGAAAGTAGCTTTATCTTGGCACCAACCATCATTTTTCCATATTTTCTCTCCATACACCTCTTTCAACCGGCCATTCAACTGGACTTTTTAACACAAACATCCTTGCACTTTAACCATGTGCTCCTTCACATTACTCCACCCCACACTAAAATGATGCGCGGTCCTCTGCGCACTCACAAATTCTCAAAAAGTAGCAATAAGGTTACTGGCACCCAAGGTGTAAAACAAAACAACAACGTGAAAGGGAAACACAAGAAAAGAAATGTATAAAGGAAAAATTCTAAACTAATTGGCAAAACTTCCTTATTTACAAACACCAAGAAGACTTATTTATAATAGGGCTTCAACCTACTCCCATTAAAGTGTCTAGGCAACTTCGTCTCATCTAACGCTTATAACTGGCACGCACCCGAATCAAGGATGTACGAGATTGTGTAAGGACCCAACCAATGGAATTTTAACTTCCTAGGATGGCGTAGAAACTTAGAATCATATAATAAAACCATCTTCCCAACCTCAAACTTCTTGTTTCTAATGTGGCGATCATGCCAAGATTTCTGCTTTGCTTTCTCTGTTGTTTGGATCCACCTGGCAAGTGATCGTCTCTCATCTAGTTTCATTAACTCATCAATTATTTCTTCCAGTGCTTTCTCATCAACCAACCCTCCTGCGACGCTATTCGCAGAGAAGGTAACATGAATTCAACCGAATAAAGCAAAATAGCTTAGTGCAAGCAAACACCAACTCAAACGGTGTGGCTTTGTTCACCTTTTATACGTTGTCCCGTAAGCCCATAATATCACCGATACTTTATCATCCCAATCCTATCTTCCTACATCACAAATTTTGGTCAAGGTATGAATCAATATCTTGTTGAATGTCTCTCGTGGTTCCATTTGCTTGTGGGTGATAGGGTGTGGTCTTGTGATGAGCCACCATGAACTCTACTAACAGGATCCTCACGGTCTCATTCAAGAAATGTGTACCCCTATCGCTAGTTAAACTCAAAGGACGAGAACCTTACCAGTTGTGGCTGGCCAGGCTGTAATGCGATCTTTAGTTGGGGCTGCCTCCGCCCACCTTGTTAAAAAATCCATGCAAGTGATGACATAGCATGACCTAATCCTACGTGCCACTGGTGCAATAGGGCCTACAAATTCTATTGCCCATTTTTGAAAAGGCTTCGCGCGAGGTATAGGGTGCAAAGGCATTTCATCTCTCTTTCCTAACTTACCAATGTGCTTTGCGGCGGTGGTCACATGCTTTACAATAGTCTTTACAATCCTTGCACAGGGTTTCCCACCACAAACCTAGCCATTAATATCTTACGCGTGGTGGCATCACCTACATAATGCCCACCCGCACTTCCTCCGTGTGCTTCCTCTATGATGGCGAGGCACTCATGCTCTAGTACACACCTACGCAAAACTTCATCATGTCCCAACTTGTATAAGTCTCCATTGATTAACATATAGGGCACGGTGCGTATGGCTAATTGCTTCTTCTCTAATGCCTTCATTCCTTCCGTGCCACACCTTCCTTTAAGAATATTGCAATCTCCTCCAAATCCAAGGGTGTGCGCTAGGAACCTAAACGATTGTGTGTCGACATTGTCTCATCTTCCATGTGTAAGAATGTAATGAGCACAACATGGTGCTCATCTTTAAGGTCGTAAATATAGGATATTGACAAAAGACCACATAATTCCAAATCATTACAATAGTAAATGACAGGGATAGTGATGGAATAAGATCTTTTATGTGACTAATGTCATGAAAGTAGATGTGTTAACAATAGAAAGACCACAAGTGCAAGGCATTTAGAGGTTCTTTTTCATGGTTATTATTGTCACCAAATCACCGCACCCCGAATGGCACGGGAATTAATCATGACATTCAGTGTGATTGGGACACATGGGATCACCTCTCAAGATGTGGGACTTGGGCTCAGGTGAACCTCTGGAGAAGGTTGGATTCCTCTTCCTAAACTAAACACAACACTACTTCTAATGCAGGAAAAATGGCTAACTAGTCCTATGCTAACATTTCATGGGATTAGGGAGAGAGAATGCAAGGAAATAAAATCTATGCTAGAAGTGGTGATGCACCAAGAAAAGGGATGTTCAACTTCTAGAAGGGTTAGTGTGGGTAGGATGCTCACATCATTGGCCACCTTCACCTATTGCAACTTGGAAAGGGTACAAAATACCACAGACTGGAAGCACACATTCCTTCGTTAAACTTTAAACATACACAATAGAAAGATCAGCTTTGATTTGATACAGATAATTTATCAAGAGGATAATCACAAGCACATGTTAAGCATCTACTTCAGTGATAATAATAATGCAAATTTTAATCAATCAAGGAAAATAGATTCTCACAACTGATGAAAGGTAATCACACTATTCTTTTCACAATATGAAATAGATAATTTGAAGTAAAGGAAAATTAATCAATAATGCCAAGGAATCGCATTCACAAAGCATACAATGACTAATCATTCAACACAATAAAACAAATCTTCAAGTGCAAGGTATAACTCTGAATATAATTAAAAGGTTTCAACAAATCTCTGAAAGCACTCTTCCAAGCTTGAAGAGCAACTTCACCAAAAATCTCTAAAAATATATGTATCTTAAACAATGGAAGCATTCCACTATTTATAAGTTCCTAGGCTGAGCCATTATAGTTGGGCCCTTAACTAACATTTAACTAAAAATAGTAATGTCATTAATATTAAGGGAACAGGCTCCCATAAAAATAGCAAATTTGTTGAGAGGGTTGACTCAATCAACCCTGCAACTTTGACCAATCCTAGAGCTTGAACCTGTCCTTTCATGTCCGCTCACTTTGGCTTGATTCATCTACATCTCCTTTACCTACAAGTTTTGTCTGTCCTTCCTCCCATACAACCATTTGGTGTCTGTACTCAAAGAAGCACTTGATAACCCCCTGAGTTTCTTCATCTCCAGGCCCACATGCATAGTGATTCACTACGTCTCGTTGTCTCGATCTCTTTCGTGATCTTGTCTCGGAAACCTTCGAAGTTTATTTGTAACTTTCTTTAGTCTCACTATGAGATTTTTATATAATACCAATCGGTCAATGGAGTCACTTATTGAAAGTCTTGGTGATCTCATCATCACGCTTCACCAAATGTTTGAAATTTTCCTTAATCTCATCCTCAGGAAGAGCATCGATATTTTCATTGAAGAATTTACAATTGGTGTTGTCAAACTCCTCGAGATGTCATTCGGGGCATCTGTAATCTCTACTCATATCTCCTCCAATTTATTAATCGATCTTGTAATACCTGACACCGAATTCCATGGCCTTTTGATATTCAAACAATTTAGAGGCATCATCAATCACCTCTTCCTGAAGAAGCAAGTCAGAATCCTCTTCTCTAATGTCACTCCATGTTTCCAAATTTAAATTTAAATTATTATTATCCTCGAGAGAAGGATTCATCCATCTTAGAAATGGTGGTTTTTGCAACCTGCAAATCATTATATATCTCAACTTGCTTCCTTGATCAAAGGATTAGCTTCTTGTAGAATTCTTTCCATCCATCCACTCACTGATCTCCCTTTATGGTCTAGCTTCTCGAGCTCATGATAAGAAATATCATTGATTGTAGATGAAATTTTCATAGCCGTAGTAGTTGAGATGTCATTGGATGGAGTGGGTCGGGTTACTTTATGCAGCAGTGCAGTGAGTTGTTCGACCTTGGCCTTGAGCTCATCCTTGGTGGCCTTGTCATTGTCATATTTCTCCAAAAATGCCCCAAGAGTTGTGTGTACATCTTTCTTGGCTCCTTCATGAGTAGCTTTCCCCAATGATAATTTTGATATCCGTGTCTATTCTTGTGATTGTTTCTTTAGTTTTTCCCTCAACGGGGGTGGACACTTCTATCACACGCTCTCCAGACGAATTAATCATCAGACTTGATACGTTTCTCAGTCTCTTGGCTTTTCTTTTGGGAATAGACTCCAATATGTTGAGATCTATAACATCCCCCAGAGGAACCTTTTTCTTTTGCTTGGGATTTTTTCTAAACAACCATTACGTATGTATGGCTTGAAGTCTGCGAAGATGGAGTGGCAGATCCAATACCTGAAACATCAATTAGAGCAAGATCACTAGAAATACCAGCTGATATTTGAGCAGAGGTAGCAATGATGGAAGGTGTGGATGTAAGGACAGCCATAGGAATTGACAAAGTAATGTTGGGGGTTGTGATTGAAGAAAATGGAAGTGTTAAAGGAAGTGAAGAGGAAATGGGTGACCCAATATTTTCCCAACTGGTAGAACTAGAAGTGATGAGAATACTTGGGCCATATAAGGGGATGGGAAAGAAGAAATGATGGTGGAAGTGGAAAGAACTGATATTGGAAGTGATAATGGAGGAAGGAGAAGATGTGATGGATCCTGATGACACTAGGAGAGTCACTGACTTCAACTACTTTTGTCACAGGCACTACAGGTGATGTAATCTTGGGAGTAGCAAACTTAGAGAGAGATGAGCCACCAACAACAAATGAAATCTTCTTTGGAATTGGAGGACCCCTTTGATTTGACCTCTTACCCTTGGTGGGTTTTGGTTGGTTCATTTCGGTATAGCCCTATATTTATAGGTTGATTTTCCCCTTTGAGCGAGATTCCCAAGGTGGTCAACCAACCGAAAGTTCTCTTTAAAATGGGTCCTTCCATCTCCTTGGTATTGTTGCATTCTTCCACATACCAATCAATCCATGATAGCGGTTGATTGGAAATATTATCGCTCTTTATGATGATGAATCCAGGATCTCATCATTGTCTTGTATGTCCTTTGACACATCACCAAACTAAAATGCCAAACTTCGTTAAGGGTTAATATTTCATAATCCCTTTGTCACACAATGTATTCGTCTCGAAAATGAATCCAGATATCTTCTAATTTGGGTATATGAGCACTTTGGACCCGACATGTCTCCCCAAACTTACTCCAATAATCAAAATTAGTCTATGGATGGAAGGTCATGAGGTTACCTCAACCATTTACGCATCAAAATTTTTGTCTTGTGAATATTTGGGCAAGAATACTTGCCAATCAAAACAAGGATATGCATTCCCACTTTGTGATGCTTATTTTGGATTCATGATATTCCAATAACAGCTAAAATAATGCCAAAAGAATCCATTTGTCATTGGGACACCTCGGCAATTTGCTTGGGGCACCTATGAAACCTGGAATCCGGATGTAGGTGAATGTAGGAAACTGAAAGTAGATTGCTCCCCATTCTCACACCTCTTGGAAAGCCTCATCGGAAACCCTCCAATTGTATAGTTATTTGTCAAAACGATAGAGGATGATAGTGAAGAAAGCATCGTTGACTCTTCAGAAATTCTTGTTTCCCTCATCCAAAGTTAGTTGGGGATAAAAATCATATATTTGGGAGGTGCTGCAAACACCCTTGTATTCAAACCAAAATCTCCCATAGTGGCAGTGCATATACTAGGAAATATGTCATGTAGAAGGTCTTTGTTTCGACAATTTACACAATGATAGCGAATGTTCTACTAATATGCTCCCCATCAAATAAACTCATCATTCTTCTTGATAGTTCTTATGTACAAAAATAGCCATTCATGGAATTCCTTTGCGAAAGGAAAACTGAAAATCTACTTTACAACACAATAAGATCATTGACTTCTTGAATAAAATCTGATCAATGCATAGTTTTGGGTAATTTGGTGAAATTCTTAGCTTGAAAGGATTTCATCATAACCTTTAGTATACTTCCTCTTTCTTATCCCAATGTTCCACTTATTTCGTGAAACTGTGGCGTAATATTGAACGTCTGGAATTTTAAGCGATCCTCGAAGAAATTTGGGTCCAAATGGATTACCACCTTATCATCACTATCCCTAATTGACATGGAGTCCTCGTCGAAGTGGGCTGCTGCTGACTAAGACAAATTATGGGCAATGTAGATGCGAAAAACTGAGGCAAGAGAAAGACCACTGTGTATAGATGGCTGCATTCATGGTTTCTTGTTTGGAGCCTTTAATCTCTCCCATAAATCAAGAAGATCAATTTGTCCTAGATCAATGTCCCTAATGTTTCCTAAGTCAGAGGATAAGGCGGGATTGGGAGAAACCCCAAGAAATGAGTATTTCATCTTCTCTTTTCCCTTTGAAGTGGAAGCAGACATCAAACCCTGTGTTTTGGGAGATGAAGTTGTAGAAATTCCAAAAACCTAAAAAGAAACCTCCAAAATCCGAACCGAGAAAGTTCCAAAAGAAATCACCGAATTGAAATCCCTAAAAATTTTCTCCAAAGGAGTTTCCCAAACTGAAATTTCTGAAACCAAAAATTGCGAGGGAAAACTTCAAAACCAATTTGTCCAAAAATAAATTTTCCGAAAGAGTATCCAAAGCCCGAAGGTTCCAAAATCCGAAAGCAACAAACCTCCAAAAATCTGAACTGAGAAAGTTCCGAAAGAAATTTCTAAAACTAAGATCTCCGAAGGAAAATTCCCAAAAAATTCCCGCTTAATGATCTTCCGAAGGAATTCCAATGAATTATCCAAATGAGTCTCTCCAAACAAGTTTGAGGAATTTGCAAAACGATGTTAAATCGCCAAAGCTGGAACACGAGAAAAAAAAGAAGTATGGGAGGCCTAAAAGGATCCTTTGAACAACTTCGAATACCTGGAGAAAACTCAAAAAGTGAAACATGTTGAACCAAAAAGGAGCAACATCAAAAAACACAGAGGGAAACCGTGAAGGAAAACTAAAATGAGAAGGAAACAAAGGAAAATTACCCTAAAACCAAAAGAAAATAAACAAAAAACCATACCTTGAAAAAGACGTCACGAAGCACAAAGAATGGAATGTCAGAGTAAATGTGTCAGGTAAAAATTACAAGTAAAAATCTGAGTTTAAATAGAAATCTTGATATTAATGGTAAAAATTGATCCGTCACGAAGGTAGGTGGAAATTAATTGTGCATGAGATCTCAGAAGGTCCGACACTGAAACCACTGAAATTCCAAAATTTGGGATTTCGGACTTGAGATTAGGAGGCGAAAGATGGAAAAATTTGAAACCTGAAAACCCGAAAGTCCAAAAATTCATACATTCGAGACTTCGAAAACTTCAAGTGAAAATCCTAAAAAAGACTCGGAGAACTCCGAAAACCCGAATTTTGGGAATTTCAGGACATTGGACTTCGGAAGTCCGAGAGGATTTAGACAAAAAGAACCAAAAGTCCAGAAACCCAAAAGCCCAAAAGTCCAAAAATTTAGACTTTCGGAGTTTTGACTTCAAAAATTTCAAAGGAAATTCCAAATCCGAGCTAAAAAACTCTGAAAGAGGAAAAACTCCAAAGTCCAAAATTGAAAATTTTTAGATTCTCGGCCTTAGCAAAAATTCACTGTGTGAGGATTTCTTTAAAAAACATTGGTCTAACACATAGCTTTCTTTTGGGTAGGTTAAATGGTTAACAATTACCATCGAGGAGGCTAAACAATAGGATCCCCGACCCATAATTATAGAGTAGGTGACATATAGACCCATCCAATTAGGGGAAAAATTTCCACATTTACTCTTTTCCATAGTAGTGACATTTTGATTCTCTTTGAGGACAGGATCATTAATATTGAAGTTGTGTTCTTCAACATGTTTATTATATGCTCCTTTGATGCATTCTTGATAGACTGATGATGTTTGAGGTTTTTTAGGAAGCACTCTTCTAACAATTCAAGTTGTCTTCTAGGCATTCTTGATGATAATATTAGTGAGACAAAATCTATGAGGGACACGTAGAGGGATGGAATTTGAACTTCAATGGGTAGAACCACCTTGGATCAGTAGACTATGAAAAATGGTGTAACATCCGTAGGAGTACGGATGCTAGTTTGATAGGCCCATGATTAAAACAGAATTTGTTGATACTAATTCTTGTCTACTTAATCAATGATTTTCATGAGGATTTTGTTGAGTGTTTTTATTAAGATTTTTCTTAACCATTTTCCTGTGGATAGTAAGGAGATGAAAAGTTAAACTTGATGTTATAGGTTTTATAATATTTTAGATCTTTTTTTATAAATATTTTCCGTTATCATGATAATTTTGTGAGGAATACTAAAGCAACGTGAGATAATTTGATAGTGGATAAAGTTGACAATATTATCAGCTTTAATAGAGATGAGGGGAATAGCTTCCACCGTTTTGTAAATTATTTGGTAGCGGTAAGGATGGAATTATGTCATTGTGACGAACAAGGGTTGATGAGGCCATGAGGTTAAGTCCCCATTGTGAAAATCTCCATAAATCCCGAGAAAGTTGTAAGGCCCGACTCAACATACAAGTAAGGTTGGAGAGTTGTTGGCATTTAACACATTTCTTGATGTGAGTTCAACAATTTTGGTTGAGGGTAGGCCAATAATAACCCATTCGTAGGACATGTTTAGAATGGCCAAGCCGCTAAAGTGTCCACCACATATTTCATCACGGGCTTCTGGATAGATTTATTTGACTCATGATATTTGAGGCATCAAAGGAGAAGGCCATCAAACCCATTTGTAAGGACACCGCCTTATGATGACATAGTGGTTAACACATTGTAGAAAATATATTTTCGTGTTTTTAGATAGATTGGATGAAATTTTAGATTGAAAAAGATAATAATATATTTGAGTGTACCAAAGTTCTAATTATTGTTTTTGATAAGATTAATAGATGGGAGTTTTTGATATGAGATGGTTGATCAATTCTATGCACAAAAATGAACAACTTAGAATATTCTCGTGTATAAGGGGATAAGTGATGCAAGAGAGTCCATAGTGTCTATAAAATGGTTGGATGAATGGGGAACTGTTTTGGATTGTGTATTGATCGAAAGGATTCTAAGAGGAATTCAACAATGTTTTTATATTTTTGTAAAATTTCATTTTTACATTGATAAGTTCCTTTGATTTGGTTGATGATAAGTTGAGAGTCTCCATAGATGTCAAGGATTTGAACACTAAACATGATGGCAGTTTGGAGACCCATGATGAGGGCTTCATACTCAGTCATGTTGTTAGTGCATTCAAATTTTAGTTTAAAGGATAGAGGGATAGGAGTCCCCCAAGGAGGTATAATGATGATATCATCACCTCCCCTTGTCGACACTTAGAACCGCTATCGAAGAAAAGTGTCATCCCGAGAGGAGTGTATTCTTAATCAATGGTGGTGGATTCATCACGAAATTATTCATGAGGTGGTTTATTATAAGGGAGGGGAGATTTTATGATTTGGTTAGAAATGGCTTACACCTTGATATATTTTGTGACATGAATTCTAGGTCAAATTTAGTCATAAGCATGAGCCATCGAGTGATGTGATCACTGTGATATGGTTTGGAATGCATTGCTTCGCGACGAGGATTGAAATTGGTGATGACATAAGTCTTATGATTAAGGAGATAGTGGTGAAGCTTTGAATTTTTGAAGTATAATGTGCAACATAACTTTTCTACTTCTATATAATGATTTTCATAGTCGTGAAGAGTGCGGCTTACATAATAAACGGAATTCTCTCTACCCTATTCATCTTGATGTGCTAGCATAGCACCCATGGGATGGCCAAAGTAGTGGATACATACAGATAAAATGGTTCCCCCTCACATGGAGATGTGAGCATAGGTGGTGATAGGAGGTGTTATTTTAAGTCCTCAAGGTATTTTGACATTTTTGATCCCACTTGGCGGACATCCTTTCTGGAGGAGATTATGAAAAGGTTGGCGATGATTGAAAGTTGAGAAATAAAGGGGCACCTAATCGGAGTCTACCTTGGAGACTACGAAGTTGTTTGATATTAGAAGGAAGAGGCATCTCAATGATGGATTTTATTTTGGCAGGGTATACTTCAATACCCATGATATAAATGATAAACCCTAAAAGCTTCCGGTGAGAACACGTAATATGCATTTAGTGGGGTTAAGGTGGGGGAAGTATTGAATAAGGTGGGAAAAATTACGCCAAGGACAAAGATATGGTCTCTTTGATGTTTGTATTTTCCTAAGATATAATCAATGTAGTCTTCTATGGTTTTATGGATGAGGTCATGAAAGATATAAGTCATAGCACATTGATAAGTGGCCCTTGCATTCTTCATTCTAAAGGGCATGACTCAGAGAAAGCAGGTCCCCCGAGGGGTAATAAAAGATGTCTTATGTTAGTCTTCTGATACAAATAGGATTTTATTATAGCCAAAACCATCCATAAGAGATAGCATTTCATGGCCAGTGGTAGAGGTTGATGCTGATCTATGTTAGGAAGAGTGAATTGGTCTTTAGGACGAGATAATATTGAGATCTCATAAATTTGTGCGAGATACATAACTTTCTAGCGGATTTGGTTACAGGTACTATATTAGATACCCATTATGGATAATCTATGGGTAAGATGAAATTAGTTGAGAGAAGACATTATAACTCTTCTTTTATGAGGAGGGCTACATGAGGATGCCTCTTACGTAGTTTTTCTTGATAGACAGATTGGCATTAGGGATCATGATGATGTTGTGGACAATGATGTTAGGGTTAATACCTAACATTTCATTGTATGACCATGCAAAGGCCTCACCATGTTTGGAAAAAGGCAAGAAAGTCCTTTAATTCTTTTGAATCTAGAGTCTTTCCAAATTTTACTATGTGAGGTCTTTGAGAGGTTCCTATGTTGACGTTAATAGTAGATTTGTTAATAAGTGTAGATGTGTCGGTGGTAGATCCTTTTATATATAATGGTCTTCTGTCACCATATAGGATAGAATGGACTCATCATCATGGCAATGAATAATTTTGATGGTATGGGATACCTCCTCTTGTTGTCCAAATTTCTCATTCCTAATGAAGATTAATGCACTAAACTCTAAAGAAACTAATCAACTCGAAAGTTTGGAGAGTTTATGTTACCTCGGATGTGGATGTGGATCTGCGGGAACTAAATGAATGGATCCTTGCTTCAATAATATATACAAAACCAAAACGGATTAGATTATATATATTTATGTGGGGGTTTCTGACAATGTTGGTTCCAAGAAGCTATTAACTTCCTTGGTGGATGTCAACCTGTTTGTTTATAAAGGATGAAACAAATCCATCTTGATGGATATCATGCGAAAACATCAATACACGAATCTAAGAAATGAAAGAAATTTATCTAAAAGCAAATTAGATGACAATAACTTTAAATTAAAGGTTACTTGGTCTAGGTCGATGGCGACCCAAACAAAGTGTACAAGCGGAGTTGACGATGACCTAGGGCGGTAGATCTCGAAACGAGAAAAATATGCAAACCCCGTAAGTCCTGAGGTGATCCTGAAAACTACAAAGGCCTCAGTATGTTGGATTTTACCTACGAAGAGATTTTAAGGAATAGGAACCAGGAAATTTCAATGAAATTATAGAAAAAGGGATGGGAAGGCAATATGGGGCCACAGTCACCGGCGACCAAGGTGGGTCGATAAAAACTTGTACGAAATGGATAAGGAAAAGTAAAAGCGAATAGATATGCTAACTGCAAGGAGAAGGACTGAATCTAGAGGTTGTTGAGTGATGGATAAATATTGCTCTGCACTGCACGCAAGGTATTAGCTACAAGAACACATTAACAATATGATAAAAGTCTGTAAAAACACAATAAAAATCTCATGAAGGAAGGTCGTGGAGTGATGTAAACACATCCAATGATGGTTGGGATGTCATAATCATTATAAGAAGATCTAGAAGTCACAAAGAAGCTTCAATTGGTTTCTGGTTGTTTAATTGGAAGTGATTGCATGTATAACGAGAAAGAAATCAAACATACTTATAGGGTCGATGGTGACTAGGTTGGGTTGCCACTGATCGTGGAGAAAGTTTCCCTTACTGAGCTTGTTTTTTTATTTTAGGTGATATTTGATGATTTTAAAGATTAAAGACATGCTTTAAAGCATGTGTACGAGATTAGGTTGCTTGGGATGAATCCAACACAACTAAAAGATAGGATTATGTAGAAAAAGTGATTTGATTTATATTTTGCATTAAAATGTCCTAAATAGCAAGTTCATTAGGGCATGTTATGTATTAAATGTTTATTAATTAATGTGAATTAATTAATTAAAGATATTTAATAAATAATAATGTGATTTATGGATGAAGGGAATTTTAATTATATTATGAGAGGATTAATTAATAAAGGGGGCCTAGTTAGGGCCATGACAAAATAATGTGCACGCGGAAATAGAGGGTATAGATATTGATTTTAGGTGTCTACATTTTGCCCCTTTTTGTTGAGTGGTTTGAGATAGCAAGCCATGAGACAAAAATGAAAAGGGTTGGATGAGGATAAAGGATTGATGATAAGCTCCCCCTCAAATGGGGAATCGATGGCATTAAGGAAATTGATGATGTGTTTGAAAAAAGGTAGATGAAAAAGGGCAGGTGGGTGAAGAAAGATGGGTAAAATGATTACCAAGGTAGGATGCTCCAAGAAAAAAGGATTGTAAAATCAATAAAAACTATGACGGTGACTCCAATATCACATCGGTAGAGGAAAATTGTGGTCTTAACGGAGATAAGCTAAAATTTTCTACACCCATGAGTGGGTGGAAACCACTGCAGTATGGATGCAAGATGAGATGACCAACGGGTCATAGGCAACTCATCAAAATATGTGCAACTATATGCAAAAAGTATGTGAAATCCTTCATACATGAGGAATCGAGTGAAAAGGTATGCATCCACAAGGGATGAGGATGAAAATGATGGTACCCAATGAGATATAAAAAAATGGACAAGAAGGAAAGGAATGAAACAATGGGTTATGAGATGATATGCCCCAAGAGGGGAAACATGGCTGCAAAGGCAAAAAAAAGGAAAAATTATGCCCCGAATGGGGGAAGTATGGCCACAAAGCTAAAAAATGAAAAATTATGCCCCGAGTGGGGAAGTATAGCGAAGGTGGTCTTGATATGATGAATGTAATGCCCAAAGGGGAAAATGAAAATGGCTTCAAAGGAGGACTTCGTCGTGAATTAAAAATGCCAAAAAAGAGTGATTATAGCCACAAAAGGTGTACATAGGGAAAAGATATGATAAACATGCCAAAGGGAAAAAGAGATGGCCACAAAGGTGGAATTTGAAAATAAAATATGCAGAGCAAGAGAGGGAGATAAGTACGGCCCAATGGGACCTTGGAAGAGTGTATATGCCCGGAGGAGAGATAGATAAATATGGCCACAATGGTGGACTCTGTGATTGGATTAAAATTCCCGAAAGGGGAATAATTATGCCACAATAGTGGACTTTTTGAATAATTCCCAAAGGGAAGAGTTGGAGGATGAGGGGGAAGCCCAAAATAAACATTACAAAAGGGTAGTCAACGATGACTAAGGCCAATCGATGGTGACCTAAGGGGGTCGATGACGACTAGGTATCGATGAGCTATATAAGCCCCAATGTCGAGATGACGATGCTCATTTTCAGCGTAAACTTGGCGAGAGAGAGCAAAGCTAGAAAAGAGAAACTAAGAGATGGAGGCTTTGAGCTGCGAGAAGTGCCAGAGGGTGCGAAGGATGGTGAGCACCAAACCCCACACCGGGTTTTTTATGGAATTTAATGTTTTTTACATTTTTTTACAAAAAGTGGATGACGCTAAGGCGGTCGGCGGTGACCCGCTTAGGTTGACATTGACCCGGACTAAGGTGCATCGACTAACCCCTATTAGATCTCAAACATGTGCCCACACCCCGATCTGGAAGAATTGGGTCGGTGACTCAACAATGGAACTGTCTCAAAGTTGTGGGACCTTACACGCTTGAGATGGATCTCTGGAGAAGGCTGGTTCCTCTACCTACTTCTAACGCTAACACTACTCCTAATGCGGGAAGAAAATCCTAGACTAAACATACCAGGGACCTGGATAGAGAGGATATGTAGAAAGGGAAATCCTACGCTAAGGGAAGGTGATAACGCTGGAGAAAAGGGGTTGATCACTCTTCACGAGGGATAGGAAAGAGAGAAATGCAGGAGAGAGGGCGATGTGCCCGCACCACGACAAGAACCATGCAGACTTGACTTCCAAATGCATTGAAAACATATGAACATGGGACCTACGAGAAAACGAGATGCAAAGCATGCCAAGAAATGTGAACGGAGAGGTGAGATGCAATGAAAATGAGAAAACATGATTTTATACTCAAGGGATGCACAAACATATACATTCATGGAAAAAGGTGAGAATACATTCTAGAGACCAAGCTCAAGGTCTAAAACTCATGGGAATTCAACCACCATTTTGGCATGGTGTCGTTCTACAACAAAAGAGGATCAATAATTTTTATAATGCAAAACTCTACAATTTATAGAAGGAGTGAAGAGGAGAAGAAAGAGAGGGAAACTCAGATTTGAATCTTCAACCACCAATAAAAAGCAATAAATGCCTACAAAACTACATGCAGGTTGTTAGATGTGCCTTCTAGGTCTGCATTTGACATGTAGAAGAAGGAAGAAGGAAAGATCTAATGAAAATCTGGTGGTTGAAGTCGATTAGATGTGCATTGATGACCAGAAAGATGTTTCCCTATTTTCCACCTACCAAATCCTACCTAAATTAGATTTTGAAAAGTCTAATGTGGAGTAGATGTCAAGAACTTTATAACAAGCTTAGGCACACGAGAATGAAGCACCTTTGTAATAGAAGTTATGGTTGTCAAAAGATCCACAATGCAAACCGAACATGTAAGACACATGGTGCTTTTTTAGTTGACCTTGAAATAATTGGCCAACTATTTCTCTAATTTTTGTTTCTTTCATGTGTCATGCACTAGTTTTTTTCAAGATTGACACCCGGTTTTGCGACTATGATAGGTTACGTGGAGCACACTTAAGTTTGATGACTACCATGTGGCACGGTGACCGGCGTAGAGGAAGGCATGAAAGAACACACAAAGGCATGGAAGAAGTAAGCAAGAGACACGTGCACAAGGTAATGCATGTGGCGAGGAAAAGATGCATAACTTGTAGGAAGAAAGTATCGCAAGCGGGGTGTGAGCATTTAACTAAGGAAGGTGTGTAGTAAGGAAGAAATGAAAAGGCATGCGGAGCAAAGCCGAGAAGAAAGGAAGTGTGCGGTACACAATTGTAAAGGCTTAATGCGTAAGGGAAGAATGCAAACAAGGAAGGAAGGCATGTACGGAAGGAAACATGTCGAGGACTTAGCCAACTTGGGAGGTAAGTTAGAGGGTGTACGAAAGGAAAGTGCAAAGGGTAAATGGAAGGAGATGGAAGAATGTGGAGGAAGGCGAAGCACGAGAAGCAAGCGAGAGGAAGGAAAGGAAAGGGGATGCAAAGGGAGAAGCGGAATGGCACCCGAGGGAGTGCATAAGAAATGTAATTATACCAGGTTCCAAGGAGACTACCGAGTGAGTGCGCATAACTCGAAATATGAAACATCAGAGTCAAAATACAAATATAAGTTATCCAAATAACTTGGGAGTTATTTGGGATAATAGTTTGGTGACTTTCAGGGCCATCTTCCTACTAGATGAAGAGACTAGTAGCCTTAGAAGTACATTGGGCATGGATTCAAGAGCTAAACTTGAAGATCTGATCTGCAACTTGAAGAACATCCTGAAGTCACTTATAGCATTGTCTAAACTTTGAATCAGGTACTCTCATGTGAAGATCTTAAACGCTTAAATTGTGAGAGTGGGAAATAGTGCGGACTATTGGAACCATAACGCCTTCTAAAAATTTGAACTGGCATCACAGAAGTAACAAAATGGGTGCACACAAGGACACGAAGGAAAGAACATAGGTCTTAGGAAGACCATGCCAAAACAAATGCACAACACCATGTAAAAATTTGAAAATCATACATGTTCCAAAGGGAACATGCAAAGTGCACACAAGCACTTGTTTCAAAGCAAACCTAAACTAACCTATACTAACCAAAGGAAATAGGGTGCTCAAGTAAAACATGCATAGGTAGGAGAAGAAATGCGCCTTCCTCATAAATTGTGACCATGTAATTGATTTGGTGTTGGACATGGTTGGAAACAAGAGTGAAAATTTTCCTTGTAGATGGTCTTTCACCGTAGATGGTCTTTTACCCTCTTCAAAGTATCAACAATAAATAGAACAAGCCTCCTTCACTTGTTATGTGCTTAGATCTAGGAGGGGTTGTTGCTTACCTTTAGCACGCTAAAGTTAAATCTCATGCTCTACATGAGCATGACCCGTGAAAACTCTATCTTTGGCTCTTAAGTAGTCGGGTATCTTATTGGGCATGGTCCGATCCTTATGTTTTACCCATTGCTTTGAAGCTCCATCCCATAGATGGGATTATCTTACAAACTCTCCTCCTAAAGGTGACTTCTTGTAGTAGGTAGGTGGTACAGTACGTGCTACATCTACAAGAAACTATGTCTCCTTCAAAACCGTGCCCTCTACAATTAACTTGATTTCTTCTAAAATAAGCGCCTTCATGATCTCATCATCCTAATCAGATTCACACCGTTCTACATTTGTTGAACATGATGACATTGGATGGGGATGATGCGTATGTAAGAGGCTATTCATTTTTGCACAACTAGATAGAGGTGACTCAAAAGAAGGTGGAGTGGTGGGTGTGGAAGTAAAAGAAGGCATGCGCACAAAAGGTATGGGGTCACTCACATAAGGAATGAATGAAGAGAAGTGAAGGTGAGAAGATGGAGGGGGAATTCTCAAAGGGGGTAGTGCTCATAAAGTTAGGAACATGGGCAGCAGTGAGATGGTGTAGGTTAGTGCGAGAGGAGTAGAGGGTCGTAAGATGGTAATGCAGATTTACCCCATTGATAGGGTTGATTTGCACTAGATTTGTAAGCCTCCATTTCCTCAACGACATTCTCAAATCTGAGGCACCATCTCGAGTGATAAATTGTAACACTGGGTGTTAAACTAGCTCGGTATAGGGCCTACCCATGGACAAGGGACCTTATAGCCAACTTCGGATGCCTTTATAGATCAATTGACTCTTAGATGCCTCCTGCCTCTCAAAAATAACATCTTTCATGGAGGCACCAACATCATCTACATAAACATGTTCTACATCAACATTTTAGTTAGAATAATAACCATATGGGTGGAGGTGAGGTTACATGCATATTCGAATGACATGGCTCATAAAATTGATTTGGAGGAGGTTTTGGCGAGGGATGGAGGAAATATTAATGTTGCTATAAATGAAAATTCTAGGAAGGGAAAGAAGTCATGATTGCACGACTTCAAAAGAGGATAGTGGAGCGATGGAAAAAAGTAGAAATTGAATAAAAGAATGAGGGAGACTAGTCTCAGAATGAGATAATGGGTATGTTTGGATCGGTGGAGTCGCAAAATGTATTGAAAGATACCTCCAAAGGATAGATCTCAACAATAATACACTAAACTTGTTAAGATAAATATGTATAGCTCTTTAAACCGGTTCCACCATTAGTGCCAAAAACTATTGGGTCGATGAGTCAACAATGGAACCATCTCCAAGTTATGGGACCTTGCGTGCTTGAATCAGATCTACGAAGAAGGTTGGCTCCTCTACATACTTCTAACACTAACACTACTCCTAATGTGGGAAGCAAATCCTAGACTAAACATGCCAAGGGACCAAGGGTAGAAGGATATGCGAAAGGGAAATCCTACATTAAGGGAAGGTGATAGCACCGAGAGAAAAGGGTTCGATCACCCTCCATGAGGGGAAGGAAAGGGAGAAAGTGTGTGAGAGAGGGTGGATGTGTGTGTGCGCACATATAAGAACCACACGGACTCGGCTTCATCGCATCGACAACACATGAACACAGGACTCGTAAGTAAAGGAGATCCACAACATGCCAAGAGATGCAAACAAAGAGATGAGATGTAATGAAAATGAGAAAACATGATTTTATTGCTCAAGGGATGCACAAATCATATACATTCATGGAAGAAGGAAAGAATACATTACAGAGACCAAGATCAAGGTCTAAAACTCATGGGAATTCAACAACCATTTTGGCATGATGTCGTTATAACAAAAGAGGATCAATAATTTTTACAATGCAAAACTCTACAATTTATAGAGGAAGGAGATAAAATGAGAAGAAAGATAGAGAAATCATATTTGAATCTTCAATCACTAAAAAAATCAATAAATGCATGTAAAACTTCTTGCAGGGTTGTTAGATGCGCCTTCCCGTGTGTTTTGACGTGTAGAAGAAGGAAGAAGGCAAGATTTGGTGAAAATCTGGTGGTTGAGGTCGATTAGATGTGCATTGATGACCAAAAAGATGTTTTCCTATTTTTTTCCTACCAAATCCTGCACGAATATAATTTTGAAAAGTTTAACATGGAGCAGATGTCAACAGCTTTCCTAACAAGCCCGAGCACGCAAGAATCGAGCACCGCAAAATAAGTTATGGCTGTCAGAAGATCCATAGTGCAAACTTAACATGCAAGACACGTATGCACGCATAATTGATTAAAATAATCAGCCAACTATTCATATAATTTATTGCTTCTACCACATTTCATGCACTATTTTGTTGTCGTGGTTCAACACCTAGTTAGCACGCTTTGATAGGTTACATGTAACACACTCAAGTTTGTGATTGCCACGTGGCATAGTGACTAGAGCAGAGGAAGGAATGAAGGCACATGTAAAAGGTAGAGGTGCAAAAGAATTAAGCAGGAGACAAGCGTGCGAGTAACATGCACGTGCAAGAAAAATATGTAAGTGGGTCACGAAGCATTCAATCGAGGAAGGTGCATAGCAAGAAGAAGAAAGGAAAAGGCACACAAAGCAAGCTAGAAGAAAGGAGTTTTTGGTGCACAAGTGCAAAGGCTTAAGGTGTAAGCAAATAATGTGGACAAAGAAGAAAGGCATGTGCATATGGAAACATGTCGGGGACTTAGCCAACTTGGGAGGTAAGTCGAGGGGCACTGTGAAGGAAGCACAAAGGGGAAATGGAAGGAGATAGAAGAATGCAGAGGGAAGGGGAAGTGTGCAAAGTAAATGTGAGAGGAAGTAAAGGAAAGGGGATGCAAAGGAGAAGTATGAAGCGAACGTGAGGGCGTGCGAGAAGAACTACAACTATGCCAAGGTGCCAAGGAGACTTTCAGAGTGCGCGTAACCTGAAATGTGAAACATCAAAGTTAGAATACAAATATAATTTATCCAAATAACTTGGGGAGTTATTTGGGATAACAACCACTAAGACGTGTCAACCCAACCTACATCGGTGTTGATAGGGGTAGGATTGGGTAGGTTAGGGTTGAATTGAATTATGAATGAATTTTGGATTAATTTGGATTTCGGGACTTGATGTTTGTATGTTTCATTTATGGTTGCAGGCCGAAGAAACCTTATATCTAAGAGATTGGTGTCAACTTTATATGAGCAGATTAGGGGGATGTGACAAATGTTGAGTGGGATCGCTTGGCCACTGTGGGGTTAGGAGGATTTAGGAATTATCAGAGGATCCCACGGGATGTGGGTATTGTGATTATTTTGGTTTAGAGATGGGATCATCAAACATGTATATCCCGGTTCGAGATAGGGAGATGACTATCACCCTAGAGGATGTGTATCAAATTCTCAAGTTTCCAATACGGGGGAGAATATAGTTCCCATTACTAGTGATGATAGATTAGTAGTTTGTACACACGGCTATTTGGATCCAATGTGCCCCTTATCTAGTTTTTCTCAAAGGAGTTTTCTTATGAGAAGAGATATTAGTGGGGTGGGGCACAACCAATTGATTTATATGGTGATGATGGCAATGTCATGTTATGCCTTGTTGGAGTTAGGAGGAGCTCATTTTTGTGGACATTAGCTAGTGCAGTAGGCTGATATGGTGGAGCACCGGACAATATTTTCATTTAGGACCTCCTTGTTAGCTCAAGTTTGTCATGATTTATCTAGGTACATGGAAGGTAGGAGGTCAAGGTTAGATGTGGGCTTCTTGCTACAATGTTGGGCCTACAAACATACGTCGTGATGAGGCCATCAAGGATTCCATGGGTTCCAGGAGACCATAGTCCATTAGAGGTGGTATTTTTTAGATGGAGGGCCGATCGGGGCTTTGGTGACAGAGGTGAGAGAGGGGTAGATTGGTATGTATATCGGCTTACAAAGTTTGATGTTTTTCAGTTAGGTTGCGGTCGTATCAAGATTTCCCCACCTGGCCTAGTGTAGATGTGGAGCTAGTGGGTATGAGGAGGACAAGATGGATGTAGGGGATATGACCGAAGATGATTGAGGTCATACAGTTTGATAGGATGAGACAACAATTTGGAGTCATTTAGTCGAGTGCCTCGTAATATGATTTTGTACATGAGGAGGAATTGGATAGGGAGTTGTCGAGTCCCACTATGGCAAGCCCATTAGAGGAGGAGGAAACACCATGGGATGATGCGAGATGATGTTAGAGTAGGATTAGGGTACTCGAAGCGGCATACGACAACATGGTCGGCTCGGGGCGGCAGAGGAGGGAGGAGAGGAGGAGGTAGAGGAGATGGAGGTTGAGGTTGAGGTGGCTCCTAGAGGAGGCAGAGATGGTGGAGTAGGAGAGTCTGTAGAGGTGGCATGCTTGCATGTTGAGTTGGATCAAATGAGGGTAGTGAGAGACCAGGCATGTGTAGATAAAAACATTGCTCTACTGGAAATGGGATGTGGTCACTCAAGAGATGGACGGATTCATTTAGGAGAAAGAACACTACCATAGGAAAAGGGAGTCCTATTGGGCTTGCTTTAGAGATTTGGCCACTATTTTAGTGACCAATTCAGCCAATGGAATTCAAGCAAGTGCTATAGGGATCAAGGCAGATGGCACCCCCTAGTATGATTGGGATGGATAAGTACTTAGCATTTGCCACGAGGCCAAATATTATGAGGACATTGTGATCCATGGATACCTCACATGCCGAGATACTTGGGAGCATCTCCAGGTAGGTAGGTGGTGGAGTAGAGTTGGGATGTTGAGGAGTACAGCAAGTGTATCTTAGCCACGTGAGAGGAACGAGAGCGAGAGGGGTAGTGATGGCTCGTAGGGTTCGGGTGTTATACCTACCCTTGAAGTAGAGGGTTAGAGTATCGCATATATACTTTACTGATTTTGATAGCATTTATGCTTATAAAGGTGCCCCTAGAGAGGGTCGTTATGTATTGATACATTTGGATATATGATATATATGGTTTTTTCGTGGGCTATTATGTGTTATATGTGTTCATGTTTTATCATGTGATGTGATAATTTTAATTTGATGTAATGATAGTTTTGGGGATTTATGTTATGATGATGATTGCTTAAATTAGATGTGATAATGATGGTTACTTTTGAATGCATGTTTTCTTTTATATTTGATAATGATGGTGAAACAAATGTTTTTATTGGATGACTAATTGATATGTGTATGAACAAAATGATGGTTTAAATGTGTGATGTGGGAATTAGGGCTATATTCTTTACGTTTAAATTTTATGATGATGATTAAAATATTCATGGTAAAATGTGATGGAAACAAATTGAAAATGGATGTGATTAATGATGGATATAAGTAAGAACAAATGTGTTGTCATATAGGTAGGTAATATATAGGTGAATGAGATGAAGAAAGATGCGCGAAAGACAGATGTGATAGGATTAGGATGAAAAATGTCTCGTAATGGTAGCGAATTATAAGCACAAACAAAACTAAATTATAGTGAAGAATGTTCAAGGAAAATATTCTTCCTCGATTGCATTAGGAGGTAAACAAGGAGGGGATCCAGTAATGCAAGAGCACATACGACCAAGGATGATGTTAGCAAATAACCAACGATAGTTAGTCATTCCAAAGATCATGAAGGAAGATGGATGAAATGATCTCATAAACATAATGTTGACATAGCAAAGGGGTTTGAGATGTAACTTGTATGCGGAAAAGGGTTCTCCAAAAGTGGTGTTCCCTAAAACTATGCCCCAGCTCTGGGAAGGGGAACGAGAAAACTAATGAATCAATACGAAGTTTATTAGAATAAATTTTATCAATGGGGAATATTTATTAGGATGCTAATAAAATGGAAGGTTGATCAATGTGGGAAGCCTTCAATGCCATAAAAAGGGGTATCCATCCTTCGATGGTATGGTCTACTTTATACATAATATAGATGGAAAGAATAATATATGATAGTCGTCCTTTGAGGGATCAATATATTTCTCTTTTTTTTGTGACTTTATTTTTACATGCTCTTGATTTTTTTTTCATGAACAATTTTTCTTCGAGGATTAGTCTATTTTTTATGACTTTGATTTTTATAACACCATCCATGCTTTTTTAATTTACATGGAGGAGAGTTGGGAATAGCTAAGTTGACCACTTAGGAGGGTATAAAGAATGTATACAAGAGATAACCCTAGACCCTTTATGTGGTTCCAATAGGTGAACAAGAGGTTGATGGATGCAATGATTGTGGAGTTCTCACCAAAGGAGAGAACCTATCCATAAGGAATATGCCATGGGAAAAGCCATGGTACCCACATTCAAGGTCACATCTAGGAAGATACGGAAGACCACGTAGTTCCAATCATCACAATGAGATATTGAAAGGACTAAGATGGAGAAATTATCTAAAGATATGACTAAGAGCACATTGGTAAATGTTCTAATAGTAGAATGGTCGTAAGTACAATGCATTAAGTGGTTCCAATTACGGTTTACCATATGATTCAATATAGTCGGGGAAAACTTTCGCATTGGCTCCTTTCTAGAGTGGTGTCATTTTGATAAAATTACGAGGCCGCCAACATTAATGTCACGTTAGAGAGATGGGATGGGATAAATGAAAAATAATAAGAATAAGAACAAGAATAAAGAATTATGTGCTTTAATGGTGAGTTTTTAGACAAATCCATGGTGTTTCTAGGAGAGAAACATGGATATGGCCACAAATTGGTCATAGTAGGAGGAGAGGATGAAAAGTATGATCGGATGGACCGAGTTGGATAAGAGAAGATGATATCGAATGTGAAGAGGGGATAACTTGTAAATAGATATATCCTAAAAATAATTCCCCTAGTGTAGGAGGATGAATCGATGAGGACTAGAAGAATGATGTGACTAGGTCAATAATGTGTTCCCTAGTGATGGATAGATAGGATGTTGATAATGATAAATCATATAGGTGGCACAATAAGGCAAACAATATTGATGAGCAAGGGAGTGCCACTCGTCGAGGAATACGATAGGAGATGGTGTGGATAGATGAAGGGACCCAAAAAACATGGATGGATGGAGATGTGGTAAAAGGATTTGGATGGGTTATAGATGAAGCAATAGATGGAGAAGGAGACTCGTTTGAAGGAGTTCTTCTCTTTAATAGATATATCGTACTATGTTCTAAAGGGACTTACAATGCTTAGTGTCATGACCCGATGTACGATGAAAGGCCTAGATGTGATGGGAATTAAACTATGAGGGCTTGAACGATTTTTGGATCAAAGGATTTAATAGGCGGGAGGGTGATAGCGTAATAAGTAGATGTTGGAGGACCTCTCCACATGATTCAATGTATGCAAACTTTCCTACTCGTTGGAGAGATCATGTGGGATAATGTGTATGTAGAAGATGAAGATGGACCATGTTGAGGTCTAAATCTTCCAATCTACTCTAGAATAAGAAACATGAGTGGATTATTTAGGCTTAAATGGTTGGGTAGATAGAAGTGTCTTTGATGAAGGTTCCAATCTTAGGAGGGAATTAGATGATTTTGGTTTATATTGTGATGAAGGAGGGGGTCCTAGAATGAAGGGATGGATGTAGATTTGGTCTTAATTGGGGATTTTTAATTTTATTATGAGGCCGTAAAGGGATTGTTGCATGGAAGGATACCAAGGTCTTTATATTTAGATTGTGGAGGATTACCCTTGACAGGATGACAATAATTTCTACCGGTGGATCTAATGGTGATGTGGTGGCCGATGGAGGGAGTAATTTCTACATGATGGATTCTAGGGATGGTGATGATTGCTAGATGTGGGATGTTTGGTTGTGTGGATGAGATGGGAGGATCACCTATAGCTGTCCACAAGTTGAAGTGCTTTCCAATATTGTTCAAATGATGAAGGCAGTGTAGAAGAAGGGGGATAATAGACATATGGTGATGATGGTCGATGCGGTAGGTGTGGGTAAAATCATGGAAATAGGAACCGATACGAATCTAAGGATAGCACGATGGGGAAAGGTGGAATGGATGTGGATGGGGGAATAAAATCAAATGAAAAATATGTGGGTGGAAGAACAAGATCAAATAAAATAGATGAGGTAGGTGGAGGTGTGGAATCAATGATAGGTGAGGTATGGAAAGGATGAGAGGTGTCTAGATGATGTGGTTAATGAGATCTATGTGGGATGATGCAAATGGTGGATGAGTTATGATAGGGATGGAAGAGGCATGAGTGTTGAGTATATTTGATTTAGATGCCTCAAAGAAGCACATGGGTGGATTGAGAAGGTGTGACCGGTGTGGTATCTTTCAAGATATTAGGTATGGATGTGGGAATGGTAGATGTCAAGATATTAGATGTGGATGAAGGAGATACAAAAAAATGTGGTAATCATAAGTGAGGAGATTTGTGGTAGATATTTTAGGGTAGGTATAGTGTTAAGTGATGTGCGGGAAGGGTAGGGAAATATGTGATAATGATTTCAATGCGGTGGTGGGTGCGAGATGAGGAGGTAGGCACGGCCAAGGCTAATGTAGATGTGGTAAGAGTAGGATTGGATGTAGATATGAGGGAATCGTAGTAGAAGTAAGTATGGCGGGTAAGGTAACTATGGACATGGTAGATGTACAAATAATGTTCGAAGGAACCAAGGGTAGAATACTTAAGATGGGAATAGATGAAGAAGTGGGAAAAATAGATAGAGAGGAAGGTATCGATGTATGGCGTTGATTGAAAATGGGTTAAATTGATTTGGTGTAGAATATGAATTCGTTAGTGGGGGATTAGGAAATGGTTGTCTGAAGATGTCATGTGATGAATATGGATTAGTTGGGGGATGTAGAAGCATGTGATAAGTAGGATCATGATATGATGATGGAGATGGAGCTAGAATGAGGAGATCGATACGAGAAGGCTCATAAGGAATGAAACAGGGCATGTTGGATGAAGGGGAGATGTCATAAGGTGAAATAAGATCTGATGATTGATATCTATGGAGGAGGAAGTCACAGATGGGGTTCTTGTGAGGAATATCCATAAGTGAAGTGGGTATGGTGATGTTCGGATGAGGTAGGAATGATATAAGGTAATGGGGATAAAGATGATGGGGTAGGAACATGAATGGTATGAGGTGGCGGAGATAAAGGTGATGGGATGTGAGGTAATGGGGATAAAGCATGATCTAAAAGCTGATGTGGTCGAGAAAAGGTAGGTCTACGATGAAGATAGTCCTAGATAGGGCTAGAGGAAGACCTAGAAGTAGATGATAATCTGGATGGGGATCTAGTGGACTATTGAGAACTGCTTGAGTAAAAATTTGGTTCCATTTTTAAACAAGAAAAACAAGCAGACAATTACTTTTTTATGTTTTGGTTAAGAAAGTGTGAAAAGAAAAATGGGATGGATGTCAAAGGACCTAGAAGAAGGCAGATTATGTTTGGTCTTAGATAAGTTGTAGCTAGGAGATGTCGATGTAGTTTCCTATTGGGTGATCAAATCCCAATCATTCTACCGAGAAAAGGAAGTGTTTTTATGTGTTAATTTAATTTATGAGGTTGAGGTTGTGTGTGATAAGATGTGTGTTGAAGTAGATTAAATCCTATTTAGACTATATGAGCAAGTAGGATGTAAAGGGTTCCTTTTAAGCCAAAACAAAGTGTGATATTCGATGAAAACACAAACATGAAGGAAAGTACAATGCAAAAGGAGAAAATAGGGAAAAGAGGAATACCTGGATGATGATTTTCCTATTTATCTGCACTTTTGAGTGATGAGAGATCCAAGCCACGAACCCAACATGAGAAAGTAATAAAGTAGAGCCTCACACTATAGTGTTAGTGGAAAGCAAAAAAAAGTAAGATACGAAAAGAAAGAAATCACCAAAAGGGTGGTCCCACTGGCATGCCAAGAATGTTGTCCAAATTTCTCATTCCTAATGAAGATTAATGCACTAACTACTAAAGAAACTAGTCAACTTAGAAAGGATGGAGGGTTTATGTTACCTCGGATGTGGATGTGGATTTGTGGGTGCTAAGTGAATGGATCCTTACTGCGATAAGATCTACAAAACTAAAACGGATTAGATTAGATAGATTTATGTGGGGTTTCTGACAATGTCGTTTCCAAGAAGCTATTAACTTCTTTGGTGCATGTCAACCCCCATTTGTTTAGAAAGGATGAAACAAATCCAAGATCTATGGATAACATGCAAAAATAACAATACACCTAGTCGATAAATGAAAGAAATTTATCTAAAAGCAAATTAGATGACAATAACAACAAATTAAAGGTTACCATGTCTAGGTTGGCGATAACCCAGATTATGCACGGTAGGTCGACGGTGACACGGGAGGGCATATCTAGAACGAGACCATAATATGTAAACCCTACAAGTCTTGGAGGTGATATGTAACTTGTAGAGGTCTAATTCTCGCTAAAGTCCACCTACGAAGAGATATGAAGGGATAGGAACCAACAAAATGTCGATGAAATGACCAAAAAAGGGATGGGAAGGCAATTTGGGGCCCAGTCGATGGCACCGGGGTGGGTCGATAAAGACTTGTGCGAGAAATGGATAAGGCCAAGGAAAATTGAATAGATATGGAAACCTACAAAGAGAAGGATGATTGAATCTGGAGGTTCTTTGAGTGATGTATATATATTGCTTTGGACCTACAAGGTGTTAGCTATAAGAACACATTAACGATATGATAGAAGGCTAGTAAAAATACAATAAAAATCTCACGAAGGAAGGTCATGAGTGATGCAAACACGTCCAATGATGGATGGAATGTTTGTCAGCTCATTGTAAGAAGCTTTGGAAGTCACAAATAAGCTTTAATTACTTTTTGGTTTTTTGATTGTCGAGTGATTGCATGCAAAACATAAATAAATCAAACATACTTATAGGGTGAATGGAAATCAGGTTGGGTCATCGCCGATCACGAGAAAGTTTTCCCTTCAGTCTTGATTTTTTATTTTAGGTAGTATTTGATGATTTTAAAGATTGAAGACATCCTTTAAATCATGTGTACAAGATTATGTTGCTTGGGGATGAATCCAAGAAAACTAAAAGATAGAATTAGGTAGAAAAAGTGATTTGATTTATATTTAGGGTAAAAGCATCCTAAATAGCAAGTTCAATAGGGCATGTTATGTATTAAATGTTAATTAATTAATGTGAATTAATTAATTAAAGAGAATTAATAAATATTAATGTGATTGATGGATAAAGGGAATTTTAATTATATTAAAAGGGTATTAATTAATAAAGGGGACCTAGTTAGGGCCATGAAATAATAATGTACACACGCGGAAATTGAGGGTACAAATATTGATTTTAGGTGTATACATCTCTATCATCTCGAGTAATACAAGTGGAAGGGTCTTCATGTCATCATTAGTCTAATAAGTGAGTGGTCCTAAGGTGATCGTATTGACTAAAAAAATTAGGTGGGATAAATATAGTGGCATTTGTGTCCATGGAGTTATCAAGTGAAGATGAAAATGATGGTTCTATTTGTTATGGATTCGGATGTAGTGGTTACAAATGTTTTTGAGGAAGGTTTTGAAACCTAGTCCTAATTTCTCATGAGGTTTGCGAATACTAGTCAAAGAAAATTCATGTATACCATGGTTGTAATGTTCTAAGTTAAATCCTTTCCAGTGCAGCGATGAAGATACATTTGTGCGAAGGAATGGTTGTATAAGAATGAGAACTCGGATATGAAGGGTTTTTCATGGTATTGATTATCGTGGTGTGAGGAAGGACCATCAATCCCTCTATAAATGAGGTTTGTTCTCATATGGGAAAGACTAAAGGAATGATGTCTTTGACATCCGGTTCATACATAGGTTGTTTGGTAGGTCTCTATACGTCTTAGGTGTAGCGGAGAGTTGATAACTAGAAGGTAGTACTCCCACAAGTGAGAGACATTGCATAACATCTTCAAAGGAGCTATCATCTTAGTAGTTTAGATGAAGGGATGGAAGATCTAGTAGAATCTTTTTCGAAGATATTGTGTTTATCTTAGGAATGAGCACATTATTAGGTCAATGGGTCATGTGACATGCTTTGAAAGGATTAGGACTAATGGGAAAAGTAAAGGTTTTACCTTCATGTTCTTATTTTATACATTGGTCCACGTTGATGGGATATAACGTGCATAGCATATATCCAAGGTCGTCCTAATAGCATGTTGTCTTTGGAACTTTCCTTCTACAGATAGAAGACTTCGCGAAGGATTTTAACGCTAACTTTTATGACTAATATGACTCATGCCTAAAGTAGGGGCGAAGTGTGTTGTTGAAGGCACGTAACATGATGGGTGACTAGGAAATGATGGTATCTTGTAACTAAAACTATTTAAATATGTGCAAAAATATGATGTTGATTTTGGTGCCATTGTCAATCATAACCCTCTTGATGAGAGTATTATTGATTTATGCGGTGATGAAGAGTGGGAGGTCATAGTCTTCGTGTTGTAAGGATGGAATTTCATATTTGTTGAAGGTGATAGTAGAAATCATTTTAAGAGTCTCAAAAAAGTTGGAAATGGTTGAGGGTCATTTGATTGTATTGAGATGGATTGGAGATCCTCAATCATTTCTTATCATCTTTATGAAGAGGTTTAAATAAGCTTGTAGAGAGACATTTTTACGTGAGCTTGGTGTAGTTGTTTAATGACGGTGTTTTTATGGAGGTACTTGATTGGGTGTGCGAGTGGAAAGTATGGATACCTTAGTCTTAGAATATGATGGATTAGATGATTTAGGAGCAATAGACATGGATACTTTGGCCTATTTTGATCTTATGCCTTGGGGTCTTACGCGTGCGTTAGTAGTTATACGAACAACATCAATCGATGGAGTGGGGTTTTCTAGAAGAATCCTAACTCTTGTTGGATGTGTTTGTGATGTTGATGATGGTTTAGAATAATTTTCTTTAAGGATTTGGTGAGTTAATTTGATTTGATTTAGATGTTTTATATCTGTAGGAAGAAGCCCTTTATTGGCAAGGTTTCAGATCGTATTCCTTAGTGGAGTGTTATGTTGTCAGATGGTAAGCACAAAACACTTCAAAATTATACCAAGATGGTTTTCACCCTCGGGAGCCGATGAATTGATGGGAGGTAATGTTATGATGGATAGTTGGATGAGATTTTAGAGGGTTCTAGTATAGTACCACCATGTCAGCAACTATCTGGGATAATGGTGAGGATGAATGGATCTATATATGGTTTGATGATTCAGAGGTTTAGGATGGCAGGGTTGTACTTTATGTGACATGTTTAGGTTGCGATCGGGAGTGACCTTGATTCTCTAAAAATGAATATGGATTTAGATGAGGGGTGAGGCCCTAAAATGGAAGGCAAATGTCATACATTTTGTGATAAGGACATTTTAAGATTACGTGGTGCAATTTATGTTTTTCTAGATGAATGGTTTGCAGATTGTATGATGGATTTGTTGAGATTCTAGATGTAGTAGTGAGTGAAATGATTTTCGAAGGATATTTTTAATATTTCTATGGAATGTCTCTTTTCTAGATCTTTCAAAGTGGTACTAGATGAATTTGTAGATGATGTGTTATATGTAAGAGGACTCATAGTCTCGGTAATAGTCGAGACTAGTAAATTCGGATGATTCGGTTGGTGTTTTTAATGTTGAAATCATAAGTGGTTGATATTTGACTGTGTTGATAGTATGGTGAGAGTTGACCGCATTAGATTTGGGTTGACTAGTAGGTGGGGGATGATTAGGAAAATGTTGTTTAAAAACATCCAAGTTTTGATTAGGAGGCACATTTGGATTGTCTTTTAATTTGCCTCGGTCAATGAGATCTTAAAGGACATTTATAAATGAATGATATCTTTTGATGTCGTGACCTTGGACCTAATGGAATTTACAATAGTCATTATCTCGATGCCATGAGGGTTTAGAGGTAGATGTGTCGATAGGTTGATAGGAGGAAGCTTAATCATGCACGTGGCTAGAAGCTTGTTGAAAACCACACTATAAGATTCCCCTAATGGGTGTGTAAGTATGTTGAGATCGTGTTCGTTTGGAGTTTGAAAAAATTTGGACATGACTTTTACAATGGCCGCATGTGCTAAGCCTTTGTATTTATCATTACTATAAGAGGGTTTAAATGAAGAATCGGGTTTTTATTTCTTCAATCCGAGTTTGAATTTACCATCTTCAAGGTCATAAAGTTCTAGTTTATCAACCATGGTAAAGGATTTGTCAAATGTTTGGAAGGAATGGATCTATAGAGTTGATGATATATGTTTAGCATAGGATTGAGAAAACAACTCAATCAACTCGGTTTGTGGGAGAGAGAAAGATAGGTGATTGATGATCCCATGCCAACAAGCAAAGAATTATGCAAATGAAACTCATCTTTGAAATTTTTAATAGCGTAGAGATTTGTAATGGAGATTTTACAAGTGATATTGATGGATAAATGCTCTAAGAACAACCATGTGAGTTATGTAAAAGAGAAGAGTGAATATTGTGGAATGTTGTTATACCAGTCAAGGGCAGGTCCTACGCTAAGGACATAAGAAATGTCCTCAACATAAGGTCTTGGTCATGTGTGATGAGATAACATGCATGAAAAAAGGCCCTAATGTGTTGTTGTGGTTCCTCCTTACTATAGAATTTAATAAACTTTGGGAGTTCCCAATGTGGTAGATAGGCTTTGAAAGGTATTGTTGGGTGGATGGATTTGTATCAAATTTGTTCATATGACAGGGTACTTTTAGGACCCATGGTGGTAGCTTCAAGACTTGAAATCCTATTCATTAATTCTTGTAAAGGATCATTTTGTGATGGTTGTTGAAGGTTTGATGATTATGAGCTAGGTTGATTATAGATGTGTAGATTTGATTTCTAGTACATGATAAAGTAAGGAGACATTATGATGAAGAGGATGACTCATGGGAATGTTGTAGGAATGATAAGAAAGTAAACATTTCAAGGGTTGAATGTATTGATAAGGAATGGGAATTGAAGTGTTGATAAGGGGTTTAGATGGTTGTGGTATGTATTATGAGACGGGGCATTATATGTCTATTGTGAGAAGGAGTTAGTGCTAGCCCTAGAACTTTTATTAATGATGGGTATAGATGCGGAAAGGCCCCTCTTTAGAGTTTCTTGTGTAAGATGTTAGTGTGATGGTGATAATAAATATCCGAATCCATAATTACACATTAACATTCCACATGATGTATAATCCAGATCTAGATCTTAGAGAATCATGAATTAAACAATAACTATAACAAGATTAACCATACATGAACCAGATTCAATTACGTTTAACACCATTATCCAGCCAATATTATCCATTGCATTAAACACTATAAAACATAGAATTTTCTTACATTATAAGGTATACCCATAAGTCATGCACTCATCGAGATCGAGTAGCATAACTCTCTGAATAATTCAATCTCCTATATCTTAAACTATAAAGTTCAATACATATTTATAGAGGTGGGGACTTTCCCTTCACCGCCTATGCACTTCTCAAAATAGGTCACATGTTGATAATATCCATGCACCTTTACAATAGCATGCATACATGCAAGTGTTCTAATAATATATGTCCTATAGTTAACTGGAAGAAGCAATCCTATTATTATCTCAAACCATGCATGGCATTTATCAGCCACTCATTCCCAAAATACCATTGTGTGTCGACAAGTCTTCATCTCTATGTGTGCTCCACACACTATCTTCCAAAAATAGCCCTTATCCAAAAAAATGGCTAAGTCCTGAGCCAAATTGTTTTGGCATGCATTTCCTTCCCTATCCTTCCACACCTTCAAATGCACCTTGTTCCCGTGCGTGCATCCTTTGTGTGTCTTCTCCTTAGAACAATATTTTTCAGCCCAACATTACCTCACACTAAAGTACAATGTTATCCCAGAAATGGGAATTCTTTCTGATGTTCCCAACAATAAAGAATAAGTATTGAAAGAATTAAAGAATCATTGTACAAAAAGAATGAATCTTTACTCTGCAACTTCCTCTTCTTCAACTAGGAGGATCAACTTTGATATTGATTTTTGATCTCATCCTCCAATATCTACCAATCACTCAATGTGTTCCTTGTTTTCTCTCTAGATTTTCTATGGTTATGGCATCTAGTTTGTCATGAGTGATCTTTTCTTTCTCATTCTATAGTACTCAGACAACATTGGCCATACCTGACATCATTCCTTCTAAAAGATCCATCTTCTATGCTATGAGCTTCTCAATCTCATCTATTCTCTCTTTATGTGGATCATGGGATGTTGCATGAGGGCTTCGTGATTTTGTTTCACCGGTTTCAATCTATCGGCATTCCCTAATGTCTCATCTTTCATTGTTGTCAGAACTTCATTATCTTCTACAAGAGTTCTAGTCCTTATTATTGCTTCTAGTGCCATACACAAATTGAGAGCTTGGTTTTCTTTCTTCATCTCATCCTTCAAGGTCTAGAGCAATTCCTCATAAGTTGAAATTTTTCTAGATCATAGAGGCCCTTGCTCTCTCTGCTTCTTGTTCAACATATTTTGGTGCAGGGCATTTGAATTGGTTCATCTTCTAACACTAAATCAACCAAAGTGCGCACATAATGCATAGTAGAAGGAAAATTTTTAGGTACCTTAGGTTCTAGATGAGGCCTTGCTTTCAGAATGTGATCACCAATCTCCTCATCCATGCCAATGAAAGCCTCATTATTTTCCCATTCTCATTCCTTCTCTTCCTTTAGGTGCACTATCTCTGCAGTTTTATCCTTGTTATCTTCCATCGCACTCGAATGGTGGTAGCCTTATCAACATTTCTCCACACCACCTCAACAGATACCTTGACCAAGGCATTGTTGACCTACTCATCAGACATTAGAGTAGGCTTTATCATCATGTGCCTGCTTTGGGGTGCCTTCTTCACTCTTCACGAGACACAAGACTCCTCACACACGTCAAAATCAGTTCGCCCATTTGATTCTGTATGGACTAGGATAATTACTTTCTTATGCGCATAGTGGACATATCTAGATCCATCAGCTCCCACCCATATAACTCCTTAAGGCCCACAATACTCTAAAACCGGGTGTGGATGATTTTTCTTGTGTCCTCAGTATAGCCCATACTAGGGACAACATACTCTTCACTTGTTCTTTCTCTTTTTGTTCTTGGCCCCTTAGGAACCTGGGCACTAAGGTCTGAAGTTGGCCCTTCTCCTACCTGAGTTGTAATGGGTGCATTGGGTTGTTCTTACACAATTTCTTCTACCTCTTTCACCCCTTCCTCTTCATCTCTCATTTCTTCATCCCGAGGTTCCTCCACATCTTCAAGTTGGACCGAGGTACCAAGCACACTCTCTTCGGACTCCTCTACCTCCTTGTTAAGCTTTAGCTTTCTTATTCTCTTTTTCTCTAGTGCTTCTTTCTGAGGGGAGAGTCGAGGTGACCTTCATAAAGGTTGTGATGTTCTTACGCCTTGGGTCCTGGTTCTTCTGAACACCTTCTTAAACTGGTGCTCCTCATGGACTGTATCCACATCCAAGTCTTCCTCTCCTCCTTGTTCCTGTGGGGAGTATCTATGTGTTATGTTTGTGGAGCCTATTTTCATGTTATAGTTTGGTAAACCTTCCATGTGTTACACTCAGATATTTTTATGGCGGTCCCGCTCACCAGTGAGCAAGTCAAGGGGGTTCAGGGGTGAAGCCCCCAAAGCAAATTTTCATGGGTGGTTTATTAACCCATGGGTAATGGGTAACCGTTATGGGCTATTTTGGGCCCATGGCTTTTCGGTTTCCATTGTTTTGTAAAACCACCTCTTCGGCTACCTATTTATGTAATTATAAATAGATGGACATACAATAGGATATACATCAGTGTGTTTTGTGAAGGTGAATAGTGTGTGTGAATTCAAGTGTGAATTCGGAAGGATTAGTTGAGCGACTCCAAACAAGATCTGATTATTGTAATTGTGAAGAATTTTGGCTTGTAATAAAATCTGAGCAAGTGTTCTTGGTGGATGTAGCCCACATTGGGTGAACCACGTTAAATATTGTCTTCGTGTTGTGCATATTTCATTTCTGTAATTCTATTCATACTTCTTATTATTGTGATTCTGAGGAATTATTCCACATTAGATTCTATTAATTCCTAACAACTGGTATCAGAGCTTTTGGTTGTGTTTGCTAAAGTGTTGAATCACAGGAAGGGTTATTAGCTTGAGTGGGAGCTATGGCAGATGAGGGCAGATTGAGGGTTGAGAAGTTCAATGGGTAGAACTTTGGTTTGTGGAAGATGTAAATGGAGGATTACTTATATCAGAAGGACCTCCATGTTCCTTTGGCTGGAAAAGCAAAGAAACCTACAGCCATGTCGGATGAGGATTAGGAGTTGCTTGGATAAAAAGGCACTCGGGAAATTTGTTTATGCCTTGCATCTTCTGGTTGCTTTCAACATATCGTAGGAGAAGACCATGGAAGGTCTCATGAGTGCGTTGGGGAAGTTATATGAAAAACCCTCTACCTCTAATAAAATATTTTTGATGAAAAAGTTATTTAATATGAAGATGTCTGAGAATGGTTCTGTTGTTGATCATTTGAATGAATTTAATATGGTTGTGAGTATGTTAAACTCGGTAAAAATTGACTTTGATGATGAGGTCAGGGCTTTGTTGATTTTGTGCTCCTTGCCAGATAGCTAGGACAACTTGGTTATGGTTGTAAGTAATTCAGTCTCTAATAATTCAAAGCTGAAGTTTGAGGATGTAATAGGTGTGATCCTAAGTGAGGAAATGTGAAGGAAGAGCACCGAGAGATTCTTCTACTTCTAGAAACACTTTGACGGTGGAGAGCAGAGGAGACAAAAGAAGCAGGGAAAGGTAATTGTGGGAAGTCGAATGATCGCGGAAGGTCAAAGTCCAAGAGTAAGTTAGAATGTTGGCACTATGGGAAGGTTGGTCATGCTAAGAAAGATTGCTTGAGGCTCTTCGGGATAAGAAAAACAAGGAGGAAACTAAAGAGGTAAATTTGGCAGCAGGTGATGTTTGTCAAGATGCCTTAATTCTTTCTTTAGATAATATTGTTGAATCTTGGGTGTTAGATTCAGGGGCTTCTTTCCATGCCACCCCACATAGACATTACTTTACTAATTTTTTCAAGGTGATTTTGGACATGTATATCTTGGTGATGATGAACCATGCAGCATAGTAGGGAAAGGTTGTGTTCAGGTGAAAATGCAAAATGAGAACACATGGCTACTTAAGGACGTCAGCATGTGCCTAAGTTGAGGCGGAAACTTGATATCGTGGGAAAAGCCAGCAAAGTGATGGCTATACGGTCATTTTTACAAGTGGATTCTTGGAAGGTTACCAAGGAGCTCTTGTGGTTAGAGGTAAGAAAACTGGTACTTTGTATTTAACCAGTGGTGCTGATTATTGTAATTTAGTTGCTGCATATGGAGATGTAACTTTGTGGCACTAGAGACTCGGTCATATGAGTCATAAGGGCATGCAGATTATAAAGGACAGCCGCCGGATTAAAGGAGTTAGATTTGGACTTTTGTGAGGACTGTGTTTATGGGAAATAGAATCGGGTGAGATTCCTCAAGGTTGGACCTACCAGGAAGGAGGGTAAGTTGGAGTTAGTTCATACATATGTATGGGGGCCAGCTAAGGTAAACTCTATTAGTGGTTCATGTTATTACATCACTTTCATTGATGATGCAACTAGAAAAGTTTGGGTATATTGCATTAGAAAGAAATCTGATGTGTTTGAAACTTTCAAAAGATGGAAAGCCTTGGTTGAGAATGAAACAGTCTCAAGTTGAAATGTCTCAAGTCAGATAATGGAGGGGAATATTACAACAATGAATTTATTGATTACTATTCAGTAAATGGGATCCACAGCAAAGAATGGTTCCAAATACTCCACAGAAAATGGAGTGTCAAAGAGAATGAACATGACAATCATGGAGTGTGCTAGGTACATGAGGTTACATGCGGGGCTTCCACTCATGTTTTGGGTGGAAGCGGTAAGCACAACTTATTTATCTGATTAACAGAGGACCCTCTATGGCCTTGGATGGAGGTATACCTGAGGAGGCTTGGTCTAGTAAGAAAATTGATTACTCATTTCTTAGAGTATTTAGATGTGAGGTATTTGTTCACATTGATAAAGATGATAGGACCAAGTTAGAGGCTAAGTCTGAGAAATGCACCTTTGTTGGATATGGTGAAGATGATTTTGTTTCCGTGTTTGGAGTCTTAAAGACAAGAAAATATTTCGATCTAGAGATATTGTCTTTAATGAAAAAATCATGTATAAAGATCAGTTGCAGGAACAAAAAGAGGAATCAAAGAAAGAATACATAGTGTTAGAGGACATTGTGGACAACAAGGTGTCCAAGGGGCCGGTTTAGTTACAACATGTTTCGGCACAGCCAGTTTAGGTACCTACTCATCAGGAACCCCAAACTCTTGAGGTGAGGTCTTCTAGGGTAAGAAGGGAACCTGAATGATTTACTCCATCTTTGAATTATTTATTGCTCACTGATAGTGGAGAGCCAGAGTTCTTGAGGAAGCGGTGTAGAGTATGCCAGAAGAAGTGGGAGCAGGCCATGGATGAAGAGCATAGATCTCTTATGGAAAACCAGGACTTGGGATCTGTGGAGCTACCCGAGGGCAAGAGAGCATTGCGAACAAGTGGGTGTATAGAATCAAAAAGGAAGATGGAGGTAGGAAATGATACAAGGTCTGGTTGGTGGTCAAAGGATTTACACAAAAGAAAGGTATAGACTTTGATGAATTTTTTCTCCGGTTGTTAAAATGACTTCTATTAGAACTGTTCTTGGGATAGTTGCAGTTGAAGATTTGCACTTAGAACAGTTAGATGTGAAGACTGCATTCCTTCATGGTGATTTGGAGGAGGAATTATATATGAGGTAGCCACAGGGATATGAGGTCAATGGGAAGGAGAACCTGGTGTGCAAACTGAAGAAGAGCTTGTATGGATTAAAACAAGCTCCATGGCAGTGGTACAAGAAGTTTGATAGTTTCATGATGGAACAAGGATACTCCAGGTGTCATTCTGACCATTGTGTATACATAAAGAAATTTGATGATGATAGCTACATTATTTTATGTCTGTATGTTGATGATATGCTAGTAGTAGGTAAGAACATGCAGGAAATTAAGGTACTCAAGAAGTAGTTGAGTGACTCCTTTGCTATGAAGGATTTGGGTGCAGCAAAGCAAATCCTTGGTATGAGAATAACTTGGGATAGGAAGGAGTGGAAACTAAATTTATCTCAAGAAGAGTACATAAATAAGGTCTTGGAGAGGTTCAGTATGCAAGATGCTAAACCAGTTGGGACTCCTTTGGCAGGTCACTTCAAGTTATCAAAGGAGCAGTGTCCCAAGACTGAGGAGGAGAGATTCAATATGTCCAAGGTACCTTACTCATCAACAGTTGGTAGTTTGATGTATGCTATGGTATGCACTAGGCTAGATATTGCCCATGTAGTGGGAGCAGTGAGTAGGTTTATGAGTGATCCAGGAAATGAGCACTAGACAGGCAGTAAAGTGGATACTTCGGTATTTGAGAGGGACCATGGGTATTGTTTTGTGTTACAGTGGATCAGACACTACTTTGTGTGGATATGTTGACTTAGACATGGCTGGAGATTTGGACAATAGGAGGAGCACAACAGTTATGTATTTACTTGTAGGTGTCTGACAACAGAAGAGCTAGATTTCATAGTTACTGAGAAGGTTGTGGTTTTATCAACCACCGAGGCCGAGTATGTTGTTGCTACTGAAGCTTAGCAAGAGTGATGATTTGGCTACAACAATTGCTTGATGAGTTGGGGCATAAGCAGGAAGTTGGAAAGCTATATAGTGATAGTCAGAGTGCTATTCACTTAGCTAAGAACTTTGCTTTCCATTCTAGGACAAAGCATATACAGTTGAGATATCACTTCATCAGGACAACTTTGGAGGAAGATAAGTTGAAGTTGGAGAAGATTCATACCAGTCAAAATCCTGTAGACATGATGACCAAGGTGGTCACAAGGGATAAAATAAATCTATGTTCAGCTTTGGTTGGCCTTTGCGGATGACAGTGAAGGGTTGAGAAGCTTGCTCAGTGGAAATCAGTCTCCAAGTGGGAGATTGTTATGTTTGTGGAGCTTGTTTTCATGTTAGAGTTTGGTACACCTTCCATGTGTTACACTCGGATATTTTACGGCGGTCCCGCTCACCGGTGAGCGGGTCAAGGGGGTTCGGGGGTGAAGCCCCCGAAGCAAATTTTCATGGGTGGTTTATTAACCCATGGGTAATGGGTAACCGTTATGGGCTATTTTTGGGCCCATGGATTTTCGGTTTCCATTGTTTTGTAAAACCGCCTCTTCAGCTACCTATTGATGTACTTATAAATAGATGGACATACAATAGGATATATATCAGTGTGTTTTGTGAAGGTGAATAGTGTGTGTGAATTCAAGTGTGAATTCGGGAGGGTTTGTTGAGCGCAGCTCCAAACAAGATCTGATTATTGTAATTGTGAAGACTGTTGGCTTGTAATAAAATATGAGCAAGTGTTCTTAGTGGATGTAGCCCACATTGGGTGAACCACATTAAATATTGTCTTCATGTTGTGCATATTTCATTTCTGTAATTCTATTCATACTTCTTATTATTGCAATACTATGTGCTCACTCTCCACATTATCTATGGGTTGCCTCTAACCTCTATGGTCCAATCCTCCACTATCCTCATGTTCTTTTTCTTCCTTTATCTCTATGGTCGAGGTAGGCTTTGGAGCTGCCACATTTTCAATTGTGTGTTTGCCCTTAGGCGGCCCTGGTAGCATGAACTCATTCTCCACATACTTGTTATTTTCCAACCTAGGCTTAAGCTAGAGATAGAAAAGCGCGGATCCACTTGTCCCCAATAGCCAAACTTACTAGCTTTATGTTTATAACATTAGAAATAAGCCTCTCAATATAGGCAGACCAGACTTGGATAAACATAAGTTTTTTTGAGAGTATGGTAGTCACAATCTACCTTGTTCGCATTAAAGCTCAACCAACGCACATCAGTAAACCTGTGTATTGAGGCTTGGAAATAGTGCGTTGTGAAGGTGTATGGCAGTTTACACCATGGACTCCATGTACCATCCTTCATTACAAACTGCACAATGTGAAAATTTTGGTACACTACAAATTATACTGACTTACCTACTATTGATGGCATCTCCTTAGGAATATACCATTCCTCCTCAAATGTCACATGTAGTCAATCATTTTTGCCCTTTTTGAATGGGTCAATCATTGTTCCTTCACACAAGTACTTCTCAAACCTCTCAACGAGGGACTTCTTCTCTACGGGGTATTCCCAATTTTTTTTCTTTGTCCTATCGGGCACTCCAATTTCTACAAACACAAAAGATATGAGGATAGCGCTAAAACTTATCTTTTCACATGTGTGTGCTTCCTCAGTAATTGTTTCGCTTTATGTAGCTTGCTAGATTGTAGACTTCTCCTTGTGACATCTTCTTGGAAACATGTAGCCACATGGTGTTTACCTGACCATCTCTCTTGATCATTCAATTTAGTGAGCAGATGTGTGGCTGCCTGCACACCATCGGTACTTCCTTAATTTGTAGATATCCTTTCCGTGTGGACCCTTTGAGTATCACAACTCCTTGCTTGGGCTATACTATCTACCTTATTGGTTAGATCACTAATAATATCTATCCATATTCCCTTCAATCCAATCAATTTCATAATTAAGGCCACCGTGATTCTTACCCTTCATTCAAAAAATGGAAGAAGTCCTCATGGACTCGCTCATAAGCCATTGGTATAAAGCTTCGGCTTTCCAAAATATGGGAGTTCATATAGGTGATAAATCCCTACCTTCTTCAACAAATTCTCCCATCATCATCATATACTTGGCATGTTATCCACTATGTGCTTGTTGGTCTTCTTATTCAAAGAAAGCATCCAACTCTCCTTGTTATCGGTGGTTTGGTAATCACTTTGCATTTGCGGATATGGGAATCCCAATCCGTTCAATGATCACTCCTTCTGATATCTTGCATCTCTAAAAATTTTCTCTCAAGAGCAACTTCCACATTTTTCTTCCCCTTTGTTCTTGATGCAGGTGCTTTCTTCAGTGCCATGGTAAAAATCTCACATTTTCTTCTCTCATCGAATAAGCCCTTGTGCCCTAGCTTGAAACCCTGTGCGCTAGCTTGAAAAAGAAATACGAGCCCTAACTCCTTCTCAATGCTTCTACTTCACTCAAACCCTTCTCCAATGGGGACGCAAGCCACTTCATGCACAAATCCACTCTCCACGTTTGGTTTTACATCTCTTCGCACCTCAACATGTTTCGCTTTGCTCAATCACAACTAGCTTGCTCGAATACTTGTGATTGCAACGGTAAAAATGAACCCGCATCATGTCCTTATATAGATTTTTAAAAATTTATTACATTTATTTATCCTTCACCTACCACCAATCCTATCATTAATTGACTATTTTTCCATCTTCCGTGCGGTGTACCTTCACACCCTAGTTATAACCTTCTAACACACCTTCCTAACTTCTACCCGTAGACCTCCTTCTTTACACTTCCATGCACCAAAGTACCTCACCATTGTGCCTTCCCTAGTAGTTTCCACGGCCATAGCTTACCTCACGTTATATTATTCATTCATTTATTTTCAACTATGGTCTTCTCTAGGATCAATCTTCTTTCTAGCAACTCCTTTCCATTCTTGAATAGCACCTGTAATAGTATGTTCTCATGTGTTCCCTTTGTTGAATAAAAATAACAACCACCCCACACCAATGGTATGTGCAGTCCTTTGCACATAAAAATACTTCATATTGTAATTAGCTTCTAGCGCACAAACACACTTATTACACAAAACACCAAACTAAATTGACAAAGCATAGCGACGAAGAAGGAAATACATTAAAAGAAATATATAAAGGGAAATCTATACTAAATGGAAATACTACCTTATTACAAACACCAAGAAGACTTATTTATAGTAGGGCTTCAACCTACTCCCGTTGAAGTAACCAAGTAACCATGTTCCATCAAGTGCCTCTAACTGGCAAGCACCTAATTCAAGGATGTGAGTGATAACATATGGTCCCAACCAATGCACCTTAAGTTTTCCTGAATGGAGAAAAACTTGGAATCATAAATAAGTACCATATGTCCAACTTCAAGCTTCTTGTCCCTGATGTGTCTATCATGCCATGCCTTTTTCCTAGCCTTTTCCTACTTCTGACTCCAACGTGTTATAGCGCACCTCTCATCCAATTGTATTAACTTGTAAATTCTCTCTTCTAATGCTTGCTCATCAGCTAGACCTCCTGCCCGTGTAATACACAAAGAAGGTAACATGAACTCCAGGGGAAGAAATTCTTTTGCATCAAACACCAACTAAAAGGGTGTAGCCTTATTCAACCTCTTGTAAGTTATTCTATATGCCCAAAGTACAACAAGAAACTTTATCATCCCAATATTTCCTTCCAACATCACAAATTTTTATCAAGGTCTGCTCAATATCTTGTTGAAAGCCTCAGCAGTCCCATTTGCTTAAGGGTGATAAGGTGTAGTCTTATGGTGCACGACCATAAATTCATCCAATAATATCCTAATTGTCTCATTTAAGAAGTGTTTGCCCTATCACTTGTCAAACTCAACGAACACCCATACCTAGTAAGAATATTTTCCCATAAGAACCTTGTTGTTGTAGCCATTGTACAATCCTTTGTAGGTGTTGCTTCTACCCACCTTGTAAGATAATTTGTATAAGTGATGATGTAGCGATCCAGTTCTATGTGTGGCTAGGGAAATAGGACCCACAAAGTCTATTGCCCATTTTTCAAATAGCTTTGCACTAGTAATAGGCCTTAAAGGCATTTCATCTCTTTGTTTAGGTTTTCCAAGGTGTTGATAGTGATCACATGCCTTACAATACTCTTTACAATCCTTGTATAGGGTCTCCCACCATAATCCATGCATAGAATCTTGCGTGTGGTGGCATCACCTGCATAATGCCCACCTACAATACCACCATGATCCTCTTCTAGGATATCCTTGTGCTCATGTTCTAATACACACGGTGCAATACTTCATCTCGGCCTAGTTTTTATAAGTCACCACTGATCAACATGAAGGGTGTAACGTGAATTACAAGTTGTTTCTTCTATAAGGGTTTCATTCCTTCTAGCACTATACCTATGTTTAAAAATACAAAAATATCCTCCAGTTGTAAGGCACGTGATGTAACATGTACAATTGTGCATCTGACATTGTATCTTCAATTTTTTGTGTGTCCTCTCTTGATTGAATTCTTGTTAAGTGTTCTAGGCCATAATTAATTTTACCTGGTTTTCCACATTTCAGAAGTAAAATTCTTAGAATAAGAGAACTCATTAACACATGTGACCACGTAAAATGAGCTTATTTAATAAGTATTTTAGTGTCATGTGATCTCGTATAAAATACAAAAGGTGTTGCTAGAAAGTATTGTCTCGAACTTATGAAACACGTAGATCATTAACAAACCCTCGCGCTTTGTAGTTATATAAATTTTTTTGTAGAGTCAACTTTCTACTAGTAAATCATATAGGATGATATATAATAGCTTCTCCAAGATGAGCTAACATTGCACCAATGGTCATGCCGAGGCATCCACATGTATGTGACAAGACAACAATACGTGACAAAATCACACAAACTTATAATACTCTTTATAATCCTTGTATAGGGTCTTCCACCATAATCCAAATGAGTATAATCTTACACGCATTGCTCGCCCCTACATAATGCCCACTGCTACACATCGCCATGCGCCTCTTGATGATATCCGTGCACTCGTGTTCTAATACACATTGGTGCAATACTTCATCTTGGCCTAGTTTGTATAAGTCACCACTGATCAACATGAAGGGTGTAGCGCAAATTGCAAGTTATTTCTTCTCTAAGGCTTTCATTCCTTTTGGCACCATACCTGTGCATAAAAAGAAAACAATATACTTCAATTCTAAATGTGTGTGATGTAACCTATACAACTATACATCCAACATTGTATCTTTAATTGTTTGTGCATCCTCTCCTGATTGAATTCTTGATAAGTGGTCTGGGCTGAATTACTTTTACCTGGTTTTACCACAACTGTAAAGTCAAATTCTTAGAATAAGAGAACCCATCGACATATGTGCCCCTATAAAATGAGCTTATTTACTAAGTATTTTAGTGCCATGTGATCTGTATAAAATACAAAAGGTGTTGCTAGCAAGTATTGTCTAAACTTATGCAACACGTAGATCATCGACAAAGCCTTGTGCTTTGTAGTTGTATAATTTTGTTCTACAGAGTCAACTTTCTACTAGTAAAGTAGATAGGATGATCTATAATACCTTCTCAAGCTGAGATAACATTGAGCCAGTGGTCATGCCAAAGGCATCCACATTTATGTGAAACAATTTGTTCCATGAGGGAAAACATGGAATAGGTGATGTAGTAAGTCTCTCCTTCAATGCCTTAAATGTGCATTGTTGCGGTTCTCCCCAATAGTATGTCCCTTTTCCCTTTAGTAACTCTTCCAGGGCGTGAAAATCTTTGCATATCCTTTGATAATTTTTTTGTAATACCCTATATGGCCCAAGAATTCATGCACCTAACTTTGACCGGTAGTCTCCTCTAGGAATATAATAATCATGTAACGTAGTCAGTTGGATCTCGCTAAAAACCTTCCTTGCAAATGATATGCCCTAGTAGAGTTCCAAAAGGTGTAGCAAATACGCACTTTTGATGTTTAAAGAGATGTTTACCTATCTGCATCTTTCAAACATTAGGTGCAAGTTGTCAAAATGATCCTTAATAAGCCCATATACCGTCTCAATCATCCAAGTAAACCTGCAAGAATTTGTGAATAAAATCTTTCGGAATGTTTGAACAACTATGAGCAAAAATACAACAAGCGTATTCTTCAAACCAAAGGCCATCACTTTGTATATGCAAAACTTCGCCATTCAAAGGTGAAATTTTTCTTCCTTGATCCTCCCGTGCAATTATTACCCGATGATACCCAAATAATCCATCTCGTAAAAGAGTAAATTTCAATATTTCCTCCTTGAAATGCATAGAAAAGGATCAATCACATATCCAAATATTCAACTCCCTGTAATCCACACAAATCCTAATCTGACCATCTTTCTTTATATTGATTACCATGGGGCTAACCCACTTTGATTCTTCTAGGGGCTTAATGATGCCATATTTCAGCATTTTGTCAATTTCTTCTTTAACTTTTACGCGCATGTTAGGGTTAATCTTGTAAGGTCTCTTCCGATCAGGCCCTTACCTTCCTTTAGCTTAATCTTCATCTCACCTAATGACTCATGCACCCCCTTTAACTCATGGTAGCCCCTAGGAAATAAGTCCTAGAAATCACATAGTAACTCAATTATCTTTGCCACTTCAGAATCAAACCAATAATCTCCAATTATGGCCTCCTTAGGTTCAACATCCATGCCAATATTCACTTTATTGGTCTTCATAGGTTCATGATAAGCGCACGCATTTTTTATCCACACTGTCTAAAACCTCATGCATACCTTTGGAATGATCAATGTCCAAATTTTCTACTTCTTCATCATCCACTATATAGACCATCTTTCCTTTCTCCTTCTCAAAGAAAGCACACTTAAATAGTTTGGCATCTATCTCATCTATTTCATCAAAATGTGCTCTTGGTTCTTCCTCACCAAATAACTCTTGAATGATTTCTTCAACCTTTGCACTGTCTCCCATAGTCAAGCATTCCATAACCCATAATTCCTCTCTCATCGGAGGTTTAGTAGAGAAGTAGTCAAAATTTTGGACCATTCCTACAATCAAGTCTTGCCAATTTCCAGTCTCCCTATGTAGTTCCGCATAAACATACCAAGTGCATGCACAACCTTGCAAAGTGGAATAAATTTTGTGCACCCAAAGTGAAGGTGGTAAAGCTTCTTGTCCTCTTTGTCTAGAGTCTCTCACACCGATGAACGTGGTGCTTGATGCAGATTTTAGTAGGTGCATTTCTCTTGAGAAACCAAATTGTTAGAGGGATTATGACTTCATTCCATTCTATGACAACCATCCACATTAATGCCATCCCACGTAGGGTATATACTAACATATTTCTTCTTTCCACTTGATTTGTCCACTACTCCTCCATGGCATGCAGGAATACCGTAGGATCTCCTTCTCAAGTGTATAGGGGTATAAATTTGTTACCTATCGTCCTAAAACAACAAGGTTTGTTCCTTCTGCAAATGTGCTTCTTACTTTGTACCCAACCATCTCATAGGTTTCATGCCCAATTATCATAAGAAATATGTGTAGTATCACTAAGAGACTATGTATCTTCCCACTGGATGATTCCTTCTTTTTATGGATCAAGTACTTCCAGATCTCGAATGGCACGCACATAAATTTTGTTTAGGTCTTCCTCACTTAAAGGCTCAACATAAGGTGCAGATTTCCCATCTGTCAAAGGGATAATAAATCTTTCTTCCTTGTTCTTAAAATTTATATACCCCTTGTTGAACCATAGATTAGCATTATTTACATAACACCAAGGGTGCCCAAGTAGAGTTGGGAAGTCGTTTTCGCAAGTGCTAAAACAAGTCCCTAGTGAACTTGGCCCCTTGTATAGTAATGGATACATCCTTTAAAACCCCGATTAGAGTGGCCTTAGTCTGATTAGCCATAAATAATACATTAGAGGATGGTTTTAATGGAGGTCTTCCCATCTACACCCATGCATCTAAAGTAAGCACATTCACTTTTGTGCCTGTGTCAATCAATATATTGCTCAAAATTCATCCATCCACAACAGCATTCAGAGTGATTTCCTTGTCATAATCCAAGCTATGAGGGGGAAGATTAGCATGCAAGATCTGTTGTCCATTCTCAATACATGTGTGTGGAGTGTTCCCCTTTAACCAATTCCCTAGTAATGGAATAATATTCTCCTAGTGCAACATCTTACATACCTCTTTCAAATCATCAACATCTGACTGGACCATCTCATTGCCTTCTTTTGCTCCAACTTCATGACTGTTCCTTTAAACATTGTATTTCACCTTGAATATTTTTGAGTACCTCCATGGTTTCCTGATAAACCTCCTTCTGATGTGTAGGATCTGGATATCTTGCATGTAAAACCTCCTCCTTAGTAATGGTAGGCTTTTGTTGTAACGTCTCTTTGCACGTGTAACTTCAGCGTGTGTAGTAATCTTCACAGTACTACCTCAGGTTCCGTGTAAACTTTGGCATCCACTAATTTTCTATGGCGCATTGTATCCTAACCATCCTGCACCCTTTTTTTCCTGTTTATGTTGCTTGCTAAGATGCTCATATAAGTCTAGGCATTCCTCATAGTTATGATTCTTCCCACAAAAAGAACAAGTAATATTTTGAGGGCATTCGCGCTTGTAGTGGTTAGGAGATCTGCATGTAAAACACGTTCCATGAGGAAACTTGCCTCGTCCACCACCATGGCCTCAACCCCCAAATCCACCATGGTATCCTTGACCTCTACCATGACTTCCTTCAAAGTGTCCCTCATTCCGATCATAGCACCCTTAGTTGTGATCATGATCATGGTGCTCATTTTTACTTTTAGATTTATTTGATACTCCTATCTGTCACACACTAATATCGATGACATCATGGATCTGACCAATCAACCTGCAGTCTTCTATATTATGAGTTATGGACTGGAAAATCTTACAATAACAAGATACGTTATTTCTTATCGCGCGTTGTAATAATGGGTAGCAGCTTACATCATGGTCTAAATGATATAACTCACATTCTAACACCAATGAATGCACTAATGACCTACAGGATAACTATCTTTAGTGTGAAATTCCACTTCACAATTTGTACACCAAATCCCTATGTGTGTTTCGTGTGCTAAATTGGCCGATAGTTTCTCCAACTACTTCGCCATGGCTACAATCATGCTTCCAAGAATGGGCTCACTCTAGTTTCTATACTTCCAACTACCTCGGCGCGAATGTTGCTTCAAGTGCTTTTCGTGGGTCTCAGTATATATCTTATGTGACAAAGAACCCTCATAAACGGTGTGATCAAGCCCCCAACAAACCACTGTGCATGCTGGCTTGCATGGATATCATATGAAATCTTAGACAAAAGTATTTTAAAATGGGCATCATATTCCCGAACGCTCTCAGTAGTGCCCTACTTAATATCCTTGAGTGCACTTATATTATTTTTCTCGAACTCAGGGATATAAAAATCCTTAAGGAAAGCATCTCGTAGTGTTACATAACCTACGCAAGTATGATCGGGTCGAACTTCTTGTACCAACTATGAGCGTGCCCTTGTAACATGGTTGCAAACTAACTTTCCTTGCACTCGTGCCGTAATTCCTTTTTGTGCCATATTATCTCACACATGTGCAAATGCCTAAGAAGCATCTTCTATTCCCCTACACTCTGAAGACTTAGTGACATCTTTATGTAAATATTTTGGGGTTGGTGAGGACCATGCCCACCTAATCCAGAACCTCCTATGTTACCTCTGCCTCTAGACCCACTAGATCCACCAAAACTAGAGCCACCTATGCCCCCTGATCCTCCACCGTAGGCTTAAGTGGACCAATGAATGTACTTCCTATGTCCCAACAATGGTACTAAACTAAACTCCTACAGTCTGCGAGGTGGTACTACTCCTAGAAGTGAGTCCAAAATTCTATGCACTTGAGTTTTGTTCCAACGATGTGCTTGAAAAGGTACCTCTAAATAACAAAGAAGATGTTTTCCCAGCCATAGATGCACTTTCTACTTGATTTAATCATGTTCTTCTACTCCCCAAACTAGCTTGCTAACCACTAGTTTATACTTAGATCTTCGGAAAACCAAGCACAAGGGCTAGGTTACCGGTAGATTCGGATGCACGCCCACAACCCATGTCATCTTTATCGGCATGCTTCCATATGAGGTTGATGAGGGTTCCTTTTCCTTCTTTTCCAAGTGGGGAGTTCCAGATGATCTAGCTCCACACCTTCTACATGAGCTCTAAATCCTTCACAAGCCATCTCTCTCCTCAACGCCATCCATTCTGTAATATCACTCGCTTCTCTATCTCCCTCTCACATGCCTCATTATACTTAAGTCGTCTTTCTTCTCTTTCCTCTCTGCCACTAGGTTTGACATCCTTCACCAAACCTGCTCCTTCCCCCACACATGGTAGGGTTTAGCTAGCCATCAATTTTTCTTCCAAGTTCAAGGTTACCATCAAGATTTTGATTGCCAATGGAATGCCTTGCAAATAGTTTCCCCTGGGATAACGTAAAAACTAGAACTCAGCTACCTCCAGGCAAGAGTAAGTGGAAATTGAGTACTCTAAAATATAGCTATTCAGAACACCATGGAACCAAGTGTCCACAACGTGTGTCCAAATCAAATCAGCATCATAAAGGGCCTGAAATTCTTCCTACGTCTAGACAAGTGTGTGATACCTCCATTTCCTTTTAGACGCATATGAAAGCAGCCACTCATATAGCTCTATTGGAAATATAGAAAAGAATATCTCATACAAACATTCATACAAATTCTTCTCTACCCACGTGCGTGCGTCAAACTCAAATCCAATGTTGAACCTCCGAGTCTACTCTTCTTCCGATCTAATGTCCACTCCTTAACACTTTCTAGGGTCAATCGATACGTCTTCATCACAAAACATCCTGAAAACAATTGAAAAAGAGGTCCCGGCAATGGAACCAATGATGCAGCCTAGAATCTACTGTGAATAACACAAGTGCGGCGACACATCACCTAGCCTCGAGCCGAGCGCTCACCCGAAGCCCACAAAGGTACCAGACCCCTCTTTAGATTTGTTTGTATAGGATGTTAGTGTGATGGTGATAAAACATATTCAGATCCATAATTAAACATAAACATTCCACAGTGCATAATCCAGATCTAGATCTTAGAGAATCATGAATTAAACAATAACTATAATAAGATTAACCATACATGAACCAGATTCAGTTATGTTTAACACCATTATCTAGCCAATATTATCCATTGCATTAAACATTGTAAAACACATAATATTCTTACATTATAAGGTATATCCATAAGTCATGTGCACATCGATCCATTGCATAACTCTACAATAATTCAGTCCCCTATATCTTAAACTACATAGTTCAATACATATTTATAGAGGTGGGGACTTTCCCTTCACTTTGCCTATGTACTTCTCAAAATAGGCCGCATGTGGATAATAGTCATGTGCATTTACAATAGAATGCATACATGCAAGTTTTCTAATAATATACATCCTATAGTTAACTAGAAGAAGTAATCCTATTATTAGCTCAAGCCATTCATGACGCTTATCAGCCGCTCGTTCCCAAAATACCATTATGTGTCACGCAAGTCTTCATCTCTATGTGTGCTTTGCATGCTATCTTCCAAAAATATCCCTTATCCAACAAAATGGCTAAGTCCTGAGCCAAATTGTTCTAGCATGTGTTTCCTTCCCTATCCTTCCATGCCTTCAAATGCACCTTGTTCTCACGTGTGCATCCTTTGTGTGTCTTCTCCTTAGAACAATATTTGCCTTCCCAACATTCAAAGTCCTTGATATACCTAAGAGTATGTGAATCCTAGATCCGTGGGTGTGTCGGCACAAAGTGTGATATTGAGGCCTACCCTTTCACTTCATGGTCCTACAATGATAAGGGTGGTAGGTGCTTACCTGATATATCACCCACTAGATTATTTGTACTTGGACAAAAACTAAGTCGACTTATCCTATTGGTGATGAAATCTAAGTAGGTCCACTTGGGAAGGATTGTTTAAATGTAAATTTGATGTGATATGTGGTTTGGTTGTGTTTGAAGGGATTTTGGTGAACACAATTTTTTCAACTCCTAATTAGACTAGATGAGCAAGCGAATGAAGGTTTGTTTTAAGACCCAAAAGAAATTTTTTTACTTCGATGAAAACAAACTAGACAAAATGCAATGCTTTGAAGGGGAAAAATGAAAGGAAAGTACGTACTGTGATCATTATTCTCTTTTGATTTTTTTATTTTAATGTGTTAAATGTGTTTCGAGATAGCAACATAGTGGCTCTCTAAGCTGAAAGGTTAAATAATATTGATAAGAAAGAAGTAAAAGTTATGAAATCTAAATGAAAAAGAGACTAAGGAGGTCCCATTGGGCGTGCTAGTATGTTTATGGTGATTTTCGAGTTGGTATAGTGTTGAAATACCAAAAATTGAAATAAGAAAGGTTTACCGATACCTACACCGACAAATGCAATATTGAGATGTGTGGGTACACAAACAATGTAAGAGACTCCTCCTTTCACCAAGTGAGAAGACTTGTATGTAAAGATAGCTAGACACAAAAATAATAGATAGAGATTTAACGAGTTACTCGACAAAGGTTGATCCCAGGAATCCAAAGGGATTCCTTAAAGGGTGTCAACTCGTGTTATACAATCAAGTGATATGATAAATAAGATAAGATAAATGATAAAGATTTAGGACTCAATGGGGGTGGAGAGATCTTATTGTGTGATAGGTAGCCTAAGCAATGGCTACAGTCATCTCCAAGTCTTTGAATAGTAAAACCAAAATTGCTTTGCAATTTCTTGTTCTTCGTGTGTGACATCAAGCTACTCCTCAATTTCAATGTCGTCGAGTGAGGTCAATGGTGCATAGGCTAAGTTCATTGGATAATGTTGAGCTTCTCCCACACAAAAGGCTATCAGACAATCGGAGATCATATATGTTGATGATGGGGTGTGATGGACCTAGAACAATCATCTACAATGAACATAGCTTGTAAAACAACATATTAGATCCAATATATTGATATGATTTGATATATGTTGAAAATGAATAATTTGTGAGAGATCGACGGTGATCAGAGACAAAAAGACTTTTTTATAAAGGTTGATAAAATAGATTGTGTTTGATGCAAGAATGAAATATGAAAATGTTAATATGGACTAAAGTAACCCTAGAAATATACAAAACTCATAAAATATAGATTACTGAATGTGCTTGAGGGGCTAATGAAGGAAAAGCTGATTAGGACACCAATCGATGTTGAGCAAGGATTGACTATGATCATCCTTGTTAAAACTACGGATATTCTAAAAGTGACCAATGATAAAATGAAGGAGTGAATGTGGAATATCTATGGGGTAGTATAGACGACTAATTATAGAATATAAGTAATAAAAATGTGATTTGAAATGCTAGATAAAAGTGTACCGACATTATTGAGTGGTTACGAGGGTGACAAGCTCCAAAAAGGCTAGCAAATTGTTTGACAAGATTTCTCTAAGGATGGCAGCAAGTGTGTTGATATTTCCAAGCGTAGTGATGTCGTACGGAGGTGCAGCAATTTGTTCCCAAATTCACTTCTTACTAACTAGGAAATGGAGGAAGAGGGTGACTAAATAGAATCGACGACATCTGCAACAATCGTCGGTGATCATGGATTGCCATCGATTTGTCTGGAGATGTTAAAAACCAAGTAAGGAAAAAATGGAAAATGGTTAAAACCACTTGCCATCCGAGGATTAAGTTATTTGATAAATAGTGGGAGGTTAGAAATTTGGGTAGGAAGAGGTTAGGGGGTTAGGATGGGTAGGATAAATTAGGCTAGGTTGGTTTCAGGTGGTTAGGGGAGGGTAAATAAGGTTTTACGATAGTAAATGAGGGTTTACAATGGTAAATTATAATGTACTTAGGATAGGAATAATAATGTGAATAATGATGATGTGATTAATGTGTTTCAGGTCACCTAGGGGTGAAAAAGTGGTGTCTACAAAACTTTAAACCATATTTACAATATTGTAGCATTGCAAGCTTCAAGGCATTATGACATTTACAATATTTATAGTAAACCACAAATTGTATTTACAATAATATAATATTATAAAGTTTCCACTACTAAATGTTTATATTAGATGAGATAGAAAATTAAGAAACCAAATAATATTATATTATTGTAAACTTGCAATTGTTGATTTTAAATCATTCTCTATTGAACTTCAACTCCAAATGTAAATGATAATATTTTTATAGATAATTGATTTATGATTTGTTGACTTACATTATATTGGCTCTCATGTGTTGTCATCGATTGAATTGTTCATTTAGTCAAGTAATTGGGTGGATTTAAATTCAAAATTGTCACTTATTAAGTTTGTTGACATGATGACGAGGCTTACAAATTTTCAAACTTTAGGTATAAAATTCATGAAGTGAGGACTACATTTAAAAGCATATTGAGTAAATGAAGTTAATGTGGCTAATTGTGTACTCAAACTATAAAGAATACATTTTTATTTGAAAAATGACATCATGTAGTAGTTGTGATGGAATGTATATGGAAACTTGACTTTTGGAACTTATTTTAGAATTTGGTGGGTGAAAAATGATTTTGTAAAGATATTATTATTCTCATGTGGATGAAATTTTTTTGATAACTACCTAATTATTAGATTACGTTGCAACTTTTTGAAATATGTGATATACAATAATTGTGTCAAATGACCAATAATTATGTTTACAAGGTCTTAATGTTTGATTTTTCCTCTAACAATGATAAGGCCCACACTAAAATAATAGTGTTTTTGTAACAAAATCATTTAAGCATAAAACAAATAATAGGTGAAGGGGACCATTTGTTAAGACGCCTATCTTTGTGGACCTAAAGCGACAATTAAAATGTTTTTTTCTTGCAAAAATGACTTATTTACATAGTTTAGTAAGTTAACATGTCATAGAGGTGGTTTTTGTGACTTATTAAACAACGTGCATCCCTATAAAATACATTTTCATATGAACTCTCTAATTTTCCCATTTTGCCTACTCGACCCAATGTTGTACATAAAATACCTTATTTGTATAATTAAAATATCTAAAAATATATATTGGGTGCCTAAATAAATTCTATTTTTGTTTGGTGATAAACACAATTTCCAGAATTTCAAGATAGGAAGGAGAAATTTCTCTACCCCTGCTTCAATATCCCCTTATCTTTTCAACTCAATTGACAAGTGAAACGAAGATAAAAGAGGAGGTCGAATATGATTATGTTTCAACTTTGACCCTGTGTCATTTTCTCTACCTTCGTGGATTGACTTCCTCCGTGTTCATCTTATATATGTTCTACTCTAAATACGTTTAATATTGTTATCCTCCCACTCTTAAAGGGTGCATTTTGTTATCTACTTAATTTGGCACTATTATAAACTACATTTTTGTAAAATTTGCACTATACATATCATGTAACTTGTACTTTCTCTTTCTATTTGTAGGTGAGGGCCCTAATAGACACCTCATTTTATTTATAAAAATATCCAGAAATATATATTGTGTGGCTAAAAATGTAAAAAAGTAACACATTGAAAACATTTAAGGGGTTTAAATGTTACATGCAATTTTTTTAATGCAATTGCCTCCACCAACAACCCAAATCATCTATAATTGTGAATTAAATGCTCTAACATGTCATTTCAATATTGTTTTACCTATTCCTTTACATCGAGTTTCATTTCATTCTTACCAGGATGTAGTTCATTTTAGAGGCTTTACAAGTTCATTTTGGAGGTGTTGTTAGTGGTGTTAAGTGACGAAGATCTACCAATGATATGTTTTCACATCGTCGCTGCATTTACATGTTTTTTACAGCTAAGAGTTCTTTGTTTGTATTGACTATTTTTCTAAGTATTCATTTCTTTGCTAGCTCACATATTTGTTTATGGTTATTATAGTCTTTGTTCAATTTTATAGAATATTTAAGACATATTTGAGTTACATGATTGGAATATAATGTTTGAAATGAGGTTTGTTATCTCGGGGATAAAACCTAAAAATTTGAAATCAAAACATTATCCTTCTATTTCAGTATTACTTTCCTTTCTTCTTTGCACCCACTTTGTTTTTATTTTGGAGCTATTGGTTCACACTAATTGTAGTATTTTAAAATGTTATAATAACTTAAATCTTACAACTCTTTCTACTTTACTAGTTTCTACTTATAGATCCTAGTGTAAGGATGTTTATGTACCTATTCTAATTGAGGAGTGGTGGTTATTTTACATAGCTTTCTATAAGCTTATACACTGCATTCATTTTGAAGTGAACATTATTGCATATATTGCATGTGAGCTTACACATTTCATAAACTTTGTAGTGTGCACATTTTATTATGTAAGAATTAATTAAAATCCCATATATCATATTTCTTTGTCGGGTTATAGTTTTTCAGTTTTCTAGAACATTCGTGCATATTTGAGTTGCATAATTAAAATAAAAGTTTGAAATGAGGTTTCATCTTAAGGATAAAATGCATAACCATTTTATGTTGCCTCCATCACCAACTACCCACCTTTCTTCATCAATAATTTTAAAGCAACCGCACTAACACACCATTTAAGTATTATTTTATTTCCTTTATACTTTCTTTTCATTTTCATCTGATGTTGGTTCATTCTAGAGGTTTTATTGGTTGTTTTGAGTTGCATGATTGAAATAAAATGTTATAAACGAGGTCTATTAGCTCAGGTTAAAACCCATAAGTGTGAAGTAACGGTTATGTCATGCCAAATTAGTATTATTTTATGTTCTATGAATGTACTACCTTGTCATGTCATTTTATTTTTCACATCACCGTAACATTTAGATGTTTTGTTTTGCACTCGATATTTCTTTATTTTTGTTGAGTATTTTCTAGCCTATTCAAGTGGAAAGAGATCATATGATATAAATATTTTGCACTTAAATATTTAATGTTATAATATTGTAAATATATATTTAGGTTTACTATTTTTTGAATATTGGGGAAATATTTGAGTCGCATGATTGAAATAAATCTCACACATAAAAAGGTAACGAAATCTTGAAATGACATGACAAGGCATCACTTTCACATAAATGGGTTTTACTTCAATCATGCAACTCAAATATAAATGTCTTGACATTTATGGGGTTTATTTCACATATTTGAGTTGCATATATCATATTTGGGTTTTATTTCAAATATATGCCTTGTCATATATGGGTTTTTATCATATATGAATGCTTTGCCATATATGGGTATGATAAAAACCATATATGACAAGGCATATATAAAACCCAAATATGATATATGCAACTCAAATATGTGAAATAAAACCCATATATGATCAAACCCATAAATGACAAGGGATATATGATAAAACCCATATATAACAAGGCATCCATATTTGAGTTGCATGATTGAAATAAAACCCATATATGTGAAACTAATGCCTTGTCATGTCATTTGAGTATTGCTTTATCTTGTGATTTGCACCCACTTTATTTTTGTTCTTATTGTTGGTTCATTTATGAGGTGTAGTTTGTTTATTTTGCATTTGAAGCTTTGTAATGCTTGAATATTGCAACTACGATTTAAGGTTTAATTTTAATATTATACATTTTATAATTCAATGGAAGTTTTGTATTTGTTATTAATTTTACAACCACTTCCTTTTCATTCTTATTTGTTGTTGGTATATTATAGAAATTTTATTGGTTCTTTTAAGTTGCATGATTGAAATTATTACAAGTATTTCCACTTTAGTATTTTTAGCTTGGGTCAAAGCACATAAGTGTGTCCCACTTTTTTGTACTTTTTGTACCTCTAAACACATGAATTTTTGACATCACTGAAATTGTAGAGAGCAATTGCCACAAAACGCACAAAATTTAAAAATGTTGTAAACTAATGAAATGTTGCATTTTGAGTGTATAATGTATGTGATTTTTTTTTGAAAAAAAAATATTTTTTTGGTTTTTTATTTATTTTTTCAAAGGTTGTTTTTAATTTATAGAGAGCAACATTAGGTTGAATTCTTGTAAAGTAGTCAAAACATATTTGTTAACTGTGAAATTTTAGATATATGTTCTAGACCATGCGACTCAGGCGGAGTTAGGTATCGATGGGGTAGAATAAAGAATAGAGAAGAAGATATAGAGGGAGGGGGATCCTCTCCCCCATAGATCTAGAGAGGGTTGAGTGTTGCCTTTTGGAATCAAATAATAGTATATTTGAATTCCATTATTTGATCTGCAAATAAAACCAATACAAAAAATTTAAGTTTTTAATCTAGACTGGAATATGTCCAAATTTAATGAAATTATGGTTAAGATAGATGACCTTCCACTCTTCATCATCATTTGTATCAATGAAAATTTCATCATACCATCCATGATTGATAACGGTGCTAGTTGTTTCACCTCAAAGTAATGCGATAAAATAGATAAGTAGGTAACGGGCATAGGAGGAATACATGTGTTATGTAGACAGTAGAAGGTGTTACGCGTGTTGTAGACTTTGATCCAAGCTGATTGTGTGAGCTTCCCTTTGGCTAGGAGGAATGACCTGTATAAGAAACACAACAAGACCACCAAATAATATTAAATAGCAAGATTCAGAGGACTGCCTAGCAAGGCTAGATCCGGGAAGCGTGATGCTTCCTCGAATGGTGTCAATCCTCTGTTTAATACAACTTAATGCAAGAAATAACAATTCCTATTGTAGTTGATAAGATTTAGGTGTTGAGAAGACATAATTTTTCTCTAAGGAGAATACACACAAAGGATGTGCGCACGGGAACAAGGAACATTTGAAGGCGTGGGAAGATAGGGAAGGAAACACACTATTTTGGAGACAACGTGTGGAGCACACATAGAGATGAAGACTTGCGCTACACGTAATGGTATTTTGGGAACAAGCGGTTGTTAAGCATCATGCATAGTTTAGGCTAATAATAGGATTTCTTCTTAGAGTTAACTATAGGACATCTATTATTAGAAAAATTACATGTTGTGCAAGCCATTAGTAAAGGCGCATGGCTATTATTAGCATGCGACCTATTTTGAGAAGTGCATGGGTGGTGAAGGGAAAGTCCCCACCTCTATAAATATGTATTGAATGTAGTTTAGGGAGAGTGAATTATTGTAGAGTTATGTTATTGATCTTAATACGCACATGACTCATGGAGATACTTTATAGTGTAATAATATTTTGTGTTTTATAGTGTTTAATGCAATGGAGTATATTGGCTGGATAATGGTGTTATACATAACTGAATCTGGTTCTTATATGGTTAGCCTTATTATAGTTATTATTTAGTTCATGATTCTCTAAGATCTAGATCTGGTTTATGCACTATGAAATGTTTATGATTAGGTATGGATCTGAATATGTATTATCATCATGAGACTAACATCATGCACAAGTAACTCTAAAGAGGGGCTTGGTACCTTTGTGCACTTTGGTTAAGCGCTTAGCTCAAGCTAAGTGATGTACCAGCGATGCCTAGGTTTTCTACTATAGATTCTACGTTGCATCATTGGTTCCATTGCTAGGACCTATTTTTCAGCTATTTTCAGGATATTTCGTGATGAAGATGTACCGATTGACCCTAGCAAGTGTTGAGGAGTGGATAGTAAATGCGGAAGAAGAGTATGCTCGGAGGTTCAACATTGGATCCGAGTTTGACGCACATGCATGGGTAGAGCAGAATTTGTATGACTATTTGTATGAGAGATTCTTTGTTATCTTTCCAGTAGAGCTATATGAGTGGCTAGTTACTTATGTGTCTAAAAGGAATTGGAGGTATCACACACTTTTCTCGGACACGGGAAGAAGTTCGAGAACTCTTTGATGCTTGATCTGATTTGGGCGCACGCTATGGACACTTGGTTCCATAGTTTTACGAATAACTATATTTTAGAGTACTTAATTTCCACTTACTCTTTCCCGGAGGTAGTTGAGTTCTAGTTTTTGTGTTATCCCAAGGGAACCTATTTGCAAGGCATTCCACTGGCAATCAAAATCTTGATGGTAACCTTGAACTTGGAAGAAAAACTAATGGCTACCTAAACCTTACCATGTGTGGGGGAGGAGCATGTTTGGTGAAGGATGGAAAACCTAGCGGAAGAGAGGCAAAGAGAAGAAAGATGACTTAAGTATAATGAGGCACGTGAGAGGGAGATAGAGAAGCAGTGTGATATTACGAGAATAGATGGCATTGAGGAGAGAGATGGCTCATGAAGGATTTGGAGCTCACGCAAAGGCATGGAGCTAGAGCATCTGGAACTCTCCCCATTTGGGAAAGAATGACAAGGAACCCTCCTTGGCCTCATATGGAAGCATGCTAGTAGAGATGACATGGGCCATGGGTGTGCATCTGAATCTACCTGCAACCTAGCCCTTGTGCTTGGTTTTCCAATATCTAGTACAACTAGTGGTTAGCAAGCTAGTTTGGGGAGTAGAAGAATAGGAGTAAATCAAGTAGAAAATGCATCTATGGTCTGGGAAAACATCTTCTTTGTTATTTGGAGGTACCTTTTAAAGTGCATCGTTGGAACAAAACTCAAGTGCACGCAAATTTTAGACTCACTTATGGGTAGTACCACCTCACAGGCCATGTAGGAGTTTAGTTTAGTACCACTATTGGGACATAGGTTAGTGCATCCATTAGTCCACTTCGGGCTACGGTGGAGAATCAAGGGCATAGGTGGCTCTAGTTCTAGTGGATCGATGGAGTCCGGAGGTTGATGTAACATAGGAGGTTCTTGATCAAGTGGGCATGGTCCTCATCAACCCCAAAAATTTACATAGAGATGTCACCAAGTCTTCTAGAGTATAGGGAATAAAGATGTTGCCAAGCATGTGAACACGTGTGAGATACTATGGTGCGCAAAAGGAATTACAAATTCGAGAGTAAGGAAAGTCGATTTGAAACTATGTTGCGGGGCGCACTCATAGTTGATACAAGAAGTTTGACCTACGATCGAGACTTGCATAGATTATGCAACACTTTGTGGGATGCTTTCCTTAAGGATTTTTATATCCCTGAGTTTGAGTAGAAGAGTATAAGTGCACTCAAGGATATTAAGTAGGGAACTACTGAGAGTGTTCGGAATATGATGCCCATTTTAAAACACTTTTTTCTAAGCTTTTGTATGATATCCATATAAGCTAGCATACACAGTGGTTCATTGGAGGCTTGATCACATTGTTTACGAGGGCGTTGTCACATAAGACATATACAAACCCACGTGAAGCACTTGAAGCAGCATTGCATGTTGAGGTAGTTAGAAGTATAGACACTGGAGTGAGCCCATTCCTAGAAGCACAGATTACATCTATGGCAAAGAAGTTGGAGAAACTATCGGCCAATTCAGCACACAAGACGTGCACTGGGATTTGGTGTATAGATTGTGAAGTGGAAGGACACACCAAGGATAATTTTCCCCATTGAGATCAATACATTCATTATTGCTAGACTATGAGATATGTCATTTAGACCATGATGCAAGCCGCTACCCATTATTACAACACACGATCAGAAAGAACGTATCTTGTTATTGTAAGATTTTTTGGTCCATGACTCACAATACAGAAGACTGCATGTTGATTGGTCAGATCCATGATGCCATCGATATTGGTGTGTGATAGACAGGAGTATCGAATAACTCTAAAAGTAAAAGTGAGCACCATGATCATGATCACACCCAAGGGTGCTACGATCGAACGAGGGACAATTTGAAGGAAGTCATGGTAGAGGTCGAGGATACCATGGTGGATTCGGGGCCGAGGCCATGGTGGTGGATGAGGCGAGTTTCCTCATGGAACGTGTTATACATGTGGATATCTTGACCACTACATGTGCGAATGCCCTCAGAATATTACTTGTTCTTTTTGGGGAAGAATCATAACTATGAGGAATGCTTGGACTTATATGAGCATCTTAGCAAGCAACATAAATAAGAGAACAAGGGTGTAGGGATGGTTAGAATACAATGTGCCATGGAAAATTAGTGGATGCCAAAGTTGGCACCGAAACCTGAGGTAGTACCTATGAAGATTACTACATGCACTAAAGTTGTGCACACTAGAGAAACGTTACAATAGAAGCCTACCATTACTAAGGAGGAGGTTTTACATGCAAGGTACCGGATCCTACACCATGGAGGTACTCGAAATCTTCGGGTGAAATACAATATTTAAAGGAACAGTCACGAAATTGAAAGAAAATAAGGTAGTATAGATGGTTCAATCGGATGTTGATGATTTGAAAGACGTATGTAAGATGTTGCGCTAGAGAATATTATTTCATTACTAGGGGAGTTAGTTAAGTGGAAATAATCATGTACGAGCATTGAGAATGGACGGTAGATCATGCATGTTAATCTTCCCCCTCATAGCTTGGATTATGAAAAGGAAATCACTTTGAATGGTGTTGTGGATGGATGGATTTTGAGCAATATATTGATTGACACAAGTGCGAAGTGAATGTGCTTACTTTAGATGCATGGGTGCGAGATGGGAAGACCTCCATTACAAACATCTTCTAATGTATTGTTCATGGCTAATCGGACTAATGCCACTCCAATCGGGGTTTTAAAGGATGTGTCTATTACTATACAAGGGGCCATGTTCACTAGGGACTTTGGGGTTTTAGCACTTGCGAGAAGCGAGACGGCTTCCCAACTCTACTTGGGTGCCCTTGGTGTTATGTAAATAATGCTAATTTACGGTTCAACAAGGGGTATATAAATTTTAAGAAAAAGGAAGAAAGAGTTATTATCCCTTTGATAGATGGGAAATATGCACCTTATGTTGAGCCTTTGAGTGAGGAAGACTTTGAACAAAATTTATGTGCATGTCATTCGAGATCCGAAAGTACTTGAGCCATCAAAGGAAGGAATCCTCCAGTGGGAAGATACACAATATATTAGTGATACTACAAGTATTACTTGTGATAATTGGGCACATGGAACCTATGAGATGGTTGGGTGCAAAGTAAGAAGTGAATTTGCATGAAGGAACAAACCTCGTTGTATTAGGAGAATAGGTAACAACTATGTACCCTCAGGTACACTAGAGAAGGAGATCCTATGGTATTCCTGCGTACCATGGAGGAGCAGTGGACGAATCAAGTGGAAAGAAGAAATATTTTGGTGTATACCCCGCACAGGATGGCAACACGTCAAGTGGAAAGTTCACAGGGATAATCTCATAGAATGGAATGAAGTCGAAATGCTCTAACAACTCGGTTTCTCAAGAGCAATATGCCTATTAAAATCTACATCGTACCACATTCGGTAGTGTGAGATACTCTAGACAATGGGGCAGAAGCTTTACCGCCTTCACTTTGGGTGCACAAACTTTATTCCACTTTACAAGGTGAGCACGCGCTTGGTATGTTTATGTGGAACTACATAGGGAGACTGGAAATTGGAAAGACTTGATTACAAGAATGGTCTAGACTTTTGACTACTTCTCTAATAAACCTCCAAAGTGAGAGAGGCATTACGGGTTATGGAACACTTGACTATGGGAGACAATACAAAGGATGAAGAACTCATTCAGAGTTATTTGGTGAGGAAGAACCAGGAGTGCGTTTTGATGAAATAGATGAGACAGATGTCAAACTATTTAAGTGCACTTACTTTGAGAAGGAGAAAGGAAAGATGGTCTACATAGTGGATGATGAAGAAGTAGAAAATTTGGACATTGATCATTCCAAAGGTACGCGCAAGGTTTTAGATAGAGTGAATAAAAACACGCATGCCTATCATGAACCTATGAAGACCAAGAAAGTGAATATTGCACAGATATTGTACCATCTTTGAAAAAGCTGATAGCTTTCTCCTCCTTGAATCGCAAGCATTGATATGTGATTTTTCTAAGAAGATGTATTCTTTTGAATTTTTGGAATCATGCTTGCAAAGGGATAAATTATTGTCATTCATGGATTCATTTTGCTATGTTGTTGTTGCTTGGCAGTAAAATTATTCTTCCTTGGGCTTTGTAAAAGTTGTGAACTAGAATTTTGTTTGCATACTTATTTTTAATAACAGCAAAACCTTGGATCAATTCCATTGATCCAAGGTATGCTTCAGTTTCTTACCTGTTCAGTTTGTTAAGTCAACATTCTGGAATGGAAGGTATTAAGAGGAATAAGCCTTTGTAAGTTTACAATTTTTCGGACCCTTCTTTTGAGGTCCTTGTTTTACATTTTCTGTGAAATACGAAATTGGATCTTCTAGTCAATTTCTTATGACCTAGTTGGCGTAAGAAGGAAAAAGACTTACTTTAGGACTATTAAGGTAAAACCTTAGTCCTAGATTGTTAGGATCTATCCTAACTAGATTCTAACCTAAGGTAAACTAGACCTACCTTAGATCTATTTCTAACTATGCATGTTGCATCCTAATCTAAGTTGTATGTTTTACAAGTGTGGGATTAGAGATAACCTAAGGTAATGAGAGGTCAATCCCTAACCTATTACCTAATACTAAACTACTATGGGGTATGGCTTATCCTATGATGGCAAACTTACTCCGTAACCTATTACCTAATACTAAACTACTATGGGGTATGGCTTATCCTATGATGGAAAACTTACCTAAGGCAATGTTTAATGACCTAAGGTAAATAACTTTTAACTAGCCTAAGGTCGGATCCTAAACTAATGTTTATCTAACCTAAACTAATGTAAGGTGAAAGGGGACCTAAGGGGTCACATGGAAAATGGGAGGTGGTGGCAATGGTTTCAATGGCATTAAAGAGATTTGATTTTTGAATTTATGGGACATGGTACTGCCAGTTATGGCGGAGGCATGAAGTTTGATGGAATGCCTAGTGACATTGTCACTAAAGATAGAGATGCATGCTTTAGTTAAGTTTGAGTTCGCTAGTTTTAGATGGCAATGGTGTGGAGATATAGGTGGGAAAGTGGAATTCAATGGCATTAATGACCATTGGTTTTGGTGAGCAAACCGTCCAGAAACCATGCAAGCAAAATTCTTGGAGGTTGTTTGGTCTTTCATTCATTTCAATTTTTGCTCTGCATGGGGATATCTGGTTCTTCAAACCAGCAATTACTTTGTAATTTGTTTCTATTTTTGGCTCCTTTGGACTATTTTTGATCCAATGGAGGTATAAGAGGCATATGAGAAAGAAGTTTTGGGTTGTTGACTTCATTTGGAGAAGAAGGAATTGTGGAGGCTCGGCTGGAAATATTCTTCAAATCAGCAGAAGCACTATCAGGCATGATAGGCTCTACCCATTAAGTTGTTTTGCTTTTCTCTAATCATCTTCATTAAAAAAAAATTCTCTTGTGATCAATGGGTTTTACTTTATAAAGAATGCCTTGATTTCTTGCTTGAAACATCTCTATATTTTTCTGATAATGAGTCTTGTTAGACAATATGGAATTTGGGTCATTTCCTATTTAAGTTAATAGGGAATCATACCTTGATTTTTGGTTGAGTTTGAATAATGTTGAACATATTGAATCATGCGTGTAATCAAGCTAAAAAGGGTTTATGGAAATATATGTTGTTGCTTTAAGTCTTGGAACTGGTTTGTTTGTTATGGTTGTTAGAAGGTAAGAAAAATGTCCTTCTCTGTCACATCTTTGATTAGTTGAAGTATTGTTACTTCTGATTGGAACTACATATATATATATATATATATATATATATGGATGCTTGTATTCAATGTTGTGTGAACTGGAATTCGTATGGAAAAATAGTAATGAAAGAGTGACTTCTTCTTGAACTTTACTATATAAACTTTCATTCTTTTCGAACCTGGTATTTCAATGGAAGTTGGACTGATAATGGGTGTTTGGATTTTCTGTATTTGTGGATTTGAACTCGTGTGGAAACAAGAATGAATGTTTTATTTATTCCTCACCCCTTTCAGTTAAAACTTTTTGTTTGAATATTGTTCCTTTATGGAAACTATGTGGTAATGGTTTCTTGGATACTTAGATTTTGGAATTATCTTGTTGAATATAACAGTGTGTGAAGTTCCTCTTTCTAAACTTTAAATGTTGTTGGGTTTTCAGGAATCTTTAGAAGATTGAACTAAAAGTTGGGTAGAGGAGGTTATGTTATGTTAATGGAATTTTCATTGATTTGGTCGAGGATAATATTTAATTCTATTTACGTTAGCTCTTCTCAAGCTTGCAAGATGACGATCTCGTTGTTCTTCTTCACTTCAAGTTATATAATGATTTTTAATTGTACTTGTTCTTGATCCGGGTAACATCATAAGCTAACTTGCTAGGGTAAGTTGTTGAAACCTTACTGTTGTGGTTTTTGAGGATTTAATGAATGTTTATGTGGATTTTTGGTTGACGCGTTTGTGAGATAGAATCAACCAATCGGTTCTATATGAAGGGTTTTCTAGATACTTCAGTTCGTGATCTCTGAGTATGTTGAAGGATTAGAATGTCTTGTCGACTTATTAAATGCATACGTTGATCCTTCATCCATAGAAATATAATGGAAGGAATTCTAATCATCTATGTAGTTTATTTGTGCACATGTAGCTAAGTCATGTCATTCGTGTGTTACATCTTCTTGAAATCAAATTAGGATGGATCTTTCTCTGTCCATTCAAAATTGTTTTCTCTCACCTCTGTCCCCTATCGGGATGCGAGTGAGTATTTCTTAGTGATTTTGCACTATTGTCGGAAGGAATGAGTAGTCTATGGCTTCTTGATACTTTAATGATTTGGAATGACTGTTGAAGGTTGTTATTTTCCTATAGATGTTTAACAATTCTTGTTATTTCATCTCCTTCTATATGTGGATAATGTTCTCTTGGCCGAATCGATACTATAATTGTGTAATGATGGGGATCCTTATTTTGAGAACTGATTTGAATACTTCAGTCGTATACTCGGTTTAGCATCCTCTAGTGCATGATTTCTATTTTTTTAAAGAGTTAAAGGATGTTGTGATTGGGCGGTCCTTTTATGATCTTCTTTACTTGAGATAGAATGTTGGAATCCTCATCTAAACATGATTGATTGACTCCTTTCTCTTCTATTCTCTGAGGTAAAGTTTTCATCGTTGTCTCTTTTGGAAACTGTTAGAGATTATGTGTTGCATTCTCCTTTCTGAGTTGTGAATTGATATTCACTTAACCAAATTGGGAGGAAGTTATAACTTGTTTTCTCTCAATTCGCGCTTCCCTCTTTTGTATAAATATTGTTATAAATTTAATAGGTCAGTTTCATTACTTTCATGAATGCATTTGAGTAGTCGTTGATACTTCTTACTTATTCACTTGACTTGTATTAATGGAATCAATATTTGTAATAGTTAATTTATGTGAAATGTTATTTGTTGAGTGAATACTTTCCTAATTCTAATGTGTGGCCTAATTGGATATCTTAGGCTATATCTTGGACTTTAAATTAGGATGTAGCATCTAAAATAGGAATTTCTTATTTTATGTTGTAGATGATTCATCCTAAAGCCTTTCATGAAGCTGGAATTAGCTTGGTTGTAGATGCCTTTTTATGAAATTTAGTAATATTGAGTTTGACAGTACTTTTTTCTTAGAGTAACTCTATTTTGAAAAAATAATGGAGTTAGTTTTGTATTTCTAATTCAGATTGAATTATATAGGAAATAATTAGTAAGTACCTTTATTAAAAGGAGATAAGTAATTTGGTTGAAACATTACTTATATGATATAATGTTGTAGAGGTGCAGATTATATCATGATCTTTTCTTAATGTTAATTCAGATTGTTTAATTGTTCTTCTTTTATGGTTGTTATTACTTATGATTTATTTATTTTCTTGGCCTTACTATTTCATAAAAGTAGAGTTGGTTTTATGAAATAGTTAGTTGAACACATCGTTTTATCATGCTCGATTGATGAAGCTGACCCGCGGTAGCAATTTTGCGAGTTGGACTTCGTAAGTGATAAAGGAAGGCAATAACTTATATGATGTATTGGTTGCTTAAATTTTGGATCTTTTATAGAGAAATTTGATTCATTATTGAAATGTATTGAAAGAAGAAAAGTTGTATTCTTTAATGATCTTGATGTTGTTTGACATGAAATATGTCTGAAATGCATGGTCCTATAAAATATGTATTTTACCATGATGAATTGAAAAATATTGAGAGTTACTTATACTTTTTATGTCATTTTCCTTGTGTATTATATGAAGGAAATTTGTAATCTTATTTACATTGTTTTCATTCTTATCTGAATGGATCCTTATTTCTATTGTAACTAAATGGGTTGGATGGATGGGAATTAGTTACAATATCCCTTATTTGAATGCAACTTATTAAGTTGGCATGCATCGATGTTCTTTTATCTAATCATGCATGGTTTATTGAAAAGATGATAATAGAAGTATAACTTAACTACCATGACTCGTGTAATGGAAAAGGTTATAACGAACCCTATCACTTAACTAGAAAAAGGAAGGTTCACTCCCTCTGGAGTAATACCTTGATAGGTTTCAAAACAAATGTTTGGTATATGAGATCATTAATCAATTAGACTTCATCTCTATGAAGTCTACTTTAATGGAACCTGTTTTGGATCCTAACCAAGCTATGAATGGTTAAGTTATATTAAGTAAATCTTATGATGGATGTTGTTTCTATTTTTCAATTAATTGCTCGTTAAGAAAAAGTTAATGAACATAAAAGTAATCATAAGTTTATGAAGTTCCGTATTACATTAACAACTCAAATAAGGATGAAAAACTTAAGGGTTGTTGGAAGTAGGGTTCAGCGGGGTTGTTGTAATTTGAATCTTAATTAAGAAATAAATGAGTGTAAATGACCTCTTCTTGAGGTGTGTACATCAAGATGGGTAGTTCTATCAGATGTTGGCACATGCCAACTGTAGGAACTGTACCTTCATGAAGACTAGGGTCTTCATGGGGATACAGTGTTGCAGTTGACATGTTGCAACACCCCTCAACATTGGTTCATCTAGATCTACTCAATTTGGACTTGAACTTAGTTTCTCTCTAGGTCAGATTAGGGATATGATTTTGCATAGGAAGTGACTCACAATGACTTAGGGTAACTAGGCACACCCAATTGACTTAGGTCGATTGAGTATGTCTATATACCCTAGGACATCATGAGTGGTTCCCTATACCAAATTATATCACTAACCTGGGTTAGGGTCAAACCTTGAACAAGTGAATTGACAGGAGTCAGTGAAGACCATTCTAGATAATAGATGAGTGGGGTGAAGGACGTATTCCGTTAGATGAGTATGTCATCTAGGAATAGTAACATGAACAGTATGTTGGAAATCTTTGGCCAAAGTATCGCAAGTTATTGGTTGTGTTGTCCTATGTCACCTAGTTTAAGAAATGGGATTTTAGATGAATATTGGTAACAAATATTCAGATAGGTTTCTTACACCAGCGCTCAATACCCGAGCAGAGGGTAATGGAACCAAGTATACTTAGTATACACTTAGTATTCAATACTTTAAGTTAACATGAGAGATCGGTTAGAAACCGAGTCATGAAATGAGAGATCGATAGTTCATCGAGTCATTTACAGCTACATATGGTTATCTGTTATGAGATTGATTGGCATGGAATGTGTGTTCTAAATTATGATTATTTAGAACAGAGAACATTATGTATTAAAAAATCCCTTGTTTCTAAAGTCTTAAAATGGGAATGTTACTGAGATATTGAACCTAAGGAGGTCATAATTGGAGATTATTGTTACGATTATGAAGTGGAAAATATAATTGAGTTACTACGTGATTTACTGGGACTTATTTCCTAGGGGTTGCCATGAGTTAAAGGGGGTGCATGAGTCGTTAGGTGAGATGAAGATTAAGCTAAAGGAAGGTGTGTGCCTAGTCGGAAGGGACCTTACAATATTAACCCTAACATATGCGTAAAAGTTAAAGAAGTAATTGACAAAATGCTGAAATTTGGCATCATTAAGCCCCTAGAAGAATCAAAGTGGGTTGGCCCCATGGTAATCGGTATAAATAAATATGGTGATTAGGATTTGTGTGGATTACGGGGGAGCTGAATGTTGCATATGTGATTGATCCTTTTCTACGCCTCTCTCCGAGGAAATATTAAAAGGTGTTGCGGGGCATGAAATTTTCTCTTTACGGATGGATTCTCTGGGTATCATCAGGTAGGAATTGCACATGAGGATCGAGGAAGACAAATTTCACCACTAAATGTGGAAGATTTGCATATACAGGTGATGCCCTTTGGTTTGAAGAATATGCCTCTTGTATTTTCGTGCATTGTTGTTCAAACATTACAGGATTTTATTCACAAATTCTTGCAGGTTTACTTGGATGATTGGGCAAGTATATGGGCTTGTCAAGGATCATTGTGACAACTTGCACCTAATGTTTGAAAGATGCAAGCAATTAAGCATCTCTTTAAACATCAAAAAGTGTGTATTTTCTACACCTTTTGGAACTCTGTTAGGGCATATCATCTTCAAGGAAGGTTTTTAGAGATACGACTAAGGTTACAATTATTATATTCTGGAGGAGCCTACTAGTCAAAGTTAGGTGTGCAGATTATTTGTCCATATAGGGTATTACAGAAAATTTATCAAAGGATATGCGAAGATTGTCGCACCCTAGAGGAATTACTAAAGGGAAAAGGGACATACTATTGGGGAGAACCGCAGCAATGCGCATTTGAGGCATTGAAGGAGAGACTTACTACGGCGCTTTATTGTTTATTTTCCCTCATGGAACCAACCATTTCACGTACATGTGGATTCCTCGGCATGACCATTGGCGCGCAAAGTTAGCTCATCTTGGAGAAGGTATTATAGATCATCCTATCTACTTTACTAATGTAAAGTTGACTCTTGCGAGAATAGAATTATATAACTAGAAAGTGTGAGGCTTTGTTGATGATCTAAGTGTTGCATAAGTTCAAGACGTACTTTCTAGCAACACCTTTTGTATTTTATACACATCACATGGCACTAAAATACTTAGTAAATAAGCTCATTTTACAGGGGCGCATATGTCGATGGGTTCTATTATTCCAAGAATTTGACTTTACAGTCATTGCAAAATCAAGTAAAAGTAATTTTGGCCCAGACCACTTACCAAGAATTCAATAAGGAGAGGACATGTAGACAATTAAAGATACAATGTTGGATGTATAGTTGTACAGGTTACATCACGCGCATTTAGAATTGGATTATATTGTTTTCTTTTTACGCATAGTTATGGCACCAAAAGGAATGAAACCCTTAGAGAAGAAATAACTTACAATTCATGCTACACCCTTCATGTTGATCAGTGGTGACTTATACAAACTAGCCGAGATGAATTATTGCGCCAAGTGTGCATTAGAACCTGAGCACAAGGATATCCCTGGAAGAGGATCATGGTGGTATTGTAGGTGGGAATTATGCAGGTGACACCACCGTGCCCAAGATTCTACTCACTAGATTATGGTGGGAGACCCTATACAAGGATTGTAAAGAGTATTGTAAGGCATGTGATCACTATCAGTTCCTTAGTAAACCTAGGCAAAGAGATGAAATGCCTTTGAGGCCTATTACTAGTGCAAAACCATTTGAAAAATGGGCAATAGACTTTGTAGGTCCTATTTCTCCAGTGCGCATAGGGTGGATCGTGCTACATCATCACTTGTACAAATTATCTTACAAGGTGGGAAAAAGCAACACCTACAAAGGATTGTACAATGGCTACAACAACAAGGTTCTTATGGGAAAATATTCTTACTAGGTTTTTATTAAAATTTGAGGTAAAAATGAAGGAAATAGCTTTTAAAATTTGAATTTGAAATTTAGTTTAAAATGGATGAAATGGGGCACTGGGAGGATCAAATGTAGCCTAAATAGGTGGGAAACTGAATAAGGTTGGGAATTAAAGGGTTTTGGGTAGGTGTTTAGGTTGTTTTGTCAATTTTTTTCAAAGTGGGGCGTTGGGATTCGGTTTGTGGGCCAAACTAGTGACCCGACGTTAGTCAAGCTTGATCGAGGTTTGTGGGATTCTTTGGCATCGATGGGGGTAGAATGGGTGACTAGGTGTCTGGTCCACTGTAAAAGCAACCAAGTCTTAAAAGGAAAATTTTGGACAAGATAAAAAAGGGGGAGAATGGAATGATAGGATAAATAGTTAGGTAATGGGGTAAAGGTAGATAGATAAGGGGTAGTGAAATATAGAATTAGGTGGGTTTAGGGTGAAAATTGTGTCAAATAGGGAAAGGGGGAAAATAGGAAATAGAATATGGGGAAGTGTTTAGGCTAGATAAAATGTATGGTAGCTCAGTGAAATAGGTAGGAAATAGATAGGTAGGTAGGGAACTTGTGTGTGTGGAATGGGAATAGGTAAGAGGGAATAGATGATTAAAATTGGTAAGTACTTGACATTTTTGGTTGGTAATGATGCAGCGAGGCACCAAGTTGACGATGTGTGATAGAGTGCCACCTCTGTTGGTACAAATGTGAGTGAGCGTCACTAAGGATGAGTCGGACCATATGAGAGATGTGGGACTTGTGGGTGTGTGGTGATACAGGCATATCATTTGAGATCATAGTCTGATGGTCACTCTCATCGATAGATGGGATGCAATGACCAATACCTTCCACTTACCTACTAGTGAGATGACTATCATGCTAGAGGATGTGTACCAGATTTTACGGCTACCAATTATGGGGCGAGCCAATATATTAGATATCGTCAAATGAGGCATTTGATCCTCTCGGTTGTCTTCTTTGGAGAGGCAATGGGTGACCTGACTGAGCATAGTGTTAGCATTGTTTATGGGTCTATGTACATTACACATCCGCGGCAAAGCGAGGTTGGCAATATTGATGATGGTGGCGGTGGGATATTACGCACTCCCGGATTCAGAGGGCGGTAGGTTTCCCTGAGCCTTGATGGGGGTATTATCGGATATGATTGAGGAAAGCATTTCTTTTGCATGGGCACATGAATATCCGATGCGGCCTATATAGGGAGCTTTAGGCCTATCAAAGGATACAACTTTATGGCAGTTTGTTATACATATTTATTGCATTATTGGGCATATGAGCACATAGTTGTTGTGCGCCCACAAGGAATTCCGCTAGCAGATTGGAATCATGGTGTTACTAGAGCTGGATACATGAGATGGGTGGCAATAGGGGCTCATCCACGGGTTGAGGAGGCAATACACGATGTGACCTATTACAGGTGGGAGTTAGAGGGGTTATATGTTATGGACATAGTATGGCGGCCATATGTGGATTTTTCATCATATTGAGGCATGGCGGAGAGGAGCTACTGGGTTTACGATTAGTAAGATGGATATAGGGAAGGCATGTTGGTGGCGGAGAGATGATACCAGTGGATAGGGTCCACATCGATTCGGGATGCGGCAAGATGTTCCTCCACCATTTCCTCAGTATCGTAGAGATGATGTGGAGAGAACATTATCTCCACCACATCGGACATGGCCAACAAGTCAAGAGGAGTAGGTGTAAAATATGAGGATATATGATGCAAGTGTGATAGATGGTTATAGATGTTGGTGGGAATCCCGGTATAGGCATTACCACCATAATCGTGTCAGCCGAGGCGTGGCTACTGTGATAGTTCGAGAGGATGCACTACAGGGGTAAGTCATTGCTTTATAGGTATAGCTCACATAGTCACAGGCATAGATGACCACCCTCCAGGATAGATGGTGGGTTACATGCACAATTAGCTATGTTGTAAACCTAGCTAAGCAAAAGCACAAGCAGCGAGTGATGGGGAAAGGTTTTCGCATTACTAGGATAGGTTTCCACACTACATGTGCATATTGTTACCTTCTAGGGCGATTAGCAATTACACAGCACAGTGCAAGGCCCACCTCCATAAGCACTTTGGGACGGGTCTTATATTGCGATAATAAGGTAAGGACCACCGATACCGGCCACGGGGGCTACAGGTAAGTGCGAGCTATGGCACCACCCCATCGATATCCATGGCCACTTACGAGATTCAAAAGATTGGAGGTGAGATATTATCAGGACCGGTTATTAGAGGATGGTATACAAGTTGTATCATATGTTGAGTATAGGGCTGGCGGACTACCGGCCCAGCCTGAGGACTCGCAGTACCATTACGATAGGTAGTCACTAATCTCGTGGTCATGGCGAGAGGGAGGTGACAAGTTCACGAGGCCGATGCCGATGAGGGTACAGTGAGATGATGAGTGGGAAGAGACCGAGACTAGATGAGGATACCGAGATAGAGCAAAGTAGAGGTTCCCAGCAGAGAGTGTCGACCCTCACATGGGTGAGATAGAGATGTTATCTACCATTGTATTTTGATTTTTGTTATATGTACCAGCCTGCGTGCCAAAGATGTGAGATTGTACATGAGAGGTTTTGAGATACTTGTATTATTTATATCTGTGTATACGTGTATTGACACATGAACTTCCATTTATATAGTTGATGATGAGATGATATGTGAGAGTATATTTCCATTATATTGCTTTCATGGAAACTTGATTTGATTGATGATGTATGTTTTGATGACAGTTATGTATATTGATGCTATGGAAACTTAGAGTTTTAAGAAAGGTTAAGGTCGATGTAGGCATGGTGGATTCAGGTATAGGCATGGTGGAGTCGGTATAGGCATGGTGGAGTCAGGTGTAGGCATGGTGGAGTCAGGTGTAGGCATGTTTGAGTTTGAAAATTTCCAAGTTATCATTTTTATGGAAATTAGATGATTTTGGCATGATGGAGTCATTGATGTATGATGTGATTGTAGTATGACTTGGTTGATGTTGTTGTGAAATGAAATGATAGTATGCTAAATAGTTTAATTTCCAATGTATTGATGATATGGAAATTAGATCATAGGCATGGTTAAGTTTGTGTTGTTTTGTTTTGATGGCAGATGAGATATATAATGGATGTATGATTTTGGTTTGAGTTAACTTCCAATTATTATTTTTATGGGAACTAACTAAGTGTTTGTTTGATGGGGAAATGATGATGGGGTAAAAGAGTGGCTGAGATAACCTCGAAGGGCCCCATGCCCTAAGAGTGTTGCCTACATAGCCCTTGCGAAAGGGGCCTCAGGACGATGTAGTTCTCCCATAGAATAGGGAAGAATAAGATGAGGTAGGTGAGTAGGTTGGTGAGTTTAGGTATGGGTAAATGGGCAAGGTAATTTAGGCATGGTTGTGTCTAGGTTGATTAGGCATGGTTGAGTCTAGGTTGAGTAGGCATGGTTGAGTCTAGGTTGATTAGGCATGGTTGTGTCAGATTAGTTGATTGATTGAAGTAGATGACGAATGTAAATGTAGGTGAAAGGAGAAGAAATCCTAGAAACTAAATGTCAAAGGTATTGTCCTGTGTAGAAGAATCAATAAGTAAGAAAAGAGGTGAATGGTATAAGAAGTGAAAAATCTCCATAAGTGGCAAGAACCATTATGACCATACCAAAGATAGGATTATGAACTTAAGCCCTCTAAATGCGATGCATGATTGAACTTTCTAAGGGTGAAAGAAGTTACATGATCATGAAGTGTCACATGTGTGCCACGTCCTTGAGTGGGTAGAAGAAGAGAAAGGGAAGAAGGTGAGGTGGAGTGGTTTTTTTAGTATAACCTTGTTGTGAGACAACATGCCCCTTCTGCAAGATACCCAAAACCATAATAGGCAAGTCCATGACGAAAAAGTTGTATTTTTCTTTATTTTTTTATAGACCGATCAATGTTGGAAAGTCTATGTGGGATGAATAGAATATATCCTTGAGGTATTCATGAAGCTGATCGATGTGGGAAGATTCAGAATATTTTTATTTTATTTTTGCAGAAATAGTCTTCTTTTGGATAGACTATGTACAATAGGGCTAGCTTTTTATAGTTGTCCTTTAAGGGAGTAGTCTATTTATAGTAACAAGAGAAAAATAGATGTCCTATTTGAGGGAGTCATCTATTTACAAGAAGTTTGACTCAAGGAGTTGAATTTGAATATCCCATTTATTTTTTATCTCTTTTGGACTTGAAGCCATGGAAAAACTATAATAGAGTATAGGCCTCTTTTATAAAGGCAAAACCATAGTACGCAGAGGTTAACTATGAGAGAGGTTTTAAGTGATGAACGACCATGGGATTGCATCCTAAAAGGGAGAAAAATATCCATGAGAATCATTTCATGAGTAGAGTCGTGGTACTCATATTTAAGATAGGGTTGAAAGGTGACAAATAATCACACAATTCTTGTGTAGTCGTTGGTCCTTAAAAGAGGTAGATGAAAGGAATGGTTACTCAAGGGATGAGCATGCAATGAAAAAAAGGTGATATAGTACTTGATTCAACAGTAGAATGGTCAAATATGTAAGGCATTGAGGGGCTCAAGCTCGGGTTTACCTTTGAGAGAAGATAAATGATAAACACTTGATCCATAGGTATGAGTGACGATATAGGGTCCAAGCCAATTAGGAGCAAACTTGCCTTCCGTTTACTTTTCTTCACTTTGGTTACATGTTGATTTTCCTTCAGACAAGGTCACCAACCTTGAAGGTTTGTTCATGGACATGTTTGTCATAGGCATGTTTGATACGTTTTTGGTATATTTGAAGGTGATCAAGAGCATTTAAATGACATTCATCTAGAAGCTCAAGTTGGGCCAAACGGTCTTGGAAAAAGTCATCATCATTGAGCATGTCTTTGAGTGAGATATGAAGAGATGGAATTTGGACTTTGAGAGGCAAGACAACCTCTATACCATAGACCAAAGAGAAAGGTGTAACAGTGGTTGAGGTGTGAATACTAGTGCAATAAGCCCATAAAGTGAAAGGAATGTGCGTGTGTCAATCCTTACTAGTATCATCAACCAATTTCATAAGAATTTTGTTAAGAGTTTTGTTACAGCTGATTTAGCTTGGCCATTTGTTTGAGGGTAATAAGGTGAAGAAAAACTAAGTTGAATGCCAAAGGTATCACATAGTTTGTGTAGGGTTTTATTTTTGAATTGTTTTCCATTATCAGTGATGAGGCGGTGAGGAACACCAAAGCGAAAAATGATGTGATGGTTGATGAATTCACATATTTTCTTGACTTTTGTAGAAATGGGAGTGCACGGCCTCCCTCCATTTAGTGTAATATTCAATCGCAGTGATGATCCATTGATGACATTGAGAAGAATGAGGGTTAATCTCTCCAACAAGATCCAAACCCCATTGGGAGAAAGGCCAAAGGTCTCGGCAACTTGTAAGGTGTGACTAGGGGTGTGGTGAAGATTAGCGTGTTGTTGACATTTCACACAATGTTTGACATAGTCATAGTAGTCTTGGTTTAGGGTTGGCTAGTAATAAATGAGGAAAAGAATGTGTTTAGCGATAGTGAGGCCACTAAAATGACCACCACAAATCCCATCGTGAAATTCTTTAATGGTGTACAGGATTTCAGAACTTGTGAGGCATCGTAGGAGGATACCATCAAAGCCACGTTTGTAGAGAAGACCCCCATGATGACATAAAGAGAGACATTTTTGAGGAAGGCTCGTTGTCCATTGCAAGTGAGTTCTAAAGGAAGAATTTATAGGGAAAGGTAATCGGTGAACTACTTATACCTAATTTCACATGGATCAATTTTAATTCTTCTTACAAAGTTAATGTCTCGAAATAAATAAGAAGGTGATTACAAGCTTTGATCTTGTGACAAATATTTTTTGAGTCGGAAGGTGAAGCAGGTATTTGAGAAGTAAGGTAGGTCATGGTATCCATGAATTTTTTAGTGGAGTGTGGAGTGGTTTGAAATTCATAATGATCAAAGGTAGTCAAAATCACGTCGACTTGATGTTTATACTTTTGAAGTACCTTGTTACAACACTGGGATAAAACATTGACTTGGTTCACAACTAGTTGGGACTCGCCAAAGATATTAATGGATTTAACATCTAAGGCTATCGCATCAAAGACCTAACATGAGTGCTTCATATTCGGCATTGTTATTAGTGCATTCGAAATCTAGTCTCGAAAGATAAAGGCATAGTCTCACCATCAAGAGGAATAAGAATGTTCCAAGCACCACCCACACATTGACATTTATAATCGTTGAAAAATAAGGTCATCTAATAAATAGTGATGTTAAGGAGAGGGAAATGATGGATTCATCGGGAAATCAAAGTTAGAAGATTGATTTCCGAAAGAGGTGCATCTACAAGTTGGTCAGCAATGGTTTGTCCTTTAATAGACTTTTGATGGATGAATTCAAGATTTAGGTCTGTAAGAAGCATGAGCGAACGTGCAGCACGTTGGTGTTGATAAGGCTTAACATACATGTAATGTAAGGGGTCAGTGTTGGTGACAATGAATGTTTTGTGGTTGAGTAGGTAATTGTGAAGTTTGGTGGTGACGAAGACTAGGGCTAACCATAGTTTTTCAGCGTGAGTATATCTAGTCTCGTAATCTAAATAGAACTACCTATATAATAAACCGCCTACTCCCTATGTTGCTCATCACGATGAGCAAGCATAACACCCAAAGAATGATCAGTGGAAAAAATGTAGAGGTAAAAGAACTTGTCATCCTTTGGTGCGATGAGCACAGGTGGCTGGAGGAGGTATTCTTGTAATGACTCAAAAGATTTATGGAACTCATCCTCCTAGTTGAAGGAAACATCCTTTTTAAGAAGATGATGAAAAGGGTGACATCAATCGGAGAGTTGAGAAATAAAGTGTCTAATAGATTGTAACTTGCCTTGCAAACTATGAAGTTTTCAAGGTCAATAGTTAGAGGCATATCAAGAATAGCCTTGATTTTGCTGGGATCAACTTCGATGCCCCACACCGAGATGATGAAACCAAAGAGTGTTCTAGAGAGGACGGTGAAGACGCACTTCTTTGGTTAAAGGCAAATGTAGTATTTGATGAGACAATCAAATATGACTTTAAGAACCGTAAGATGTTCGACTCAACGCTTAGACTTAGCAAGAATTTCATCAACATAATCTTCTAAAATATCATGCATGATGTCATGAAAAATATAGGTCATGACACGTTGATATGTAGCACCAGCATTTTTAAGGCCAAAGGGCATGACATGATAACAAAAGGTCCCCCAAGGGGTGATGAAGGAAGTTTTGTGTTGATCTTCCAGAGCCACGAGTAATAATATTTGGTCAGTAACACGAGAAACCATCCATGAGTGATAGCATCTCATGTCCAGTGAGTGAGATCAACAAGTTGCCGATACTAGATAGAGGAAAGTCATCCTTGGGGAGAGCTAGGTTGAGCTCGTGGAAATTTGTGCATATACAAAGATCTCTATCACTTTGGTGACATGAACAATGTTAGAAATCCATTGGGATAATTAATGGGTAAAATAAAAGAAATAGAAAGGAGATGCTAGAGTTCCTCTTTCACAAGAAGGAAATGTGAGGATGCATTTTTCACATCTTCTTTGTTGATGTCGAATCGCAGCACCCCTGAATTTCTGCAACTCGATGGGTTGAGACTCTCAGTGCGATTGCATAACATGGAGCTTTTCCCAAGTGTGGGACCTTGTGAAATCGGAAAAGCTCTCCGGATGAAGGCCGGTTCCTATTCCTCTGTTCAGATGCACACATAAAAATGCAGAGGGTTTACTCAAAAACCTAATCTAACTTGCCAAGGAGACAGGGTAAGAAAATGCATAAAATAAAACCTAAACTACAAAGGTGATGCACCGAGGAATGAAGAAAACCTGTCTTACCAATAAACACAAACCATAAAAATGCAATGCAAGATCATGCACAGATAACTAGATTTTCAGTGAAAGATCAAGAGGATGCAAATGAACACAGAGAGGGTTGAGAATCATCCATAGACATGCATTATTTTCTCCAAAGATTGATACAACACACTACAAAATGCCAAGAGACAAAGTTGTATTACATAGCTTTTAATGGGAGGTTTGAACTCCACAAATTCACCTCGCCAAAGAGAAGAAGGGAGGGGCAAAACAAGAATGTCCAACCTTTAGAAAGAAGCCCTTCTTACAATTTATAGGAAGAATGAGAGAGGGAAGAGAGAGGAAATCCAAATCTACCCCAACCACATCCAAAGTTGCATTTAATTTATCTCATTATGGTGGTAGGTGAGAACTCTAGCGAACCCAAAAAGTGGCGAACTGTATTTTGCATTTTAAAGAATTTTTCTCACCCAATTAAAGATATCTAGTCATAGGTGGATAGAGGACCTCGTAAGCTTTCCAAAAATTCCAACCTTGTATGAATCCGAGCTCCCTGTCAAAAGTTATGGCCATCTCAATATCTCGTGCCCAAGGTCGCTTCTGTCGGTGCTCGAATGTTGCGCCTCCTGAAGGTGCGCCATAGGCGCATCCATGTTTGTGTCGACACTCTCTTACTTGTGCCAAAGGTGCATCCATGTTTGTGTCGACACTCTATGTTGTGCACCATTTACCTATGCCAAGGGTGTGACTTTTTCCATGTCGACACTCTGTGTCGTGCGCCATTTACCTGCGCCAAGGGCATGACTTTTGCCATGTCGACACTCGTGTCGTGTGCCATTTACATGCCAAGGCGCGACTTTTCCATGTCGACACTCGTGTCATGTGCCATTTACTGCACCAAGGCGCGACTTTTGCCATGTCGACACTCGTGTCGTGTGCACCATTTACCTACGCCAAGGCGCGACTTTGCCATGTCGACACTCTATGTCGCGCCCTGCGCCATTTACTTGCGCTAAGGCGTGACTTTTTCCATGTTGACACTCATTTTCATGCGCCCCTTGATTTTCCATATTCTTTTGCTTGTCTATATCTACAGGGGGAAAGATATATACAACAATTTGGCGACTCAACGGGATCACCTGCTTGCTAGGTAGAAGATCAGTGGCCTTTTAGCAATCCATTAGGCATGAAGTCATAAGCAATAACCTGAAACCAACTTTGATATCTCGATCCCAAGCCCGATACCACAACTCCTTCTCCGAAAGCATGCTAAACTATAAAAATTCAACCCGAGAGCAACAAAACATGTGTTGGAGCACTTAGGAAAATGAAACCTAACTACAAGAAAAAATGTGCATACGCACTTAGAGGAATTAAAACTAGGCTAATATTTACAATGGTAAACCTTTTCCTTTTAGTAGCAATGTTTAAGATAGATTCCATTAACCGAAATCGGGAGTTCTTCTCCATCCAATGTAGACAATTGGAAGGCATTACTACTTTTACATCCCATGACCATGTAGGGGCCACTCCAAATGGTATCAAACTTGGAGTGCCTTCCTGGTTTTTCCCGATCTGCATCCCATTTCAGAACTAGGTCCCCTTCCAGGAAGGTCCTTGCTCTTGCCTTCTTATCAAACCATCTTTTTACTAAGGCTTGATCCTTCTCAATCATCTGAACTGCATGTTCTCTTATTTCTTCCAATTCCATCAACTTTGCATACCTAGCCTCCATTGGTTCGAACTCAAACAACTCCAATTGCTTCATGAGCTCCAATGCTGGAAATTCTAATGATATAGGCAACACTACCTCTTTCCCATAGACCAACTTGTAGGGAGAATTACCTATAGATCTCTTTAGCATTTATCTGTCAGCCCATAATGCTGATTTTAGCTTCGTATGCCATGTCCTTTGGTTTTCATCCAAGTCCTTCGATGATTCTTAGCAAATTCTTGTTCGTGGACTCTCTCGCCCATTACCCTCGCGGGTAATAATTTGAATAGGTGCTCAAATAGATTCCATTCTTGACACCCATTCTCAGTAATCTTGGAACCTATGAATGTTAATGCATTGTCTGATATGATAGTGGCCGGCACACCAAACCTGGTCACTATTCCTTCATAAAAGTCTAGTATGTTAGACTCATTTGCTTCTTTGAGCGCTACTGCTTCAGTCCACTTGGTGAAATAGTCCGTTGCCGTGAGAATCCACTTGTGGCCTTGGCTTGAGTTAGGATTTATGACCCCAATGAAGTCCAATCCCCATTGCATAAATGGTTGGTCAACCAAAATCGGGTGCAATGGAAGTGCTGCTAGTCTTTCTTTGCCTGTGAAGAGTGCACATTTCTTGCACTTTCTTATCCATGTATAGCAATCACTGAACACTATGGGCCAATAATACCTCGCTTTCATTATCTTGAGAGTCAATTACTGGTGGGGTGAAAAATGTCCTCCATAATCTCCATCATGAAAATCTCGTAACACCCTCTCAATTTGACCTGTCCCAATGCACCTCAATAGAACTCCATTGATGTCTTTCTTAAACAAAACACCATCAACAAGCACATATGGAATGGCTTGTAATCTGAAGTATCTCCTTTTGCTTTGCTCATTTCTCGAGGGCATAGGCCTTCCCTCGTAGGAAGTGTATCATATTCGAGTCCAACAAGGAGTGGCCACATCATCATTTCCTTGTTCTTGACCATCTGTAGTACCAAGACAGGTCCCTTTTCATCACCTACTTTAACTTGCCGACTCAAAGCTAGTTGTTCACATAGTCCTTTTCCACGTACTAGCTTTGACCTTAATCTCGATGTCATATTCCATGACACATGGGTGATCCATCCTACACACTTCTCATTTAGATCCTTTGTTTAGAAGGAAGTCCTTGACTCCCGCATGAGAGACCAATAATTGGATCTTGTTGTTTGAGACTAGGTGCTTGAATTTCTTTAAGCTCCTGATCACTGCAAGGACATGCTTTTCAATGAAAGAGTACCTAGTTTTGTATTCCTCCAAGCCTTGACTGAAGAAAGCAACTGGTTGTTCTAATCCTTCTTTGTTTTGCTGTACCAAGATTACAGAAATTGTGTCTCCACCACCGAAGGCATATAGCATGAAGTCCTTGGAGAAGTCTGGATTGACGAGAGTCGGAGCTTGAGATATAGCCTCTTTTATTGCCTCAAAACTTGCCTTGCCTTCAGCTGTCCACTTAAATGCCATGCTCTTCTTCAACATCAGCATTATTGGCTTTACGAGAGATGCAAAGTTTGGAACAAACCTACGGACAAAATTGATCCTTCCCAAGAAGCTTTGAAGAGCCTTCTTATGACTTGGCAATGGCAACGCTCGAATTGCTTCAACTCTTTCTTGGGTCAATCATCAATCCCTCCTTTGAAACAATATGGCCTAGAAGTTTTCCCTCGTGAGCCAAGAATATGCATTTTTTGGGATTTAATGATACCCCAAATCTTCTACACCTCTGAAATACCTGCCTCAAATGAAAGAGGTGATCCACTACATTTTTGGAGAATACAGTGATGTCATCAAGATATATTAGAACTATTTTATTGATCAACCCCTTGAATGCCATATCCATTGCCCTTTGGAAAGTGGCTCCAGCATTTGATAGCCCAAATGGCATATTCTTGTAGGCATAGGTGCCCCATTTGGTGGTGAAAGCCATCTTGAACTGGTCATCTTCTTTCACCATTATCTGATTATACCCTAAGTAGCCATCTAGGAGAGAGAATCTCTCCGAACTAGATACCACTTGCAATATTTGTTCCATTGAAGGAAGTGGGTAATGGTCTTTGAGAGATGCCCTGTTGAGGTCTCGGAAGTCCACACACAACCTGATTTCTCCGCTCTTCTTCCTGACCGAACCAAGTTTGCAACCCAACTTGAGTGCTTGATCGGGAATATAATGCTTTCCTCTATTAGCTTGTTTAGCTCTTTCTTCATTAGAGGCTCAATGTGAGGGTTGACTTGTCTTTGCTTCTACCCTCGATGGGCTTAGCATCTGGATCCACCTATGGTATGTTGTGCCAAATTTGGATCGAATCCTCTCAAGTCTTCATAGCTCCAAGCGAAGACATCTAGAAATTCTTGGCAAAGTTGTATGAAATCTGATTTCTCCTGCTCAGTGGCCACTTTGCCAATTTGAAGTGTTCTGCCTTCTCCAACCGGAATTGGCCCTGAATATTCTCTCTTGACATGTATGTTAGCCTTTTCCTTACGGAACTAGTCGTTAGGGTTGAAGATAGACTCCAATGTTACTAAACCCTTGGGAAGCTTGTTTGTCCGTAGCTGCACTACTTGATCCCCTGCATCACGCTCTAATCTGTCTATCCCGATTCCTAGCCGAGAATTCAACCTCTTCTTGTAAGAAATTGATGATCTACCGATCGTTCTCAAACACCCGCCACTTGTGTTATTATCTGAACTCGCTGGGCCTCACAATCACATGGATATTTGGTTGTGTTTTCCCTTTTGATGTTGTCAACCACATCAAATGTTGCTCCAACTGCTGCGAGCCTATCCGCGGCTTCATTTTTCTTCCTAGGTATGGACACGATGTTGAAAGCTTTGAAATCCTCAATGAGGTCCCATACCCTATTCTTGTAGTTCTTCAGCAGGTCATTCTTTGTAGCATGTTGTCCCCTGACTTGATTGACGATCAGCTCGCTATCCCCGAACACCTGCAAGTTCTTTATGCCCTTTTTCCTAGCCCAATGAAGTCCATGAATCAAGGCCTCATATTCAGCTGTGTTGTTTGAATAGGAAAACTAGAAATGGAAAGCTGAATAATATTTGATGCCTTGAGGTGAAACAAGCATAGCTCCTCCTCCTGCCTTTGCCTACTCCTTGATCCATCGCAAAATAATTGCCATACCTCATTTTCATCCTTATGGTCCGTTTGGTGATGCTAGGAATAGGTCGGTTTCCTTCATGTATATGCAATAAACTCCTAGCTTAGATTCTTCTACTTCTTGGTAGGGATCAAAAGCATGTACTTTGCTTGCCCATTCATCCAGAGTCAAATGGGATGCTTCCAACTTTGGTGTCACTTCATCTCGTGCTTTGATAATCTTCTTGATCAAATGCTTTGAGCACTTGGCATTGATTTGGCTTGGATTATGAGGCTCAATATGAAAGTTTGCAATTGGTTAAGATCTGATTGTGACTTTAGTACCATATCTTGTTCTCAACAACATGTGTGACCAATCGCCAGATAAGTAGCCTCCAATTTTAGCAGAAATCCTTGATAAGCATAGGGAAATAGTGGTGGCAAATCTATCACCGACACATCTTGTAAAATGGTAACGTTGGGGCATGTATGCAAGGTAAGATTCAAACCTTTAATCACTCCCACCATTGCTACTACTGTCCCATCCAACTGCACTACCCCCTTTGATATGACTTCATATTGGAGACCCAACTGATCAGCTATTTTCTTGGGCATGACAGAACTACTTGCCCCAGAATCAATCATGCAATTGTGTACTAGTTTATTCCCAATGATTAATGAAACATAGAATGGAGGGGGTTTCAAAACTTTACCTTGTTGTCCTCCATGATTCCCTTCAGGCTGAGTAGCATTTGTGAGGACCTTCTCTTGCATATGGACATGCTGGTTTGAAGTTGACCAATTCTTCATGGCAGCTTGTAGAAGATCTCTTTGGCCTGGGATGGATAAAGATTCCCACATTGATATATTCACATTTGTCTTCTTCATTTGATCAATGATGCTAAATGGGGATGAAAGATCTCTTTGTTGTCCTTTAGTCTATGCATTCCTTTCTTGTGCATGGGCAGCAACAACTGGCATTTGAGTTGGTTTAGAAGGTGGTTTGGGCTGTCCTTGCGTGTTTGGAACTATATTTTGCTTACCAACACCTTGTAGAGTGATGGAAGGTCAGTAGATCACTTGGAGCCAATGGCTGCCCTCCACCAATATTCCTCTTATTTGATCTTGTGTTAGCTGCTACACTCTGAGAAATTGTTTGATTCATGCCACAAAAATCCTCAGCTTGCCAATTCACAAGTGTAGTATCATTTGGAGTTGTGTTTTGCTGAGATGTCCCTTGTTGCTGATTTGTTTCTTGACTCACTTCACCCTCTACGCCAGTAGTTGTCACCATCAAGGCTTGGTTCAAAGCACCATTGAAGCACATAGATTGGTTGTGAGGTTCATTGCATGGGAAACACCAATCATACTCTTGAGCTATGTTGTTTTCCACTAATGCTTTAGAAGTAGATGCAACATTGGGGTTATAGGGCTGAAATGGTCTATTAATGGGAGGCCTTACTTGGCTTTGATTTTAGCTGGATTGGGTGGCCTATTGGGTTGGTATGGTGGCCTAGCCTGGTACTGCGCTTGAGGCTGATACGGTCTAGCACTTTGAGCTTGTTGTCTTTTGATAGTCACCAGCTCATTTCCAAGGTTCTATAATTGTTTCATAACCTCTTGGAGTTCATTTGAAGCACTAGAGGATGAAGTAGAAGTTTCATTTGAACTTTGATTTCTAGGAGTGGGAATAGGAGCCAAATTAGGTGCTTGACTAGTGCTTGGATTTTCTAAGTTTGGATATAAGGGCATGGGAGGCCTAGGAGCCGACACCGGCTTGAATAAGACAGTTTTCAGCCCTAATGGCAATGCTATAAGCAACAGGTAAGGTTGTGCCTCCCATAGATTGAATTAACATAGAAATATCAGAATTCAAAGCCTTAAGATAGTATAGAAAAGCACCTTCAGCTATTGGCCTAACGGCCACTGGAATCCTATCCCAAGACCTTTGAAATCTAAAGTTAAAGAAAGTCACCACTCATGGGGAGCTCTCTTGATAGTCGTCAATTGCTCTAGTAGAGACAAATTATCTCCTTTTCTCCAAACTCGCTCATGGAGGACTATGCATAACTCGATTCCAATTTTGGATAGAACCACCCAAGGCTCCTAAACCATTACAATGCCTTCCCTTTTAATGAAGATGCCAAAGAATTGACAAAGAACATCCATTTCATTTATCTCATGGATTGCACAAACGTTAGCAATGTCTTTGACATGATCACTAGAGTGGTATGATTTTCTCCGGTGTGAAAATGGAATGTTCTTCAATGCTGCAATTGGAACTGGATTCTGTGCATTGAGGGCAAGTGGGCTGCTACCAGTGAAATTGACAAAGGGATTCGGTGGTAGATGTGCCATTATGATTGGCCTAAGAACTCTGGTTGATGTGAGAAAAGGTCTACTAGGTGGAGGTGTAGACAAAGTTTGGTTAGGTGGAGATGGTGATCTTCGTGGTCCTCTTCCTCTCCTTCCTCTGCCTGGCGATAGTTGTAAGTGGACAAATAACCCCTCTTCTCGAGTATTAGACCTGGTTCTCATCACCAACCGGCACTATGATAATTCTTCACCGGAACTCCTCATATGATTATTTACTAATGCACATCCTTTAGTTTGGTGGATGTAATATGGAAACAAAACAACAATATAACACAAGAATACCATCGACTATGATAAGACGGAATGATGACAAATCAAATATTAAAGTAAATTATAATATTAACATGAAATTTTTACAATCTCACCCATGAGGTACTTCAAGTGTTATTGACTTCACTTGCCTTTCACCAAGACTATGGGAGAAACTTTACAATTACACCTCTTAATGGCTTCTTCAACACACCTTTAAACTAATGGCTTCCTTCGCACACTTCCTACAATATTTCTCACTACTTCCTTCTATGCTAAATGAGGGGGGTGGCCTCTCTATTTATAGAACTTCCAGGCTTATCCATCTTATCTCTAAGATAGGATAAGAAATCCACTCTGACGAATCATATTCCATACCTTAACTCTTATCTGTACATGTAAGCTTATCTTTTAAGATAAGATAAACCTTATCATTTTACATGGGTTCCACATTTTTAGACTTTTTACAAATAAAATACACAAAATATTTATGACCTCACTCCTTGTCCTTATTACCAATATAATATTTCTAATTCCTAATCATGTAGACCCTACTTCTCTTTACCCAAACTTTGACATTTTAACATTACTCGGACCACTTACTACAAATATTTACTTTTTACAACATTCCTATTGTACTTTGACTGTTACCGTACTCCACATTATTGGCGGCACCGTACTGACGGCGCCGTTATCTTCTATCAGATGCTACTACTAATTATACTTAACAACATCCTATTCCTAATACATACATTAATGAAATAGAAATTACGGAGGAAAATTTTAGTGTCGACATCTTCCCCCTTCCTAGCTTCTACTCCGTCCTCGGAGTAGACTATTCTGGTGCTTGGAAAATCTTCAACTTGTCGTGGTTGACCCATTTCGTAATGGGAGTGCCATCCAATTCCTCCAATGTACGTACCATTTTCATGCACAAATACTATTTTATAGGGCCCCATCCATTTTGGAAGAAATTTTCTCTGTCTTCTTTTTTATATCTAGAATCATATACTAGAACCAAGTCATTCACATGAAATGGAGACCAACGGATCTTTTGATCAAAGTATTCCTTCTCGCTTCATTTTCTTCTTATGGCTTGTATCCTTTGCTATATTCCCCCTCATTTCCTCTAGCAAATGAAGATGTACCAACCTTTCTTTTACTCGAATCACTTTCATCCATCCTTTCATTTTTCATAACTCTCACAAAGGGGGAATATCAAACTCAATAGAAGAATCGGATCAATGCCATAGGCCAACCGAAATGGGAGTATCTTGTTGCTTGACTTTGATGTTGCCCTATATGCCCACAATGCCGTATGAATCCTTTTATCCCATTTATGTACCTGCAAGGCCGCATCTTTGCTAGAATTTGACACAACACAAAATTTGTTCATTCCACCTGTCCATTTGTGCTTGGCTTGTATGTTGTTGCCTTCCTGTGCTTAATAGAAAATTTATTGACTAGGGCTTCTACTACCTCATTAATGAAGTGGCTTCCTTGATCTGTTATAATTTCTAATGGACAACCAAATCTGGTGACAATGCATTCATATATGAACCTTGCCACTTCATCCATGGAAGTTGTTTTCAATGGCCTAGCTTCAACCCACTTGGTTAAATAATTTGTGGCAACTACAATATACTTATTTTGGCGTGAGGTAGTTGGAAGTGGACCTACAATGTCTATTCCCCACTTTTCAAAGGGACCAAGTGGAAGAATAGGGCATAATGGAGCTGATGAAGTCTTACGGTTACCATGTGTTTGACAAATATCACATGTCTTACAATAATTATAACAATCTTTAAAAAGAGTGGGCCAGTGATAACCTGCATCCAAGATCCTTCTTGTAAGTTTCCAGAGAAGTGCCCTCCACATGTACCATTGTGGAATTCTTCTAGCAGTTCCTTCCCTTGATCACGTCCAACTGCCCTCTTGTACTGTCCATCAGGTCCTATTCGAAATAATACTCCATGCAGAATAGAATATGGATGACTAGCTTGAGTAATCTTTCTCTTAGTCTTTGCATTGGCACCATCAGGAAACTTGAATTCATTCAGATAATTCCAAATATCTATGTATTCACTAGGGATTGTGTCAAGGGATAACAATGCTACATCGGGAAATCATCATCATCACAAGATGATCCTAAACCATCATAGGCTCGAGAGAGTGCATCTGCATTGACATGCTTCTTTCCTGGCCTATCTATAATATCAAATTCAAATTCTTGTAGCAAAATTATCCATCTTGCTATCCTCCCTGATGGGTTAGGCTTATTTACAATATATTTTAGAGCCTGATGATCTGTTACAACTAGAAATTTTTTCCCTAGCAAGTAATTTCTAAACTTCTTTACAGCAAAAATGATAGCCAGAGCCTCTTTTTCAGTTACAGTATAATTTACCTCAGCACTGCTCATTTGTCTGCTCCCAAAGTAAATTGGATGTTCATTCCCATTTTCATCCTTTTGGCTCAAAGTACTTCCTAGTGCTGCATCTGAGGCATCAGTGTACACAATGAATGGCTTGCTCCAATCTGGATTCTTCAAAATAGGTGAAGACACCAGGGCTTCCTTCAGTTGTCCAAAAGCTTCATGCGCCTTATTTCCTGGTTCATAAGTAACATCCTTCTTCAAGAACTAGGTTAGTGGTGTGTAATCTTTGAGAAATTCTTGATGAACCTTCTATAGTAACCCACATGGCCTAAAAATGATCTCAACTTACTTCTATTCATAGAAATGGTAAATCTTTGATTTTTGAAACTTTATCGTGATCGCACCAATACCATCTCTCGATACAACATGCCCTAACAAAACGCCTTTAACATCCAAAGACACACTTTGTAGGGTTTAGTGAGGCTTGTGCTTCATCTAACCTTTGAAATGTTGTCTCCATCTCAGTGAGGTGGTCCAACTTGCTCCCATAGATGCAAAAATCATCTAGAAATACTTTGATGAAGGTCCCAATGTAGGGTTCAACACCCTATTCATCAAACGCTAGAATGTTGCCGGAGCATTACACAACCCAAAAGGCATAACTCTATAAGCAAACGTTCCCCAAGGAGTGGTGAACGTGGTCTTCAGCGATCTTTCTCTGCTATACGAACTTGGTTAGAGCCACTATATCCATCATCAAAACTATAACACTCCCGCCAGCCTACTTCGCCCAAGATCCGATCTCGAAATGGAAGAGGGTAATGATCCTTCTTTGTTGCCTTATTGAGCTTCCTATAATCAACACAAATGCGTAGCTTCCCATTCTTTTTTATTGAGATCACAATGGGAGAAACCCATTCTAAATTCTCCACAAAGAAATATGAATCCCGCATCAAGCAACTTATCTATTTCTTCTTTTACGCCTTGGAAAAATTAGGATTCATTCTATATGGCATTTGCTTTATGGGCTTAGCACCATCTACCACTCAATAGAATGTTCTACCCAACTTACTTGACGGAGTTCCTTGTAATCAAAAGTGAATATGTGTATGTACCTTCAAAGAGCCGGAGGTAGGATTCCTTCTCACTCTCCATCACAAAGATCACCAATCTTTATTTTTGGAGACGATCATCAACTTCTTCTTCGTATAATTTTATGGGGTCATGAGTCGTGTGACTAGAAGGATATCCATGACTCAAACATCAACCTCACTTTCTTCATCTTCACCGTCCACTTCACCGGTACTAGAGTAATCGAGGATGTCCAATCATCAATTTCATCACTTGAATCCACAGTGTTCTACTTTATGATGTCGAGGATCACGTTTATCTTCACCCTCTCTCTACCACGTCCAAGTGTCATGAAACCTTCATTCCGTAGTTTCTTGCATGAACTCTCCTTAGCCATGGTCTTCCCAAAGCAGATTGGGTACACAATGCAATACCATTTTTCATCACCCGAAAGTCTACCACACATACAACACCCATAACAGATATTGCCACATTTGAAACTACACCTTCTCGGTTTAGTTTTTCCTTTATTTAATGACCTTAACATAAGTGTCAAGGGCGATCAATTTTTAAACCCAACATATTCATTATGACTGGTCATTACATTAATCGCAGCACTCCATCAACTAAGACATCATGAATTGAAATACCATTACATAATACCTCAACTTGTGGAGCATAGGGATCCGCCTCTACCTCCAAAACAGGGACCTCAACCTCCTTCCTTCGTCGAGCATTGAGTCCACTTCGCAACTCCCGCCTCTTCTCAGAAGACATAGCCAAGAGTTGACCATATGTAATATTTGCAGGCCTTTTGGACAGATCTTCCAAGATGGAGTATGGTCCTTGCCCCTGTGAAATCAGAAAATCCTGCACACCCAACTTTCTTCTCCTATGTTTCTTACTAGTTTCTCCTTTCATCTTCTTAGGATCATTTCCATCTTGATTATCTTTTTCTTTCTTTCTTTTTGTTACAAACACATCTACTTCATTATTTCTACTCTTATCTACTACATCAAAAGAATTCACAGGTGCTTTTCCTTTATCATTATCTCCTTTACCAGATGTAGAAGCTCTATCTAGACAATTATACTTATAATGACCCTTTTTATAACAACCATAACATACAACTTCAGAAATATTTCTTTTTGGACCTCTATCTCCTCCCCGAGAACTAAATTCTTTTCCTCAAGAAGATTAATAGTTAATCGACCTTTTTTTGAGCAGATCTTCATACTCGTGATGTACTAGGAGAAATATTTGTGCTCACCGGAGTGGTTGTGGATTCTCGACCAAAGGTGCCGGTGTAGGCTCTACTTTAGCAACAATTTCTTTGGGCTCCTTTCCATGCTTTCTTCTTGCCTTCGCAATCTCCTTTGCTTGTTCAATGGTAGCCGGGTGGTCATACTTCACTTGTTGTCTGATCTCTGGCTTCATCCCAAGAATGAAGTGCTTACAGAGGAGATTATCCACGCCATTCATTAACCCATCCGCTAATCCTTCCTTCCAGATCTGGGCATCGAGCTTCCTCCTTAGCTCTAGAACACGAGCATGATAATCCCTTATCTTCTCCTTCTCTCCTTGGGATAGCTTTGTGATCTCGATCATGAGATCTCGCATATTTCGTTGTTCACCAAATTCTTCAAGAAAACTTTCGCTTAATAAATCCCATGAATTTTTCACATTATCACCTAGTGTTTCAAACCACCTAAGTGCTTTGAACCATCCAAAAAGGTAGGAAAAATTCAGTCCATTGTTCTCTCTTATAAGGCCATTACAAATACAAGATCGTTTAAACTCTTGAATGAAAGAAGAAGCATCTTCATTAGATTGAGCTGAAAAAAGGAATCTTTCCCATTTTCAAAAGTAACCACCGTGAAATACCAACCCACAAGTACAATCAACAAGACTTATGTGCACAAATAATTGGAATCACTATACTAGAAAGTGACTTTACACCTTTCTACAAGAAAATAGAAATGACCATGGTAAACTATGGTAAAATTTGACTTATCATAGAAAAACTAACTTTACTATGGTAAACACTATTCACAATAAAAAGTGAAGTTATCATGGTAAATACTATTCACGGTAAAAGTGACTTTATCATGGCAAATACTATTCACAAGAAAAATGACTTTACCATGGTAACTACTATTCATGGCAAAAATGACTTTACCATGGTAACTACTATGCATGCAAAAAAACAAGGTTACCCTCCAATTGATTTTTGACTAAGTGGGAATATCTCTCCGTAAAATCCACCAACGAGGAATGGTCCTCAAGAACGGAACCAAAATGTCATCACCAATCCGACTATGATAATTCTTCACCGAACTCCTCGTGCTATGATTATTTACTAATGCACAACCTTTAGTTTGGTGGATGTAATATGAAACAAAACAACAACATAACACAAGAATACCATCGACTATGATAAGACTAATGATGACAAATCTGAAATATCAAAGTAAATTATAATATTAACATGAAATTGTTACAATCTCACCCATGAGGTACTTCAAGTGTTATTGACTTCACTTGCCTTTCACCAAGACTATGGGAGAAACTTTACAATTACACCTCTTAATGGCTTCTTCAACACACCTTTAAACTGATGGCTTCCTTCGCACACTTCCTACAATATTTCTCACTACTTCCTTCTATGCTAAATGAGGGGGGTGGCCTCTCTATTTATAGAAATTCCAGGCTTATCCATCTTATCTCTAAGATAGGATAAGAAATCCACTCTGACGAATCATATTCCATACCTTAACTCTTATCTGTACATGTAAGCTTATCTTTTAAGATAAGATAAACCTTATCATTTTACATGGGTTCCACATTTTTAGACTTTTTACAAATAAAATACACAAAATATTTATGACCTCACTCCTTGTCCTTATTACCAATATAATATTTCTAATTCCTAATCACGTAAACCCTACTTCTCTTTTACCCAAACTTTGACATTTTAACATTACTGGACCACTTACAACTATTTACTTTTTACAACATTCCTATTGTACTTTGACTATTACCGTATCCACATTATTTACGGCACTTTGTCATGATGGCGCGTTATCTATCTTCTATCGATGCTACTACTAATTATACTTAACAACATCCTATTCCTAATACATACATTAATGAAATAGAAATTACAAAGGAAAATTTTAGTGTCGACATTTCAAATTTTTCTCATATGCCGTCCGGGTAACTTTTCCTCGCTAAACCATCGAATTCTATCCTTCTTCGAGTCGCCAGATGTGTTAGATAATGAGCCTCAAAAGGCTGGATTTTGCAAAGTTACACACCAAACCCGACAATATTTAAACTCGAATTTTAAAAGACCTATATTTTCCCGCAACACACAGGCAATGAAAAAAATAGAATTTAAAAGCAGAATTTAGGGTTTGAAATTTGATTTGGAATAACTTACAAAACCCAAAATACACCGTGTCGAACTTGGGAATCTCAAATCCGAAAATCAAAAAAAAACATGAAATTTTGAAAGTCAAAATCTAAAAATCTAAGAATACCCTTTTGAAGATTATCCCCGATCTATCAATTGGTGAAATTTTGACTTGTTTTGAGTAAGTTAAGCCCTTGAAAATCGATTTCAAAGTTCAGCTGAAGGTGAAAAATCTAAAATTGTAAAACCTACAATTTTTTTGTCCAAATTTCTTGAAAATTCCTTCAAATATCTGTGGAATGACCTCTTGGTCCCACCGTGCATGCCAAGACTATTGATGTCGAATCGCAACACCCATGAATGTCTGCAAACTCAATGGGTTGAGACTCTCAAGGATTGCATAACATGAGCTTTTCCCAAGTGTGGGACCTTGCGAATTGGAAAAACTCTCGGATGAAGGCTAGTTCCTATTCCTCTGCTCGCATGCACACATAAAAATGTAGAGGGTTTACTAAACCTAATCTAACTTGCCAAGGAGACAGTGGTAAGAAAATGCATAAAATAAAACCTAAACTACAAAGGTGATGCACCGAGGAATGAAGAACACCTATCTTACCAATAAATACAAACCATAAAAATGCAATGCAAGATCATGCACATGATAACTTGATTTTCAGTGAAAGATCAAGAGGATGCAAATGAACACGAGAGAGGTTGAGAATCATCCATGACATGCATTATTTGCTCCAAATATTGATATAACACACTACCAAATGCCAAGAGGCAAAGTCGCATTACGCTTTTAATGGGAGGTTTGAACTCCACAAATTCACTCGCCAAAGAGAAGAAGAAGAGAGGCAAAAAAGAATGTCCAACCTTTAGAAAGAAGCCCCTCCTTACAATTTATAGGAATAATGAGAGAGGGAAGAGAGAGGAAATCCAAATCTACCCCAACCACCTCTAGGTTGCATTTAATTTATCTCATTATGGTGGTAGGTGAGAACTCTAGCAACCCAAAAAGTGGCGAACTGTATTTTGCATTTTAAAGAATTTTTCTCACCCAATTAAAGATATCCAGGTTGTAGGTGGATAGAGGACCTCATAAGCTTTCCAAAATTCCAACCTTGCATGAATCTAAGCTCCCTATCAAAAGTTATGGCCATCTCGAATATCTCGCGCCGTGGTCCGCTGTTTCGCTCGAAATGTTGCGCCTCCCGAAGGTGCGCCATAGGCACATCCATGTTTGTGTCGACATCCTCTTACTTGCACCAAGGCACATACATGTTTGTGTTGACACTCGTGTCGTGCACCATTTACCTACGCCAAGGCGCGACTTTTGCCATGTCGACACTCTGTGTCGTGCGCCATTTACCTGCGCCAAGGCGCGACTTTTGCCATGTCGACACTCTGTGTCATGTGCCATTTACCTGCACCAAGGCGTGACTTTTGCCATGTCGACACTCTGTGTCATGTGCCATTTACCTGTGCCAAGGGCGTGACTTTTTCCATGTCGACACTCTGTGTCGTGCGCCATTTACCTGCACCAAGGGCACGACTTTTGCCATGTCGACACTCTATGTCATGCGCCATTTACCTGCACCAAGGGCGTGACTTTTGCCATGTCGACACTCTTCGCGTGCACCATTTACTGCGCTAAGGGCGTGACTTTTGCCATGTCGACACTCTGTGTTGTGCGCTATTTACCCGAGCGGGCGTGACTTTTGCCATGTCGACACTCGTGTCATGCGCCATTTACTGCGCGCCAGGGCGTGACTTTGCCATGTCAACACTCGTGTCATGCGCCATTTACCTGCGCCAAGGGCACAACTTTTACCATGTCGACACTCTATGTCGTGTGCCATTTACCTCGCCAAGGGCGCGACTTTTTTCATGTCGACACTCGTGTCGTGCACCATTTACTCGCGCCAAGGGCGCGACTTTTTCCATGTCGACACTTTGTGTCTCAAGCGCCATTTACTCGCGCCAAGGGCTCAACTTTTGCCATGTCGACACTCTGTGTCATGCGCCATTTACCTACGCCAAGGGCATGACTTTTTCCATGTCGACACTCTGTGTCATGCGCCCATTTACTCGCGCCAAGGGCGCGACTTTGCCATGTCGACACTCGTGTCGCGTGCGCCATTTACCTACACCAAGGATGTGACTTTTGCCATGTCGACACTCTCGTGTCGTGTGCCATTTACCCGTGTTAAGGGCGTGACTTTTGCCATGTCGACACTCGTGTTGTGTGCCATTTACCTCGTGCCAAGGGCGTGACTTTGTCATGTCGACACTCGTGTTGTGCGCCATTTACTCGCGCCAGGGCTCGACTTTTACCATGTCGACACTCCGTGTCGTGTGCCATTTACCCGCGCCGAAGTGCGCGAATTTTTCCATGTCAACACTCGTGTCGTGTGCCATTTACTTGTGCCAAGGGCGTGACTTTTACCATGTTGACACTCATTTTCATGCGCCCCTTGATTTTCCATATTCTTTTGCTTGTCTATATCTACCCGGGGAAAAAGATATATACAACATCATTTCTGCTTTACAAGTTTGGCATTAGGAATAGTTACGATATTGTGGACCACAATATTTGGGTCAATACCATGCATATCAACATAAGACCAAGAAAAATCATTTCTATGATCTCGGAGGAATGAGGTGAAGGCTTCATGTTCAATGAAGTCTAAAGATTGGCCTATCTTTAGAATGTGGGGTCATCCTGAGTGTGAATGTTGATCTCTATGGTCAATTCATTCAACATGGTTTATGTCTCGAAGGTAATGACCAATGGATATAAGAATCCTCTACACCTAAATAGGTGAGAATGGAGTCATCATCCTGACATTGAACAACGTTGATAGAAGGTGTGTCATCATTGATCATGTTAGGATACAGGAAGGGAAGAGAAGAGGGAGCCTCACCATCGCACTAATAAGTTAGAGGTCCCAAGAAAATGATGTTCACAAAAAAGTTAGGAGGAATGGATTTTAGATCCATAGACTCGTAGGTGAAGGTGGTGAGGTAGGTGAATGAGGTGGAGAAGGTGTATCTTCCTCTACGAGGTCAATACAGGATTTCTTAGAAGAAGGTTCCTCAGAAAATCCAAGGCCGCAGTGATCCTTTTAGTTTCGAGTAGTACAAGGTATGACCGTGTGACGACCACTTACGTTCATAAAGACCAAAGCCAAAGCCTTTCCAAGCACATCGATGAATGAATGTGTGGGTGAAGCAGCGGTTGGTGAGGTATTAAAAATCAGATGAGAATGAATGGTTTGGAGTAGGTGGTTCTAGAGTATATGAAGAAGCATCAAGTCCCCATACGTCAAGTTGGTGATAAGATGGGGTGGACCATATGGAAATACCTCACCTACATGATGGTTGTAATATGGGTGATGATGGAGGCTCTTGTATTCTTGAGGAGTAAAGAAGGTATTAATGTTATAGAGGCAATACTTCCCCAAGGTAAGGCATTGAAAAACACCTACCAAGGGATCAAAAGTTGGTATTTGGTTAGCAGGAATGGAAGAATCACCAGGAGCCTGAGAAGAAGAAGAATCCAAAGTGATTGAGAAGTAGAAGGGATAGGCGATGGGCCAGCTATAGAAGCTACGGTGGCAGTGGTAATAGAGGAGTTGGTTGTGGGGATGTAGTGGAAGAAGTGGAGGATGAGATAGCGGCTGAAGTGGTGGAGATAGTAGTGGTAGATGGGGTATCGAGTTGGAGAAGAAAAGGTAGTAGTGATAGATGCCTTAAGCTGGTATAAGGACTTCATTTGGTTGATAGAGCATGTTACGGGTTTTGAACGGTGAAGGATTTGTTGGAATGGTGTAGTTTTTCCCTTCATGTTCAAATTTTAAACAATGATGTAAGGTAAAAGGGACACAACCCATGACATAGATCCAGGGTCGACCAAGTAGCATGTTGTATTAAAATTCCCCCTCTAAGACATAGAATAATTCAGGAATAGTACGGGGGCCCACGCAAATGTGGAGAAGGATGGTACCAAGGGTGGAAGTCATGGCATCATTAAATGAATGTAGCATAATTGGGTTATTATGCATGTAATTGGAAGGGATGTGCATTTGTTTATACACATGGGAGGAAATGATGTTGATATTGGCACCTCCATCGATCATAACACATCGAATGCGTGTATTATCAATGTAGATGGAAATGAATAAGGTGGGGTCAGGATCATCAGATTGGAGAGGTACAATCTCTTCGTTAGAAAAAAATAATAGAGAGACTTGATGAATGGTAGTGGGAGTAGAAGATGGAGGTGAAGTGGTGAGAGCGGCCACATGATGAGGAGTGATAATGGTGGTGACAGGGTGGGGTCATTAGGTAGAACCTCAATAGATTGTAAGACCTCGATGAGGTCCTGACGATGATACTCGAGAGGTTTGGACGAGGTCATACAAAGACATTTTGAGAGGAGACTGGTGTAGTTGTTTGATCATGGTATGATGTGCAACTCCGTCAGAAATGGGATATGTCAGCCCACGGATGGTGACTTTGGGTGTAGGTGCAGATGGAATGTTGGGTAAAGGTGTAGTGGATGGTTTTTCAATCTTCTCTTTTCCTTTGTCCTTTTGTGTGCGAGTGGAAACTTGAACCATGTTAATCTGAGGAAGAGAGGGAGATGAATCATGAAAGGTATAATGGTAAGAAGGACAAAAACCTAGTGCGAGATAAGAACCCTATGAAATAAGTATGGTGCATTGGAATTTCGAAGGGGATTTGGCAAGTTCTCTAATCCAGACCATATTGATCTCAAAGGTCAGAGGAGGAAAAGAGGGCTGCAAAGGTGGAGGTGAAGGTCGTTGGATAAAAATGGGGCAAGTCTACATGGCGATAAGTGAGGGCGGAATGAGAACTTCATCAAAAAGTTCATCTCATTCCAAGAGCTCTTCGGGAGAACACAATTGAAGAAGAATATTCTTAAGGGCCTTACAATTTTCAACATCATGTCTGGCACATGATGATAGGCACATATCTTGGTATCGTCAAACCCTTCTAGTTTAGGTTTGAGTGGGTCATAAGGCTTGAGAGGTGGCAATGTGATGATGGAGGTTTCTAAAAGGTTAGCAAGGATGTTAGCGTAAGACCCTACCAAGGGATCACAATGAGAAGTGAGAGTGGGTTTGGATGGAGGTTTGGGTGACTTCTATGGAAGGGGTAATTTTGTTAGAGCGGAGTTGATTTTGATGTAGGTTTTGGTGACTTCTGTGGAAGAGAAGCTGTTGAAGGTGGAGTTGGAGGTTGAGTAGGTTTAACTACCCTTTTGGTAGGTAGTGTGGTTGTGGACTTGGGTTGCACCTTCTTGGGTAAAGGTGTTGAGGAGTGTATGAGGTAGAAGGGAATGCAAGAAGATGGAAGGGGACAGGTCAACCATGGTGAGAGTGGAGGTGTGGTGAAGGTAGTGGTAGGAGGAAATATGGGAAGTGGAGGTTAAAGAGAGGGTAAAGGCATGGGTAATGATGAGGACATGGGAAGTGGAGAAATTATGGGAGATGGAAAAGGCATAGGTAATGTAGAATGCTTGGGTGGGATGGAATATTGCAGCAAGGATGTAAGCTATTTCATTTTAAGTTTACTGGAGAAGGAGGTTGTTTGACCAGGGTTGATGGATGAGGACCTAAGATGGATGGAAGTGGTGAAGGTGAGAGAGGAGGAGTGGGAGAAACTAGGGTATGAGGTCTAAGAGGTTGGGTCTTCCTCTTAGGTGGGGGGATAGGCCTAGTGATAGTTTGGGATGATGTGGCTAAATCAATCTTAACGGAGGATGGACTAAACTTGGTGTCGACATGACCCCTAATGTAGCGGTAGGTGCAGGTGCGAGATGCAAGTATAGGTGTAGGTAGAGGTTTGGGTGTAGGTGGTTGTCGGGTAATGGTAAAGGTTTGAGTGTAGGTGAAGATGATGCAGAAGAGGCTACTATAACTAGCTCAAGTGTGATGGATTTAATGGTCTTGAACACTTTAGGATAAATCATTGAAGTGTCTACGAGTGACATTTTCATTTGAGTCGAGACAGAAGTCACAGGCATCCCCAAAGCATGGAATAGTCAACATAATCTAAGTAGTCGGCCAAATGTGAGAATGGCACAAAAGTGGAGGGGGTGATGTTGATTTGGTAGTAATCCTCTGTAAAGAATGTTTGTGAGATAGGGAAATGGTTGGCTTCAGACTCTGTGGGTAGAAGAGATGATAGTAAATCAATGGGATCTTTAAAAGCCAGTGGGGAATTGTCACCAATAGGAAGAGATGCCACTAGTGGGTCCTCTATGGGCAGAGAAGAGGAGGAGGAAAGGTTGATTGTATAGGCTCTTCCTTTGGTGAAGAAGAGAGTAAGTTGGGCTCTTCCATGGGTAGAAGAATGGGTAATGTGAGTTTCTCGACGGTGGCGAGATGAGTGGGGTAGATGCATCCAAAGAGTAGGTGGACTCCTCCATGGGTAGAGGAGCAGATGAAATAGGTTCCTCCGTGGTGGAGGAGCTCATGAAAGAAATTTCCTCAATAGATGGGATGGGAGGAAATTGAGCGGAAGGAGCCAGTATGATATCAAAAATGGCATGAACCTCTCAAATGTTGGTATCATTAGTTGAGGTTTCACCGGCTTGGTTGGATGATGGGGTGTGATTTGAAATGGCTTCTTGAAGATATGGAGGTTTTGGTTAGCCGGTGTATTGGGGTTATCCAAGGCGAGATCTCAATTATCGACATTTTTGGACGATGTTTTGGAAAGTTATACAATTACCGTCATTATGACCTCTAACATGATGATAATTGCAATAGTCATTCTCCTTATACCATGCGAGAACAGGGCGGAAGGGTTAAAACCAGTTTGTGTTTTTGTGCGAGTGCAAGAGTGATTGCTTGACTTTTAGAATCTTTTCCCGAGAACTAGAGTAAGGTTCTCCAATGGGATTATATCTTCATTATTCCCACTTGAACTAGAAATTCTGAATAGGAGAAAGATTAGAAGAAGGTTTTGATTGGTTGGATGGATGAGAAGGGCCGGATTTTAAAACCACTACGTTGGCAGATCCTTTCACTTTAGAATAGTTATTTTGTGGTTTGGAAGAAGAAGAGGTGTCATTGGATTTAAACGAAGTGTTTTTGTTGTGTAATTGTAACTTCTTCTCTTTGATAGCACGGATTTCAAGTTTTGGGCCATGGTGAATGCCTCATCGAATGTTCGAAGGTTTGAACTTGGAGAGTTGGAGAGATATGTCGGCACAAGCTCTGGTAAACAACTCTATTAGTTTGGTTTGAGGTAATTAGAAAGTGATTTGATTGATAAGGTTTTTCCAATGCGTGACAAAAGTTGCAATAGACTCATCCTCATATTGGCGTAATGAATACAAGTCAATTATGGTAACCTTCTTGACAATGTTAATGGAGAAATGATCAAGAAATGTATGGGTAATTGATTGAACAAGAAGATAGAGTGCCTAGGTAAAGCACTATACTAGTCTAAGGCCGGTCCTATCAAGGACATTGGGAAAGTTTAGAGAAGTAAGGCGTCATCATGGGAAATCAAATAACATACATGTTTAAAATATTGCAAATGTTATTCTGAGATATTCCTTGTTATTAAATCGAGTTAATTTTGGAATTTCCTAATGTGTGGGGTATGGATGAATTGGAATAGAAGGGTGAATAGGCTTGTTACATATCTCGTCATAAGTTAATGTATTTGAGAGCCGAAAACAAATGCTTCAAGGGTCTGCATCTTTTCCATCATCATTTTAAGCAAATCCATGGTCGGATTAGACTGAGGGGCACCTCCCGTGGTATAGGGAGGTGGATATGATGAATAGGACGTGGGTGGTACTCCAGTGTATGGAGGTGTCGAATAGGTGAACCAAGAAGGCGGAATGTAGGTAACAACAAATGATGATGGCACACACCTTGAATAGGAAGTGTAAGTGATAAGTGGTGGTTGAGATAAGGTATAGGTAGGAGGGATCTATGTCGAGACCCTTATAGCAATAGGTGGTAGAGTAGTAGGTATAGACATGAATAGACTCTAAAACAGGTCGACACAACTAGAGGTTACAAAGTAATAGGGACTAGATGAGGTGGGGATCCCTACACTAGGGACCACGAGATGATGACAAGGTGGATGTCGAAGATGTGATAGGTGTTGTAGGCACAAAAATATAGAAGATGTGGGAGTGATATGAGAAATGATAGGTGGTAAGGTGGAAGTAGGTACCACTACACTAGTGGTGACCAATACGGAAGTGGGGGCCAAAGCGGGAGGGATGGATACAGGCATACCGTAGATAAGTTATCCTGATGAGTCATGGGTAGATGAATGAGCCAGATAATGTTGTAAGGTTGTGGGATTATGATCAAGGAGTTTTTTGAACTCCTCATCACCTGCATGTATAGCAATAGGTGAGGTGGGGTCCATGGGTGAAGAAATAGAAGGTGGTGAAGGACTAGGTGGTAGTGGTTGGTGGCTAGCATAAAAAACTAGAGCATTGGCTTGTCTGCAAGTCAAAACCATGTGAATGGTAGTAGAGCAGAGTAACCGAGTTACGTAGATGGTACGCGAAGCACGAAAAAGGATAGCAGAAGAAATCTGGAAAGTGGAATTTGGTCGTTGTTTTGATAGAAAAATTAAAACATAGAGACTAACACCGGTTGGCTAACCGATGCTGGTAGAGAGGGGTGGCTGATGTCGGGCATTGCTGCCGATCTTGATTCATGTGAATAAATTGTAGATTTGAAAATCATGAAATGAAGGGTGAAAATCAAGTGAACATGGACTCTGAAAATGATGTCAAAGACTCAGTAATATGATGAAGTGACAGAATAAGTCACATAAATTATTTGTTTGTAGGCCGAACAACTTGTTTTGGGAGAAATAACCAAAATAGCGAGGAACTCGACGCTTGATCGATCAAAATGCCAGAGTATGAAGAAGAGGTAACCGATGTCGGTCCACTGGGTAATCTTTAGTTCTTATGAAATCTAAGAGGAGATGAAAATTTGAATTTTTGGTAATTAAGTCAAATGAAAATACCAACCCAACAACTGAGTATGGCAGTGATGAGTCCTAACATGCCCAGAAATAACCTGGAATACACCAGTTGTGATGGTGGGGCATGAAGGATAAGAAAAACAATATGATATAGTCTCACACCTCAAAATACAATTAGTCAAAATCTAACAAAACACGCAATCATATGTTGTAGATTTTATGTTGTGTGGCTTATGCCATTTAAAACTGACTATGAGTAGAATAGAGTTTTTGGTCAACGAGGGTGCCCTATAAGCATTCTATGGCTGGTTTCAAGTATTTTTGGATAAAGGGAACCGATATACCTTTCAGTATGTGTGTTCTGACTCGATATGATGACTAAACAGAACACCAACTGGATCCACCGCTAATCCAATTATTAGTCATTAATGGTAATTGTCGGGAAGGAAGATGTTTAAGAAGTGTGTAATTGGTTCAAGTGATTCATTTTAGAATGTGTGTGTTGATATGGAAAACTCATTCTCATGTGGGTGAACAACAAGACTATGCAAGCCACCGGTGAATCCGAATGATATAGGGCTCATGACCTCGAGATGAAGCTATAGATTCGGATACGAGCACAAAGAAAATAAATCTGTAAAGAAAGAAAATAGATCTGCAAGATGGAAATAGATAAGATTAGATGATGATATACGGGGACTGCCTAACAAAGCATATCTAGGAAGCGTTAACTTCCTCGGTGGCTGTCAATCCCGTGTTCATAATAAAATAACGAATATCAAATGATAAGATGACATGCCAAAAACTAAAAAAAAATCTGCAATATGTTGAAGAAAAATATAAATATGATACCAAATTAGTATCCTGACAGAACAACCGATTGATCGTTAGGTTGGCGATATGAAACTGGTAGAGCTCCGCTTCCAAATACTCCACAATATGATGCAAAATTTCACAGATAAATGAATTTAAGCTTTAGAATTTCCAGAATTTTCTCCTCAATTTCTATGTTCCTCCTCTGAGGGGGAAAAGACTCATATTTATAATTTGAATTTGGATTAAGATAGAGGATTAACGAACAACCATAATTTGCAAAAGTGATTTGTTAGAGTAGGTATTTACCTTAGCTCATGTTCACCTAGGTACTTTATTTACCGTTATTGTATTTATCCCCACCCACTTATGTGTGTGGATATTTCTTTTATCTTATTTAGATATTAGGAGATATTATCTAGTTGTTATGTATAGTTCTTTCCTTGATCTATGGTATTGACTAGTTATTTCCTTGATCTATGGTATTGACTAGATCCTTGATGTCTAGTTCTCTCATAAATCTATGGTCTTGACTAGTTCTTTGATGACTAGTTATTTCCTTGATTTATGGCTTGATCTACGACCTTGACTCGGTTCTTAGATTGGTATTCCTTGCCTATTTAAGCAAGGCCCATTCTCAATGTATTGCATTGAATTCCATAATAATATATGACATTGCTTCTCATTTCTTTGCAAAGGTTTATGTAAAGTTATTATGGCAAATTATTTTCATCTTATTGATCGTGGTGTTTAATTAGCATCCGTGTTCGTGGCTTGGTACGAACACCCATTAAAATCCTTAGCCCTTGGTCATATGAGGGCTTAAAACTTGGTATTCCTAATAGTAGGTGCTTAACTTGCGCCCCTCTAATTTTGTTTGTGTGGTGAAGGCAACAACAATTTATTTTGTTTTAGTGGCAACTAAAATATTAAAAAGCTTGTAACTTTTGATTGGTAACTCAATTTTGAGTGCCGTTTTTTGCAAAAGTGCTTGTTTTTTTGTGCTCTTTCCATTGGAGTTATTTATTTTGAGACTTGCACTATAATTATAAAGTGCCAAATATGGAGGAGTGTTGTAATCAATTGTGGATGCAATTTCAGCTGAGCCCAACATCCTAAATTTTTGGGAGTTGCAGTTTGTACCTATCATGGATTCTGAGAATGATATGCTTTTCTCTGAAGTATGTGGACTTCAAGAGGATATTATAAAGTTTATGAAAGAAAATAGATCGCTCAAAAAGCAAAATTCTCTTCTACAATCACTCATTCACGATAAGGATACAATAATACACTTCCTGCAGAACAAACTTGCTAGCCTACAACATCACCATCATATTGTGGACAACCATATCCATGCTCCTAGTCCACTTGCAGTGTTGCTCTTGTACCCACTAACATTGATCTGCCAGTCTTTGAGCCTGAACCTGCTTTTGATGCTTCTAAACCTTGTGAGGCTTATTACTGCATGCTCTTCCACATTTGTGCCTATTACAGTACCACATATTGTGTATCATCATACTTTCGCCACCGCATGGCTTTTTTAAGAAGCATACCACTGCATTTAGTTCTCGCATGCTCCGTTCTATGGGTCTCACTAGAGGAGTCATTAGTAGACATTCATAGGGTATTGTTTCCTCTATTCCACATGTTAAGTGGAATTCTTGTCATGACATTGGTTTTCAAGAAGATACTTCATTGGGATCACACATTGACAGAGCTCCTTTTTTTGTTCGCTCGACTCTTTGAGGATCATGAGAAACACATGAGTTCTCAGACCTTCACTCGAGATTGAAAACCCGAGATTTCAGTGTATCATACATGATCAACCCGACACACATTCTGATGTTCTTTTCGCATGCACTCATTGTGCATTTTACACCAAGTCATATGCGAGCATCTTCTTAATCCATCTTTGTGTTGATTTGGGGTGGATATCTAATCACTCGTGGAGGCAATATAGGCATTCATTGAGAGGACTCTACGAGCATGGCTCCTCCACCATTTGGCCTCTTGCTCCACTTTTTATACCTTCTACATTGTGATGCTTCTTGTTTTGAGTATTTTCTTTAGCGAGTGTAGTGTATCTCTTATTTGTTGAGAGATTTTGTATCCGTATTTTGACACTTTTGGCATGTTGCTAGTATCTCTTATGGGGATCTATTCTGGTGCATTCCAAAGTGTTAGTTTGTCGATGTTCGAGTAGTTTTTTGACAACTCATACAGATTTGTAGCGTCCACTCCACCCATTCAAAGAGCGTATGGGAGGGTGTGGTATTGATCTTGCTTCTTCGGGTTTCATGTCCTTGCCTCGTTACCTTGGCTTTTCTTAGATCGTGACATCTGGATTTTGTGTCCTTTTCTTGTTGCTTTGGTTATTGTTCTTGGATCGTGGTACACCTATTTTCAGCACTTGATCGAATTATGTTTGGTGTTTTTTTACACTTTCAACATCACTCCATTGACAGTCTCCTTGTATGGAGCTATTCAGTGGAGCCAGTGTCAATTGTTTTTGAGTTTTGTGATCGAGTAGTGGATTCAAACCATAGTGCACACCAAAATTCTTCAGCATTGTACGAGTTTTTTTATCCGAGCTTCTTGAGATGCCTTGGAGCGGGTCTTTACTCTCTTTACTTTGTTATTACTGGTTTTGGGTACCTTGTAGTGTCCCTTTTTCCCAATTATTGTACATGAGTACCTCATCAGTCTAGTTGTCGAGACTCACACTTTGTGGACCTGCCACATCTATTTTAGCCCCTAGCTTCACTTGAGGGTGGCGTTAGAGTAGGTATTTACCTTAGCTCATGTTCACCTAGGTACTTTATTTACCTTTATTGTATTTATCCTCACCCACTTATGTGTGTGGATATTTCTTTTATCTTATTTAGATATTAGGAGATATTATCTAGTTGTTAGGTATAGTTCTTTCCTTGATCTATGGTATTGACTAGATCCTTGATGTCTAGTTCTCTCATAAATCTATGGTCTTGACTAGTTCTTTGATGACTAGTTATTTCCTTGATTTATGGCTTGATCTATGACCTTGATTGGTTCTTAGATTGTTATTCCTTGCCTATTTAAGCAAGGCCCATTCTCAATGTATTGCATTGAGTTCCATAATAATATATGATATTGCTTCTCATTTGTTTGCAAAGGTTTATGTAAAGTTATTCTGGCAAATTACTTTCATCTTATTGATCGTGGTGTTTAATTAGCATCCGTGTTTGAGGCTTGGTATGATCCGGTTAATGAATTTAAGCTTCAAAATTTCAGGAATTTTCTCGTCAATTTCTATGTTCCTCCTCGAGGGGGAAAGACTCATATTTATAATTTGAATCTGGATTAAGATAGAGGATTAATGAATAACCATAATTTGTAAAAGTGATTTTGATTAAGAGAACATAATGAAGAGTGGATTTTATGGTGGGGTTCATGATGTGAGAAAAGGAAAAGATGTGATGTGGAGTGGGGACATGGTTAGGTGCAATAGTGAAGTCATGTGCTCACTTTACACTATTGATTTTTTAGATTTATTTTCAGAGAGGATATTTTTGAATTATTGATTTATGGGTGGGGTTCATATTTTAATAATTTGAAGGATTAATTTTAGGTGGGAATTGATTTTTAGGTGGGAACTTGATTTTGACTTAAGTGGGGAACATGTGGGACTGGGTAGATGAAATAAAGATTTCATTTTTAAAGAAGGTGTCGAATGGGTGCATTTTGAATTAAATAATTTATGAGAGATGGGGGATGATTCCAAAAAATTGAATTATCAAATGGGTCCATATGGAGCCCATTGATAATTAATCAAATAATATGAACAAATAGATAGGATTTTATTTAATTTAAGATAAAGAGAAGCGAAGATGGAAATTGTGTGAATATAAGATGTCAGAGGGGTGCTATACCGAAAATAGGTGTCTACATTTGCCCCTTTTTGTTGAGTGGTTTGTGATAGCAAGCCACGAGACAAAAAAAAAAGGGTTAGATGAAAGATGTGTCCGAGGATGGATGAAGATATGACCAAAGGCAAGATGCCCTAGGCAAAAAAAAATGATCGCAAATAAAAAAATTATGGCGGTGACTCCAATATCACATCGGTAGAGGACAATTGCGGTCTCAACGGAGACAGACGACAATGTTCTACAGACCAGTGAGTGGGTGAAGACCACTACAGTATGGACGTAAACCATGATGACCAACGGGTCATGGGAAAACATCAAAATATGTGCAACTAAATGTGAAAGATGTGTGTAATCCTTTGTCTCGAGGAATTGTGTGAAAAATCATGCGTCCACAAGAGGGACATGTATGAAAACAATGATGCCCCAGCACAGGATACAAAGTGAGTTATATACACCGACAAGTACAAGGATGAAAAAGGTGCACCATGATAGGGCACGAAGATGACATAATGGGAGATGGATGTGTAAATAAAATGCCCCAGGGGGAAAAATCATAAATGTACACATGATGAGAAGATAGGATAGAAAGATGAGATAAAATGACCTAAAGGTGTGATAAATATGATGATAATCATGGTTCATGAGAAACATGCATAAGTGTGAGTAAATTATAATGTAAAAGTAGTCCTACTTGTCGGATAAGTAGGATAAGAAGTCAAGATATTTTTGCAACAAAACAAAGTAGAGAAAATATGCATGGAAGAGTACAAGATTAGATAGGTGTTGGCCATTATGGTATCCTCCAAGACAAAAATGTCCCAGGAAGATGGGATGAAAGATGTGGATGATAGATGATAGAGATAAGAGAAAGTGGACATGGTTGAAGTAGAAAGGACATGGTGGAGGAGAGAGGTCAAGTAGAGAAGGACGATAAGAGAGGTGAGAAGATAGATGAAAGCACAAAAGAGAGAGAATAATATTTAGCAAGAGGGTAATGGAAAAAGATAAGGGGGAAATAAATAGGTAAGGTACAGAGGGACCTGGAGAAAAAGAAAATAGAGACAGTGAGCAGGAGGAGAAGAGAGGGAGGAAGTTTAAACAAGAAGAAGACGAGATGAGGAGGAAAAAGAGATTAGAAGGGAAGTTGAGTGTATAGAGATATATCATAGTAAAGAAGTAGTAGAGATAATCAAGAGGAGAAATGGTGGCGAGAAAAGAAATAATGAAGGACAAAGAATAAGACAAGAAAATGATAGAAGAAAGGATGAAAAGGAGATGGAGATCAAAACAAAGGGATAGAAAATGCAGATTATGAAAGAGATAAACGAATCTCAAAAGAAAAGTTATGAAGAATATGAGAGAAGGACGATAGGAGAGATAAATATATATAGTAAGATGGAAAGATGAAGGAGATGAAGAAGATGAAGAAGTTAAAGAAGATGGGGGAGGAGGTAGAATGGAAAAGAGAGAAGAAAGACACCATATGGAGCTAAACAAGCTTAGTAATGGGGGAAATGAAAATAAGAGGGAAAGAAGGGATGATAGAGCCAAAATAGGAAAGAAATTGAATATGAAACCGAACGTATGGAAATGCATGTGGATGGTGAGATGGTTAAGAATATGGGACAACGGTGAATCAGGTTATCAATGGAGGAATAAGACAAAAGTGTGAGGAGAAGAGGAGATGAAGATGATACAAATGATATGAAAGAAAACTAGAGGTAGAAAGGAGGAGAGGACAACAAATAAAATGATGCAAAGGTAGTATGTGATGAAGAAAGTAGAGATATTGAAAAAGGTGAAGGGAAGATGAAAAGGCAATACCAACAGAAGGATGTTAGAAGAAATCCCCTGATAATGATTAGAGGGCACAAAAATAAAAAGGGAGGAAGAGAAAATGGAGGAGGTAAAAAAGAGTGAATCGGTATTAGTAGAATGGGAAGAAACGAGTTTTAGGAGAAGTCCACCGATAATTCTTAGCGCGAGAATGGAAGATGACATAATGTTAGATGAACCATGATAATGACGATCTGCATAGTAAGAGAGGGTATGAAGTAGTCAAGATGGATTTTAAAATGAGGGATGATGGAGATGACATTTGAGGGAGTTTGAGATATTTTGTATGAGGAAAAAGAGAAGAGAAGAGGATGTGTTTATGGGGAATGAAGAAAAAATACGGATGATGGGAAGATGAAGGAAAGAGGAAAGGCAAGGAGACAGATCATTCTTAAGAGAGACTCTTAAGTAAGATTGCCATGTTGTAGGAATGATTAAGTAGGATCGCCAAGCCAAGAAGAAGAAGAATGAGGAAAAGACTGAGCAATGTATATCAAGACGGAACATGAAGTGAAAGGAGGTAATAACAAGGAAACAAAGGAGTGTGAAATGAGTGGATGGAGGAATATATGCAGTGTAGGATAAAGAGTGTAAGGGGAATTCTTAATTAGGATGCCTATGTTGTATGAGTGATGATGTCAGAGTGTTAAGCAGAAGTTTTACGAGTAAATATGTTGAAGGGAATGGAAAATAATGAAGGAGTTTCTACAATGATAAGCAGGTGTGATCAAGAAACCTACATGGAATGGATGATTAAGTAGGATTGTCAAGCCGAAAGAAGAATGAAAGGGAAAATGGAACGATAAAATAGATGGCAGAAAAAGGATATTAAGAGAAAAGCACAAAAATAATGGCTCGGTGGATGACGCGTGAAGTATCGAACAAACAACGGAGAAGGACGAAGTGGGTGAAAAGAGCAGCGAGAGAATGAGATGAGGTGAATTTTAGGAGAAAATTGGGTTGATAAAGGGGACTAGGAGGAAGGAATGGTCAATAGACACAATCACGAATGAGACCTTGTCCTGAATGATAGGTCTACTTCAAGTAGGGTTTCGTGTTGTGCGGGAATTACGTAGATGTGCCAAGCTGGGGGTGAAAAGTCTGAGATGGTGAAGAAGAGGATAATGAACAATGGTGGGGGATGAGAATCTGCTAGATAATGAATGCTACCTGAGAGTTATCCTCAAGTAGAATTCACAAACTGCAATGGAGGTCAAGTAGAATTCCCAAATTGAATAATGCATTTTGAAGATAATAATTGATTTCATGGATTTATGGATGATGTTGATAGGGGACATCTATAAGAGTAAACATATCGATACTAATTTTATGACATGAAATTTTATTTCTAAGGAGATAATTGTGATAAAAGATGACTTTGATGAAATGAATGTCGCATAACCATAGCAAGGGTCAAGTAAGAAAGTTATGCTTTTAACCTAATAAGAAATAAACAAGAAAGATACCACTCAAAACATTGCACTTACATACCAATAATAGCAAGTATTAGTATATAACTAATGAGATTTGGCTATATCACAAGACCAAGAAGAAGATATGGATGAAATATTCTCATAATCCTAATGTCGACATGACAAAGGAATTGGAGATGTATCTTGTACATGGGAAGAAGGTTCTCCAAAGATGGTATTTCTTAAGTCTATGCCCCAGCTCTGGGAATGGGAAGAATAGAATAAAAGAAAGTTGATCAATACGGGAAGCTTTCTGGGAATGCTTAATAAAAGGAAGGCTGATCAATGTGGAAAACCTTCCAAATGCCATAATAAAAGAGTAGCCATCCTTCTAGGGTATGGTATACTTTATACATAATATGGATGGCAAGAATAATATATATGATAGCCATCCTTTGAGGGATTGGTCTATTTCTCTTGATTTTGCTTTTGATTTCAATTTGCATTTATTTATTTTTGTATGCATAGCTATCCTTCGAGGGATCATTCTTTTAATAACCTTGATCTTTCCTTTTATATACATGAATTTGAGCTTCACATGGGGAGAGTTGGGGATAGCTAGGTAGACCACAGAGGGGAGAATGAATGTACAAGAGACACCCCTAGACCCTCTCAAGAGTACAATAGGAAAACGAGATGGTGATGGATGTAATGATCATGGGGTTCTCACCAAATGGGAGAACTTATCCATATTGAATATGCTACAAGTAGAGCCGTGGTACTCATATTCAAGGTCATGACTATTAGTGACGGTAGACCACATGATTCAAAATCATTACGATGATAGATGGAAGGGGATACTGATGGAGGAATGGTCTAAAGATAAGACTATACTCATAAGTGTGTGTACTAACAATAGAATGGTCATAAGTGCAATGCATTAAGAGGTTCAACCTCTGGTTTACCATCAAGAGAGGCTAAATGATAAGCCCCAGACCCATACTTATGTGTGATAATATATGGTCCGATCTAGTTAGGAGCAAATTTTCCCATTGACTTCTTTCTAAGGTAGTGACATTTTGATTTTCTTTTAGAACTAGGTCACCTATTTTAAAATCACGCTTATTTGATGTGTTTATTATAAGCTTGTTGGATACGATCTTGATAGACATGATGGTGTTCAAGAGCGAGAAGATGACATTCATTGTCTAATAACTCAAGTTGCATTAGTTGTTCCTGACGATAATCTTCATCAGAAATGAAGTTGTGAAGAGACACACGTAAAGATGGAATTTGGACTTCAAGGGGAAGAATGGCCTCAGAACGTATACCAGAGAAAAGGAGTAGCTCCTTTGGAAGTGTGAATGCTAGTGCGATAGGACCATAAGGCAAAGGAAGTTGGAGATGCCAATTTCATCCTACTTGATCAATAGTTTTAGCCAAGATATTTCGAAGAGTTTTATTAGTAGCCTCAGCTTGACCGTTAGCTTGAGGATAATACGGGGAAGAAAAGCTAAGTTGGATTTTGAATGCATCGCCAATCTTTTTAAGGTCTTTATTTTTAAATGATTTTCCATTATCCATAATAAGTTTATGAGGAACGCTAAAGTGGCAAATGATATGTTGATATATAAAATTAATGATTGGGCCAAATTTAGTAGAGGTGAGTGGGATTGCCTCCACCCATTTAGTGAAATACTCAGTAGCAGTGATGATAGAATGATGTTGTTGTGACGAACGAGGATTTATTAGACCTATGAGATCAAGGCCCCACTGTGAAAAGGGCCATAAATCTTGGGCAGGCTGTAAATCCTAGCTTGGAATACAGATAAGGTTAGAGTGTTGTTGACATCTTAGACATTTCTTGACATATTCACAACAATCATGATTTAAAGAAGGCTAATAATAGCCAAGACGAAGAACACGTTTGGCCATAGATAATCCACTAAAATGCCCACCAAAAATACCGTCATGAAATTCTTGGATAGTTGTAGAGGCTTCATGGGATTGGAGGCATCGGAGAAGGATTCCATCAAACTGCGTTTGTAAAGAATACCGCTAAGGATTACATAACAGTAGTAGCACGTTGGATAAAAGATCTCTTAGCATTTTTAGAAAGATCAACGAAGTAATGGATTTGGATAAATAATCAAACATTTGTGAATAATGGTTGTTTACGATGATGTATAATAATCGAAAGTTGGGATTCTTGCGTTGTCCATGGGATAAGGGCATGAGAGGCCATTGTATTAGTAAAATGATTGGTCGAATGCGGGGACGGATTTGAATAGTGTAAGAATCGAAGGATTTAAGAAGATGATGAGAAATATCATGATATTGTTGTTGTTTCACTCGGAAAATGCTTCGTTCCTTATAGAAACAGAGATAAGGTTAGGGTTAGGAGGAATACCTTGTAGAATGTCGAGATGATGTCTTGCGCATCTGTAGAGAAGATCAGTTGATTGCGGAGAACTCCTTTTGTCAGGAAGGACTACTGCAAATAAGAACACAAGACCACAAGATTTGATTAAACAATAAATGAGGAAACTCGCCTTGGGCCCAAGAAATGTAAAACTTCCTTTGAAGGTGGTCGGTTTCCCTCTAACATGAATTAACACAAAAGACGCATGTAAATATCAATTAAATTGTACTTGAACCAGGTAGGGAAAGGCAATGTTTTCCGGTTTTTGATCAAAGGAACCGATGTCGGTTACTTATATAACCGATGCCGAGTTCTTGCGATAACGCAACCGATCTGGTGGGTTCTAGGATCTTCCGGCTGGTTGTGGAGTTTGTAATGGCTGGTTTTGGATAGTTTTTAGGAAATGGGATGGTTAGAAACAAAGAATGACAATTAGAGGCAATGGTACATTGGATAATGGATCCAGAACGTTTGGGAGGACTGTAATTCCAAAAGCATAAGAAATGTTATAATGGAGGACATGCAAGATGTAACTTCATCGGATTTGATGAAGGTGCCAGTTGATCTCCTTTCTGTAAACACCTCTAATATTTTCACTGCGTCTCTGCTTGATCAAGTGAAGATCCGACTCTGCTTCCTCATTTGCAATGCCCTCGCTGATCCGTAAACCTTTGACCGACCCTCAAAAATGAAATTCCGATCCGTTGTTTTGGTTTGGGGAGCCCATTTACAGGAACCGAACTGACGGCGGTTGCGTAACCGATTTAAGTCAGTCGAGTAGGAACTGCATCGGATTAGGAAAAAGTAGGCTATTTTTAGTAAAATGTTCCACCTTCCCCGTTTTTTCTCTCGAGGATCGATTGCGGCTTGGTCAAGTGGCTAGAAGGTCGAAGCTTTTGGTGCGAGTTAGGAGGCATTAGTTATGGATGTGAGTCTAGACTAAGTCATGGGTCTTAATTAGGTTAGTTTAGGGTTAGGCTGGAGGTCATGATGAGGTGGCAAAGTGAAGTGGCGGGTATAGGTGATGTGGATTTATCAATTACAAGGTAATTAATAAATAATTGTGTAAAGTTTAGGTAATGAGGTTAGGTTGCGAAATGGGATGCGGGTCACGAGGGCATCGAAGACACAAATTTGGTGTCTACATTAGCCCCTTACAGTCAATGTAGCTTTGTTACAGCAAAGTCTGCATTGGACAATAATATAGTGGTTTCTCATGTTAAAGATATAGGTAATCCCCTCAAATCTATCACAGATTGAGTGAACGGGAAATCGGGGATAGGGTTGATAAAGGAGTATATGTGGTAGAGAGGATGGTAAAGTGGTGGGGTAGGTCGAAGGAAGCGAACGCATGTTGAAATGCACAAGTACGACGGGGTACATGATTTGACAAGCAAACCAAAGATGTGTAGGCAAGGTCGATAGTTTATCCAAACAAGGGTGATATAATCCGGTATCCAATCGGCAAGAGGGAAGTAGCTCGGGGTATATAACGGTGAAATGCGAGGCGTTTAGGCATGTTGCAAGTGATCAAGTGGTTAGTTTGGTTGAGATAAAACGTCACGGTCTGGAAATGCAGGCAAAGTCATTGTCGAGATCAAGTCAAGGACCCTAATCATGCTAAAACATGAGCAGTGAGCTCGATTGAACACAAGGTACATGATGGATGGATAAAATAAAATGTTGATTGTAGGTATGGTATGGAAGTAATCTGGCCTTGGGTCGGGCCAAGTTGTTGGTTGTGGCCTTGGGTGAGACCATAACGGCAGTAGAGTGAGGCCTTGGGGTCGGCAATTGGTAGGGCGAGGCCTTGGGTCGAGACCAATTGGTAGGTTGAGGCCTTGGGTCAGGGCCAATTGGTAGGTTGAGGCATGGAAGCGAGCCTTGGTCGGAGCGATTAGTGGGCGGAGCAGGGTGGACGAATAGGTAGGTCGGGCCAGCAGGTCGGAGGATTGGTGAGGCGAGCCTTAGGTCGGGCCAAATACAGTAGGTTGAGGCCTTAGGTCGGGCCCAGTGGTAGGGCGGAGCCTTGGGTCGGAGCCAAATAGGTAGGTGAGGCCTTAGGTGGGCCACCATTGGCGGGCCTCTGGGTCGTGCGAAATAGGTAGGTCGAGGCCTCGGGTCGGGCGAATAGGTAGGTTGAGGCCTTGGAGTCGGGTGAGCGGTGGTAAACAGGTAGGCCGAGGCCTTGGAGTCGGGCGAAATAAGACAGGTTGAGGCCTTGGGTCGGAGCGGATGGTGAGGTTGAGGAGCCTTAGGTCGGGCAGTGGTAGGAGTGAGGCAGGTCGGGCCAAATACCGTGGGGTTGAGGCCTTGGGTCGAGACGGTGGTAGAGGCGAGCCTTAGGTCGGAGCAGTGGTAGAGGCGAGGCGTAGGTCGAGGCTGGACGAAGTGAAACAATGTTGTCACGGCAAAAGGTGAGATGGCGATATTGGTGAAAAAGAAGCGAAATGTAGAGAGCGAATAGGGTAAAGTTAGGTGCTCGAACGATGGGATTCTGCGCCCAGCCCGATACTCGGTTAAGGGACCAAATCTTAGGTTCCCAGGGCAAAAAGCGAAACATCGGTTAAAATTCGAAAAACCTATAAAAGAAAAATGACTGTCATTTGTCACTTTTGTTATTTGTAATCAAAATTGACTTGTCGGCGTGGAGAAGTTGATTTGGAGGTATTGAGTGAGGTGGGGCTATGTAGCCATGGCT